>JAFBMR010000002.1:1200000-2400000 GCA_019976455.1 Aspergillus sp. 'subgen. Cremei'
TCCCCCAAACCCTCTAGGTTCCGTCATAGGTTCGATCTCCCGACGCAATCGTCGCTCCTTTGCTGCTTTGGCCCGTGAAAAGACCTCGAGTGCCATTGCCAGTATTTCTTCCATTGGAGGTCCCTCCACCTACGGTCTTCGCTCCTCTGCCTCCTCCGGAAGTCTCTCCAAGCATTCGCGCAAGGCTTCTCAGCTCAGCGCCAGCGAGCCAACCACCACTCTCTCCCCCTTGACTCCGCCATTGTCCGACGGTAGCACCAGCAGCGAGCAATTGAGCCCCGCTCCCGCGGACTTTCCCCCTCGCTCCTCTTCCCCGGCCGTGGCCGACTATCAGCAACCCAGTCTGGTCGATAGACGTCGCTCTACCCTCCAGCGGATTCCTTCTTTGCCTGAACAGCAATCGGACGCTGGGTCCGCTACACCGCCCAAGATGCATCAAACTTCTTCGAGATTGTTGCGTATGACGGAAGATGACCGTCCTTTTACAAAGGTAAGAATTTTTGAAGGAATTGATTGAAGGCATTGGAGAAGAACGAGGGGAAAGGAAGAAGGTGGAATTGAACTAACGGTGTACTTTTAGGATTTCATGGATCTGTTTTCCACCTTGATGGTCAGTTTAAAGTTGGACTCGCATCGGGTACGATTCACCAAGTATGACCACTCGTTCACCTCCGAAGAAGCCATCAACAACCTCGGCTCGCTCAAATTCTCCCAATCCAACCGTATGCCCGACCCCAAGGACCCATCTCGTATCGTCACCACAACTACCACCACCACCTTCTCCATGGCCAAGGAAATGGCCCGCTCTGTGTGCCAGCGTTTCGTCGATGCTCGTTTCATCGAGCCGGTTGACGGCAAGGCCCTGCCGATCTTTCCTCTCAAGGGTGCCCTGTTTCAGCTCACCCCGAAAGGTATTAACATCTTGCAACGGTTCTGCCAGAGAAACGGCATCACCGCCCGCCACGTAATTGACGTGTTGGAGTCGCCCCGCAACACTATGCAACTGGTCAATTTGGAGCGTGACTCTGACTCGGACAAGCTGTCACACGATCGGGCCACCATCGAGGTCATCTTTCGCCGGTTTGCCGGCCAGGATGGCCCCAATGTCAAGACTAGCATCTCCACTTCGGATTCTGACTCCCTGAGCGATTACTCCAACGGCCTGGTTGGTGTCAAGATGGCCAAGGAGCGCAAGGTTAACGAGAAGATCCTCATGAATACTTTCACCGGCAAGGCCGCGGTCGACTGGCTCATGGATTGCTCCACCACCATTGAGCGCCGGGAAACCGTCCTTATTGCCGAACTTTTCGTCAAGTACGGATTGATCACCATGCAGCAAGACGACAAGTCGTATCCTCAACCAGACACAGCCATTGCCACCTTCCAGCCATCCAAGCACGCCATCTACGGTATCACAGACCGAGGACAGCGCGTATGTGGGTGGATCGCACGGGAAAAGTCCCGCGACACCACCACCTACGACAGTCGGGGTATGCCGAAGGACTCGAACAACGCTCGGTTGAACCACATCCTCCACGACCCCGCCCTGCGTCTGCTCTTCCGTGAATTCCTTCGTTTCTCCCTGTGTGAAGAGAACTTGTCTTTCTACCTCGATGTCTCCGAATTCACATCCAACTACCACAAGGCGGATAAGGTTGGCATCTTCAAGAAGGCTGATGCAGTTCGTGAAACTCTTGCCGCTGCTTATGGTCAGTAATCTTGCCATTTCATTTTCCTTCATTCGCTAACCGCTATAACAGGCTTGTACAACGCCTTTTTGGCCCCTGGCTCCCCATGCGAGCTTAACATTGATCACGCGCTGCGCAACAGTCTGGCCAGCCGTATGACCAAGGCCGTTGGAGATGATGACTCCATGTTCAAAAGTCTTCAGGAGGTTGTGTCTCTGTTTGAGATGGCACAAACCTCTGTTTTCAAGTTGATGTCTAGTGTAAGTTTCGGAAACGCATACTGCTATAGTTTCACTCTAACATTTCCACAGGATTCCGTTCCCAAGTTCATGCGTGATCCCAAATACGCCGTCGTCCTTCAAGAACACGATGTGGACCTGATTGGTGCCTCAAGATCTTACTCGCCTACCGCCGCTCCCCTTCCAGAACGCTCTATGAGCCGTTCGGCTCGTGCATGACATGAGGGCATCATCCACTTTTCGTGATGTAATGTGATTCCGAACCACCACGAGGCCGCTTATGCGGATCTTGTGTGAGATATCTCAGTCCATACAGCTCCTAGCATTTTGGAGCTGTGACTCGAATTTGGCTTGTTACATGGCCTTTGCATATATGGCTTTATATGGTCTGACCATTTATCGTTGAACTGGACAATCACTGAGAATTAGAAACCTGCACCAGCAGGATTCTTAACACGACATGACCACCACACCTCTGTTACGCTTCCGAACACGAACTTCATACTTTTTTCCTTTTTAGACGCTTGGCACATTGTCATGCGTCTCTGTTCAGCCGGCACGGTATTCCCTTTGTAATCAAGTCACCACGACAGATGAAAGATGTTACGATCTATGGATCATGTGATAGAGATGGCCGGTATTTGGGGGTATTTATAATTGGTTTTCCTTTCTTCTTCTATTTTTCTTTCCTTTGGTCAAAAGGAAAGGAGGCCGAAACATCAGTCTTCGAGCATTAGAAAGGCGTTTCTTGCATGCATGATCATTTTCATCCCACAGCCTTTTCTTATATTTCTACATTTCCTGCCTCCAGACAGATCTTCATGTACATGTTGTCATTGCCCCTGCATTCAGCTTTGTTTTTCTGCACAGTTGCATTTTCATTGAGGATACAGCGAACATGATTTATTTTATTAGTTATTGAGAAATGCAGAACTATTGACAGGAAGTTATCTACCTTTTTTAATGCAGTAATAGGCAATATTATTCATCAGCAGCTATAAATGTATCATCATGCAAGTCATGGAGCTACATCGAACCATGAATCTGGTAACCAATAGAAAAGCATGCCGATAGGTTAAAATTTAGAGTCGATTGCTTGATCATTTAGGTTATTTAGGATTTAGGTAGGGTGAAGTTAGCTAACTATCTAATGCATAATGCCCAATGCATCGGCAACCCTGAACTGACAGGTGTGCTTAAAGCAGATAAACTCAGTTAATGCTATGCAAGACATGATGCAACAACCCCAGGCATGATAACATATGACCTATCTTTCTGCAGGCGTAAAAAAAATAAAAAATAAAAAATAAATAAAATGTTAATAATAAAAGGTAAATATAAAAAAAAATAATAGAAAAGGTGTTTGTTGTTCAACCATCCCTCCACCATCTCCCCAACGAACCACCCGACCCAGCCATCTCAACGACCTCCTCGAAGCTAATCTCCACACGAAACATACGCCCATCAGCGGTACCCGTCCCGCCACCGACGGGACTAACAAGGCCCCAGCCGACGAGTTTCTCCCAGGCTTCGCGCGCGACTTCCCGACCCCAGACACGGCCGGGTGTAGCCGCGGCACCGGAGACAGAGGCAGAGACCTTTGCGGAGGTGAGGAGACGCACGTACTCTGCGTAGGCGGCCGGGAAGGAGAGGGCGAGCGGGGCGAGGGATTGGGGCTGGGAGGCTGAGTCCGGGCCCGGATCGTAGAGGGCTGTTAGGCGGGTTGCGGCGAGGAGGAGGGAGAGGGGGAGGGAGGAAGGGCTTGAGGAGGCGGTTGTGGCGATTGAGAAGGGGAGCGGGGCGGGGTCTGGGCAGGTGAGGGAGTTGGCTGTGGTGGTGAAGGATTTGGGGGTTGGGATTTGGAGGGGGAGAGGTGGTGTGATGGTGGTGGAGTCGGTTGGGTAGGTGCTGTAGTGGAGGTCTGTGATGGCGAGAAGGGCGCTGGTGAAAAATTCCTTGACGGATTTTGAGGTGTGGTAGATTCTTTGGAGGTGGGTTTGGAAGGCTTCGTCGTTCCAGAGGCACTGGGGAGGGGGTTAGTTTTGTTTTGATCATAATGGTATTTTGGATATCATACCTGCAAGTAGTCTCGCCATGCTTCGACCAACGTTGGCCAATTTGAAGACTTAGCCAGTGCATTCAACTCAGAAGCCTCCTCGTCATCCAGATTCAATCCGGCAAAGCAGATTTCAGAGAAAACGTCAAATGTTCTCGGGAGCGGAACAAAGACGTATCGGTGGCTGAATCGACTCTTGACACGCTTCTCCAGCATCTCAGTCACGTCGACCTTGGTGGTAACTCCGATAACTGCAATCGGGGCTTTCCGCGCCTGCGCGATGTCGAAAAGATTGTAAAGCAGCGTCTGTCGTGGGTGAGAGACAAAGAGGTCGAATTCGTCCAACACGATGACAATAGATTTGGCGGCCGTCATAGCATTATGATTATTTGAAGAGCCAGACATCTCATCCGGGTGCGAGAGGAGAGTAAGGAGAGTCGCCATCGTATCGGCATAGCTGTTGACCTTGCCCACTTCATCTTCAGTGTTCATCTCCCGGCCAAGCTGGCGCCACATCTCGCGAAGAGCCAATCGATCATCTGTGTGGAGGAATCCATTAAGACGGACAACGTGAAATTCATCATTGTGTTCCTTTCTCAGAGACGAGATAATCGTCTGTAGTATAGCGGTCTTTCCGCTCCCTCGCGATCCAAGAAGCAACATCGAGTTCCCCTCTCCAGCTGTGACGGTCTGCTCGACAAGTTGATGGACTTTGTGATATTCGCTTTCCAGCCCTTTGAGGGGTGTTAGTCTCTTGCCATTCAGCTTCTCGAGTACGACCTTGGTCAGGGAGTTCAGCTCGTTGAGGAGGCCATTTTGAGACAGAGCCTGGAACTGCTCGGCGTAGTCAGGAAGTGGATCGGCCGGGACTGTAGCATTGTCCTTTGCATCCAAATCTTGCTGCACGAGATCTTGCTGAAGCTGCATCGAAACAAGGTCGTCGAATCCATCCTGGTCATCATCCAGAGTAGGGGATTGTTTCGATGCTTCCTGTCCCCTGGTCGACCTCTTATTGGAACCCGTGTCCGCTGTACTGAACCTGACATTGGCTCGCTTCGACCTTGTCCTTGCAAGTGCACTTCTAGGAGGTGGCGGTGTTTCTTCTTCTTCCTCGTCATCGTCCTCTTCCTGCACCTCCTCCTCTTCGTCGTCGTCTCCGCCATCGCCATTTCCATCCTCCGTCTCCGAAACCTGTCTGGCCTTCCGTGTGCTTCTCGGAGTGCGAGCCTTTCTCGCAGAGGTTGCGGTGTCAGGTGCATCAACCCTCCTCCGAGATGGAGTCCCCGTAGACTCATCCTCGAATCTCTGCGGCGGTTTCCTTTGTCGACCACTTGACCGTACCCCGACTCTCGAAGGGGTTTCCGCAGCGTTGTTATCCTCATTTTCGTCCCTTTGACTTGCCCGTGAAGTTCGACGCCGTGAAGCCGCTTTCGCTTTCGGGGTAGGTGTAGGAGACTTTTCTCTATCCTCGGATTCTTCGACCGTAGAAGTATCTTCTTGATGGCCGTTTTTGTCTTGTCTTGTCGGGGATGATGGAACCGAATAGATGTCTTGATCGTTGTCGCCCATTGTTACATCTCCATCTTCGTCCACCTTTCTTCTTTTGGCTGCGCGTGGATCCTTCATAGTGGTTCGGTTGTGTGGTCAATGGTTCGATTGTTTGTAGGACTTCGAGATGGAGTAGATATGTAGGGGTGGGATTTCCGCAGGACTAGGCGAGTACCCTAGGTCGCAATTGCTGCAATAACAAAGGATTCCGGAGCGAAATCAGATAACTTTATAACTGAATCTCAGCGATAGAAATATTAGCCATTAAGCGTCTGCAATTCCAGGCGATGGACAGCTGCGGAGAGCAAATATTTTCGAGTTTGCGACCGGAGAGATCAACAGTGAGTTCTGCTTACAATTGGACACCAACAAGATTCAGAATGAAGATGAATGAGATTGAAAACAAGAATATCTCGAATGGATGAGGTATAACCTCGAAAGGTGCCGCGAATAGCCAGGCTCTGGTTGTCTGGAGCTTCGACAGAGGATGAATTCCGCCGCGGACAAAACGCGTGACACGAAGTCAGGTGAAGCTTTGCGGAGATCGATAATGCCACTTTGGGGCAAGGGATAGATAACCATCTGGGAATTGCTTATAATACCCCTATTGCAGGGAATATAAGATGTATTCAATTCGAAGAGTCGATATTATAAAATAACTGCCATTGCCATGTTGTTGCCGTATCTGAATGTGAATACTCCTCCTATACAACTGCAGCAATGGCTACTATGAATCAAATCTAAAGCAGATCGACAGGAAAGAAATGAGAAAAATGGCTTCATTATTGCGTCCATCTAAGCGTATGAGATGCACTCCAAGCATACAAAGCATCCAGGGAGGCCGGCATATGACATCTCAGACGACACCCAGGTACTATCGAAGTTACCGTCTTCAACCTCGGTTGTCGATATCCCCTTCTTGATATTAGAAGCTATCTCATGCTATGTTCTTCCATTCCCACTATCTTTATCCAATATCATATCGTTGCTGTGATTAAACAGGTTATTATATCATCTAAATTCCAAAGATACAGGTAAGTAACTGACATAACCCGTGTGTTTCGAAATCATGGGGTCGGCTTGTGACGATTTCGGTTAATCGATGACGATTCTAGTTGAAAGAAAGCAGTATTTTTCTATACAGTTCTTGAGCTTATAGCTTCACTTAACGGATACCATGTCAACCATCCGTGCTCCGTCCAGGAAACTGGATGAATTCGAAGATATGGTCTACGAGTACAGTTCACGAGTAGGCATGGTGAACGGCAATAACGAGGTTCGCATACACATCTATCTCCCTTTAAATCCCACCTCAAACTCCGTATAAATAACGACCTATATACTAATCCGAACCCCTCGATAAAAACAGGCCTGGGCCATCGATCCCAACGAATGCAATTTCCGCTTCGAATCCGCAACCCAAGGCCCCCCCGCCCAAGTCTCGTATCTCCTCACCGTCATCCCCAGCATGTGCAATTTCTCCGGAAACCTCCACGGCGGCTGCAGTGCGACTCTCGTCGATATGCTCTCCACCGCTATCCTCCTGGGTATCTCGAAACCGGGCCACTTTGCCATGGGCGGGGTCAGTCGCAATCTCAAAGTCACTTATCTGCGTCCTGTGCCGGTGGATTCGGAGATCCGGATAGTCAATTCGGTGGTGCATACGGGGCGGCGTATGGCGCTTCTGAAGACGGAGATTTTTAGGACTGATACGGGGAATTTGTGCTTGCTAGGTGAGCATGAGAAGGCAAATACGGATCCCGAGGTGGATGGGAAGTTGTGATTGTATGGTGAGGTGGGGTTGATATTTGTACATATACGTTACACGCGAGGTTTCACCCGTGGGGCCTGCCATATGGCGTATAAACTATATCTATGTATATGCTTGAGATGCTTTCTTGCCAGTTGTTCAAGATGACGCAAAAGGTGATATGGCATCAAGATAGAATAAACGATAGACTAATAATCCGTACCGAGGGCCTTATTATAGTCATGAAAGCGATTTGAATGGCCTAATAATCAACAGGTATGAAGCCGGAAAGCGATACAGCATCTAGAGAAGAGTCATGTAAAAAATAGCTTCCACTCGACCCTCGAATCAATGACCTGCCCTATTGCTGGATCTTGTGAAGAGAACGTGATGTCCTACCAAGCTATACTTAAGAATGTCAAGAGGGAATCCAAAGAAAAGTCCAAAAGAATCGCGGTTTAAGTGAGCAGGCATCTTAGCCACAATATATTATCTCAATCTCATCCAATTATGGTGGATGCATTTACTCCTGAGCAAGCTTCTGGTCCTCCCGAAGTCCCTCAACAACCAAATCCTCGCCAGCAGCACGCTTGTAAAGGTCCTTGACATCATCTAGGCTCGGGGTTAGTCACGTTCGGCACATGGAAGAGGGTGCTTTCTTACCAGTCGTGGACTCGAAATGTGATGTGGAGTCGTAGCTCTTGGAAATGTAGATGTTGTCCGCCTCGCCGGTCTCAAGAGGCTCGTAGATCGGCAAGGGAGGTCCGAAGAACTTCTCCTCAATCGCACCCAGACGCTCGAATCCAGGCTCCAACTCCAAGTGGTGGTTGGCACTGGTCTCGGCAATGGTCGAGACAATGGCAATGTAGTAGCCCTTGGGGCAAACGTTGTGTGCCGACGAAACAACGGCGATGTAGATGTCTATTACCATCAGCATTGATCGATTATCCTTAGCATTAGTTCACTTACCATGCTTTCTTCCAACCTGAGACTGGGGGATGATCAGCTGCAGCGAGTCGCTGCTGTCGGTCTTGTCGATGGGGTGGTTCAGGATACAGATAGCCTTCAGTAGGTAGCCGGTCGTCCTGACCTTGTCGGGGAAGTAAGAGGGGTCTGCAATAATCTTCTTTGTCTTGGTGGAGAACTTCATGGTCTCGCCGTTGTCATCACGATCCTTCATGGTCGCCTTAATTCCGGAAACCTTGCCACCGTCGTAGAGAACCTCGTCGATGCTGGTGTTAAGCATGTAGGTACCACCGTAGATGGCGGAGAGACGAGCGAAACCCTGAGGAAGCTCGCCGAGTCCGTACAGGGGGTAGATGTACGGCGACTTACCGTACCGGGCCATAGAGTTCACATACAGACGGATACGGTTGATGGTCTCAGTAGCGTTGCCAGCCTTTGTGATGTAGTCATCGGACGGGTACAGGGCCATGGAGTGACCGATAAAGTCACGAGTGTTGTCTTCGAGACTGAACTTGTCGTAGACTTCCTTCATTGTGCACTGGCCAATGCTCAAGCCTGGTAAGTGTTAGTCATTTACATTCGACCCTAGGTCGATAGCTCAAGACATACCAGAATGAGTAGCAGGGTCTTCCTCCTTGAACTCGCCAACCCACTCCAAGAACTTCTTGGCCCGTCTCTTCTCAAACATGCCCATCAGAGATGAACGCAGAGCTTCGCCAGCGTCCGAGGGGACCTTGGCAACAGTGGCCTTGGGCCCCTTTCCTTGCTGGACATAGCTGCCAGCAATCTGCTTAAACTCGAGGTATCTCGTAACATCGGTGGAGACCAGAATGTTTGTCAACTCGCCGTTTGCCATCAACAATTTCGGGACCAGGTCGATGTTCCAGTCGTTGGCACGACCATACTTCTTCCAGGGCTCCTGGCCGTCCGCGACGTTGCCATACTTCTTGAACAGCTGCAGTGGGAAGAAAAGAAAATCAGCCAAAATACACGATTATAAGAGTAGCAGAACGAACCGTTTCGATGTTGACAGAAGCAGCCTCTCTGTAATTGTGGTCAGTGGATTTGCGGGGTGGTGACGCGGTACCAGCCAGAGCTCGGGTACTTACCCTCCATAGTGGTCGTTACGGTCAATGTGGAGCACCTTGTTTCCCTTGACACTCAGAACACTGTATGCAGAATCAATAAGCAACGAAATCTAATATGTGAAGCTCTGCAGGTGATGCATACCCCGAAAGAACACACTCAGTCAGGCCTGCGAGGGGGTGTTAGCCAGGAGTCGAACGGCGGGGTAGCAAGCAGCACCTACCAGTGCCGAGCACAACAACATCATACTCTGGGGCGATGTCTTCCATGGTGGGATATCGAAGCAAATGCAAGTGATGAAGCCAAAACAATCAGAAACAGCAGAGCTGAGAGAGAATGAAAATCAGGTCGAGAAAAATAGAGGGATGCGGAGACTGATGTGATTGCGGTGAGGTGTCTGGTGGTCGACGGCTCCTGTCAGTAGTCCGTCGAGTAGTCGCTGGGGCCCCCGCGGATCATCGACCAGATTATTTGACGCCAGCCCAGGGTCCACCAGGGAAATAGTCACTAACTGCTAAATTGCTCTGGGATAAATGATGAAAAGCACGTCCAGGGGCAGTCGTTAATTAAATATTTTATCTATCAGGAGAGTCTTTAATCTCCTGAGTAACCCCCTTTTCGCTGCCCCTCTTCTGTGTTGGTACCGAGTTTCATTGATAATGACATAAGGAGTAATTTGGGGTAGCTTCACAGAGTGGAAAACACAAGCCTTGGAAAGACTCCTGATCGAGATCGAGATCATCAGACCAAGGTATTTGGATTTCTGGAAGGAATTAGCCCCTGATATTGAGCCCAGTCTTGTTTGTAGTAACTAATAATTGATAGCGAATTACTGGATACGGTGCACTGCTCCTATTTGGGCAAAGAATCTCCCTGCTATTTCGCACTACCTGCTGTATATTCTATAAAGCTGTTCTCTATTATTGCTTCACTTTCTCCTTATTCTTGAGTGGTTGAGAGATCAAGGATTGACTACTCTTTTGTCATGTCTTGACCCCTTTTATTATTTGATATCATGACCACCTTCTCTGCCAGAGATACTTTTTGAATTTCAGAGCATACCTGGCATATTAACTAGCCTGTCCTCTGAGACTGCAAGATTATATGGCTCTTTCCGTTTGACTAGTTCCTTGGACTGGGTCCACCTTTGCAGCTGATAAAAGGTGGCTTCAAGACTTTCTGCTCAGTAGTAAAACCAGGTTTATGCTATTCCTTAAGCCACACGTGAGGGCATAGTTATGGATTAAGGAAATGAGGACCTGTCGAAGACCATAAATATCAATCATATGCATCTAAACAACTTGGAACAAAGGTATGACTGAGTTGCTTGTGACATGAAGAGCGTATACTGTAGGAGCTAAGAGATTAGCATGAGAAGAGTAGAGGTCCACAAGTCTGACTAGAAATAACATCATGGCAATCGTTAAAACAAAGATAGGCATGTGGGATAACAGTTAACTACTGCAAGTAATAGCCAACCCGTCACATGAGTTGGGTTCCACAAGGCTCTGGCAGACACATCTAATAAATCGACCTCTATCAATGTCATCTTAATGACACCTGCATCCATATTGCGTCAAGATACACTCTTCAATAGTTACAGAGGCAAATTTTAAGGTTTATGATTGACTAGTCTACATACATGTCCAGTTTCAACGCAAAATAACAGCGAAATAATAGAGACAATAATATCCGGATGATGTTGCTACATTGACACGGGAGGTTGGAAAATCGGAGTCACGGTATCATCCTGTTTATGCAGCCTCCTGGCTGTCTTCCTCCTGGGGCCGGTAACCGTTCTTGTAGAGTGTTTGGGCGTCTTCCCAGGCGTACCATCTCTCCCGGAGAACGTGCTTGATGCTCTTTTGAGTAACGCGAATCTAGAAGCATCATTTCGTTAGACTCGTTTCCAGGAATTGCAAGAAAAAACACTCTGCGTGGACGTAGATATCCATCGCAGCAATATGGGCAAAGAAAAGCAGGATCAAAGAAGTCAAACTTACCACTCTGTCACGTTCGGTCGATTCCCATTCACCATAACCTGCCCTCAATCGCACTCTTTCCAGATCGGATGTGGCTATGCGATTGCGCTCCTTGATGCAGACCCACCAGAGAGCATGGAGATCATCCCAGGATTTCTCGCGGAGTTCCTGGATAGACCAAGAACGGCCTAAAAAGACCAACAGTAAGTATAGATCCAGCATGTATTCGGCCAATGGATAGCCAACTAACCGTGGGAGACATCGTATTCCGGCGTACTCAATGCCTCTCTATTTTTGGGGAAGAAACCCCAGAGTCCATGATTGGGGGAAGGATCACGCTTCTCAATGGCTTCCGGGGATACAGGCTTGGGCAATGGGTACTTGGAAGCACCCAGTTTGAACCTCGGACCGGTACGGTGAATGGCAGAAACACCGCGGGTTTTGTTCAAGTCACGTCCATGAGCAGCGGCGACTGCGGTGGAAGAAAAGCTCGAGGACTGAACGGGGGACCGGATCTTGGAGAAATGGAGGGACGGTGCGAGGTACGGCGGAGGTAATTCGACCAGTGGGAGGCTCCCAAACTGGCGAGCAAGCCGGGTGGCCGATTGACGATGCATGGTGATGGGTTGGACACTCGACGAGAAGAAGCTCGTTGGAATGTCCTTTGCGAACTCCGATCAAAAGCTGGCGAGCCTTGGCCTATGTCACGTGACTAATTACCGCAGTACGTGCGGGTTCAATCCGGAGGCCAATGTGAGAGCAGGGTCAGGGATATTTATCAAAATAATGGAGACTATTGTCATTATATTACTTTCTCTATCACGATATAGCTAGTACTCTTGAGTATCAAAATAAAATGAAATATTCGTAGTAATTCGAACCCATCAAAGCGCCTGTGGATGGACCGTGCACACTTTGATAAGCGCGCGCTTGCACCACTCCGCCTCCAATGGAGGAGCAACGCCGCATTGGGTGTGATCAAAGATCCCCATCGTCGAAGCCACTGCTGCTCTTCAATCGTCTTTCACGGCCCATTTGAGAATCTTTTCTGTGTTTTCGTCAAGTAATCAACCCGTCCGGGGCTTGCTTATCAAAGCTACTCCCCTATTATGAATAGACCAGGTTCGTCATTTTCTTTCTTGCTCCGTTTCCCCAAGTCATGCCATTTGTGGCCTGTTCCTGCCGCCGCCACGAATGAGGGTCGCTTTGTGGAGGGTTCCAATGTCGGCATACAATTCGTGGTTGGACTTTCTTGAAACACTTTGGGGCGATCACCTAGCCCAGCTCTTTCTGGCTCTTTCTCGCTCCATTCGCACGTTCCCACAGACGGTTCCTTCGCCTGCGACCGAGACACCTTCGCAACGCCTCACCTAGAAACCCTTACGACCCTGATTCCAGTGTTCGTCCGGATATTTAGCAGGTTTCATGGTTATCGTCTTTCGACTACGTCGCTGACAGCTGCTACGATCCATCAGGACCAAGTCCACAGCCTTTAAGAGGCATGCCCGGGTTCCCCGCGCAACAACAAGCTCAAGCTCGAAATGCGACATTAGCCTCGGCGCGCTTGCCAAATGGAAAGCTTGGTGCGATCCTCATGACGTGGCTCATATACATTTGTGTTTTGTAATACAAGTCAAGGTTCAAAACGCTAACGACAATGGTGGACAAATAGGAACCGGTGCGAATTGGAATTTCAACTTACCAGTGAGCGGTACACCAGGAATACAAGGGAATCAACAGCGTGGAATCGGAGCCATGGGGACTTTTGCACAGAGCATTAGTGGGTCGCAGCCTGCTACACCTTTGGATCTATCGTGAGTGTAAACTTCCAGATAGTCCCCGCCGTTTCTATCTCAAACTCGAATTGGACTTAAAGACTAAGAGTAGTTCTTCTACCAGGGAGTTCCCTTCGTTATCCGGAGCGCCCCAGCAATCACAATCTCAGAACCCGAGTCAATTAGTGTGGGCAAACGCTAGCCAACGTGCCGCTCAGCATACCCCCGTGCAGAGACAGCAACACCCTCAGACCTCACAACCACCTTCACGAGCATCCCAAACACCATCTCACCCCCAACAATCTCAACCGCCGCACGATGATATATTCCCCTCCGGTGCTCAGTTTGCCAATCGTCTCGATGACTTTAGGAATGGCGGGCAAGGCATTAGTGGTCAATTAGGAGGGGGCGGTCAGCCTCAGACAGGCAATATCGACGAGTTTCCGCCCCTCGGACGCAATGTCGCTGCAGAGCTGGGCCAGGACCGCCGAGGATCTTTGATGCAAAATGCAGGATTTGGCAATTACAACGCCGGAATGGCATTTGCTGGCGTGAACCAGGCCCAATCTGCACAAAATCGCAATATGATCGCCGCTTCAATCAACGGACAGGAAACAGCCAGGATGATGTCGCCTGCAAATGCGGGGTCAGGAGGTATGCTAATGAGATGATCAGTCTGGAACAGATTATTGACCCCGCCTTCTAGGTATCGCAACTTCACGATCCCCCGTAAACCAGGGAACTAATGGATTTTCTGGGCAAGAAAAAGATGTAAGGAAGATTGCTCCTTATCGTTTATCATTCCGGATTGCTAATAAGAATTGCAGGAATTGAGCGGTGCCACGTTGTCTGCCCAACGCAATTTCACAGAACAGGAGCAAATCCAAAGGCAGCAACAAGCTGTCGCTGGCGAGGGACAGGAGCCTGGCGCTAATCAAAGCTCTGAGCAGCCACCATTGGCTCAGATGAGCGAGCTTGACCGGTTTGGACTCGCAGGGTTGTTAAGAATGATCCATAGCGAAAGTCCAGATGTCGCGAGCCTCGCAGTAGGCCAGGACTTGATGACGTTGGGCTTGGACCTCAATCAACCTGAGTATGTCTCACGCCGCTGTCTTGAAGGGTGTCGCAAATTTTGATATTCTAATTCTGCCTCTTAGACCTTTACATACATCCTTCGCCTCGCCCTTTGTCTCTTCCATGTCGGCCGTGCCGTTGGAACAAGACTTCTCTTTGCCGTCTTGCTATAACGTTGCCAACATCCAACCTCTCCAATCTCGTATCCCCAGCTTCAGCGATGAGACACTCTTCTACATCTTCTATAGCATGCCCCGGGATATTATGCAAGAACTTGTGGCCGAGGAGTTGATGGGTCGTAAATGGAGGTATCACAAGCTTGAACGATGCTGGCTGACTCGTGACGAGACTTACCCTGGCCCGGTTGATGTTGAGCGAGGCGTTAGTGAGCGAGGTGTTTATCTACTGTGGGATCCCGCAAGCTGGAAAAAAATCAGGGTAGGTCGTGCTCTTACCAACTGTGATCATTAATTTGTGCTGATTTTATGTTCGTGTGTAGCGCGAGTTTATTCTTCGATATGAGGATTTGGACAACAGACTTGATCCCAACAGGAACATCGCTGCCCGCCCAGCTGGATTCCCACCTCACGCTTCATGAGTTTCCATGAGAGACACAAATTTCAATCAGCAGTGGCGTTGGGTTGACTGACAGTTTCCGGTTTCTGTGGTTTATTCAGGTGTGCCGGTAGCGCAGTGCTGCCTAGGAACAGGGCGATTCTCTTAATTGAGTGATCTCCATGGAAACTACGATATCTATTTTTGAAATCAATGACCTACATGATCTCGCCAATGCCCATTAATATCGTAGGTGCACGCAAATATTGGATATCGAGCAGTGCCATTACAGTAGTATACTTAATAAGGTATTATACGTGATGAGGGGTATTTGGAAAACAGTCAAAAATAAGGTTGCTATAATCAAAAAACTCCATTTTTAAAGACATGCCAACTCATACAACATGAAAAACCCTCAGTAGTCAAGGTTTATGGCCCGTGGCGATGACAGCAACGAATTCCACCGGAACTTGTCCATGTGGTCCATACTTTTCTTCCAGGTACCTTAGCAGCGTAGGTTGGACATTGGCTTCATTTTGATCTCGCTGCTCCTGTGTCCAAAACTTCTTCAATAGCATTGGCAGTATTGCCATGGCCATGCTAACGAATTCATGTATGTCAAAGCGGATAGACCTTGAAGCTGCAGTGATCTGGACGTTTTCGAACCCTACTTTTTTGAGCTGAGACTCTACCCAGCTGCCGCTATCCCATTGTCCAGTGTTGGTTTTCAGAAATTCCTCTGTCGTGGGGAAGGGAAGGTTTCCAGGCATAGTCTCAACGGCGGATTTCACAATAGGTATCCAGCCGGCTGTGTATAGGTGAGAGAATTAGCATTGTATCCCGAGGCCAGTCGAGTCGACCTAAACTTACGTTTCTCCCATGTGGATATAGCGATCGTGCCTCCTGGTTGAAGTATTCTGAAGCTTTCTGAAGTAGAATGGTAAGTTAGGTCTATGATTCTCAAAGTAGATCAAGTAGAGTAGCAACATACCATCAAGTGCAGCTTGGTAATTAGGAACAGTCGTAAAGACTGGAAGTGAATCAAATGCATCAGTGACTTGTCTTTTAAGTCATACGCATTGTGTCCACTTACCAAATGCTGCGAAGGTATGAGTATAGTGAATGCTGGGCAAGCCAGTATTCTGTGCATCCACGATCTTTGTTTCAGCATTGTGCCAATGCTCATGCTCGATTCTTTGTTTGGTATACTCGAGCATGCCCTCGGAGATGTCACCACAGGTCAGTTCCCAGGTTTCTTTGGCATTAACGCTGAGAGTATCGTGTAGAATGCTGGAGATAATTCCCGTTCCGCAGGCATTGTCAAAGATAACAAGCGGTCTCTGGGTCGAGTTGGCTATACCAGATTGTTCGATCAATACCTTTGCGAACTGTCCGGTGACCTTTTCGCCGATTTTGTATTTGGACACAAATGCACCGTCCTTGAAAAGCTTCTCAAAGTCTTGTCCTGTGGCCATGTTGATAGGGGGCTTGGTTTAGAGAGTGTGTTGAAAGAATCTTTGGTATAATAGAGAGAATGAAGATCATGTAGAACACGAAATCTCGATTCTTCGATGAGCCTTTTATGTTGCTGCCCTCGCCTGGATCAAATAGACTTGGCCCCCATTCTCGTAGTGCCATGTTCTGTTAAAAAGTCTCCGATATCTCTCCGTGAACACATTGAAGGAATGGAATATGCCCAAAAAATGGTTCGTAAGGCGCAAGTCTATCTATAGGAACCATAATGTATCCGAAATGTCTCCGGGGCACCTTGAAGGAAGATGATTTGGCAAAAGAGATAGTGTATATTGGCACAATCCTTCTCTATAATGAGGAACTGCTTTAAAATGACTAGTAAAGAAATGTGAGGAATATTCTGAGGTTACCCATGACCCTGGTATAGCAGTCTTCATTAAATAGTAGTTAGCCGTTCAAGACGATGATGAGCCATATATGTGGTAGACTTTTTGTCAATTGCAATATTCAAAGACCCTCAAATGTAGCTGATCAAGATAATGAAGCTTTTACTCGAAAGGACAAGACAAGACACTGAGTCTACAATTGCCTCTTCTTTCGTTGTAGATAGAAAATGGTCATGTGATTCCCCGAACAGGCGACCCCTCATTGATTATGTCACCACAATTGCGCCAGCCCCAAAACAGTAATCCATAAACACATGATCTCCGCCGGCAAAACACCGCGCCCGCCAAAACAGTCCACCATCCGAGCAAGCGGCATTGTCGACCCTCTTCCGTCTCCCAACTCTCTCCGTCCCATGTACTGAAAGCTGAAGTAGGTAGGCGGACGGAGCTGTCCCACAATCGCAACCATGAGGATTACTGAGATTGTCATCGACGTGAGTTTGATCTTTTGCGGTCTTGGAAAAATGCCACAAATGCGCTAACTTAGGATTGACAGGGCTTCAAATCGTACGCCGTGCGTACGGTGGTCTCAGGATGGTAAGTATTCTCGTTATATGTTCTGTCTAGTATCTGCTATGAGCGGTCATCGATCTTTCGATATGAATCGGATTTGTTCTTATCGCACAGTGCGCTGACGGTTCTCTCTTAGGGACGAATCCTTCAACTCCATCACTGGCCTTAACGGTAGTGGTAAATCCAACATCCTTGATGCCATTTGTTTCGTGCTGGGAATTACGAATATGACCACCGTCCGAGCGCAGAACCTGCAAGATCTCATCTACAAACGTGGACAGGCCGGTGTGACCAAGGCTAGTGTGACTATTGTTTTCGACAACCGGGATACCGCCAAGTCGCCAATTGGTTTCGAGGAGTATGCGACAATTTCGGTTACCCGACAGATCGTCCTGGGAGGTACGAGCAAATACTTGATCAACGGCCACCGTGCGCAACAGCAGACAGTGCAGAACCTGTTCCAGAGTGTTCAACTGAACATCAACAACCCGAATTTCCTTATTATGCAAGGTCGAATCACCAAGGTCCTCAACATGAAACCCGTGGAAATTCTATCGATGATTGAAGAAGCCGCGGGTACGCGAATGTTCGAAGATAGACGAGAGAAAGCGGGCAAGACCATGGGAAAGAAGGAAATGAAGCTGCGCGAGATTGAAGGCCTACTTAAGGAGGAGATTGAACCAAAACTGGAGAAGCTCAGGTCCGAAAAGCGAGCTTTCCTCGATTTCCAGCAGACCCAAAACGATCTAGAGCGGTTGACTCGACTCGTTGTTGCCCACGATTACCTCCGGGGTGGTGAACGGTTACGAGTTGCAGGCGAGGAGTGCGAAAACAAGAGGCGCAAAGTGCAGGAACTCGAAGACAATGCCATCAAACTGAAAAGCGAAATAGCTCATCTGGAAGAGGATGTCAAACGTGTGAGGACAGCCCGGGACAAGGAGTTGCGAAAAGGAGGCAAATTCCAGGCCCTTGAGGATGAAGTCAAAAGCCACTCTCATGAACTGGTTCGATTAACCACTGTTTTTGATCTCAAAAATGCCAGTGTGGTTGAAGAAAAGGAAAAGCAGAAAAGCATCCAAAAGACTGTCAAGGACCTCGAAAAGCTTCTCAAGGAGAAGAAGAATGTCTATGATAAGCTTCAAGAACAATATGATGCCGCAAAGGCAGAACTTGACGCCCAAACCGCGGAGGTTGAGCAAAAGGAGGAGCTGTTGCAGACACTGCAAACTGGTGTCGCATCAAAAGAGGGCCAGGAAAGCGGTTATCAAGGCCAGCTGCAGGATGCCCGGAGCCGTGCCAATAACGCTGCCACAGAACAAGAACAGGCAAAGCTCAAAATTGCACACTTGGAAAAACGGGTCAAGGAGGAAGAGCCTCGAGCCAAGAAAGCAAAGCAGCAGAACTCCGGTCTTTTGGAAGAACTAGAGGGGCTCAAGTCTCAGGCTAAGAAACTTGAATCCGAACTCACCCGGCTTGGTTTCGAGCCCGGTAAAGAAGAGCAGCTATACCAAGAGCAGGCCACCTTGCAAAAGGATATCCGTGAGTTACGTGCAAGAGGCGACGACCTCAAGAGGAAAGTGGCAAACATCGATTTCAACTACGCAGATCCCCATCCAAATTTCGACCGGTCTAAGGTTAAGGGATTGGTGGCTCAGCTGTTTAATTTGGACAAAGAAAAGACCCCAGCTGCAACAGCACTGGAGATTTGTGCTGGTGGTCGTTTGTACAACGTGGTTGTCGATACAGCGGAAATCGGTACACAGCTGCTTCAGAAGGGAAAACTACGCAAGCGTGTGACAATTATTCCCTTGAATAAGATCTCGGCTTTCAAAGCATCTGCAGAAAAGATCGGAGCGGCGCAAAACATTGCACCTGGAAAGGTGGATTTGGCACTCTCGTTGATCGGATATGACGAGGAAGTGACAGCGGCAATGAATTATGTATTCGGCAATACATTGGTCTGCAATGATGCAGACACAGCCAAACGAGTGACTTTCGACCCCTCTGTTCGAATGAAGAGTGTTACCCTTGATGGTGATGTCTACGATCCGTCCGGAACCCTGTCTGGTGGTAGTTCACCAAACTCCAGTGGTGTGCTCGTCACCTTGCAGAAACTGAATGAGATCACAAGGGAAATGAGAAGTAAGGAACGACTTCTGGCTACGCTGGAGGAGACGATGAGGAAGGAAAAGAGGAAGCTTGATGCGGTCCGTGGAATTAAGCAGGATTTGGACCTCAAATCCCATGAGATCAAGCTGACCGAGGAACAAATCAGCAACAACTCCTCGTCATCGGTAAGACATTTTGCCCCTTCTGCTTTATAAATAAACTTGGATGTAGTTGATGCTAATTCACTTGCAGATTATTCACGCTGTCGAGGAGATGAAAACAAACATTGAGCAACTGAAGAAAGATATCTCCGACGCGAAGACACGCCAGAGCGAAGCATCCAAGGATATTAAGCGAATCGAGAAGGATATGAGCGAATTCAACGACAACAAAGATGACAAGTTAGCGGAACTGCAGAAGTCGCTCGATTCCCTCAAGAAAAGCCTTAGCAAGAACTCCAACTCAGTCAAAACCCTCCAAAAAGAACTTCAAAACTCCCGCCTTGAATCTGAGCAAGTCGGCGGCGATCTCTCGGCTGCCGAGGAACAAAGTGCTGAATCTGAAAATACTCTAAAGGCCCAAAAGGACGAAATTGAGTCGTTGAAGAGAGAGCAGACTCGAATCAAGGTATGAAGCTTGTTCACCCCAACTCTTTGCCGCAGTAAACTAACACTTGTCGGCAGGATGCACATGACGTCGCCCAGGCCCAGCTAGATGATGAACGAGCTAAACTGACTGGGTTTGACGATGAGCTTCGTGAACTCGAGGAAGCTATGCACACAAAATCGTCACGGATTACGGAAGAGGGTTTGGAAATGCAGAAGCTTGGGCATCAACTCGAAAAGTTACAGAAAGACCAACAAGCCGCTGCTCAAGCCGTCGCGCACATGGAAGGGGAGCATGAATGGATTGAGGATGAAAAGGACAACTTCGGACGTTCAAATACCGCCTACGACTTTAAGAATCAGAATATCGCCGAGTGTAAATCCACTCTACGAAACCTCACTGAGCGGTTCCAAGGCATGAAGAAGAAGATTAACCCCAAGGTTATGAACATGATCGACAGCGTTGAGAAGAAAGAGGCAGCGCTGAAGAACATGATGAAGACTGTTATTCGTGACAAGCGCAAGATTGAAGAAACCATCATCAATCTGAACGAATACAAGAAAGAAGCTCTTCACAAGACGTGGGTCAAGGTCAACGGCGACTTTGGACAGATCTTCGCGGAGCTTCTGCCAGGCAGTTTCGCCAAGCTGGATCCCCCAGAGGGCAAAGACATCACCGATGGTTTGGAAGTCAAGGTGTCTCTGGGTAAGGTTTGGAAGCAGAGTCTGGCAGAGTTGAGTGGTGGACAACGGTATGTGTTAACATCTGATAAATCTCTTTCCAACATGGCTAATCATAGTGCTTATACAGGTCACTCATTGCCCTGTCGTTGATCATGGCGCTCCTGCAATTCAAGCCGGCTCCAATGTACATTCTGGACGAAGTCGACGCTGCTCTCGATCTGTCACACACTCAAAATATCGGACGCTTGATCAAGACACGCTTCAAGGGATCTCAATTCATCATTGTCTCTTTGAAGGACGGCATGTTCCAGAACGCAAACCGTATCTTCCGAACGAGGTTTAGTGAGGGAACCAGTGTCGTTCAAGCTCTGACTCCTGCCGATATGAAATAAGCGCATCGGTCTGCGTAATGCTTTATTCTTATTGTCAATACTTTTTGTTCTTTTCATATATTATTGTCCTCTATCATTGTTTCTAGGGCTTTGTGGGATGGAAAGCGTTATCTATATCTGGTCACGGTCGACCATTGGAGATGGTGTTTCTAGGTTGATCTGCTTTTTTGGATCGGAATGACTTGTTTTCTGTCATGATATATGCGTAATGAATATATTGCTGTCTTAGCAGCGAGGCCAAAACTAGTATAATTGCAAAAATAGTATCGATCAAACCTCGACGTACGTCAACTGGATATATACCCGGAAGTGGTTCGGCACTGCCCTCGGCCCCAAAGGACAACATCATTCCAGGCACCCATTTATCTAACATTTCTTCATCATCAACTTCACCTTTATCCTTGCTTAATATCCCTCCATCAAAGGTGCGTGCCCAACGGTGTCCAGTTTACCCCTCATCGCCGCAGCCATTTGCTGTCCTGCGTTGTCTCACCGCCTGTCGCCTGCTATCTGCACGTGAGTTGATGCCATCCCCGACTACCCGCCACATCGCCTGCTTGCCGCGGATCTCACTGCAGACCGACTTCAGGACGGCCACTATTCCGCCCCCCGTTCTTTCTTCAGCAAGTCCACGTACATTAATCACCGTTTTATCTAGATTTCGTCTGCATAGAACACGCAGGCCATATTTTTGCGGATACCTTTTTGTCTCCGGTCTTCGATACCACGCGACAAACGGTTATCAATCAGTCCCACGTCACCGGTCCGACACAATGGACGAAGAGCCGTCGCTCAACATTCCTTCGCTGCTCACCCTGGCAGTTGTATCTTTCTTCGTCATCCGATGGTTTATGAACCGTGATGGCGAACCCGGCACAGGAGGCAGCCGGAGTCGTTCGCGTGGGAATAATATCGACCCAGCGCAAGTGGAGCAAATATCGCAGATGTTCCCACAGCTGAGCACCCGAGAGATCATGTGGGATCTCCAGCGTAATGGAGGTAGTGTTGCGGCGACTACGGAACGGATCTTGACCGGACGAACACTCGAAGTGGTGAGTTTCTGGACTTTGTCGCTCTTATCATACCGCGAGTTGCCGATCCCGAGGCAACAAAGTACCTTAAAAGTATCATACATCTAACAAGTAGTTTTCTGTAGCCTCCACCATCATTCCAGCCTCAGATTGCTATTCCCTCCGCTAGTGCCCCGACTCGGCCTGCACCAGCATCTGCACCTTCCAAGGCAGATGGCCAAGATTTGATTTCCCGCTACAACCTCAGCTCGCGGGTCGCCGATGACAGCAATACCGAATCTACCGGGACATCTCCTGCGCCGCGCGGGTGGTCGCAGAGCAAAGATGAACGCCAGCGTCTTTTGCAGAAGCGAAGAGATGATATGATTCTGGCGGCTCGCAAGAAGATGATGCAGAAGAACCAGCAGGCCGCTTGAACGGGCCTCAGCTTGGCTTTTGACACACGTTTTTCCAATCTTTATTCCTCCTTTTTATTCTGTGCGCACTTCTCTCATCCGTAGGAGGTGCTTCCCGCTTGGTGCTGTCGCACGTTTTATCTATTCTTGGCGGTTTGGTTATGTAAAGATTGATTTTCTCCCAGGGAAAGAAACCCTCGGTCTCTCGTTTGTGTCTGCCGCCTTCTGTTGAGTTTTCTCTGTTTTTCCAGTTCGGATCTCCTTTTACTTCTTTGGGCTCTTATTCTAGAACAAAGCGTCGCATGCTTATGGTGTTTGGTGGAATCGGAATACCTGTGATTATAAAATGGAGTTCGGGTATATATACATAAAGATTCGTTCGATGGCATAGAGTTTCCTTCCGTAACTCCCAAAATTGAAAAAGGAAGTAAATATCAGGCCAAAAAGAGGGAATTGTGCGCTTATAACTCCATTTCATCGTCGTCGTCATCCTGTGTGGCGTCATATCCGCCATTGGCCATTTCCTCGGCCATTTGTTCCCTCCGTGCTTGTTCTTTCGACGCACCGATTTTCCTGATATGCATTAGCATGGCGCAATGTACTGCCATCAAGACGCAGAGCATACCTTAGCCCATCCACAACCCCAGTGACAAACCCTCTGGCCTCACCAACCTCCATGGCACCAACGCCTGTCAGCGCGACCCCCCTCCTCCCGTTGCAGCAGCATCCAAAACATCCACTCCAGATCTGACCTTGGCCATGCGTACTTCTCGTAGCTCCTTCAGCATCCGTCGAATCTGATCCGGGTCCACGAGATCATCACTCGCCGCCTCCAGCAGCATATTCCCTACTTCCAACCAATGAAACGGCAAACACGGCGGTTCACCCGGGGGGGTATATAATCCTGCGCGACATTCTGCGGGAGAAACGGCGATGATGGGAAATACCGGTCACCGTCTGGGGTATGACGTGGGATGGCGACTGCTCTCTGCCCGCGATCTCGAAGGGCTGGCTGTCCGGGGAGCGGCGGCGGTGGGGAAAAGGCATTCTGGTAATCGTGATGTTGGGTCTCAATGTCGAGGATGAGAGAGAGAGGTTCTGGATGTAGCCATGGAGGTGGGAGGATATGTGCGCGACGTTGGCGTTTGAGGAGGAGGGCGAGCCATAATGGAAGGGAGGTGCGGCGTGCAGGAATGAGTCGTTCGACTGGGCCCTGTGGTTGCAAATGAAATGTGTCAATTGGATATGCAAATATGGGATTTTCCAAATAGATATAAAGCAATTGAGCTGTTGGAATGATCTTGAATTGTTTGCATTTTGCTACTTCTCTCCGCGCACGCCACGAATTATGGCCATGAGTATAAAAGCACTTCTAACGACTTCAAACGGAATGTAAAATTCGACACAAACTTACACCTAATAGCTCGAGTCCTTCCAAATGCTGACGAGGAACGATCGTGACCATCTCCATCTCAGCGAGAAAGGCGATCTCCGGGGGCGTGATGCCCCGCGGGAGGGGAAAGGCCATGGACGGTTCAAGGCTTTGAGGTTCTGCGAAATTGAGATATGCTGGAGCTGGAGAAACTCTAGGATGATCTTTCTGTTTGCCGTGTAGATATAGCTGGAATCTTCAAAGTAGAGAAATTAAGATGAATGGTTTCTTTGTACTGCTGCATCTGCATATTCTCTGCGGCATCAAATGCTTTGTTTGGCTTGTTTGCAGCGGTGGACTCGATCACGGCGTCGTCGACCGATCAATTACTTTCTTTTTCTTCCCTTCTCCTTTCGTCAATGCCGATACGGAGTAGCAAAGTGGCCAATTCTGTCAATATCATTGAGATCGGGTCACCATGAGCGCCACTCTGCCCGGCTCTGATCTGACCCGCGCGGCTCGTTATGCTGTCCCCTTTGCGCTGCTACTGATTCCTGTCTGGAGGTCCCAAGTCAATGCTGTCGTTCCGCAGCCCTATCTCGATGAGGTCTTCCACGTTCCTCAGGCTCAGGCTTATTGGGCTCACATGTGGACGCACTGGGATCCAAAGATAACAACTCCCCCGGGCCTGTATATCTGGTCGTACGTCCTTTGCGCCTGCGCCCTCGCCCTCCGCGGCTCTCCGACGGAGCTCGACACGGAAGCTCTACGCACCACGAATGTTGCTGCAACGTCTATTTTTCTTCCCTGGAGACTGCAGACATTGTTGGATACCTTGCGACGAGAGCTGAACACACGCCCGGCGGGAGCCAGGGTCAGCCATACCGTGTTGAACATCTGTCTTTTCCCACCCATTTTCTTCTTCTCGGGGCTTTACTATACCGATATCCTGGCTCTTCTGGTGGTGGTTGAAGCTTACAACTGGGACCTGAAACGCGCTTCTGGGAAGGGATTCTCGCCTCTTAGATCTCTTGCGTTTGTCGGGTGTGGGGTGGCTGCTCTTGCTTTCAGACAGACCAATATCTTCTGGGTCTCGGTGTTTTTGGGCGGGTTGCAGGTGATACGGACATTGCGCCAGTCTTCCAAGACTTGTAGATCTTCGAGCTTTGTCGAGATTGTGAAAAAGGGCTTCCAAAATGAGCTCTATGATCCTTTTGTGTCGGGAGCTTCCATTGGAGGTGAGTGTCCCTGTCTTCCGCTAGACATATTGCATTGCTGACATGGGAATCAAGACTATCTCAAGGCATCTGTATCATTAGTCGCCACTGGACTGAGAAATATATTCCCTATTCTTGTTTCTGTGATTCCCTACCTGACCATTTTGGCGGCCTTTGGTGGCTTCGTGCTCTGGAACAATGGTGTTGTTTTGGGTAAGTCCTGTTCTCAAATACCATAATGTAGGCACATGAGCTCATTGTCTACTAGGTCATAAAGAGTTCCATACTGCGGGTATCCATCTGGCTCAGATGCTTTACATTTGGCCTTATTTCGCATTCTTTTCTTGGCCCATCCTTCTTCCCCCGGTCTTGAATGTGCTTGTTCCAAGGAAATATCTCCCCAAGTTTTTGGACTATGGCTTCTCGGATAATCAGAGACGCCTCCCTACAGTGCTGGCAGTCCTTCTCGTCATCCCAGCTATGCTGGCCGTTGTCCACTTCAACACTATTGTCCACCCCTTTACCCTCGCTGATAATCGCCATTATGTCTTTTACGCCTTCCGCATTCTGCTCAGATACCACCCAGCCGTAAAATACGCTGCTGTTCTGGTTTATTTCATCTGCGGTTGGGCAGTCCTTTCGGCCTTTGGTTACACAGCTACCGGCAAAGTCCGTGAAGTCATTCAGGTACCACAGAAACCGTCTGCTCAAAAAACTCCTAAAAAGGAGCAGCCAAAGGAAACTGTGAAAAAGCCAAAAACAACCGCCAAGAAGGGGTCATCCAAGAAGGCTAGCCAGCCTCCTCCGCCTCAGCCCCAGCCGATCTCTCCAGAGGCACTTGCCAAAATCAAGGCGCATCTAATTACGCGTCAAAATGAGCAGCAGGGAGGAGTTCGGGTTAGCTTTGTGCTTGTTTGGCTTGCTGCAACCGCACTCTCCCTCGTCACTGCACCTTTGGTTGAGCCTCGATACTTCATCATCCCATGGGTCATGTGGAGACTACATTTACCTCCACAGCCAACACCAGCTGTCTATCGTCAACAGCGTCCTCAGGGTGACAAGGAGATTCTCCGTGCGAAGCTGTCTACAAACTTCCCTCTGTTTTTGGAAACTGTGTGGTTCTTGGTTATCAGCGCTGTAACAGGGTATGTTTTTCTGTACAAAGGCTTTGAATGGCCACAGGAACCAGGAAAGGTTCAGAGATTTATGTGGTAATATACCACTGGATATTTTCTTCAAAATATTTATTTTACAATTCGCTATTTGTGTTACTATCTAGCATGCTGGCACCTGTATTAGTATTTGTCTGTACATATTATCAAGAATATTGCTATATGAAATGAGTTTCAGTTGAATTCGCTCAATACATAAAGAAGAAACATGGTCTTGGGTAGAAAATTAGCTTTGCGGTGCATAATCGAAGCGACGTTCTCCGCGATATATAACGCCGTATAGAGTAAAGAATTCATACTAGTAACATACAAAACTTGGTCTGATTAACCGAATAAAAGCAAATTCTGGGATTCAATAATTTTACCATTTGGAGCTACTCGCATATGAAGAATCTAATCGTGCCAATCTGGCCCATGAAACCGACCACGCCGTGGTTGACATTTAAGCGGACGGAGCGACTTCTTTTCCTCTCCAACATCAACCTCCCTTATTCCACGCCTTTTCCAGAACGCAGACATCAGCAACGATGGATCGACCTGCAAAAAGAGCCAAATTGTCATCAGATATCCCAAATATCGATGCAGATGACACTCAATCAGCGACAAGTAATGGTAATGCGACCTTGGCATCACTGCGCAGGTCCATCACTCCACCACCTTCGCGCTCCCGACAGACCTCTCATCAGTCTTCTGCCCAGAAATCCGATAAAAGTTATTTGAATAGTGATGGTAAACAGGCTGTATCTTCTACGCTTCCGCAGCTGCTTCCATCGCCAATCCAACTCACCCACATCCGGGATCTGCCTGCGTCCTCGGGTAACAATGTTGATACTGTCCGACTACGAGATATCCTAGGAGATCCGATGATTCGTGAATGCTGGCAATTCAACTATCTATTTGACGTGGAATTTTTAATGAATCAGTTTGATGAAGATGTCAAGAATTTGGTGCAGGTCAAGGTCGTGCATGGATCATGGAAGAGAGAGGCGCCGAATCGGATTCATATTGATGTAAGTGCCAGTTCGGATTTAATACCAAGTGATAGTCATTAATGATCTACCAGGAAGCATGTTCTCGATATCCAAATGCAGAGGCTGTGGTGGCTTACATGCCTGAGCCATTTGGTACCCATCATTCCAAGATGATGATTTTGCTTCGACATGATGATCTTGCACAGTATGTTTGTCTGCCATCCTACTAACCCTTTTGCTTTTGGCTGATGATATATAGAGTTATCATTCATACGTCTAATATGATACCGATGGATTGGACAAATATGAGCCAAGCTGTCTGGCGTTCTCCTTTATTGCCTTTGCAGAAACATAACGATGCCCCAAAACAAGACATAACACCTGGAAATGGTGCACGATTCAAGAGGGATCTATTATCATATCTGAATGCTTACGGTAATAGCAAGACAGGACCCCTGGTTAGACAACTCTCCAAATACGATTTTGGGGCTATTCGTGCTGCGTTGATAGCAAGCGTACCTTCGAAGCAAAAGGTCAACTCGATGGACTCGCAAAAACAGACTTTGTGGGGATGGCCAGCTTTGAAAGATATTCTGCGCCATGTGCCGTTGAGTAAAAGAAAAGATACTGTTACACCACATATTGTGACACAGGTAGATATTCCAAGTACTGTTTCCTAAGATATCACAGCAAATGCTGACTGGCTAGATATCCTCAATCGCCTCGCTTGGCCAGACTGATAAATGGCTCAAAGACGTTTTCTTTGAATCTCTCGCTCCAAGTTCTCTCTCAAAATCACCAGAACCCTCTCCCAAACCAAAATACTCTATTATCTTCCCTACACCTGATGAAATCCGCCGGTCTCTGAACGGATATAGCTCCGGCGGGTCAATCCACATGAAGCTACAAAGTGCTCCGCAGCAGAAACAACTACAATACATGCGTCCTTACCTGTGTCGTTGGGCGGGTGATAGAAGCGACACGAGTAGCAGTATTCCGGACCTGAAGCGCGAGGCAGGTCGTCGTCGCGCTGCACCACATATTAAAACGTACATCCGTTTCTCAGAAGCGAAAACCATGGACTCGATTGACTGGGCGATGGTCACATCATCTAACCTCTCCACGCAGGCGTGGGGAGCGGCTGTCAATACAAACGGGGAGGTAAGAATATGCAGCTGGGAGATTGGGGTTGTGGTCTGGCCGCAACTATTTTCTACATCTGAGGATCAAGAGATTGCAATGGTCCCGTGCTTTAAACGAGATACTCCTACTGTCTGCCCCACAGATAAGAATGGTGATGGCGCATCTACTTCTACTCTCATCGGTCTCAGATTGCCATACGATCTCCCCTTGACACCCTACAGCCCAGACGATATCCCATGGTGCGCAACAGCCAACCACACCGAGCCCGACTGGCTAGGACAGACATGGCTTGAATAAGATCCGCTCAAGAACTTGGTATATTTATTCCCTCATCAATATCATAAATATACTATCATCATCCATAAATCCTAATCCCAATCCTACGATCTGGTCCCGTACTTGTCGATAAGAATATCCACCTGCTTGATATACTCCACCTGAGCCTTTTGATCGGTTATATGACTCACTTTCTTCCAAGCAGCGTATTTGTATTTTGCCTGTCAATTCATCAAATAAATAAAAATACACCACCAACCCATAAAACGAAAGAACGGTATACGTCAAACTGATACCCAGCAGGCTTAACCAGCTCTTCATTCCTAGCTCGCTTGAAATACCCATAAAGCTACATCACACATAAGCAAAAGCACCCCCCCCAAACACGAAAACCAAAAACCAAAACCAAGAAAGAAAGAAGGACATACAACCAACTTCTCATCCGACCCCGGCTCCCCATCAAGCATCTTCACCAAAGTCATCGCAAATGCGAACCCGGCCTCCAGAGCAGCAGCTTGTTCATCATCCAACGAGGCTGTCTTATCGTCTGCTGATAGTGCTATCTCCATGGCTGTCTGGAGGGTTTCTTTGTTGATGCCCGCTGCGGCATTTTGGACCTCGGTGGTGAATTTTGTTCTGGATGAGGCGGAGTCGAGGGCTTGGAAGTAGTTTGGGGTCGGCATTTTGGGGCTGGTTTTTAGAAATGGTGTATGAATAGTTTTTGGGAGGGGATGGATTATTGTTGGGAGTTGGATGGTATGTATGTCATTGTTCATTCAACGTAACCATGACTCAATGAAATGTCGACGGAAAGAAGAAGGGTAAACCGCATTAGAAATATCTACAAGAATCAAAGACATCAAATTCTATTACCCAACCCAAGACGCCGATGTTATGCAAAAAGCAAGAATCAGTGACGGGTATTCCTCGCTTTTGACAAACCAAGAATTACAATCACTATCGAAGACGAAAAAAGATTAAACAAGAATGGAAGAAAAACCAGATAAAAAGAAGAAGAAAGTCAAGCTGGCAATCACCAGTCAACAGCCCATCCGTTCTTATTGAGGAATTCTTCACAGGCAGCCTTGAGGGCATAGTTTGGACGCAAGTCGTTGATGGACATAGATACCCGGGTGATGGGATCTACGCCAGATTGCTCGACGTACTTAGAGATGCCTAGGCGATCGAAACTGCTGCCAGAGGGGGTGATGACGGGATCGTGCATGATTTCGAACGTGATGCCATCGACGAGATAATCCGGGACAACCTGCAAAGATATGAATATGGGAGCAGAGTTTAGGGAGAGATAGGACATACTCTTTCCTGGATATCACCATTCGACGCAATGCGGAATGCCTCACGAACATTGTGAACGTTCTTCTCCGCATCCCCGCGAAGCGCCTTCTCGTCTTCAGCGAACCCAGTCTGTCCAATCTCCTCTTTCTCCAACTTGGCCTGTAATTCAGCCAGAGCCTGGTGGAGGTCATTCTCAATCAATTGCTCCACACTTCCCAGTGTCTCATTCATCTCCCGCAATCGGGATGTCTCCTTGGCAGCCCAGATCTGCTGTTTCGCGCGGAGGACCGTCTTGGACAGATTCTCGGTCTGTACGTTCTTGCTCGCCAGACTCGCCTGGTATGCGTCAATGGCCACATCGTATGCCTCCTGCGGCTTCTGAAGACCCAGTAACGCCTGCGCAAGGTAGTAGGAGCTCTTGATACTGGTGGGGTTCTTGGGGCCGTAGAGATCGATCGCGGCGCGCGCATCGTGTTCCACACCGGCCCATTTTGCCAGTCTTATCCGGGTGAGGGCACGGTTCGTGAAGAAGGTAGGCTCGCTGGGGTTCTTCTGGATGCTTTATGCGTAGTTCTGTTAGTTTACTCCCGAGATAGCTAGATAGCTTTCTTGTTTTTTTTTTTTTTTGAGTTGGTTTGAACTCACGCTTGGGAGTATAGATCCTCAGCGCCATTGTAATCGCCGTCCTTGAAGAGGCGATTGCCTTTATCTTTCAATTCGAAGGACATCTTGCGGAATGGGGCGGATGAACCTGTAGACTGGGAGGACTTGGTCGCACTTTTTGTGTGAGTTGATTAGGAATACAGTCGGGGGACAATCAGTCAGCGGTGGGGCAGGTGTGTTTGGAGATCCACCGGCAGTAGGCAAGTGTTCCTGACGGTCAGACAAAGGGAAACGAATCAAAGGAGTGTCAACTATCAATCGCAAGGACGATACAGATGAGGATGAGTTTGGATGGAATCAATCCACGATATAAGCTGGCAGTGTACGTTGAATCTCATCAGCCAACTGTCTGCCGTTCTGCGGGAGCAATCAGTTGTATCAATTCTAATCAGCTTCAATCAAGCAGAAATAGCAAGACTCAAGTTCTGAAAACCTGGGATGGTCCTCGAGCTGGAGAATTTGATGATGAGACTCAGAAAGCATCATGAAGGCGCATTCTGATTGTCTGGCATGATGACTGAAGCCCACTTTTGCAATCGAAGCTGATCGATCCCCGCAGAATCGACGATACGGATGATCGGCCATGACTCAGCAGTGGCTGGAGTATAGACAGCTATAGCTCATTATATAGATCTACGACATGCAGCAACGACAGATCATGTTCAGGTGAGTTATTCAAGATGGTAAATTTATTTTCTGTCTATCCTGTGTGATCCTATCTAAGAAACCCAAACCAGGAAGCGAAAATGGGCGAACAAAAAGAAGAACGATAATTCGGCCAGCCAAATTCCATTCCGTGAGAATCGTGGTATCATTGACTCGTTTCAATAATCGGATGATGCTGATGAAATAATAGAATAATATAGGGCGTTTCGCTCGAATATAGACAGGTTGAAGAAAACGCACGGGGGAAGGACGAATCGTGACCTGGTCAGGTGGCGACATCCCATGACGAGTGGCATCCAATTCGTTGGCTGTGGTATGCAGATGTCCCCGAATCGGATATCATCGAGGGTATAATATTTTTTGATTGGTATGTTGGCTTAGACAACACCAGCGAACTGGGCTTCATAGTCGCAGATGGCCTGCACCTTCGCGGCAGAGCCACTCTTGGTGTCGAAGCGGTAGGTGAGCCATTCGCCAGCGAGCTTCTTCGCCAGTTCGATGCCGATGACACGCTGTCCGAAGCAGAGGACCTGAGCGTCGTTGCTCAGGATGGATCGTTCGACGGAGAAGGAATCGTGTGCGGTGACAGCGCGGATGCCAGGCACTTTGTTGGCAGAGATGGCGACACCCAGACCAGTGCCGCAGATGAAGAGACCACGGTCGGCCTTGCCTTCTCGGATGAGCTTTGCGCCGTCGATGGCAGGATGAGGATAGGCCGTCTTGTCGGAGGTGGAGTTGACGCCGACGTCGATGATGGAGGAGACAAGAGGGTTCTTCTCCAAAAAGGCCTTGATGGTTTCCTTGTATGGAACACCGGCCTCATCGCAGGCCATGACGATACGGAGGGGTTGAAGGTCAGACATTGTGATGATAGAGGTGAGGGAGATTAAGATAGGGTTGGGTATAAAGGGTTCTGTGGATAGTAGATAGCAAATGGAATGTTAGGGATAATAGATTCTGAATGATTGAATTGGACAGCATGAGCAGAGGAATCCAAGACCCTTTTATATCCAGCCATGCTGGATTGTCGTACAGCCGGTCAGCCACAGCTGAAGCCATCATCCATTCTGTTCTCCAGCCAGACCGGATCCAGACAATCGAACGGCTCGATCAATGAGAATTCATGGCTGGTTTCGGACGAGCCCCGCAGTGCGTCACAATGATCTATTTTATTTCATTGCAGATGAATTTATTCGGATTATTACAAGTATGTATATTATTTAATCTATCGGATTATTTAGGAATGAGGAATAGAATTAGAGATATCCTGGTTCTACTGTCTGCGTTATTATAGTAGTTATTAGAAGACAACCTGGAAGTAGATGGCCTAGAACAGTACCAATACATGTATGTATACGATCTAATGTCATCTGAATAGAAGTATCGTATCTGCATAATGCAAAGAAGAGAAAAATCTGAGAATCAGTTGACCCTATACATAATACTAATAATACTATGGAAGCTACCCCGGAATACCCATTCTGGGGTTCGGCCGGTTCCACTTTTACCGGTTAACTATTATGGGGAAAGCCTTTGCCACGGAGATACTGGATGTAGCTACCGTCTGTCTCTTTATATCGGATTGCAATATTCGGTAATTCAGATATTCTCTTTTTGAACAACAGATACTTATACTGATAGCTACATAGTATACAGAATATATTACAACAACACTGGTGGTGATTGTATATCGCCTCTGATTGGCGGCTGGCTTGAACGTGACTGCCGAATCAGGCAACTTTGGGCTTTCCCGGTTTCATCAAAAACATCCAACTTTTCCCACTTACGAGGTTATCGTTTGCTCACGGATCGTCGGAATAGACTCAGGTACGTGATTGCTCAATGTGATTCTCCGCTTTCCATGGCTTCATCTCAACTCACTTCCCAGAATACTGATTTGGCCCGACCCCTCTTGCCCCTCCTTGCTTCAACTGTCCCTATCCAAGATATTAAGACAGGCTATATCAAAACAGATCACAGGAAGTGAGTATTATACTCAAAAATCTTCGACTGAACAGAACTGACTTGTATCATCCCAGACGATAACCACCCGATTAATTCTCCCTATCTCAGTCCCGCTCAACAACCTCAACTCTCACCCAAATAGGGAATATCGGCGGTGACGTGACATCATCTTCGGGCAAACAGCGTGAGTCTATCCGCGTTTCTTTCGTCTTGTTCCTTTTTTTAGCCTCATACACTTCGAATTGGGTATCTCTCAACCACCTTGTTCCGCTCCCTGGTCCGATTTTCCGACTCGGTGTCTTGAACCTGCAACCAACGCAATCAAGTCGGACCACACGGCAGAGATGGGACAGTTAATTCCCGATCTTCAATCCGAAGACGATACCAAAACAAGGATGAATGGATTCAAAAATTAGACACATTAATCACAACAGCCACAATGGCATCAGTGCTAATCTTATCACCAGTATCAAAATGGCCTCAAAACCTGTATATCCTGTTCTCCCGCAAACCTTGCTCATCATTTCCTTGAAAATGTACTTCACCCCCTCTCGGACTCTCGACTATCTCCACGCATTGCTAGACCCGAAGAATGAAATCGTCCGGCCGGAAAACAGGTCTAAACTCTTGCTGGCCTTGATACCCGACTTCCTAACCGTCTACCCCTGCGCTCAAATTATCCAAGACTACGAGTCTAAACTAATCTCTCAACCTAAAAACAACAATGATAACACCCCCTCCCACCCCCCTTTCTACTAGGCGCTCAGGACTGTTTCTGGGAGTCGTTGGGCGCCTACACCGGTGAGGTTTCTCCCCTCGCCCTGCGCTCCGTCGGCGCCTCCATCGTGGAACTGGGCCACGCCGAACGCCGCTCCATCTTCCACGAGACAGACGACGAAACCGCCCGCAAGGCCGCCGCCACCTCAGCACACGGCATGATACCCCTCGTATGCATCGGCGAAATCACCGCCCCGGGCCCTGTCGCATCAGAAGCCGTCGGCCGTGCAGTAAGCGAATGCGAAGTCCAAGTCCGCGCCGTCCTGAACGCCATCCCCACCGACGCACCGGTCATCTTCGCCTACGAACCTGTCTGGGCAATTGGGAAACCTGCCCCTGCGGGTGTCGACCACGTCTCGGCCGTCGTGGATGGCATCAGAGCGGTAATTGGGAAACGCGAGGGTGATGTCCGTGTCTTGTACGGGGGCAGCGCAGGGCCCGGGCTGTGGGGTCAGGGAGGTCTTGGAAAGGCTGTCGACGGCATGTTCCTAGGCCGATTCGCGCACGAGATCCCGGGCGTTCAGAAAGTCGTCAAGGAAGTTGGGGAACCTCTGGGTGTTTGATATGAACTGGATAATAAATGTGTTACGTGACACGAATTTATATAGTATAATAGTATATATATATAACTGTGATGGATGATGATTTATTAATATAGTAATATCAATCTTCGTTTGATACTGCGTTATTTTATACTGGCTTACATTGTACATACCCACATCCCTGCAACGCTCAAAAGCGGGGTGGAATTGCCGATCTCATCCACTCTACAAGGATGTCCTTGATTTTGTTTCGTGGAACCAAATATTTTCAATTTGTAGGTGATTATACATGTTATTGAAGGATAGGTAGTTGCTGGTGGTATTTCTTCATTCGGGGCTTTTGGTACGCATCCAAAGTACAGTGACTATTACACAGTACCCCTACTCAATATAGTAACAAGTCTATTGTTGTGGGAAAAGTAGAATATAGATAAATTCAATGTCATTCAAACATATATACAATTGTCTCTTTCAATTTTTTACTCCTTCTTCTTTTCCTCGCGCAGTTCCTGCTTGACACGAGTCACAGTGCCAGATCCGCCATACACAATACCAGTGTACATCATAGCCACAGAGGCACCGGCATCCAGCACGGCACGGGCCTGGGCACCGTTGGTGATGCCACCAGAGGCGAAGAGAACCTTGCGCGGGGTGCTAGCGGCAACAGCTTCAGAGTTGGGCTCGGCGGGGGCTTCGTCGAGATGAGCCCTGTACCGGGCCACAAGGGCGACTGTGCGGTCGAACAGCTGAGGGCCGGAGTATCCTCCGGTTTCCTTGATTGTGGTCTGCTCCTTGGCTGGGAGTGCAGTGCCCTTGGGGAGTGGGTCAGGGCGGTGGTTGGTGGTGTTTCCGACAATGATGCCGTCGACTCCTGAGCCGCGGACTGCGTCGCAGACGCCCTGAACCTGCTCGTCTGAGTCTTCGTCCGGACTGACCTTGACCATCACGAAAGGCTTGGTCTTGCGGTCAATGCCCTTTGCTGCTCCGACGACGGCAGACAAGATGGCGGTCAGAGGTGCGGTTGCCTGGAGATCGCGCAGACCGGGGGTGTTGGGGCTCGACACATTGACGACAAGGATATCAGCGTACTTGGCCAAGCGGTCGACGCAGTACACATAGTCTCGTTTGACGGCTTCGATGTCGGAGTCGGGTGTCGCCTTATTCTTGGCGACCTGGACGGCGAGGAGCTTTCCGGGCAGAAGACTTCCGGGGGAACGTTGGCTTCGCCATCCAAAACCCGCTTCTCAGCCAGTTCGTGCAAGCCAAAGCCGCTCGCATACGCAAAGTCACGAACTCGCTGTTCCAGGATGGCGGCCATGTGGTCTGCACCCTTGGAGTTGAGACCGTAGCGGTTGATCATGGCCTTCTGGGAGGGCAGTCGGAACACACGGGGCCGAGGGTTGCCATCTTGCGGCAATGGGGTCGTTCCCCCAACTTCGACAATTGCCGGTCCGATCGCAAACAATGGGTCCGGAATCTCAGCGTGCTTGTCAAGGCCACCGGAGATACCGATAGGGTTGGAGAGCGTATACCCGAAGACCTAGCAAGTAATGGTTGCTGAGTATTCACATCTATAGACCATCGATGACAAGAAATTTACCTCAGTCGTCAGGGCCCCATCGCCATCTGGGTTACCACGCTCTCTGGGGTGAAGCCCAAATTTGTAGAGCTGCTTCAGAGTATCCACTCCCAAATGGTGAGCATCCTCAGCATCAGGGTACAACAATCTAATGAGAGGAACCACGCCATAGCGGTGGAAGCTAGCTCTGGTGTCTGTTCCGTAAACGTATCCAACCACGAGAGTGAGGGCCAAAGATGTGCCGAGCACAGTTCTTCTGAACCCCCGACCCGCCTTCTTGGGGGCCTCTTTCACAGCCTTTGGGGCCTCCTTAGCAGCCTCGGCAGCAGCATTCTCTGTAGCAGCAGCAGCGTCCGAGGCATACCTCACGGTACCCTGAGGCTGCACTGCACGCTTGTTCAAGACCAAAGGTCGCTGAATCCAACGGGGAGACGCAACGCGAGCCCTCAAGCCCGCAGACCTCCAAGCGAGTGCGGCGGAACTGGCAACCATCTTGACAGGAGTAGATTTATTTTCTTGATTCTATGCCAAAACCATGCGCAAAGTACCAAGTACCAAGCAATAGATCTGGAGGGTAGTCAGCATTGTTATAGGGGGTCAATTGTCCAAAATAATATCTTGGGAAAATGAACGGCTCTTCAGTACCGATGTTGGAATATAAAAGCTTTCCAACATGATTGAGAAGAGGAACTGCTCAAGTGCTCCGATCCGAGATCCCGAGCCCGACATGGCGCCGACAGCGGAATTAAAGAGGAGAACATTGAACAGGGTAAAACTCACAATCAAGGTGTAGAATCTATATATTCAGACCTGCTGTGCTGGAATTGAGGGCAAAATCCAAAACCAGCAAGAATTTCCAGTCGTTTACAGAGCAAGCCTATCCACAGAGGGATGGAATTCGAGGACGACGATTTTCTCCCGGTGTTTCTCTTGCGTCAAAACGAAAGCCGGAAGTAGCGGGCGGTCAGTTCTTAGTATCGGCAGAATGTACCTTGTATCCTGGGCGGTGTACGCATTGTAGATTGCATTCAACATTGATTCGTTGCTATGGACTGAATTATCTCCAAAGATTCTTAAAAAAAAAAAAAAAAAAAAAAAAAAAGTACATACAATAAACCTCCAAGCTGGGCTCCTGAAGAGGAGGGAAACAAAGTAAACCATTTCCATCCAATTCGCAATAAAAAACCGATTGATTCCATTTGTGCCAGTTAACGCCAATCACTTTTGCTGCCCCCGACACCAATGCGAAGCCTATTGTGACGGACTCTTTGCAGCTAGGGACAAAGTTCTGAAAATATGAGGTAAAGAAATCTGAGGCGACACGGTAATATTACCAAAGCATGATGACAAGATATGGGTATGTAGTCTTTGAAGTGACAAAAAGAAACAAATGCTGCTCAATAAGAGAAGAGAAGCACTATGAGTATTCAGCCATGTGACTTGAAAAAGGAAAAAGGTGGAAGTATGGATGACTACTCGTCACTCATTTTGTCATCCTCTTCTGCATCTCGGGCATCATCAACACTCCCTTCTCTACCCCCTTCGTTCTGCTCTTTGGGTGATTCGGGTTCATCACCTGGGCCCTCCGGAGGGGGAGGCATGGTCTCCGCAAACTTGGGATCGATAGCTGCTCTGTGTAGAGAACGTTTGTAGACCTCTGCCTCATCGGGATCGCGAACCGCAACCTGAAGCTGGTCGACTTGGTCTTCCTTCGTCTTGGGACGAGTAGGTGCTAGACCTGCCTGAGCAATGGTACGGGCTCGCTCTGGCTTGAGACGAGTCTTGCCCAGAATTGGGTAATAATAGGCACCCTTTTGCTTGGAGGCATTTTCACGCTGGTTGTCCTTCACATCCGAGGGATCAAACAAAGTCACAGCAACATCCTTCTGCTTCACATCGTTACCCAGAGTTTGGGCACTAGTAGCATATGTGCGAACACGATCGAAACGATGGAATTTTGTGTTGTCGGACCCTTCATGACGGTAGAGTTCCTGGTTGTCGCGGTCGGGGTTTGAAAGATGTAGACTTGAGATGACAGCCTTGGTAGAGTCCTTCTCCGGTAGGAAAAGATCGTAATCCCATGGAACCGGGCCGGGGTCGGGATAGATATTGGGGTTCGTTTTGTGCAGGGCAGCCTTTGTCGCATGTTCCTGGCACACACGCTCCTCAGGTGCGGATGGAAGCAGGACAGAAACATCCATGCGTTTGTCCCGCTTCCCAGAAACACCCTGAACAGGTGCCTTATCGAATTTAAACTGGACAAAGCCTCCAGGATCCGGGAATCCTTGCAGGTCAGGCAGGAGAGGGAAGAAACCAACGGGCTTCAGCTTCGGGTTATCAGGATGAACCGGTTTGGCCCAAGCATCGAGTTCCACCTTGGTCGCGGTGTGTCCTTTGATTCTGCTCGAAGTATCTTCACCGGAATGCTTGCTCTCTGGGTATGCAATATCAAATCCTTTCTGGATATACCGCTTGATGTAAGCCGGGTCGTCCTGGGACACCTTGTTTTTATCCTGACGAGGTCTTGCTCTAGTGGGAATAGCCTTTCCGCCGTCTGGTGCGCGAAGACCGGCCGAGATATATTGCGTACGACGCAGGAAGCTGACATTGGTATTCTTGGGTGCCGGGTTTTTCAATTGGTCCAAATTCATAAGAAGAGGGAGATCGGCAGGGTCGATTGACTGAGGGTTCTCCGGTGCCATGATAGCTGCGCACATTAATTAGCTCTTCCTTTCATAAGATTCCACGAGAGAAGCAAACATACCGCTTTCATCACCGAGGTGAAGCCCCGGAATACCTACCAGGTCAATTGGCATACCACCTTCAGCGTCAACATCAATATTCGGTTCCTCCCGTCGAGCCAAGTTCGACGCAAATCCAGGAGTAAGAAAACGGTCTAGACCTTCGTGCGGGATGTCAAGAAACTTCGGGGGCATGTCCGGGGGAGGGAGGTCATTTCGATAGCGCAAAGAAGCTATATACTCCTGGTGAAAGCCCCCGGAGGAGCTGCTTTCCTTGGACTTCGACTTCGACATGGTGTATGCTGCGTCTGTTGCTGGCTCTGAAGTCGGGGTATCGGAGTAGGACGGCGTGTATTCTTTTGAGCCCGATTAGCGGACGTTCTCGAATTCGTGATGCGACAGCTCTTTTTCAGACTTACGGAGGCTGGGGAGAAATATTGGGGGTACCTCAGAGTCAGGGACAAGAGGCACAGATGGATCCCAACCACTCGAGTCAACGGGCGAGAGAACTGATAAGAGTATATAAAATGAGAAGGAAAGCCCGACCAACTGAGACAGCTTGAATTGAGGGCAATCTTACTTGGGGTTGGAGACACCATTCTGCAGTTCCTGACCGCCTGGTTCTTTTAGTTAGCGTGTGAAAGGGATTCTGAGGAGGGAGGAATGTTGTTCCGCGCTCACAGGAAATAAGAAGGGGCTTAGTAATCACATAGTGAATGGAGTCACATTTCCAGTGACAAAGAATTAGTGGATGAATGTAGACTGATTACTTGTTTTTGTGGGAGTCAAGTCTTTAAGACCATTTCGATAGTTCAATATTCTGCTATACTGCTCCAGAATTCAATCAATTGCTTATAAGCCATACTATTTTAATACAAGAGAACCCATAAACCAATAAGATATCTCAAATGCCATCCTTCATAAAGTAAATAAGAAAAGAAAAATGTAATAAATAAAGTAGCATCGAATCAATAAGCCCACATGCACTTGTATGCCATAAGTCTGTGGCCCAATCTGTCATATTCCAACTGGCCGATCCAGCTGTCATTAGTTCCACTCAGCTTTCCGAATACACTTGCGCCCTTCCATACAACGACTTGCGGGTCGAGATCTCTTGGAGGCGTACCAATCATGATCTCCTTGGCGAATCCTGGGCGAAGGTACTGTAATCGCTCTTCGAGGAAGGAATGAAAGCCGTTGATCTGGCTTCCGCCTCCAACGATCATGATTCCTCCAAGAAAGTCTCGCATTTTACGCTCCTCTCCGCGAGTAGCGTGTGCAATAGAAGTAAGGATAGCAGTGTCCAGTGGGAACACAGGGGGTATGTCATCTCGCTCTTCAACGGTAGGCGCACGAGGGGGTTGCGGGGCTTGAGCTTGCCCTCCGACGGTTGGAGTGGCCGCTCCACCTGCCTGGGGAGTACCCAGTGCCTCCGGTGCAGGAGATCCGGCAACTGAAGATCGGGGAGTAGCATCAAGTTCTTGCACGCGACTGAGTGCATTGACTTGTTGGGAACGACCCGGTGTTGATTGCACGTCCAATGTGTTTGAGTGAGTCTCACCATTGACTTGGCCATTAGCCTGTGGGGGAGCAATGGTGGTCAAGATCTCGGACTGAGCCGCAGACACCGGGTCGTTTGGTTGGCCGTCATAAATATCAACCGAGCGTTCAATCAGAGTCCTCCGCCCGCTGATCTTGTCTGAATTCTCGAAGATAGATGGTTGAAAGTAGCCCATGGGAGCCAGATGCACTTCGTCGTACGCCTTGAAAGTGTACTTTCGGGTATCTTGGCCGGCGACACGGAGGTGGAAATCATAAACCTGAACAGAAACACTGGCTTCATTCATGGTACAAATGTTTTTCTTCAGCTCCTCGGCCAACAAGAAATCATACCTGCGCCACAGGTTTATCTCGGCATAAGGAAAGTGGTCGTAAAGCATCATTTTGATGAAAGTCTCGGTCACATCTGCTCCTCCATATTTCAGATTGACCCGGGAGTTTTCAATGCACATGCCCTCTTCGACGCAACATATAGATGTCTTTTGCGCACCAATGTCAACAACACAGGCCGAGGTGAATCCCGCGCCAAAGGTAGCAGCAAGACTCTCCTGGATAAAACACACGCGGGCGAATGCGAACTCTCGCATCAACATTTCTAAAACTTGTGACACATAAGACTTCTCGTAGAGATCCGGAATGACGAATACGCATGAATATTGAGGCCATTCCTTCTTGCTTGTAAGGCCCAATTGGTTCTTGATCGCTTCTTCGAGAATCAATGAAATGTCCAAGAACATGAGTCTCTTGCTGTTGTAGTCCTTCTCGTTACACCATCCATATCTCATTGGCCAGTATAGCTTATAACGAGGATTTGAAGCGTCGGGTATTCTCAAAGCTTCTTGCCCGACAATGTATTCGGGCGCTGAAGCTGGTGCATCCGGGATCTCTGTCCAGTCCACACGCATGGGATCGTTGTGTTCAGAAATAGTCTCTGGTACCGTTCTTCGATTATAATTGATGACCATTTCTTTCGAGTTCGGTAGGGTCCTGCGTTTGTTCTGGCGCATGTGTACCTTGAGGTCCGCGACCATCGTTGAGTATTGGGAAGAAAACTATGACGAGAATTAGATCCAGTACATCGCAAATTAAGCCCTGTACATCAATTGGAACAAACCTCAGAACCAAACATCTTCTCTTGCTCCATCACATCATCATCATCCAGCTTCAGCCTTTTAGGGTTGGGTTCTCCCCTGTCCTCGGATTCGCTGGTAGAAGACTTCCTTGCAATTACCATAGGAACAGTCTTTGGTAATGCATCGCTGGCCAACCCGATCCGAAGATTTTGACTGCCGAGATGCATGACAATGACCTTGGAGCCAACTGTTTCAACTTCACCTTCTTCATCCTCCATGTTTGTATCGCCATCGTCCGCGTCCGGTTCAGGAATCCCCAGGTCATTCGCTTTTTCCATCGCAAGAGCACGGTCCCGGTCCTTGGCTGTTTTGGCCATCCGATTTCTGTTCTCTTCATTTTGCAACCTAAAAGCCAAATACTGATCGTCTCTCTTCAGGTAATCGCTATAAGAGAAACAACGGTCAGTGATCAAAGTTGTGACAAGGACAATGGTCCGATTCGAGGGAGGGTATAGTAGGCGTGAGGCAGGTGCAGAAACATACGTGTAGTAGTTTTTCTGATTGATCGCAGGTATTTGAGGCCAGCTCGATAGATCCATATTGTTATCGGTTCGTTCAAGGCCTATGAAGATCAGTGGCCTAGTCCTGGCAGGGCAAGAAACGTATCCCAAGAGAGCTTACCCTCATCCCGAAGGAGAGCCTTTCCAGACTTCTTGCCAACCATGGTGTATCAGTTGGCAGAGACGCCAGTGAGCTGGTTAAAACGGAGTGCGGAGGTTTCTAGGAGAAGCTCGGTACGGAGGAGTGCGGCGAAGATGGCGGATCGCAAGGATGCGCTCAAACGGAGCGGGAGACTGGTTAGTTCAAATGAGGAACACCATGAACACTAGCGATCAAGGTGACAGCATACACGACGCTTTAGAGGAGACAGTAGTAAACCGAAGAACGATGCCGCAGCAGCTAATAATAATGGCGGCAAAAGAAGCCGCGGCGCAATCCTCAGGTCTTCTACAGTCAAGTTAAACCTGAGACTCTCCTACTTTAGGGCCATCCCAGCTTGGGCCAGGCCGATCGGCGTAGAACAGCAACGGTCCAGTGTGATTGCCACCAAACATCGCATTTAGTCAGTGATTGATTATTTGATGATGCGTGTGCCGTTTCACATTATATCCTCAATAAGTAATTAAAAAACTTCAATTTTAAACCCGTCATTCTCTCGAGGCCATCTTGTGTAAGCTCACTGGCTGACCTTCTTGGCACTCATTCGCCTCCATCCCACCGCTTCCTGTCATCGCGTCTGCGATCTCCGCAACACCATCTATCTGTCACTCACTCACCGACGAAAGAACTACCCCTTCGTCACCAACAGCGCATCATGGGAGCCTCGCTATCGCGGTTATGGTCCTTGATCTGGACTAAGAAGGAGATTCGGATCCTTATCCTGGGACTCGTATGTTATACATAACACTAGGCGATAAGTGTCTCCGGGCTGGGGCTAAAGCATTTGTTTGAACAATTTAGGACAATGCCGGAAAGACCACACTCCTCTACAGATTAAAGGTATGTTATTTTGGGACATGGATGTGGGGTTTCAATACGCTGACTTGTATGCTGCTCTAACAGATCGGCGAAGTTGTTACCACGATACCTACCATTGGATTCAATGTCGAGTCGGTGACGTATCGAAATCTGAACTTTAACGTTTGGGTATGTTTCAGAAGTGTTGTCCTAGTATGCGAAATGGATGACTGGGGAAAATCTAATACAATGTTTTCTTATACAGGATCTGGGAGGCCAAACATCGATTCGTCCGTACTGGCGGTGCTACTACGCCAACACCGCTGCCGTTATATTCGTCATCGATTCCACTGATATTGAGCGACTGGGAACAGCTGCCGATGAGTTGGCAGCCATGCTGAATGAGGAGGAACTCCGTGATGCCAACCTTCTGGTGTTTGCAAACAAGCAAGACCAGCCTGGTGCCAAGGGTGCGGGTGAGATCTCAGAGGCCCTGAAATTGGGAGAACTCCGGGATCGAAACTGGAGTATCGTGGCCTGCTCTGCCATCGATGGCAAAGGTCTCGATGAGGGCATGGATTGGTTGGTGGTTAGTTGACCCTTGCGCAGACGCAATGTTTTGGTTTATTTCCAACATGCTGACCTTTTTTACTACAGCAAACCCTTCAATCGGAAAACGCATAAGCGCTGGCGTCTTTGTGTCGTGCTATAAATTTGGTTCTTGATATACTCTCTCGATTCCCTCCGAATGACTCGGTAGTGCGTTTTTGCATTTGGGGTGCCTCTTTCCCCTCTTTTTCTTCCTGACTCTGCCGGGATATGCAGAGTCCATGTCCTTATATCGGTACACTTTTTGATTCCAAAACCTTAAGATAATATCCTAATTGTTTCGGTGGTGGAACTTGTTTGATTCTCGCTGGTATTTGGCATTGTGTGGAAGCATTGGACGCTGATCTATTCAGCAGAAATCTCACTGGGCATAGACTTGATGATAGTTGTGGTCTATGCCCTGCATTCAGTGATATTATGGATGTTTATTTCAATTAGTTTTTCCATACAGAGATAGAACAAATTGAATCATGTGTTGCAATTTCTGCTAGTCATGATGTTGGTACACAAAGCCTGTTCAGTATGCTTATCTGCAGTCATGTTCATTATCTCAATGCACCTATCAAGTAGCAGCATTTTATCTTCACAGGGATCAGATACTGAGCCATGGCAAGTTTGGCTGGTAATTAACCCCGCATGAGGGACAGTCGAATACCCCTCTCCACTATCTCTCCATTAATTATGACGATAAACATCACCACCAGCAGACCTGACATACTGGCTGATGACTCGCATAGCGAAAATACAATCTGCGTATTCTAAAATCCTCTTTACCACCATAAATAATCCATTCGAGAGTGACACAATATGGCTATCCCCCAAGCCCAAATCGCAGCAGTCCTTCCTCCATCAGGCGCATCCCCAGACGCAAGGGTGCAGATAAGTACTAATCACCTCGTCCCAGTCCCTGGAGAAGGAGAGTTACTCGTCAAGCTCGAATTCTCCGGAGTGTGTCATTCCGATGTGCACAGTGTTCGTGGGGAGACGCCCATGTTGACGGATGTGGCGGGCCACGAGGGAGTTGGGAAAGTGGTTTCAGGTGAAAACATATTATTCATTTTCCTTGGTTAAGGATTGTGTCCTGACTTGTTTTCAGTTGGTTTTAATATCGATGAACAGGAATGGATTGGGAGAAGGGTTGGTATAAGGTCAGTCAGTTAGTGCTGACGGTTCCAGGCTGGTTAGCTTAATGTATGCAAAAGATGGCTATACAGCTCTTGTCTGAGTTGTGAGATATGCGCTGTAAACAATACAGCATGTCCATACCAGAGAAATGCCGGTGCAGTAAGTCTATTTCTATAGCATAGAAGGGGTGATTTATCTAACAACTGCAGAATGTTCCAGGAACTTTTCAGCGTCAGAGAATCTGTTGGTCCCTCTATGCATAAATACTGATCGGGTCTAGAGTACATTGTCAGCCCTGCAAACCATGTAACGATAATTCCTCCTGGGCTTTCGCCAGATCTGGCTGCTCCTCTTCTATGCGGTAAGTTCTTATATGAGAGGAGATGACCGGCTTTCGCTGATTTGTTTGTAGCTGGAATTGCAATGTACTCCTCGATCTTGAAGACCAAAACGCACCCAGGAGATTGGCTCGTCCTTCCTGGAGCTGGAGGGGGCTTAGGGCATATGTCAGATCCCAGCTAGCCCTGATTGGAGATCCTCTGTGCTAACAGTGGTCCACTTGTTCCAGGGGAATACAAATCGCAGTCAAGAAAGGACTGAAAGTGATTGCAATTGATAGGTATATTGGCTGTGGCTATACCCACTTGGTCACCTGTTGACTGAAGGGTTCTATTTCTAGCGGCGAAAAAAAGAAGCAACTATGTCTCGCCCTGGGAGCAACAAGCTTCTTCGACTATAAGATCGACAACGTTGAACAGGGAGTCAAGTCGCTCACATCCGGTTTAGGTGCCCATGCAGTAATATGCACGGCTAATGGTGAGCCAGCCTACACACAGAGCATGCGTCTTCTCCGCAGGCTGGGGGTTCTAGTCTGTGTGGGTATACCGAGTGTACCGTTTAGACTACCGGCAACCCCATTCGACATGATAGTCAAGGGTAAGAGATATATGATCTGAGAAAGGAAAGCGATCAACTGACCAGGACAATAGGGCTTACGATTGTTGGTAATTCTGCCGGAACTGCGAAAGAGATGGATGAATTGTTGAAGATGGCTGTGGAAGGAGATATTCGAGCACATGTTGAATGTTTTGAATTGGATTGTATCAATGATGTGTTGGACAGGTTAGAGCGAGCTGAGATTGATGGACGAGCTGTTGTGAGGATTCCAGAGTGATGGTTGAAATACCATCCATGACGATGAAATATCCGGGTGGAATCAAGCATGCTTATCCATAGTCTTCTGATTACTCCTCTCTCCATGGCGATATACTAGCTAGAGTGGCTGATTGTACACCTACGAATATAACCCGGTATACTCCGTCCATTGATTAATCAAATAACAACGATAATAATTATCAACCTCATTATTAAACCGAGCATCAAATGAATAAACCATTTGAAGATCATACCTCGTCCATCCATGGATGAAAACGTCTCAAAGCGTTCTCCCTACAGAATCCCCGAAGCCCAAGTGTGCCGCCAGCCAGCCCTCTGATTGGCTCCCCGGGCCAAATAGACTCACAACACTCAACGCCAGTCAACCTCCCCACGAGCCTCTCTCGATGTCTGCACATGCTGTCCTGGAGCTCTCCTACTTGCCCTCGTGGATCCTGTCCCGATCGCCCAGAGGATCCTGTGGAGAGCATCCGCATATGGGTCGACCAGATCGCCGTTCTAATACTGAGTAGCCTCGTTTTGTTGACATACACCACTTTGGTTCGTGTACCCCAATAGTAATCCATAATAGGGCTAGCGTAGAAGCTTAGCTCATCATTACTTACTGCAATAGGCTTAGTATAAGCTTGTAGCATATCTCTGTCTAGAGTCTTGCTTTACTGCTACAGCCCCGAAGGACTCTTTGTTAATGAGAAGATATTATCATGGCATTTTAAATTAGTTGGAATATCCTCATAAAGTGACGGTTTAAGTGCTATTCACGATGCATTGTACATACATAAATGGACATCAAAGTATCTGCTTTATACATGTGTATACTACTTTGCGGGTCACTTTAGGGCTACCTTTGGCCTGCCTTAGAGGTGTTTTAGGGATACCTAAGGGCGCTTTCCAGGAGTCCTGGGGCTGCTTCACAGGCTGTTTCAGGGGGTGGACTGGCAAATTCCCCCTTGTCTTTACCTAGGGCTGTACCGTGACTAAAGCTAGGCCTAATGCGGAAAGAGGTGTACTTGGCCCTGACAGCGTGGTGTGTACTCCAATCCACCTGCAGGCTTCACCGGTTGAACCTCCTCATCTTCTCTCCTCTCGCCAACATTATCAGTGCATGCTGCTATGCCTTCTTTCGCCACAGACCCAGAGCTCTCCCCTAGGGTAAAAGAGGTCGATCCTTCTTCCCGCAACCGTCAACCCATCCAGCCCACTTGGAGGCAATGCATCTTATCACTCTCGGGCCCATGTGTCCCCCTGATAGGACATCACGATGCTGGTACGACATTTGGAGCCATTGAACCTTTCTGGATAGGAGGGGTATGGTGGGGGGGTCTCGTGAAGACGTGCGACCCAATTTACTGTGCAGCTGGTTGAGGAGACGGGGGAGCTTTGATTAAAGAACCCGCCGTTTCTCTCTCTCTCTTGAGACTCTTTTGTCTCTGTTTCTCATATTCTGTGCTGCTTTCTTAGCCAGAGACAGGAAATTCAATCCCCCCTGTCCCCAATCCGCGACTCTTTCCCCACCATGAATTCCGTCAGCAGTAGTCCTGTTGATTCCTTTCTCAACAAGATGGATTGGACACATCTGTACATTGGAGGTGCTGCCTTTTCTGTCTGTGCGCTTGTTGTCGTCGTGCTCTCCGTTTCATCTCAGAATCGTAAAATCGATTACAACAGCGGCATATTCAGCTACTTGAAGTTCATCTACGCATCATTCCTTAAGCCCCATGACAAGAGTGGCGATGGCCAACAAGATGCACTGGAAAGCTTTTACAAGACACAGGTATGACTTGAAGCTTGAACGCAGCTTCCAACCTTCCTAACCACTAGCTAGGCCACCGTGTATGATGCCACCCGGAAGCGTCTTCTTTGTGGTCGAGAGGACATGTTAGGCCTCGCTGCCGCTCAATTGAAGTACAAGGTGGAGAACAAGGAGCTTCAGGCCAAAAAGGCCATCTGGGTTGATGTAAGTTGCTATCCGCTCCCTACATCCTTGTAGACACTATTGCTAACTGATTAGATGGGCGGAGGCACTGGGTAAGCACTCCCAATAGTTTATTATACATAGCACCATTTTTAACCGCGAAATTAGCTACAACATCGAAGCCATGGCAAAGTTTCTTCCTGTCGACTCGTTCTTCTCGCACGTCTATTTGGTCGATCTCTCACCCTCCCTCTGCGAAGTCGCTCGTCAGCGGTTCGAACGATTGGGATGGAAGAACGTTACAGTCGTCTGTCAGGATGTACGGTCTTTCCGTCTTCCAGAGCTCGATCAAGTGGACCCCCGAACCAAGTCCGCAAACCTCAACGCAGGAGCAGACGTGGTAACCATGAGCTACAGCTTGTCTATGATTCCAGGTCAGTTTTGCCAGACAACGTGTGTTGGAATCAGAAGCTTACAGATACAGACTATTACAGCGTCGTTGACTCCCTCACCTCCTTGATGAAGCCGACTGGAATTCTAGGTGTCTGTGATTTCTATGGTAAGTCGCAAGTGAAAATAGACCTATCTGAAAAAGACTAAGCAATGAAAACAGTCCAGAGTATCGTCGACGTCTCTTCTCGCAACTATATTGGTGGTGCGTTTAACCGCCATGTCAACTGGCTTGGACGTGCATTTTGGCGTGCTTGGTTTGATGCAGACCGTGTCAACCTTGAAGCTGCCCGCAGAGACTATTTGGAATATCGTTTCGGAACGGTCATCTCTGCCAGTGAAAGAAACTATCTCCTTGGAGGTATCCCCTACTATATCTTCATTGGTTGCCAAAAGGACATTGCTTCCAGCCCTTCGAGCCATGAGGCTATTGAGAAGTTGGATGCTACTTTTACTGAGTCGCCCTATTTGTCGCCCGCGAACCATCGCAAGGAGATGGAGAACGCTGTCGAAGAGACTAGAGTTGAGATTCATTCCAAGGCGTATGAATCAGCCGTGATTAACCTGGGGTCGAACCTGCCCCTTCCATGCTCTTTCTACCAAAATCACCACTATCGCATTTTCTACAACGACCTTCTTCCGAAACACACACAATTCCAAAACGAGTACATCTATGCCTTCAACTGGGAAGATCCCCGTGTTGACCACCGACTACTAAACATCAAGCGCGATGATGTTATCCTAGCCATCACAAGCGCAGGAGACAACATCTTGGACTACCTCCAAAACAGCCCACGAAGGGTGCATGCAGTTGACTTGAATCCGAACCAAAACCACCTTCTGGAGCTCAAGGTTGCGAGCTTCTGTGCTTTGGGACACCGTGATGTTTGGAAGATCTTTGGAGAGGGAAAGCATCCTGAATTCCGCCAGCTTCTCATCTCTCGACTGAGTCCACATCTGTCTAGCCAGGCATTCCAGTACTGGCTCGAGCACACTCATGTCTTCACATCATCTTCTGGCAAAGGACTGTACGAAACCGGAGGATCCCGCCATGCAATCAAGATGGTCCGATATCTCTTCAAGATTTTCGGCCTCGAAAGCCAGGTGCGCAAGTTATGTGATGCCCAAACCCTTAGTGAACAACGGAAGATCTGGCCGCGCATCCGCAGTGTTTTGATGAGCAAGCCTCTGTACTGGGCTGTGGTGGGCACTGAATGGTTCGCATGGAAGGCTGCTGGTGTTCCTCGAAACCAACGCAACATGATCGTGGAAGACTTTTTTAAGAGGAACGGCTTGACCGAAGACATGAAGAAGTCTAAAGATGTGAGCGGCCAGTCCATTTGGGAATATGTTGTCGACACATTAGATCCTGTGGTCAAGGACACTATGATCAGTAACGACAACTACTTCTACTTCCTGTGTCTACAAGGACAATTCTCCAGAAAGTAAGTCCAGATTATGGCAGACCCTTGGAGATAATGCTAACCTGATATCAGATGCCATCCTACATACTTGTCTCCCAAGGCTCATGTGAAATTATCTTCGCCGGGTGCTTTCGATGGTCTTCGGATACACACTGACGAGATCAATGAAGTGATTAAACGGATCACTCCCAGGAGTCTAACAATCGCCGTTGTAAGTGCTCTCACATTTCCAAGTCCCTAGTTTGGATAGTATACTTACATTTCTTAGGTCATGGATTCAATGGACTGGTTTGACCCCGACGGCAACGACGCAGCCGTCCAATGTCAGAAGCTAAACCAAGCCCTGAAGATTGGTGGCCGCATCCTGCTTCGTTCTGCCAGCATTGAGCCCTGGTATATGAAACAATTCGAAGAGAACGGTTTCACGGCTCGTCGCGTAGGAGCAAGATTCCCAGGCACGTGCATTGACCGGTAAGTCCCTTTTATAACCTTGTACCAGGCAATATGGACCTTTTTGCTGACCAAAGTAGCGTCAACATGTATGCCTCCACCTGGATTTGCACAAAGACCCAGGAAGTTGAACCAACAGCTCCGGGTCGCACGATTTCCTCGCTGTCTCTTGGAGAGAGCAAACGATCGAACAGCGTGGAAGATCTCCAAATCTGAGTTACGTCCATCAATTTGGAGACCGGAAGATCCTATGTTTTCCTTTCGATTTTTTTTATATGCCATTTAGCCTGTTTACTATTATGATTATTCTTCGATTCGTTATGTGGTTTCGACATTATATGCCTCTTCGCCATTACAGGGGATTTAGATTGGATTTTGATTGCTTTTAGAACTGGATATCTTGAAGCTGGAGTTGGAACATGTCTGCAGAGGAAAGCTTCTCTTCATATACTAGATCTTCATGATGACTACGGTAGAAATAAAAGTTTCTCCAACTTTTCGAATTCCAGCGTACATGGTATAGTAAAGAAAGCACTTGAATACTTTTCATCTCTTTTCTTCAGCTATCTGATACTACTGCATAGCCGAGAACAACTGGGCATAGACATACATATCCATACATGATTTATCTTATTAGTACATGAGTACATCGAGAAACGAAAAAAGGGGGTGAAACAAAAGTCAACTAAAGCTCTATACAAGATAAAAAGGTTCATGAATTCAGATCACGAATGGTCATCATCAAATCGAGAGATAAAAAGAGAAAAGAAAGGGTGGGGATTAACCCGCCAGGATCATTCTTAGTTGCTTTTCCTTTCGCGATTTCCAACCCATAACAAGGACCGGTGCCTACCGCTTTTCATTACAGAAGCACAAACAGAAGGCCCGACGGACCAATCCCACACAAAGACACCGTGTTCACCATATCACCATAATCGGAGTCATTAGGTAGTTTATGATCGACCGTATCTTGTCTTTCCGAAAGAGAATGGGACGTAACGGTACTTGATCATATGCTGGATTTGTCGTCGCACTGAAGAAAAGACAGAGTTAGTACCATTGCTTACGAGCTGTCAAAAGAAGGGGGGCCTACTCGTCAAGACAAAGAGAATAATCCAGTAAACGACCAGCACGGGCCAGAAAACCGGGATATCAAAGACGCTGAACCAACTGCAGACGAAACCAATGGCGATAGCCCGGGTGGCCGCGTGCCAGAACTTGAACTCAGGAAGACGGCGGATGAAAGGTCGGAATTCGTCGTCTTGCTTGGTAGGAAGACTGGCGGCGGCATCACCGTCTTCAAGGCCTTCGTCTTGAGTGAGAGAGGGGTCGAACTTGGGCTGCAAGAAGAGGAGGAAGAGGTTCAGGAGGTAGATGCCCAAAGTGTATGCGACTGTTTTGAAGAGTGGTTGTTAGCCATGTCGTGGATCCGGTGAACGCAGGATGAATTGGATTATATAGGATGAATCGCATACCAATGTACCATCCCTGAGCCAGGATGATTCTCAAAAAGAAAACAAGGAGGAGAACGACAGTGCCGACCCAGCGATAAGTGGTGAAGGGTGTCGAAGCATCGAGATAGGTTTGATATTGCTATTCCGAATGCGATTAGCACGGACTCCCAACTACCATCTTTCACAGAACCTCTCTAGCTCCCCATTTTATGCTCAATAAATGGATCAAAAAGGCCAACTCACTCTAGTAAGTTTCGATGTCTGCGCCGTCACAGCCGTAAACGGCGTTTGCTCTGGCTCGGGGACATCCATCGCGAAAGAGGCAGAGGAAACAAAATCGGATTAAAACAAGACGAATTCTTTGCCTGCAGCTTATGCAAAACCTCCGATTGTTAACGTAAGTGGAGGGGCGCCTTGAAACTCCGGGGGGACGTGGGAAACAATAATCAGGAACCGGGAGGCAGAGAAAAGTGTCCACTTAAGTTGGTTATTATTATTAGCCGCAAAAGCTGTCACCACCAATCGGCACCAGCCACACCCAGGCACGGATTCTGCTGCGCCTCACACTGTGGCTAGTGAGCAACTCCGCTTATGTCAGCGGGAGGGTCTGTTCACGTGCACGGGTTGCCTCGGGGGAACGGCTCCCGTCGGCGACACTGCGGGGAGGAAACGCAGCAGCATCCGCGGCTGTTCTGCTGGTGGCATCATAGCTTCGGTGCTACTTATTAGCATTTAGCTGTGGTTGAACTGCTTTTCCCATCCACCACAATTGACACTATTCCCATCCCTTCTGTACCTCTCTTAATTAATCTACTATATAATCATCATGTTCTCTCAGCGGTGCTCGCGACTGGTCGCGTCCAGAACATCTATCCCCTTGACTTCTTACCTTACCCGAGTTGCCCGGCCTTACTCTGCTGCTGCTCCGGCCTATAAAAATATCCTCACCTCGACTCCCAAACCTGGTGTTGGATTGAGTATGTCCCTTGAGGACCGTTTAAGCATTTGAACTGTAGCTTACGATGAAAAGTTACCTTGAACCGTCCCAAAGCTCTCAATGCACTCTCCAGCCCTCTCTTCAAGGAGCTGAATGAAGCTCTGTCGAAATATGACGAAGACAAGAGCATTGGAGCTATCGTCATCACAGGTAGCGAGAAGGCATTTGCTGGTATGTTTAATATATTGAATACTTTTTACGTCGGCAATTCCAATGCAAATACTTACAATTCAATAACCCCACAGCCGGAGCCGACATCAAAGAAATGGCACCCTTGACCTTCGCCTCCGCATACACCAACAACTTCATTGCTCCCTGGTCCCACCTTGCCAACGCCATCCGTAAGCCTGTCATCGCCGCTGTTTCTGGTTACGCCCTGGGCGGTGGCTGCGAGCTAGCCCTCATGTGCGACATCATTTACTGCTCCTCGAACGCTACATTCGGTCAGCCTGAGATCAAGCTGGGTGTCATCCCCGGCGCAGGCGGTTCCCAGCGTCTCACCCATGCCATCGGCAAGAGCAGGGCGATGGAATTGATCCTGACCGGCAAGAACTTCAGCGGCAAGGAGGCTGCGGAATGGGGTGTTGCCTCCAAGGTTGTTGATGGAGGCAGGGATGAGCTCTTGGAAGAGGCTTTCAAGACCGCGGAGACGATTGCGGGCTACAGCCGCGTTGCCGTGCTTGCTGGTAAGGAGGCTGTGAACAAGAGCCAGGAGCTCTCCCTTCGTGAGGGTGTTGAATATGAGAGGCGCCTGTTCCACGGTCTGTTCGGAAGCAAGGATCAGAAGATTGGTAAGAACCCATACCTATTTGTGTTACATTGTAAGCTGGATAAGCGCTGACGAACCCCAGGAATGACTGCCTTTGCCGAGAAGAAGAAGCCCGAGTGGTCGCACGAGTAAGGGAAAATCATATAATACAACCGATCTTTCATATATAGATCCGATAATGACCAATTGAAAGCATCGCTTTTGACCTGATGAAAGCCAGTGTTGGCATTGCGTGTGAATAATCAAATAGTAAACCACCCTGCTATTGGTAAGAAGTAAGAGCAAAAACAGGCCAGTAAAACAGAAATGAGAATCAAACATGTCGCATTTATTACAGGACAACAGTAAAAGCCAGACAGAATCACATCATCAAGGCGTCAATCGTATTGCATGATTAAAATGAATATGTACATTATTAAATAATATATGATGTAGAAGGGAGAAGATGAAAAGATTTGGTCTCATAGTCGTGGAAAGTCATGGACACATCACGTCGAACCGGCGGCATCTTTTTCCACCTGCGTTACGTCTGCCGTCGCCTTCTTGGTTTGTAAGTCGTCAATGACCCGGCCCTCAATCGTTTCTTCAAAGACGTTGACCTCGGTACTGGCGAATTTGCGGGCACTGACTCCACGCTCGAAGAGGACGTCGAGCTCGGCGAAGGAGCGGCCGTTGGGTTCAGGGAGACGAAAGTAGGTGTAGATTATACAGAGGAAGCAGAGACCTCCCCAGAAAAAGCCGGCATAGTTGCCCCAGTTCCAGGCGCTGGGGTTGAGCATGTAGGGGGTTAGAACACCAGAGATGATGGCGACGACGTTGTACAGATTGCGGCCTAGGACGACTGTCTTGATCTGGAGGCGGCGGGTGGATACTTCAGCCACGATTGAGTAGGCCACGGTTCCGACAGTCAATTGGTAAAATAGGGCCCAGATAATCATCATGCAGCCCGTGGCGAGGGATGCTTGGTCTCTGTGTTGATCGGGAACAAGCCCGAGGAATCCCATCACGAGCAACATGGCGCAGAGACCACACAGACCATACAGATAAAGAGACCTTCGGCCGCAGCCCAAGGTCATAAGGAACCATGAGCCAAATACAGCAACCATGTTGATGCCGTACTGACCCATCGCGAAGGAGTAGGAGGAGGAAGAGCTCAACCCTGCTTGCTCCAGAAAGTAGGTGGAATAATTCGAGAAGGAGTTACCGCTTAGATTCTGCATAGCCCAAGCCATACAGACAATCTCCGTACGGCGCAGGTCCGTTCCTTTGAAACAGTCCATATAGCTGGCTCCCTTTGTTATCTTCTCCTCCAAGGCGGTTGTATGGACCATCATGGCGATAGTTTCATCTGCGTCAAAATCCGTTTCTCTGTTGACACTGGTCAAGCGATAAAGCGATCGCTTGGCATCCTCAATCCGGCCCCTTCTGACCAGCCACCATGGTGATTCGGGAGCTAAAAAGATGCCTATAAGCAGCGGAGCCGGCCACATCCATTGCAGTGAATAGGGAATTCGGTAGGCCCATTGATCGTCCCGTTTCAACATTGACTTTATCACACCGACACCAATAAGTTGCCCTAGACCCCAGCAAAAGTTGACATAGGTTGTAAGGTAGCCTCGCAACGCAACAGGGCACACTTCAGAAGCGTAAGTGATGGTCAGGGTCTGGAAAACACCCCATGGGATACCGCATAGGATCTCGGCGGCCAGAAGAGCTTTAACGTTTGGTGCGGTGAAGAAGATAGTTGTAAAGGCACTGAGCAAAAGGAGACAAGCCATGATTGTGTAGCGATAACCGATTCGTTCGGAGGCCCAGCCATTGAAGAAGAGACCGATAATTTCACCAACGTACGCACCGTTGCTAAGACCTGCTTGCCACTACAATTGAAGGTTTCGTCAAAAACTGTTCCACACCGCTAGAATTCAAATTAAAAAAATATAAAAATCTGACTTACCCTAGCCGGTACCTGATACGTTCCATCTGCCATTAATTCACCGTATTTGCGGTTGAACTGAGGAAAGGCGTAGAAGTTGTTAACCAAACTGATATCGTAGGCCTCCATGGCGATACAGGTTGAGATAAGGACACTCCAAGCAACGGCCTTGGGGTAGGTCTTGATGCCCTGCAATAGGGTCATTTTGCGTTCCTTATCCGTTGCATTTTTGGCATCTTCGATGATCTTGGACATGGACGTTGTCGAATCTCGACGGCCGTTGGCGGGCAATCCATGTGACTGCTGCTCCGCAGGCGCAATGGCGTCCGGCGCCTTGGTTTGATCCATGCTGAGATTAATGCAATGGCAAGGCACAGAGGTGGGGGGTAGAGGAGAGAAAGGAAGAGAGAGAAGGTTGGGAGAAAAGAGACAAAGGAGGATTAAAGGACGGATGGGGTCATCACTTCTGATCAGAAGGAAAGACGAACGCTCTAGACGAAGTGGGACACCGTCGCTTGGGCGATTGACGGCACTGACTTATGCCGTGATAGCGGTGGTGAAGGTCCGGAGGGGAGCGGAAAAAAAAAAAAAAAAAAGAGGGTCCCCACCCAACAGGTTTATGATACAGGCACAGGAACAGGAGTTGGGCATAAAAAGGATAATAATGAAATCACACCATCTGGTTTATTATTCTGGGGCAAATTGCAGCCCCAAAGAACGGCAAAGAAAGACCCTCGAGGCCGTCCAGTTGCGGGGAACGAAGCGCACAGTCTTTTTGGTCTTGGCGGCTGTCTTCGTCGATATCCAAAGACGGCAAAGAGTCACTTGGACCTTTGGTTGAGACGGCAGTGACATCTTAGTGATTTCTTCCATCTTAAAGCAGTAAATAGTGATGTTATTCACAAGATGCAGTGATAGCCTGCAGCACTGTCATTCCCCGCAGCAGCAGAGAAGCACGGCATCTGAGCAACATTCCTGTCTGTCACGTTCTAGACAGAACTCAAATCAAACCACTACATTCTCTGCTCTTGTGCATGATAGAAAATAATATAAGCGACACCTCTGATTGTCTGGTTGATAGTATAACCTGCGGGCGAACACGAGCTGTCAGATGCTTGTCGCCGGAGATTTAACCAGATAGACTCAAGTCTATGCAAGATTGGCTTGCCACATGGATCAATGGCTGTCATGTGCCCAGCAGACGGAATTGCCTAAACAGGACTTCCATTACTTTGGATTTTCCACTAATCAAAGACACTTCATCAATTATATTGAAGCTGAGACTGTCCACGTGATCTCTGCAGCGGCTATGCTTGTGAATAGGAAGCTTTCATCAAGTTGATAATTATCTTCGAGAACGACTTGGCATAATCCTCTGCCTTGCATGTCCAAGAGGTCGATCGTATGTTGACATCTGAATGCTGATTCGTCAGGCGTTATGATCGCCATCATGGATCTTTCCAAGCTTTAATCCCACGTCTGTTTTATCTACGCTTACTTGGAAGGATGACCTTTGGTTTCTCTATGAATCGGTCTTCTGAGAGTATTCAGTCGTGAACAGTTGCATTGCCTAGCTATCAAAATTCTCAAATATTGCAACATGACCACAGCACATTCAAACCACCTTGACTCACTATCATTCAGTCAGAACATCCCTCACCAGACAGAACTGACCACTCCATGCTGTTCGATTACATAGAGTCCTCAATACCTTCAGGCATCTCTCCCTCATACTTGAGCATCTCAGCCGGCATATCCGCAATCACAGCTTCGTTGTTCCAGAGATCCCAAAGTGCATCCCTTTCGTTCCCGGGCATCTCGTCCTCCAAGTGGAACCATTTACCGTCAATCTCAAGAACATTAGGCTCCACGCTTTCGGTGCAGGTGGTTGCCTCCCCTTCTTCTTGCCGCGTACGGCAAAGTCGACACCATGAGTGACCACGCAAGTTCGAGCTGCCCGAGATACACCGGCCACCATTGGTACTCGCGGCATTTCGACCGCAGTTGTTCCGTCCCTGCCGTGTCCAGGTTGAGTGGAAGTCGGTCGAGGTGCAACCCTGACAGGAGCCGGACGCGAAGACACGTCGGTTGCTTTGGCAGCAGACTCTGGAGCCTATGTTACTGCAGGAAGCGCGATTACCTCTGCAGTTGGGACGGGTGAATTGCAACAGGTTGACGCCAGCAGCGGTGGAAAGGAGGCTTCCAAAGGTGATGAGGGTAAGGAGGGTCTTTGCCAGGAAGAACATGATGTTTTGGTTGGTTTGTGTTGAATTGTTGAGGATCACTGACAAATTTGTTTGGATTGAATGATCCCCTTTGACGGGGGAATTGAGGTCTTTTATATTTCTATGCTCTTCTCTCCACCTGGCTCTTGGTTATAAAAGTGCAATTAATCTTCCACATCGAAGCACGGAAACAAGAATACTAAGTATGACAGGATAGTGAGGATGTCACTTCCTATTTACCCGGCGTTCAAAATCGTGTTATACAAAGCCAGTCTCAGCCAAACATTAGGTATGTATGTGTGATGAAATTGGCTGAGATGAGGCAGTTTCCAGCGAATTGTTGTTATACAATCGTCTTACTTTATGAGGCTCTAAAGATATTCCCACAAGGATTCAAAGTCTTTGGTTACATGCGAGCCAAACAGATCCTCTCTTGGTGCTACTCGAAGAGGCTGAAAGCACGGGAACTCTGCTCAGGATGTTGGACTATTTCCCTTGGATTTCTCCAATCTGGGCACTCTTACTCTATAATGACATCCACGTTTGATGCTTCCCAAATAGCACCCTTATTGATATATCAAGGCCTACCAAGTATATTTTCCAATCTACAGATTAGTAGCTTTGGAAGTCTTATCAGAAAATGCATATGATCAGAGCATATTCATTGGAGTTATAGTATACTATAAAAGAGTTTGCTTATGTTTGCGTGATACTACCCAGACAAGGGCAAGGCAAACAGTTCGGGGCTCGTCTGCATATTCTTAATCGACATTTACATCTAATCATTCTACTTAGCCCTCCCTCTTGTGCATCCTATATATAGCTTACTTGAGCATTCCCAACGGATAGACACATAGTGTAGTTGTCGGTGTTGCACAATCAAGTCACCTGGTTCGACACAGGAACACCCGCCTCGATCCATGGACATCCAGACCTCACCATCAACAACATCTTCACTACATCTACCAAAAACACAGAGCCATGGAAGAGAGCCAAGAAGATAGCTTCAAACTAAACGATACCACAGTCTCAGTCGCTGAGATCGAGTTTCTCGATATTCTCAAGGAAAGCGACTCCATCGTCACCTGGCACGTCTCAATCCGAGGTCAACAGTATGCGATGAAGGTGGTATGTATCTTACTTCCCCTCATTCTGACAAGCCTCATGTTACAACGAGAAACAAAAAAATAAATAACCTGGTTGTGTGTTGCATAGTATCACACCTTCGAGGACGAAGTAGAAATCGACTTTTCACTCTACAGAAACGAAGCCACAGCATATCACCGACTACAATCACACGGGCTCTGTGATAGAGGCTGTATTCCGTACTTTCATGGCACGATTGAGAGCCTCAATCCAGCCATTCACCCACAGTCTCTATCCCATTTCATCGCGGACAAGCTTCGCCCGTCTGCGATTCTCATCGAATATGTTGCTGGCATGCGCGAGTTGGACACGACCACCTATACAAAGGGACGATGGGCGGTAGCGGTCGGTATACTCAAGATGATGCACCAGGCGGGTGTGGTGCATGAGGATGCTACTGGATCTCATAATGTCATGGTGTGTCCTGAGAGTGAGAGGGTTTTGTGGATTGATTTTGATCGAGCTCGGACACTCGACTTGGACGGGGGAGAGGTTGGGCTTGTGGGGAAGGAGATGCAGGATTTGGAGTTTCGGGCTGTTGTTTGTGTGGGGAGGGATTTGGTTCGTTTTCTTCTTTGTTGATGATGATACCTACTGACGGATTATAGGAAGATGGACATGCTATAGGACTGGGACTTTAGTGAGAGGATGTCTGATAGACTCAGCTTGAGGCTGTACTCTGTTATTTCTATCAGCAGTCGACATTACATACTACACGAAAGATATAAGCAGCACCTGTGATGATTGCTGTTGATGGTATCTTTTATGAAAGCGGAATATGATATCATCGGTGGACCGAGTCTAAAGGACAGCGTATAAACTTGAACACAGCATCTGATAAAACAATTCAACATCAAGGAAACACTTCACCCACTAGATCTGAGGATCTGGGCCTCCATTAATCATCATCAAACCAAATCATACGATATAATACCATCGATACAATCAATACAATGTTTGGCAACAATAACAACAAAAGCCGTAAGTTTCTTCACTTCCGGCCTGTACCTTACTTATCCTATCCCACAATTAATACCTTATTCCACCAAATCCCATTCCCAACTAACATCATCTAGCCGGCTTCTTCGGAGGCATCGGCAACACTGTTGGCAAGACAGTGGGCGGCGTGACAGGCGTAGTGGGCACTGCCGTGGGCGATCTGGGCAAGACAGTGGGCGGGGCAACCGAGGGCCTTGGGAAGACGGTCACGAATGCCAGCGAAGGACTGGGCAATACCGCCAAGGGGGTAGGCAAGTCTGCGGGGGATACGTTCAGCGGTCTGGGGAAGAAGAACTAGTTGGATGATGGGTTGATTCATTATTCTGTCTGTTCACTCTGTTATTGCTGTTCTTTATTGACAACCATTATCCATCTTCTGTCTTGATGTTCCTACCATAATATCCACCAGTCATATTCTGCTGATTTGAAGCTCTACTGCCATAGTACTGAACGGAAGCAGTGCAGGCATTCCGAGCGATGGAAATTCCGCGTCGGAGGACGGAGCTTTCCGTCAGGGGATCTGCCGACCATCATGCAATCGATAATATATTCATTGCTATTATGAGTGAAGACTCGTTGATCGTAATTTCTGTTATTGATTCTCATTATTCAACATCTATGTATTCACTATCCAGTGTTTCAAAGCTGAGTGTATGCATCGGGTCATGTTGGAGCTGTGGGGGCCTAACAGATGTGTACCATAGTAAACTGTACCTCGATAAATCCAGGATTCGTAATTATTGCTTTCTGCTTAGAAGAAACCAAGGGCGAGATCTTCTGCTGTACCTGATCTGCTGCAACATGAGAACAACCATTCCTGAACAAGGCAAACATGCGCAGGGCATCAGAATCGCCCTTCTAATCGATCCCATCTGGCCCGGTCCACTGACTAACCTCTGCAGCCGGGATGACCTACCTGATACACTTGACCTTCCTCCCATCCCAGCACGCTGTAATTAACCCCGTACTTCTCCTCATCTCTCCCGTTCATCGACTTTCCTGTCTGGGATAAAATATTGCAAAGTGCTCGAGCAGTCGATGCGATTGGGCCCCGTCTGACATTCGGCGATTCCTGATTGGCCCTGGCAGCTCCTCCTTGCCTGCTCAGTTGTGCGGGGTAAGCTGCAACAAAGCTCTTTTTTCTTTTTATAATCATTCTGCAAATCCACGTACTGCGTTTGAGAATGTCGCATTCTTGTATTCTTATATCACCACGGTTGCCTGTTAAGAGATAGACATCGTAATTAATGTATTTTACCATACCCGGCAAGGAACCCGAATACGCCAAAATAAAATTTTTACTATCTTTTGCCCCGTTTGGGCTTCGTTTCCGTGGACGTCATCGCCGTTCGAACCACTCCATTGGCCCAATGGGAGACGCTGTGTTTTTCTGGTCAGGAATTCTTGCTTCCCCACAGCGCGGACTTTGAGTCCCCGTAATATTAAAGAACCTGGATCGCTTCCATTCTTAACTTATTTAAACCCCACCTTTTTTTCTCTCTTCTCTCGTCTTTCTGGTTTCATCTTTTTCTTCTCCTCTTGTGCCTGCTTCTTTCTCGTGTTTTGATATCTTCATACCGCCATCATGGGTAAAGACGACGAGCCTAGTATGTCTTCCTGCTTGCTTATTCCGAAGCCCTTTCCTTGCTGTTTGGATGCTAATCTCTTGCTATTAGGAACCTACCGTTACAATGAGACTCCGGTCTACACTGCCTCCAATGGCTGTCCGGTTCGTTTGGTGATACCTCCCTGATAATGGATATGGTTGTTGATTTGTTTCAAGGTTATGGACCCCGAATCCTCGCAGCGGGTTGGCCCCAACGGACCTCTCTTGCTCCAGGACTTCCACTTGATCGATCTGCTGTCGCACTTTGATCGTGAGAGAATCCCCGAGCGTGTGGTCCACGCCAAGGGTGCTGGTGCGTATGGCGAGTTCGAAGTCACCGACGACATTAGCGATATTGTATGTTGAACACTGGCTATATGGTGATTGAAGCGTATAACTAACCAGCTTAGACTACCGTCGACATGCTCAAGGGTATCGGCAAGAAGACCAAGCTCTTCACTCGATTCTCCACCGTTGGTGGTGAGAAGGGTTCCCCCGACAGTGCCCGTGACCCCCGTGGATTCGCCATCAAGTTCTACACCGAGGAGGGTAACTGGGACTGGGTCTTCAACAACACCCCCGTCTTCTTCCTCCGTGACCCCGCCAAGTTCCCCATCTTCATCCACACCCAGAAGCGCAACCCCCAGACCAACCTCAAGGATGCCACCATGTTCTGGGATTATCTCTCCACCCACCAGGAGGCTGTCCACCAGGTCATGCACCTCTTCAGTGACCGCGGTACCCCCTACTCTTACCGCCACATGAACGGCTACTCTGGCCACACCTACAAGTGGGTGAAGCCCGATGGTACCTTCAACTACGTCCAGATCCACTGCAAGACCGACCAGGGCAACAAGACCTTCAACAACGCGGAGGCTACCAAGTTGGCCGCCGAGAACCCCGACTGGCACACTCAGGACCTCTTCAACGCCATCCAGCGCGGAGAGAACCCCTCCTGGACCTGCTATGTCCAGACCCTGAGCCCCGAACAAGCCGAGAAATTCCGCTGGAACGTCTTTGACCTTACCAAGGTCTGGCCGCAGTCCCAAGTGCCCCTCCGCCGCTTCGGAAAGTTCACTCTCAACAAGAACCCCGAGAACTACTTCGCAGAGGTCGAGCAAGCCGCCTTCTCCCCCTCCCACATGGTCCCCGGCGTTGAGCCCTCCGCCGACCCCGTCCTCCAGTCCCGCCTCTTCTCCTACCCCGACACCCACCGCCACCGCCTCGGCGGCAACTACGAGCAGATCCCCGTCAACTGTCCCATGCGGGCCTTCAGCCCATGGCACCGTGACGGCGCCATGAACGTTCACGGCAACTACGGTGCAAACCCCAACTACCCCTCCACCTTCCGCCCCCTCCAGTACAAGCCCGTCAAGGCCTCCCAGGAGCACGAGAAGTGGTCCGGCTCGGTCATCGCCGAGCAATACCCCGTCACCGACGAGGACTACGTCCAAGCCAACGGCCTCTGGCAGGTCCTCGGCCGCACCCCCGGCCAGCAGGAGAACTTCGTCAGCAACATCTCCGGCCATCTCTGCGGTGCTCACGAGCGCGTCCGCAAGCAGACATACGGTATGTTCCGTCGCGTGAACCCCGACTTGGGTGCTCGCATTGAAAAGGCCACCGAGGCCAACGTCACCGACATTCGTTCGCGTCTGTAAAAAAAATGGAAAACATCAGCTGGGTAGTTTTTACATGGTACTGCACGGCGCTTGTTGTATATTTGATGTGTAGTTTCTATTGTGTTTGGGATTAAGCATAATCAGCTTGATAAGTACCATCTTATGACTTACGAATCAATATTTTTCATTCTTCATTGGACTTGATCATCTTGTAGAAATTGGACTGAATACTCAGTGATAACTGGAAATTAAAAGAATCTAACATTGACTGTTTCTATATGGCACATGATACTCAAGTATCCCATTAACCTCTACACTTTATTCAACCACAGGATAAGAATTCACCTCTACGCCAATGGTTGAATTCAAATAACGAATCGACAATTAACCAATAAATAATTCCAGACGCCAGAAAAAAAGTAACAAGAGAAAAAAAAAAAAAAAAAAACAAAGCCCTTCTTAAGTACTTGATAACTGCGCCAGTTTACAAAAAGCAGATAATATATTGAACGCTCTTCGTGGACTTCATGTCTGGATATGCTGTAGAGGAACAATGAGTATCTAAAGCCCTCAGTCTTGGAGACCGAGTATTGCTCTCTGTTTTTCTAAGAGTTGGTGTGGAAGGTCAAGACATGTAAGACCTAGTAAATGCTAGATGGATCAGTTGGGGGTAATAGTGGGGGCCGCGGTGATGGGGTGAGCATTTAGTGCTACAGGGTCCCGGCAACCCCAGAACATGCCAGGGTCAGTACATGTTGTGGTAGTTTGTGTAGGTGCGAGCGTGCTAGAGACTGAGGAAGTTGTAGTAGGGTCCTTGCAGCCAAACCAGCCCGGGGTATGGCAAGTCGTAGTAGTTGAAGTCTCAGAAGTCTGTGTGGCTGTGGCAGTAGTGGTGGTTGTTGGGTCCTTGCAGCCAAACCAACCTGGGGTGTGGCAAGTCGAGGTTGAGCTCGAGCTCGAAGTTGTGGTAGTCACACCTGTGGTGCTTTCATCCAGACATCCCCACCATCCGGGCGTCTGACATATCGATGTCCTTGTCCAAGTGGGGGAGCTGGTTGCGGAGGTCGTCGTTGTCGGTGTGCTGTCAGAGCCATTGCTTCGGAAGAATTTCCATAGCGCACAGTCGTAACATTCCTCTTCAGGCACACAAGGAGGGACATCATCATAGGCCTCGATGACATTTGGAATCACCGATTTGATGCGGTGGGATCCAATCCCCACACTCCAGCCTTTATCCCCAACAGTGTCATATACACACATTTGACCGGAGTGGCATGCAGATTCCATAGCATAGCCGCCCCATGTGCACACCGAAGTGAGACCATTGCAGGTTCCCATATAAACAGGGTCTGCAGTATTTCCAAAGTGGTAAGCTCCGGTATATTTTCTTTTCTGTGGCAGGAGCGGGTCAGTGCCAGGGGGACTTGGAAGACCTAAGCGGGCTGCAGGCAGCGCTTCCGGAACAGCTTCAAAGGTTACAACAGGTAGTCCAAATGTCAACCCAAGAAGACTGGATAGAGCACCACCCAGGGAATGGCCTGTTAACCAAACACTTGCACCAGGATACAATTGTGTAACGTTAGAGTAGAGATCGATAGAGGCTCGGTAATATCGGTTTTCGCCAGTCATAGCATCGATGATACAAGTCAGGTTGCCCGTGTATGCAGACGTCTGACAATCGCAGACCTGTCTCCAGAGGTATGAGCCACCCTCTCCACAGCAACAGCTGAATAGCAGATTATCGTTTTCTTTGTCGTTGGTGGTCGTGCCGTAACCATCAAAAAGAGCCGCTGAAGTACCTTTGATCGAGATAACAATAGTACTGTTCGTCTTGTCCGCATATATATGACCTCTCAACCCATCGCCTGCCCATCCGAAGCTCGAAGAATAGTTGAACGGTGCGGAGACATCGCGCCAATCCTCGGTCCCTGGCTGTTCAATATAGTCATTTGCAGTCATTCTCGCTAGCGAAAGTACGGTATTTTTGTCAGTGATATTTGGACCAGCCAGCTCATCCATCACCCAGTCCGACGGCGACAGAGCAGATACTGAGCCACTGGTTCTCGCAGCTGTCAAATGTCCCTCAATAACCGAGAGGCGTCGATCCGCGAGTCGCTCGATAGTGACCGGATTCGACGAGACAACGAGGGGTGAACCAAAAGTGGCCTCCGTTTCAATCCCATCTTCTGAGATTTCTCGAAGACGGGTATCTGGTTTGATGTCGAGCCTCTTATGGACATCGGGATGTTCGGTTCCTCGGTGGACGATGTGGCGGAGAGTCTAGACAGTTGGCTAATTAGTGCAAATTTCCTGCAAGCCGAAAGAGCTCATAAAGAAAAAGGTTCAGTTATAAGGAAAGTTAAGCTCACGAATTCATGTGTCTCCGAGAGAGATGGAGGTTCGGCCAAAGGAATCTGTGGAGCAATAACAGGAGAATCAAAGTATACGGGCTGATAAGCGGAGACGAAGCTCGATAGCAATGTGATGGAGGATAGAAGCCTCAACACACTTAGATCACGCAAAGAGCGTTGCTTGAGTGGCCGGTTAAAGCCTGCCATGATGGAATCAGTGAGCCTATGCGAAATGATCAAGAATGACTGGACGAGAGAGCCGTCCGTCGACTGTCAGACCAGTGCGTCTAGGGATGGGCGGTGACGCAGTGCGGAGATGGCGAGATGAGATGGGGGGATTATTTCACGTGATTCCCGGTAAACGCGTATTACTCCACCACGACGAAGAGATAACAGATAATCTCAATCCTAAGACGATCCCATAAGCTACTCTTGTCTTTTATTTACAAGGCTGGATTCTTTTAAAAATGCTTACTTCCCGCGAGTAAACTGCCCCAGCGACTCAACCAAACCTCGTCGAATGACCACCTGTCGACGGATGTACGAGTACATTACGCTATACACGATCTGCATGCGCCTATCAGCTGAACTGCCGCGCAGTGTCACAAGCTAGAGTTGTAGCCTGAATAGGCCCATTTTTGCTTCTCTTAAAAGAGCCATGGCTTCCAGTCCTTCTGAAAATGGCTCCGACAAGCCTCGTCTACATCAGACTCGATCGTTCACCAGGATGGAAACGTCAGATATGAACCCTTTCGCCCGCACCAGGGCTAAAACCGTTCAATCCATGGCAACCCCAGAAATTGTCAGCCCGGATGCGCATCCAATATCGTTGGTGGATGAAGAGGAGAATAGTGGCCCTGATGTGTTTGAAAAGAGAGATTCTTCGGATTCTGGCGTCGGAGATGAAGAACAGCAAGGTGATGAAGTCTCTATGCTTTCCCGGAGCGTTCAGGATCAGCCGGAAGAGCTTCCAGTTGAACTGGCTAGCTTAACCGATCGGTAAGTGGAATCTAGTTTGGCTTGACTTATGTTTGTGGATAACGTCTTTTGCTAACATCGTGGATTTATTCACTAGGTTTGTTAACTCCCTGAGCGCCAAGACACATTCCTCCCCTCCGACTATCGATAAGATATCGATGCTCTTCCAAGATTTCTATGTCCGCGCAGAATCGCATATAGCCACACATATCTCGGCCCTTGCATCCCGAATAAACCGTGATCCCTCACCTCAGCCTCTCCCAAAACTACGCGGAAGCACCAATAACAAGGGCACTCAAGATGGCACAGAAAGGGCCATCTCTGGCCGTCAAATGCTAACGGCCTCAGAAGTTGCTGAGAAAAGAAAGGCAAGGAAATTCCTTGCTTATAAGCGTGTCGCCTTGGAAGAAGCCGTGGAACGGAAAGCTTGTGAAGGTATATATGACAAGATATGGCGACACAAAGCTACATTGGATGAAGTTAGGGACGAGAAACTACGCTCCAAGACAGCAGCATTCATGTTGGTCGGTATTAATTTGAAAGATCTTGGTATCGACCTCGACATCAACGCAATCGATGAACAGAAACAAAAAGAGGCTGACGACTGTCTCTCTGTCGCCCGAGAATGTCTCGCAAAAATGAATGATGCAAAGTATCCTCTGGGGAAGCTCCAGCACCTTGCCGCCGCGCATAAAGCTATCGTCGATGCCTTAACAAAGCTGCTCCCTTCAACTTCGTCTGCTGACGAAATTCTACCTACATTGATATATTCCCTGATCACCTGCCCACCCGAGGGCATCAACGTCATAAGCAATCTCCTTTTCATACAACGATTCCGATCTTCGAGCAAAATGGATGGCGAGACCGCATATTGTTTGACTAACCTTGAAGCTGCAATTTGTTTCCTGGAAAATGTAGATCTCTCCAGTCTGCGTGGGGAGGAATCGCAGGATGGCCAAATAAAGTCTGTCAGCAACACTTCAACACCCTCAGCCGAACATAATGACCCATTCCGACCTACAAAGGAAGCGGCACAGGCTTCTTTAACAACGGTCTCAGCCTCCTCAGAAATATCAAAGCCAAACGTCAATGAAACCGCTTCGGACTCATTGTCCAGGCCACAGCCACCTGTATCGTTGCAACAGCGACGACTGAACAATCTGTTCCAACCTCCTTCAAAAGTTCTTGGTGCGGCCAATGATGCAGTTCGTAACACCGCTGATCAAGGGTTGAAAAATATCGGAGCATCACTTGATAGCAGTCTCAACTTCTTCTTCGGTCGTCTCAAGGAATTACAAGGACCTGGTGGCGAAGGAGGTAGTCCAGTATTGCCCAAAACCTTGGCAGAGGCTCGTCGCCTGGTCACTTCTCCATCTGCTGGTGACACTAAAAGCCCGGACGTAGAGGATAATGCGACCAAAGAGCCCACATTGCTAGAAAGGCCTTTGATGAGACACGCTACCTCGAGAGCCGAAGATCTATTCGCAGGTAGGCGCTCCCGTGACAGGAGTGCTGATAGCGTTAGGACTCAGGGAAGTTCCAAGAAGTCTATTGCTGGGTCGAGTTTGTTCAAAGAGGGCTCCTCGCCGGGCCATTCTCAGGCTTCACCTTCGACACCGTCATCATCGACACCCACACCGCTAGAGTCCGTGAGGAACTTTGGGAACACTCTTAACCCACTCAACCATATCCCAGGGATGATCAAAAGCTTTGGTCGTAATGCCCCCGACACTCCTGCACCTGGAGGATCGGTTTCATCACCAGCTGCATCGGAAAAGCTCAAGACCTCGCCCGCTCCAGTAGAGAGACCTCCAAGCACCCCTAGCAGTTCTCCAAAGATCGATCCCCCCATCCAGCGTTTCCTTGAAACCAAGCACGCAAACGACCTAGCTATCGGGGACATCGCCACATTACTTGAGGATTATAAGAGACTTGCCACGGCGCTTTTCAAGCCAGGTGCAGGTTCCAATTAAAACTTATTTCACTCTTTTTAGCCAGTTACTCCCACCTTTATATTTGCGTTAGTTGTTTTCTAAAGACTTTGTGTTACGATCTCCATCTGAATTATAGATTGCTGTGGCGTTATAGGTTCGAAGTTTCTGTCACATGGGCAAGCCCATAAATACATGCTCGGAGTGCTCTGAGGGACATTGTCAATAAATGCTTGCTTCTAGGTTGCTGGAGTGGATTGACTACATTTCTGTTTCATACCAATCTGAGTCAAGGAAGTAAAGAGCATCATTAGGAGTTTATGAATGCAATTTTTGATCATTTAATTATTTATCATTTAAAGAATACCTTTGAAATCAGCAAAATCATGCAACGGATTCAATTTAATAGGGGTATATGTGATGCTGCTAAAAGATAATAAACACCGAAAAGAAACAATCATGACATTCTGATGGAAACCTCAGAAACAAATCATGTCAACAACAGAAGCCCAATTTCATGTCAAAGCATAACAACATTTCTGGATGAAAATTGAAAAGTACATTAAGATTAATGTAGAGACGTGGAAGAAGTATGGAATTAAGGGTTTCGGCGGAACCTGCACCTGCAGCCCGTATCATGATAACACTGGGGTTCAGGTGGTATTTGTAGTATACCCTTTCAGAGAGACAAAAGGGCCTTCAGGGAGTACGACCCCGCAGGACTTCAGCGCCCCCTGTCCTCATTGCGTCAAGCTTCGTTGAGATATCGGATGCTTGCTCTTCAACAGTCTCGTGTCTCCTTCTGATTTCAGCCTCGAATACAGCAGCAGTCTTTCGACGGGCGTGGCGTAGATCTTTCATCTGGGTGAGGAAGCTGCTGAACCGGTCAATTAATTGATCTCCGCAGTCTTCCCATTCGTCCATCGACAAATTCGAGAGGTAGCTGCGGCGGTCTTCATCGGAAAGCTCCAGAAGGTGAGAGACCTTGTCTTCTGGGTCTATTTCTTGTGACGGATTGGGCGGTGGCTTCGTTGGTGCGGCGGGGACATGATCAAACGGCTCAGCTTGTAGATCCTTGAACGATTTTTGATATAGTATTTCTGGGGGGTAGTCTAGTTCAAAGTGTCGCTTCTTCGATTCGGGAGGGTCAGGGGTAATCCGTCTGACAGAAGAGCGACGCTTAGAGAAAGGATCTCGTATCGTCTCATCATCGTCAAGGGCGGCGATGTTCGTCATGTCGAATGCAGTGAGTATGCTGTCCCTTCTTTCGTTGTCGCTGGAAAATATATTTGCATCGTCTCCATAATCAGGCGGGGGAAAGATGTCGTGCCTGCCTTCTTATTAGGAAGTGCTCGCGGACCGGTAGTACGATGAGTAGGAGATATATCCAACTGCTCAAGAAGAGAGGGTTTTGGTGGACTGAATCTGGTTCTGGGCGTCGCAGTCATGCTGCGGGGAAGAGTAATCTTCCTCCCTCCGCTCACAGGTAGCATTGAGGCAGGTCTCCTGGTATCCGGAACTGACGGACCCGCTGGAGGCTTCGACTCCACGCGCCCCGGGTTTATAGACTTCCTCTTGCTAGCTGACCAAAAGCTTTCCAAGCGTCTGCTCAGAGGTTCTTCAGCGGGACGGTGTTTGTGGGAAAAGTACCAGTCGCTTGCTGCCTCAGCTCGTTCATCTTCTGCTCCACCAAGAGACGTGAGCTGACTTTCATCATCGTCGGCATCGGCATCAGCATCATCTGATTCGAATCCTGTTGTTTTGGCGGCTTTCTCTCCAAGATTCTCATACCAGTTCGATTCATATGGCCGGCGTGTATTACGGAACTGGTACACAGGTCTTGTGTCTATGGGGTTCTGTGGAGCATGTGACTGCTGAAAATCCTGAACCTCAACATTCGGATGCTTAATACTCGAAACTGGCCGCGGTATGTGGTGTTGAATTTCTTCGACATCCATCACACTTGTCCCAGCAATAGTTGAATCATCAACGCCTTCCACGTCCGTGTCAAACATATCCTTTTGCATGGAATTCTCGTTTGGTGCATGCGGCATGTCAGAGAAAGCCACAGTGCCATACTGGTCCATTGGTGCTCTCCCATTTAGCCCCAGGGGAACAGGTGCAACCAATTTCGTTGCGGGAACTTCGACCCTTGCCTGTTCGGCCAAAGTTCTCCGTTGTTTACTGAGTGCATCGGCAGTGGCCGGGCGAAGCTGGCCAGCCTCCTTGGAGTGGATATAATCCCCAACCCCCATTGTTATGCTTAAATCAGGCGATCAAGCTGGAATTGAGTCGGGAAGAAATGGAACCTGAAATTTTCCGGTTCATGAATTTTTTAATCCTCTGCTCATGACAGATATTATCTGAACGCTGATACAGAAGGGGTAGCTGGTGACCATCACTGATGGCTGATGCCGAATGCCCAAAGGGTGGCTTGAGACGCGATGATTTATTCGGTCGACACGCGCACCAGCCACGAAGTCACGTGCTTATCACAAAGGAGCCATACACTTTTTAGAAGAAATCATAGACACGAAGAATGGACTTGTATGGATTGAGTTTGTGGCATACTATTAATCAGATACTCGATATCTATTAGGAATAAATTAATCATAGATCCCACCTTTAAGCATCAACACCCTCATATCCAAAGCCTCAAAGCAGTATGAGCGCCAGGACCTGAACAGGAAAGCATAAAGAAAAGATGATAATGTTTCTAGACAGTCGGGGATATTTTTTGAATGTCAATCAGTTGTGTATTAAGCCCAAAGGGCCATCGTGTGTCATTTTAACTAAATATATAGCATAATATAATCTTTTTCCATGTTCAACAAGATGTAAACGCCAGAAATTCACGTTCTCATTCCAATAATGTGGAACCATCATCGATATGGAAATTCTCAAGGCTATAAGACACTCCCCTGCCCCGTTGGCTTGCCTTCTCCAAGAACTCTTTTGACTTTTGTACCTCCAATTGTCTCTTCTCTCTTGCAAATCTTTGTTCGCGTCTGGCCTGGATTGAGCCTGATAAGTTTTCATTGGGTGAAGAAGCCCCATTTTCAACATCATGCTCATCTCTCTCCTCCTGTGGCAGACAAGAGACAAGAAGATCGGCTATCCAAAGTGAAACCATGCCCCTAAGTTCCAGTAATTCGGGCGAGTCTGAATATGGAGGGGATACCATGACCTCATCCATCCGGGCCGCAATCTGCTGTGCCTGATCCAACTCTTTTGCTCTTATCTCTGCAATAAGATATTTCCTTCTGTGCCCAGAACCAGGACGGTTTTCAAATTCTGACGCTGCATCTTCATCCTCTGAAGACTCTTCCGATAGCTCTTCATGGCGACGCTGTAGGTCTTCTCGGGCAACGTTACTCTCCTCTTGCGTAACATACACCCAAAGACCAAACATGGCTGGATAGAAGTGCAAAGGACTTATCGCATCAGGGGCAGCCTTCCGATACGGATACTGAATGACGAGTGTCTCATAATACTGCCTGGCATCTTCGAATCCTTTCCTGGTAAAGCACGGATTGGGGGTGTTTTCTGGTTGATTTGTTTCGTCGGCTGCCCTTCCAGATCCAGATGCAATGCTTGATATTTGACGACCTCGTCGAAGCAGAATTTCCGCGCCTATGCCCCACCTACCCTCCGTTCGCACATCAATTGGAGAACCACCAAATTCTTCGCGGAGAATCAGTCCCCATGCTCGTCCCGCGCGAATATAATCCCCTTTGAGAAGAGAGCGGTGTAGAATGGCCGTGATAACGGCGAAATGTTGGAGACGTAGATTTCCCCGGTGAGCAGCAGACTGTGGGGGGTATATTGGAGGCGACAAAGAGGACAGGCCTTTCAAAACATCACCGGGCATTTCCCTTTTAGAATTTTCGTCTCTGGGTGCTGCATGTGGAAATTGTCCTCCTGGCAATTCCTTATCGAAAGACAGGCCGGCAACGCGATATTGGTGAGCTTCATCCGGTGACAATATCAGCGAGGGAGCAGGCGTAGCCTCCGAGACAGCGTCTGTGGTTTCGCCCTCGAGATCTTCATCGTCATCGCCCCAGTCATCAGAGCCCTTCTTGCGTTTCCTAGGCTCGTATCGAGCTACACGCACGCTGAGGGGTTGTTGCCATGGTGGAAGTGGCAAGGAGAACACCGATGCCGAAGGAACAGAAGCAGAAGCCATGAAGACCTCGGTGGTCAGGAAGCGAATGGCTTGTCCCTTGACAGCAGAAGTCGAGTGCCCATGGGGATCGGCAACTGATGTGAGAGTTGAGTTATCTGGGCCTAGAAAAACATGGACTTTTTTCTCTTTCTTTTTTTCTCCTCTTTCGCTGCTTCGTAGAAATCAATCACCAATCACCACCTATATCAGATTAGTGGGAGGTAGTGAGGGGTAATATAATATCACCAGCAAGATGATAAGAAAGAATAAAAACGAATCAAAAAATAAAGCCAGATACTTGTTGTATCGATCATCTAGAAGCGCAAGACTCTAAAGTTGCAGGCCTCAGGCCCACAAGATCCATTTCCGACTTCCGGCCCGACCTATCACAGCCTGCCACTCGGGCCGGCGGACAAGGGTGTCGAACACGTTGACTAATCAAAAACGCCGAAACCGTCCTTGTCAATTAGTCACCCGACTAGCGCGAGTGAGCTTTAGAGGGCCTAGGTAAGCAGCAGCCCGATCTTACCCTCTCGCTCTGTCCGTTATCATCATCATCATCATCATCACCACCACCATTTCCATCACCGTCTGGCCGCTGTCGTTGCCACGCCAGCTCCTCCACACTCGCTTCATCACTCCACCTGGTAGGGATTCCTCCCTCCAGTTCTTTAGCAATCTTTCTTCACCTTCAGACCTGGCTGTCGTGGGGTCGATCATCCTCTTAATTTATTAACTCATTCGGATTCGAAATCACCACGTACACCCGGTGTGAATCCCCCACGACTCTCTTCTGCATCTCGATTACCCCTTGCCTTGAGAGTACCTTCGCATATTTCCTCGACATTCGAAAAACCTCGTATTTTATTTTCCTTCGTTGTTATTACCTAGGAACCTCTTGACGACACTGGAAGACCGCGGCGTGGACACTTCGCTCCCCACATTACGCCGACAAGGCTATATCAACTCCCAACAGCACCTGGATATTTTCTCGCTTGAAATTTGGAAATTTGTGTGATATATTTCGATCCCCCCAATGGTAAGTATAGCTGTCTTGCTGTCAAACCCCCCCAATGTTCAACTGTTTTTGATACTCGCCTCCTCGCGTTACCGGCTATCTCCTGCAGCGTTTGCTTTGGCCCACCGTCCCTTCATCATCTCTGCTGTCTTAATCGAACTGCAGACTACTCCCATGGCTCCCATCTAACTAACCTTTCTTGTATATTTTAGTCATTCACGTTTTCCATGGCAGCAGGCGGTTTCTGAAGTTCCACCCTACGTCCCTTTCTTGTACTCTGTTACTATGGGACAATCTTCCTCTACGCAAAGAGACCAACGCCACACTAGCCCTCACGATTACTTTGTACCATTTCAATCACAACGTCACCAGGAAAATAGGGATGAAGAGATGAACGATAGACAGAATTTTGAGCAAGCTGGGGAATTCAGCTCCCCAGGGACAGAACTAAATAACGATGGCATGCCGAACTTCCCGCCGGGATCGTCGGAATTAGGATCGGAGACATGGCAACCATCAACAACCCTAAACGGCGGATCGCCAAGACCAGGACAAATGAGAAGCATTCGAGAAGAAGACGGATCGCAGGCTGAAATTGGCCAACGGGAATATCGCTCAGCAATTGCCCGCATGGCTGCTAGAAGGCAGTCCACTATGTCAAGGCTTGGATCCAGGATTCTCCCAAACTCAGTAATACGTGGCCTTCTTAGCAGCGAAGAGGAAACGCCCGCAGAGGGTCATGCTCATCGCCATGGCATTGTATCGAGAACCATCCCGAGGTCCGAAACTACTCATAGCAGCAGCCGTTTCAGTCCTTTCAGCTCGCTTGGTTCGAGAGGCATCACGAGACGGCGCTCGATTCGTGGGCCTTATTTCATTCCACGTAGTGATCCGGCCCTGGGTTCTGACCCACCTTTGAATCCTACCCATTTTGAGTCTTCCACAGAGCGCGCCCCCGATTCTGGCAGAGGATCCTGGCGTCGAAGCGTTCGATTACATCGTGTTCGGAACTCAATATCAACCCCGATCTCTCATATGTTTGGCCAACCGTCTTCTAGCATGTCAGGTCAAACCACTGGCAGTGCGCCGCCTTACGCACCCACACACTCATTATCCAGTGCCGATTCTGATACCTTTCTTCCTCACCCAAGAGCCATGGATACCAGTATGGATTTTGATGAGCCTCATGAACTAGATTCCGTTGAGCCAGCAATTGGAAGCACTCGCCCGACGTCTCCCATCTCATCGCAGTCTGCACATGGTCCTTCTGGAATTCGACCTTTTCCCGGTATTTTACGAGCACGGCCCTCCCGGGTTTTGCGGCGAGAGGAACAAACACCTTTGTCGCGAGTCCTCCAGCTGGCTGCCGCTGCCATAGCCGCCCAACTTTCCGGTACTACTGGCCCAGTTCTACCCAACATCCAGGCTTTAGGGAACGATGGGCTGGATGGCTCATTGGAAAACTTCATACAGAGCCTGCAACACGCCACATCGACACAGACTAATTCTACAACGCCGAGTGATCCGCCAAACCCCCCAGGGGATAATGGACCATCGCCTCCAGTGAACTTCTTACGAGTTTTCCGTTTTGCTAACTCCGACTCCCCGAGAGCCCCAGCCACACCAAATCGCCCAGCGACAGATTCCGATAATCAGGGCAGCCAGCCAGATGGGATGGATGTCGACAATCCCATGGATGGCCCTGAAGGACGCACTGTCACTCTGGTTGTAGTTGGTGTGAGATCTGTCCCATCAGGCCCTGGATCTGGCAGCGAACAACCCGCTACAGCAGGTCCTGGTCTAGATGCTTTATTACGATTGCCATTTTTGTCGCCGGGAAATGCACCACGGAACCACGATAATACCACAGGTTTGCCTCCGCGTCCTGATGGCCGTTCCAGATTCGCTCCCCACCGCCCTCAAGTTGGGGGCCCTAGTTCCTTAGCTGCTAGTAACGACGCTACTCACCAGCATGGGCTTCCAAGCACAGCCCGCAGGCTTTCTGATGCTGGAGTTCGCAGCCCAGTTTCGTCGCTTCCTACTTCTTTGTCCGAAAGTCCCCCGGGGCCTCATCCTCCCCCTTCAACGCCTGCTGAACCGGGCCTTTCAGCGGTTTCTTCGGGCGCTTCAACACCGAACCGCAGACCGTCTTCTGCATCTGCAATGTCACCCAATACTTTGCCCCAGCTCCACGAAAATCAATCTTTGCAACCCACTGTTGAGCCCACTGAAGACAGTGTTCCGTTGAATACGGCCCGCCAACGCCGACGCAGTGATTCTGAATTTGCTCGCCATCGTGATCTTGGGTCAGGCGCGGTCAGGCGTAACGGTGTTGTTGAGCCTGACAACTCAACTCCCCCTGCAGGCCGAAGTTGGCTAATTTACGTTGTCGGAACAAATCTTTCGGAGAATCACCCTGCTTTTGCAACCCCAAGCCTCTTCACTGATGTAAGGACAGTGCCATCCGCTTCAGAACTGCAGCTGACTTAGAATTTAGAACCCAACCTACGAAGATATGATTTTGCTTTCGTCACTCCTAGGTCCAGCGAAGCCGCCTGTTGCCACTCAGGAGGACGTCAGTACTGCCGGTGGCTTATTCCGTCTCGTGGAATACGCTGGATCATTGGTCGCGGAGTCTTTGGATGGTGCTGGCGCCATTCAGATTCCTGATGGCGATCGTTGTCTGATTTGTTTAAGTGACTATGAACCGGCCGAAGAGTTGAGAGAACTGGACAAATGCAAGCATATCTTCCACAGAGATTGCATAGACCAGGTTCGTTGATATATCCAACGTCAAAAGACGTTATAACACAAGGCTCATGTACTGATTGGTTTCGCAGTGGTTAACAACGGGGCGAAACTCTTGCCCGCTCTGCCGAGGCCAGGGCGTAGCTGAAACGTCCAACACTAACCCAACACCAGGCATGCAGGGCGCTACATCCTGATGTCATGAAACATTCAGTCTCTATCTCTTCTACGAGGACATACCTCGATACCTTTCTAGAGCTTAAGTTGATTATCATCCGAGTATTAGCATGAAGCGTTTGTTTGATAGCCTAACGAATTGTTTCCCCTATTGGTTTCTTATTTCATGGATATCCATTTGCAATATGTTTTCTTCACGTCGAATTACCCAATGTGCTTTTTCCCCTCCACCCTTTCTATTCTCATTTCCCTTTTGTTTCTCGCCCTCATGAAGCCTCGAGGAATATTGTTGAGTGTCGTCAATTGTACATGATGATCGTGGACAGATACGCAATGGCTCCCCCAATGCGACTGGCTAGGAACAATGAATCCTGTTGCGGCTGAACTTGGGGTTGGATGTTTTTTTGCGCAACCAGGCAGGCTCCTGTACCTTTCTATGTGATGTTTTTATTTCGAGGATTGAACGAATTCCCTATCTGGATAGTGCTTAGACTTCTTGCTTCTGGGATAGTAGGGCCTGCTTCTGTTTCCAACAAATGCCGGCGTCATTATTTCGGTTACCCAAGGGTTTCCCATCCTTTTCTTTACCCATCTTCTTCTACTGTTGTATTTGACTTAACGAAGCCTTTTTGTACCTCAGTCATCTTTTTCTTTTGGTTCTCTGCTCCTACTTTGCGACGATGATACGTTTCGCCTGTTATCTATAGACCAATGCCTAACATGTACAGATGGCTAAGCTTGACATGGGCGTTCATGGGGCTCGCATTTGCTGACCACCTTGTAGAACTCATAATCTACTGCAAATCTTTCTCTTCTTTGAGTGTGAAACGCCCTGTCCGATTAACACGAACTCTTCCAACCATTTGGCGCGTGGATCATTGGTCTCAAAAACCGGTGTTATGAACCATTCATGATCGTCATATTTGGTTGACTCCGCAACAGATGCCCATTCCAGTACCATTCTAGCCTTGTCGTCCAGTTTCAGGGTACCTTTAAAATGAATGGTGCAAGCGTAGCCCTCTTCCCCTGTTTGAGCGTGGGCACGGAAGTCATGGTGTGCTGTATTGGTAACGGGGTCAATCTTGAAATAATATGATCAGCAGCTTTGTTTCAACGAATTATATATTTAGGAGGCACTATGCATACCGATATCCAATCACTGCTACCAGGGTATATGCGGACATCCAATGCAGGGCCTACCAAATACCCACACGTTATGGGGACGGCGGCTCGGAAAGGGCCATCCTTCATGGAATTGAGGTTGATGAAGTCCTTCTTGTATCTGAAAAGCCTCCCGAAGCCGCATGCTATGAGTTCCGGGGCCATTTTGGCCGTCTTGGTTGACGATTGTTTTGGGGGGTGTATGAGTAGACTGTATGAAACCTTGATGCAACAGCAATGCTAAAGGAGAAGCATGGCGTCTAGAAAACTGGAAAATGATGGCCTTTATATAGGCCTCGCCCAACAAAGAACCTTCACTGATGTCTGCCTATTTCTACTTAACAAAGAAGCCATTGTACTTTGTAGCCCTGAAGATTGCGGTGGATATACGATCTGAAACATAGACATAGATCCTAGCGGAGGCGGAGGGGCGGAGAGGGACAAATCACAAGCCCCGCATCTCCGCCCCTCTATCGACCACGCTGACTCATCCAGCCCACGTCGTTTTTCGAACCCCGCGCTCCATCACGACTTGGTCCCTACAGAGAAAGGCGCAATTTTTTGGAATCGAAGCTTTAATTATCTTGACTGGTTCCGTCACTGTTTTTCTTTGTCATAGAGGTCTTATATACAAGCCCCGAAACCCTACTCAATTGCACACGTCCGGTTGATTCGAAGCGGGGAACGAAAATTTTCCCGCATCACGAACGTGACCTGCCACCTAGTACCATACCCCTCATATACTGCTTTCGAGTTACCGTTGGATCCTAAATAAGAAACGCCATGGAAACTCCAATCCGTCTCACGGTCCTGATATCAGGCAGCGGCTCCAATCTGCAAGCTGTGATCGACCAGACCAACGCAGGCGTGCTCCCCACGAAAATAGTCCGAGTCCTATCAAACCGTAAGGATGCTTTCGGTCTTGAACGAGCAAGACGGGCAGATATCCCTACACACTACCACAATCTGGTGAAATACAAGAAGCAACACCCTGCGACGCCGGAGGGAGTGCAGGCTGCGCGCGAGGAGTACGACGCAGAGCTGGCAAGGCTGGTCCTTGCTGACTCCCCGGATATGGTGGCTTGCTTAGGCTTCATGCATGTGCTGTCCCCCAAGTTTCTAGAGCCGTTGGAGGCAGCCCGTGTTAGCATTATTAACTTGCATCCCGCGCTACCGGGGGCTTTTAATGGAGCTGTGAGTTATCCTTTCTTTTTCTAGATCCTTGCTACCTGCCATTTTTGGGTCTCTACGGTATGGTGTTTGAGATTTCGATGCTAATTGAGTATCCAGAATGCTATTGAGCGCGCCCATGCTGCTTGGTTGGAAGGCAAGATCGACAAGACCGGTGTTATGATCCACAAAGTGATTTCTGAAGTTGACATGGGTACTCCGATCCTGGTCCGAGAGATTCCTTTCGTCAAGGGAGAAGACGAGGATCTACAAAAATTTGCACAGAAGGTCCACGAGATTGAGTGGGGGGTTGTCATTGAAGGAATACAAATTGCGATCCAGGAGCTGAGGAACGAAAAACAATGAGAAATGGGTACGTGGGATTTAGCATCAGATGGTGTTACAAGCACGGAAAAAATTAAAAGGCTCAAATGATGCATGTGAGAAATGCATTTGGTATGGGGGCTTCCATGACGGTGGTTGATATGACTTACGATTTTCATCTTGCGTATGTACACACGAAGATACCATAAAGACAGTAGGTGGTAGGGCTGTCACCATGTCATTAGAAAAACTAAATTATGCAAATTAAGCCATCGTATAGTTAAAAGTCTATTATCAGATTCAGTTGTTGACAAGTATGGATTGGAGGCATATTGATCGAATAGAAAAGCAAATTGTCCCCTTTTCGAGAACATCCCTATGACCCAATTTGTAAAGCTTGACTAAACCGTAAGATTGATACTGGGCAATCTGAAGGGATGAACGAAAAACGGTTTTGACCGGACCGACTGTACGTTGGTACTTGGTAGGCATTAGGCAAGGTGCTCTAGTCTGTTTCGGCAGCGATGATTCCCTTTCCACGCACGGAATCTTCCGCCTGTATCCAACTTATTCCTCTAAACATCTTAGGCCTTATATTAGCCTCGTATCGACGCAAAGCCTCCTGTGCCCTGTTACTCTTCCCCACCTTATCCAGTCAGACTTATGCACCATGCCATCCCTGGACTCACAACCCTCGTGTCGTGGCTTCACTTCTGAAAGTCCAAGCAGGCGTTGTCATACCCGTTGAAGCCATCACCGTTGATCATCTCCTTGAGAGAAATGAGTCAGACTCGGAGACCAACTATTTGTGGGTATCAATGGCCAAAGACTTGGACTTCTTCAACTAAGTAAAGATCTGTCAAATTATTCAATCAATCTGATTCTACCTGATGGACTATTTACTGATAGAAGTGGAGATAGCAGCTGTACCTTGCTGTCCCCGTCCTTCAACAGTCCACTTTACTCCCGCTGTCCTTCTACGACTCTACGTGCTAGTGCTGATACACAACTATGGTCCATCTCATTTCACATTGCTACCTTTTTTGCCCAGAGAGTTTGCAGACATGATCATGATCATCGATAGAGTTAGGGTTGAAGGGTACCACAAAATTGAACCAAGGTCCTTGTTGTTGACCTGGCAGTCCAGGCACACCAAAGAGATGGACAAGCAAATTATCCGTCCAGCCAGCGACTCAGGGTACCCAGTACAACAATAACGGAGCATCAGAATAATGAATAATGTGGTCCTTAGCCACTATGGGCGTGTAGCTTGTGGAGATTCCTGCAATCCTCCATTTCTTTCCCCATCCAGAGAAGTTGGAACTTGCAGGGATCATCGTGCTTGCTCAGCAAATAGTCTGGGAGGTAAGCCGGACTTACTGCATGGCTGACCGTGGCTCTCCTCTTCACCCTTAATGGCCGTTGTTTGGTAGAATCAATCAGCTCTTTTCCTCACCGGCAGAGAATGCGGAAGAGGCAGAAATCATCATACAGTTATCAGGTATTATGGCCAATCTTCCATCCATATCCACCTGAAAACTCCACTCTGACTCGGCATCCTAGGCAAACACTCAGCAGGATCAATCATGCATCATATTCAAGCTTTGGTTCTAGGGTCATGACGAATAAGACGGGAAAACATACATACGGGATACAACTCCGCTGATCCGTTCACTCGCTCATCTAATATCAATCGACACTGTGGGTTCGCTCTTCGCTGGATGAGGAATGCAAATACGACAGTTTATACGACAGTTGATACGAAAGATACACATTACTACTAAGTCTTTTCCCGGCCCCAGCCATCTGAGATGTTGGATCACTAACTACTTAGTGGATGGAGTAGTACCGTCTTTTCCGCCCTAAACTTTTATTCTAAAATGTAACCTAGATCTTCTCTGGGCCAAAAGAATTCGAAGCTGGTCCTGCTGTCAAACAGTCATAGTCAAACCCTCATCGTTGTCGATCAGGAGTGCAGCCCTTAGGGACATCCGACAATGCCGAGTGGTGGATATTGGGTATACCGCACATGCGGAGCCCGTTCGGCGAAGACAAGGGCGAAGACCAAGGCCGAGCCCTGCACGGAAATAACAGTGGCAGTTGCCGCACTCCGGTGCAGGCAGATAATCGCTGGAAAGCATCTGGATTTCTGGGCATTATTGTTCAACCAGAAGCAGCACTGGCCATTATCTACGGTGGCAATCTGGCGGCCGAACAGCGGTCAAACAAGGGATGAATTAGATGACGAACCATGAAGAAATTACCAGTACACAAGACCTGATGGCACCTGAGCAGTTCGTCTGTCTTTCCCCAAGGGCGAGCTAAATGGGGGAGGCGTCTGCCAGTGGGCTCGTGGAACGCCTCAGCCATTTTCCGGGTCCACCCTGGGATAAACGTTTCGGCAATTTTGCCTGCGTCAGTGTTAGTCGAGGTTTCGGATTTGCCGACGAGACACACGATCATCCCAGTTCAGTCAACCAGAATGCCAGAAAGAGAGTTATATCGGCACCGCAACGCTATATTCACCCCTTTTGAGAGGCGCAGACTGCATCATCGACCGTTTATGGATACTCATGGCTTGGCCTCTCAATGGTCCGATTTGCACAGGGATTGACTACGTTCCAAGTGGTACCTGAATCAGATTCCACTGCATAACGGAAAGTAAATGACATGGCTGTGTTTATGCAGCATTGTTCTGAAATCCGACCTTTCCCCCGGGACCGTCACCTCGAAGGCTCAAACTTCACAAGCTGTGGTTGGGGCCCACTTAACACTACCTTGTAGCATCCGGGCACTCTTGATTGACTGATCTAGCACCGCGGATCGGCCGACCATGTCGCTCAAGCCCTCATCGCTCGCATCCGACGGAAAGCCATCACTTTTTGTTGCTACGCAAAAGTTTTTCAGACCAACTGATGATATTTCCAGTGCAGAGTCTATCTCGTTCCATGGAACTCTGGGTAGCGAGTTTTCCCGTACTTTTTGCCCTGCAGCTGAACCTCCAATTCCCTGGGGAATGACCGAGTGGGTTGGGAAATAACAAAGATCGTGGGTAATAACATACTAGTGAGTAGTGCACCAAAAGGAAGTCTGGCAGGCTAACTCATTAGGTGGCATTGGAGCCGCCGCCCATCTTGGCTTTTGCGGCCAGCGCCTGGAGATTAACCCGGGACAGATGCGCTGGGCTGAAACCCATGAGCCTAGGTAGTATCTTTTTATCGGGACATGATGAGTCCTAGTGCCCCGGACTTTTAGTGTGATGATGGCAGTCTGGTATGGGATATCATGGGATGGGGAAGACGGAAAAGCAACTCCACCAAATAGTAGCATGTAGCCATTCAGTCGAGTGATTCGATCAGGCAATAATTGTCGACATTTGACACTAAACACTAATGGCTACTAATAATACATATCAGTAATTGGCATCTCATATGTCCAAAGTCAATTTTATTGGGAGAGATTCAAGAACCATTGATTTAAATTATGTTTTATTTTTATTATTGTTTATTTTCTTTTTACTTTTTTTTCATTTATTTCTGTGATGTTGGTTTCTTTTTCGCCTTCGGAATTGGGGGCGAACTGGTTGACTGGCGAGGTACTCGGTCGGCCGATCATATGAGAACGATTATTGCCATCACAGTATGACGATGAGCAAAAAGGAAGTAAAAAAGAAATCATGGATGCATCTGGGGTTGACGAGACTCGACGATGCTAGAAAGATTGATAGTAAATGCCACAACCAAGGACGAGGGCTCTCATTTACCCAAGAATGCCCTCACATGGTGGTCCCCGACAAAACCGCCATCCGGACCTGTTCCCCGTCTCCATTATTTTTTTTATTTGATTAATATTATTATTAACTGCACCCTTAGCTTGTGCTTTAGTGACAAGCAGTTCTTCTTCTCTTCTTCGAGTCTTCCTTTTGGTCCTTTTTTTCTGCTTGGCTGTTGTTTTCTTCTTCTACTCCTACTATTACTACGACTACTAAACGGACCGACGGACATTATTCCCCATCCCAACTGTTATCTCATCTCCCTCTAGTCTCTCTTTCTTGTCCCCTCATTCCTCCTCCTCTTTTAACCTTCTCAACTAGACAAAGCTATCCACTACATCACGGTCGACCCCTCTTCCCCTCCCTCCTCGGATGATGCAAGTTGCCTGGGTCTTCATCCAGTCGTTCGTTCAAGCGTCAAGCTGATCTCTCCAGCTTATGCCGGCCCTTGGGACTCGGACCCGCGTTGCTCCTTGGATGCAATTCGGCTGGCGACGACCATGGCGCACTCATACCCCCCGCCCCAAGCCACCTTGACAGGATATCTTCAGGATTCGGGTTTGCATCTCCAGGAGCCAGCTCAACTCTCCAGCTACTCCCTCTTCGGTCAGAGCCATTACCCCGAGAGTGTGGCCTTTTGGCATAATTCTCCAGGTGCTACTCATCCTCAGCAACCTACTGGCCTGCCTATCTCAACCGGGTCTTACCCATCTTCTCAAGAACAGCAGCAGCAGCAGCAACAACAGCAGCAGCAGCCCTTGCTGCAACCCGTTCCGGATCAGAAAAAGCACAAACGCACCAGAAGCGGTTGCTTCACCTGTCGATCCCGCCGCATCAAGTGCGACGAGACTCGGCCCATTTGCGACAGATGCAGGAAAGGAAGTCGGGACTGTGTCTATCCATCGCCTTCGTCATCCAAGTCAGGTTCCCGCTCAGGGCCCAAATCCAAGGCACCTCGTCCTCAGTCTCAGGGCAGTGACTCATCTGGTAGGGCCGAACATGAAGAAAGTCGTGCGCTTGAGCCTATCGCCGATGAAGATGAGGACGAAGATGGAAGTGTCGGGTCCGGGTATCGATTGTCGCCGTCCGCGGCTACGACCAGGTCCAGACCGGGTCTCCCGAAACGACACAGTACTCAGTCCCTGAGGAGGCGCAGAACAAAACAAGACACGACTGTCTCCCGTAAAGAGTACAGTCCGGGAAGTTCACCGTCGACCGAGTCGATGAGTGCACGGTCGGTCAGTGTCGGTCTTTTCTCGCAGGAGCCCTTTGCTTTTCCTGGTACAGCCCAGTTGCCAGAGGATGTGCGGTTCTATCTTGCCTTTCACCAGGAATTCCTTACATATCGACATTATTTCCTGAAACCAAACAGTGATCGCTTCGTTCATCAGAGTATCATTGAGTTTGCTTTACAATACGAACCTCTTCTCTATGCAGTGGTCGGCTTTTCCGCATACCATCACTCCCTACAAACCGCCAATGGAAAGATGTATACATTTCTCAAATATTACAACAAAGCCTTGGTCTTGTTGCGAAAGTCCTTGGGTTCGGGGATGGGGCATAGTGAAGCGACGTTGATAACTGTGCTCGTGCTTACAACATTCGAGGTATGGATCGATTTATTTCCAGTTTATTCCTTATGCTTTTGGCTCTCCTTTTTTGTATCTGAACCTTTTGCTCATAATTTTCCAGGAATTTATAGGTGATTGGGTCAATCTCATCGACCACCATCAGGCTGCCCATGCCCTAATGCGTGAACTTTTGACGCCCGAGTCGACGAACATGAACGAACTCCACTCCCATATATTCCTCTGGTATGCACGATTTGACGTTGTGGCGGGGATTTTGGCTGGTAATGAGACGGTTCTTGGTCGTGAATGGTACACTGCCAAAGAAGAATACGACGCCCACCAAGCCACCTTGTATCCGAATGATCCACACAAACAAATTGCACTGACTGCGTCAATTAACCGTCGGTTCGGGCTGGATATGGCATCCTTATATGCCAAATTATCACGAGGCCTGATCCCAACCGAAGAATTCGTTGCTGAGAATGAAAAGCTCTCGCAAACATTGGAGAGAATCAAGGCGATCCTGGTTAGATTCAATGATTCAGAATACACTATCAAGGCCTATCCCCACAAGACCCCGCTATCCGATGATGACATTGTCGATCCTTACATTCCTGGGGGTCTGCACTACGGCCCGTTGTGGGAAGTGAATTATGCCTGGATCGACTATCTTAGCACCAAAACCATGTTTCAATACCAATCTTTTCTCACTTTACAGCAACCTCCTTTATCAGATCTGGAAAGTTTGGCGTTGGAACAATGTCGACTGATAGAGACGATGGTGCGCTGGCCGGAGAAAGAAAACGGGTATATTTTCGCTTTCAAAAACAGCATTGGAATTGCCAGTATGTTCCTCCCCAAGGGTCACAAATACGCAATGTGGAGCCGAAGGAAATTAGCGTTTATGGAGCAAGCTGGGTAAGATCTAATTTTGCCTTTTGTCAGAGTGCCACTGCCATGGGTAACCCAATTGCCATGATACGAGGCTGATAATGATTTTTCCCTCGTATAGATACGTTTTGCCCCCCAAATTTCGAACGGGATTGGCCACTCTCTGGCAGATGCCAGAGCTCAACCACTGGTGGTTGCCAAACGACGAAGGATACCCTGAAATCATCCGAGAAATCCGCGCAATGACCGACGAAAGGATTAATAACCCCCGCGATCACTTCCGGCAAAGTGTTCGAGATATGAAGACCTTGTTTTGGAAGATCAACCTGGATGATACTGAAAGCGACAAAAGCCCCGTTTCTGCCGGCCTTCCTATCCGTCATGGTCATCCTTGATTCCACTCAATGAATAGTCAACGTCTGCGAACAATTCAGCCCTTGGTGGCACAAATGGATATGTTCGTTCTTGCCTCGAAAAGGGACTTGTCAATCGATTGCGGACATAATACATGCATCACACCCCACTTTTCCAACCCATTTGGGGTAGCTCGTATCCACTACAGCAAGGATAGACAATAGACATTGCTGTCTTTCCTGTCCTCTTGCTTTTGTGGACAAAATCTTAGGCACCCGTGCCTCGGTTCTCTACATCGATTTAATTCCTACTCTCCAACTTCGATGTCATCTCGGATCTCGATGAATAGATCAGTCAAATCACCATGAGCTCTTTCTGACTTTTTCTTCTTCATTATTCGTTCATATACCCCTTCGTGAGCTCATTAGGGATTGGTGACTTTGATCTTTTCTTTCTTGTTCATTATTATGGATGGGTAAATACGGAAAGTACAGTACATACATACATGGGCATGGAAAAGCGAATACCCAATTTTTGTTTTCTCTGCTGTATATTTTTTGGGTCGGCATTCTGGTCAACATTTTTTCCTTGCATATTATACCACATTGTTTTGGTCGAATTTCTTGGTCATTGTACAGTTTATATATAGAGCTCGACCAGGATCGGCCTTATTAACCCCTTATTATTTTATCGTTTTAGTATTATTTTGGATGTTATATGTCCACAGATCTGATGTACGAGAATATGTACTATATATCTCCTATGATCTTACAAAAAGGTCTATTGATATTTTGAAAGTATTTGTACAGTATATGGGCACATTACCATTATGATATGTCAAGGTGCGCGCCGGTTCCCCCAGGGAATTTCAGTCGCTGCAACCACAGTCTCTAACCCACCAGCCAACTCGCCTATTCCCTCTTCGCCATCAAAGTCTTCACCCCAGGGCAAAGAGTCGACGTCGACCTCCCAACCGAGCAGACATCTTAATACGACACCAGCGCCTGCCTTGCTCATCACCACGTTCATCTCTTTACACTGTTCGTCGCAGACACATTCAATGCAACCGTTAGGGGTGATACAATCGCAGGCCTCGATGCGCGCAACCGCACGGCGGAGAAGAACGTCAATAAATTCAAATGCTTTGCTGGCGATTCCGGAGCCACACGGGCCACCCTTTGCATCATAGAAGGTTAACCGTGCTGGCCGTTGCCGCGTAGGTGGCTGAAGCTTCTTCATATCTTCTGCTGCCCCATTCGCAAGCTTAAGGTTCCTCCCTAGTTCCTTTTTGGCTACCTTGCACTCTGTTCGGACATCCCCGGGGGATGAAATGACAAAGGTAGGCATCAGAGAAAGAATGGCGTGCTCGGCTGCATGGATGGCGGCAGCAATGTTGAGATGTCGTGACTCGAGAATCTCGAGAGCCCGTTTGGGCACATCGAGCCACATGCCTTTGGTGAGGATGTCAATGGGTGGGTTATCCACCGACACAGCATCTAGCACGCGGCCACGCTTGTCGACTTTGAAGAAACCGTACACAACGGCATGAATCTGAACAGAACCGAAGAAAGCGCGCGAATCTGACGCATCACTTATCAGGCGCATATTATCAGTTTCGATAGGGTCAATGTCGGTGAAATCTCGTTGCATCGTATTCCAGTCAACGTGCACGCGAACAACACGAGCAAATCGCCGGTCCGTGTTGAGCTCCTTCACTAGGTATGTTTGACCCTGGTGGAGGAATATGCCCCCTTCATAGATCGTGAAGGTTGCACGCGAGGCTTCGACCTCCTCCAAAACCATATTCCGTCCGTTGGTGGTGTCTATAACTGCAAAATGCTGTTCTTCAGTATCTCGAATTGAAACGCACCGGGAAGGCTGTGGTCGAAATCTCTCGTGGCAGTGATAGAACCCGAAGCCATCTTGCATGAGTCTCGTTGCCGCAAATTCTGAAAGTTGTTCGCCAAAGTAAATACTATCCTCATCCGGTCGAATGGGCATTTCAAATGCTGCACATTGAACATGTCCCTCCAAAATGAGCTCGTTCGAAAGATCTACCTGCAGCTCGCAGTTTGGCTTGGTGAATAGTTCATCTGGATTTTTCATGTAATGCTGGTCTGTCGGGAACTTATCGCCAACAAGAATGGAGAGGGAATCTTTATTCCTGCGTCCAGCTCGACCACTTTGCTGGCGCAGGTTTGAAATCGAATAGGGGAATCCAAGCGTGATGACAGCATCAAGAGAGCCGATATCAACACCAAGTTCCAGAGCGTTGGTTGCAACAATTCCCATAAGCTTTCCCTCAAACATTTCTCTCTCAATCCGTCGCCGGTCTTGAGGACTGTAACCACCTCGATACCCCATGACAAGCTTGCCAATTTCCGTCCAGTTAAGATTGTGAAACTCATTCCTCACGGCCTGAAGGAGGACCTCGCACAATTTTCTGATTCTGCAAAATGCAATCACTCTTACGCCTCTGAGGATCAGCTGACAAAATATCCGTGCAGTTTCCGCTATGCTGTCTCCACGCCCTGATGTTGGGTCTCCGGGGTCTTTGAAAGGCGTGTTCCAGCAGATAAACTCCTTACGGCCAGACGGGGAGCCGTCGAAATCGATTAAACGCACATCATCAATGCCAAACACCGCCTTCATATGGTCTTCCGGGTTTGCCACGGTAGCTGAACAAGATATAAACTTGACGTGTCGGTTTCCCACTGCCGCACAGATTCTGCGTAGCCGTCTCATGATGAAGGCAACATGAGATCCAAATAGCCCGTTGTAAACATGTAGTTCATCAACCACAACGAACTTTAGGTTCTTCAAAAAGGTACGCCAGGAACTTTCCTGCGGTAATATTGTAATGTGCAGCATATCTGGGTTTGTGAAAATGATTCGTGCCTCGTCACGAATAAAATTGCGGCTTTCCATGGGTGTGTCTCCATCAAAAGTCTCAACGATAGTATCCTGCAAGCCATCCATATAATGTAGTAGATCTTTCAGGCTGCGTCTCTGATCTTGAGCCAAGGCTTTTGTGGGGAATATATACATCCCTCGGCTACTAGGGTCTCTTTCAAGCTCATGTAGCATTGGAACTTGGTAGATCAGTGATTTTCCAGAGCTGGTGGAAGTAGAAACGATAACGTTATGACCATCGTACAGATGATTGATCGCTTCTGTCTGGTGGGAGTAGAACTGTGTGATGCCTTTGGTGTTATACAATGCGTTAACCAAATTCTGTGAAAGCTGAAACGTCAAGTCTCCATAAACTGAAGGCTGCGCGTCAAACACACGGTGGCCATCTGGAACAATCTGCGCCGAGTACCAATCCATCTCCCGAATCTCAGTTATTATCTCCGAGATGGTCTTGCGTTCTTTGGGAATTTCACGCGGTGCAGCCAACACCGCGGGCGTGTTTGCCTCACTGTCCGGAAGGGTAGGCACGAATGTATCCTTCTCTTGCTCCAGCTTCTCCACTGGATCTAAGCGGTCATCCTCACACAGGACCAAGAAAGCGTCGACAGCGTCGGAGAACTTGGTATTCCGCTTCTCGATCAACGCCAGCATCTGCTTCTGGCTGTAGACCGGCATTTTCAGATCCTCATCCTTCATCCTACGCATTGGCTTGGTCGGTTCTCCGGTTTGGGGGTGCGAAACCTGCCGCTTCAGATCGCCGTCGAGGAATTCGAACAACAAACTGTGTTCGACTTGGATGCCGGTATCTGGCTTACCCCCGTGTAAGCCATAATCTACCGTATCTTTTTCCCCCGTCGTCATAACCTCCAGTTTCGCATCATCAACGTATTCAAATCGCACAGCCCGAGGCACGAGAGCCCTCACCCTCGCAACATCTTCGATGGTAAGTTCCTGGCCTCCCAACTGCGCTTGAACGGCCTGCTTGATATTATCAAAAGTTGTAGCAAAGTGCTTCCTCGTACAGCAAAATGTATAAACGATATTCAAAGCACGATGGATCCGTGACAGACTGTTGAATGGATCCGGCCACGGGGCAGACGGGGTTCTCTTTTTCGGTGCGGTCTTCTTGGTGCGTTTGGAATTGCCATTATTGGTATTCTGTGAAGCTTGCTGGGGCTGAGATTTTTTGGGTCTTCCACGGGGCTTTTTTTCTGTTTGCTGAGATTGATTATCTGTCTTTTCAGATTGTGCTGGTTCTATAATGTCTGAATGTGACGCGACGTCTTGACTGGAGATGTCCGCAAGCTTGCTCTCGCTAGACTCTTCATCGTGACATCTCTTTCGTTTTAACATAGAAGAATCTGAGGCTTGTTTCGACATTGGACCAGCCATGTCGATTCTCCATAGTGATGATGAAGTCGTTGAGGTAGAAAGATTATCTTGCATTGAATTGAGAATCTCGGAAGGCGCGAGAACGCGAAATCACGTGGTAATTCCAATATTACCATATACGGTTAGTCTCAGTTCCCATCTATATCTCTATCATGTTTCCACCTTCATGGATATTTTATAAAGACATACATACAAAGGGGTTGTCTAGCCTAGCCATATCCATGAGGTTACTTAAAGGTATGCAAGCCAACTGGTGGGTATAATCTGGACAGCCTGACTGCATGTGAAACCGGCCAGTATGAGGGTGGAGGTTAGAGAGCGGGCAACTTTCACTGCTGCGATTGTTTTGAATTGCCTGGGTTAAGTTAGTAAGCATATGTACATGAAGAGGAGGAGAAATTACGAGAAATGACTACAAGTTGAAATACCACTTTTATATTACTTCCCTCTTGTCACTTATTTTAGGATATACAGTCTCATAGTTTATCAAACAGAATACACAAGTGCTTTCAAGGCATCCATGCTGAAGCCTTGCAGCAAACAAGAGACAGCCCTTATCCAGATGACAATGTCATTGTCTGGCTACACAAAACATTTAGTTCTAACCCCTGCATGTCGCGAGGCTGTGGTATGGTATCAGTAGCATTGAGGTGGACTTGTACAGGCGCATGACTATGACTTCCAATGAAATTATGTATTGAATCGTGGTAATCAAGAAAACAATCAAATCAAATGTAGAGAGATGCCACCCATACCCCCATAGGCAGTACTGTATACCTCCCATACAAAAAAACAAAAGAAATCCAGTCACATCTCAATCCCTGCCGTATGTTATGTTCCCGAGATGCCACAATAGGCGAATCTCAATGGGTTCTGTCTCCAAGTAGAATATCGGTACACCCTTTCGCCCAGGCAAAAGAAATACCGGTAGATAATCTCGAGTATTGGAAGACACGAAGACGGGGGAATTCCCACTAGAGCTTCAATGCTTCATCTGTCCAAGTAATCTAGATGGAATACCAACTGCGCTGCCGTTAGGAAGCTGGCTGTAGGAATGTTTCCCCGGGGTGGAAACCAGGTATCATTGATTGTGGTATAATGTCTTCAAGAAATAGTGCTCAAATGTGACTTTTATTGCTCCTCCAGGAGGTCACGGACAACGTGGTAGAGCTCCTTTGCCTGGTCTTCGCTTCCCGTCTGTATAATTGTTAGTAACCATGACCCAATTCTTAACGTGCCGGATAACTTACTCGAAGCAAAATAGGGACAGAGCGGCCATTCTCAAGACTGGCCAAGTGGATCTGCTTGGTCGATTTCGGTTCATTGCCCGAGGGGTCTCCAACCGTCATGCCCTTGAAGATGGGCGTGTTCAGCATAACTCGGAGGACACCGTCAGCCCGCATAATCAAACGGACTGCCTTCTTGTCTTCCTTGCCATCCTTGACACTGACGTTGACCTTGAACGTGCCAATTCCACGTTCCCTCCATTCCTTGTCTGAAAATTGGAAGAGTTTGGCTTTGCAGGAGAAGTATGTCTTCTCTTCCTCCTCTCCCGTTTGAACTATTGTCACGTTAGCTTGAGCAACTACAAAAAATGGGAACAGTAAGCACATACTCTCCCGTGCAAAGAATCTCTCATCAGTCTTGTCCTCTTCAAATTGCTTCGGGCCAGTTTCGCCTTCATCCTCTTCATTCTCATCCTCCTCTTCCGCAGCCCCAAATGGCTTTACCTTACTAGTGCTGGTGAGAGAACTGGGTCCCGGAGAAGCAAAACTGGTCAAGCCCCCTGTGGGTTTGGCACTTGCCGCACCGAAACCACTGCTGAAGGCTGAGAATCCTGATCCCAAAGATGCAAATCCAGAGGATCCTTTCGAAGCGAAGGGCGAAGCACCCTCTGCAGCCGCGAAGCCGGTTGTCGCAGGTTTGCCAGATTCTGTGGCAGCTGGGGATTTAAAAATAGATGTAGTGGAACCTCCGATAGAGCCAAATGGGGATTGCTCAGAACCAGAGAAGGCGGCCAGACTGGATGCGGCAAAGGCAGACTTGGAGGTGACAGGCTTCTTCGACTCGTCCTCCTTTGCTTTCGAAGACCCAATTGAGCCAAACGGGGAAACGGCAGAAGTGTTTGTGAATGCGCTTTTAATGGGGGCCTGAGGGGCCATGTTAGTCTCTAGCAGAACCCCGGCTTACATCAGTCAACTTACAGAATCTCTTTCCTGAGAACCATCGCGATGCCGCTTCTTCTCGGGCTCTCCTTCTGCGGGAGATTTCTCCGAAGCTCCATTCTCAGCAGGACCCTCGCTGTCCGACTTTTCAGCAACACCTCCAGCTTTAAGTTCCTCCTTATCAAGTTGATCTCTGCTTCGCTTCTTCTTCGGGCTCAGGATTTTCCTCTCAGCGCTGTCGGCGTTCTGCTGCTTCTCCGGCTGCTCCGACCGTTCGGCCTGGTTCTCATCTTCATAATTCGAGTCGCGCGACCTCTTCCTCCTGTGACCATTCTCATCGTCGTTCTTATCCATCTCTTCATCTTCGTCATCGAAGGACCGCTTCCTGCCCCTGCTGCTACTTCTGCTATTTCCACCTTCCGGTTCCTTTTGAGCAGAGGTGTTGGTGGAATCATCTCCTGTCAGGTTTTGTGGAACAGAGGTAATAGACGTTTCCTTCAGCTTTCTTCGGACAGGGCGCTCGCCACCGTCATTGTCGGAGGTCTGGGAGTCTTCCGTGGGAGCTACTACAAAGGAGCAAAATCAGTCAGCATACATATAATAACACACAAAGACCGGCAGGAAACTCAGAACATCAAGGGCTACCAATAAAGGAGATTGAGGGTGGTCTCTCGTACATTTGGTGTCCATTGTATCCTTGCACGCATCATCTAATTCCAGCCCAAAATGTCAGTTCCTGCCTTAAACTATGATTCGGGCGAGAAAATCCTCCCCGAATTCCAACATTGGTTGTGTGTAATATACCTTCCAACCCACCACTTGGTCGCGAATCCGACGCCATCGTAGATGACCTGGGAAATCAAGCCAATTCGACGACGTAACAAACTTGTAAAAATGTCGAGAATTAAAAAACGAAGGGCCAAATAAATCGGGCGATTCCCTAAAAAGTCCCGCCCCTGTAATATGACGTAGGAAGAAAAAAGTCGTCAGTCCTATGGGCTCCAAACAAAGCAAAAGTCACCGTGATACAGAACAGTGGTCCCTCCGATGCATCCTGCAAGTTACAAAGGAGACAGCGCAAGTCAGAGAATGGGGTGAGCCCCACTCAACTCACTGTGCGAATATGAAGATTTGCAAAACACGTGGGATGCGGAGCTAATTTTGACCATCGGGATGGGCAAAGGTGATATTCAAACGGAGGGAGACTAACAGCTGGATAGAGTCTTGAGCTCGTAAGAATCTGAACAGGTTGGAAATCGCAAACGTTGGGGGGCGCTATCAAGCCGGCTAACTCGGGGCGACGGACGACGTAGCAAGCTCGGTCGGCGGACCAGGAAGGTTGCTGGCAAGAATGGCAGTAATAAATATCCTCAAGAAAGAGGCCGTGGGTGTGGTGAGTGTTGGAAGAGGCCCAAATGAGAGTGATTGTGGTGAGTTATGAATGAGGGTCGAAATTGGCGTCCGATCCCAAGAACGTGAGCAGAGGTGACGAACTGCTTTGTTGTCTGTCGGCCTGTCGCCCGGTCACCGCTCGCTCCACCCCGCAGCACATCCTCAGGCCGCTTCCATGTTAATTACGGGCTACAAGGAGGCAAAGATGAAACAAAACGAGGAATCCATTGGATATCTTGACACGGCTAGAATCTAATACAAGCATTCGGCATGGCAGAGGCAAAAGAAAAGTAATCATTTTAATCACAACACACAACACCATACTATCTCGCTCTGTTCCTTCATAAGGCGGCCAGGAGGACGGGAGTCCATTCGCCTGCGATTCCATAGAGCCACCATTCATCGCTTCTCTCATCTCCTTCAGCTGATGAAACAGAGACACCCGATGGCAATGTAGAACACGAACAACGGGAATACCGCAATGCCGACTCGGTTCTTTACGACACCCGAGCCACCCAGAATGCTGATCCCAGCAGCCAGAGACCAGGCGATCAGGACCAAATACACCGGTATCCGGGCGATGGTCGGGAGACGGAGTGCGCTGAGAAGGGCGGCAATGACCAGAGGGAAGAGCGTGTATCCGATGATGCAGACCGATTGGAAGAATGAACTGCATTGCATGCATTAGTACATTGAACCAGACTCCATAAAGATGGTCGATAAGAGTTGACATACATATTCCCACCCAATAGTTTAATCTGTAGCGTCACAACCGCCTCTCCAATCCATACAATAGAGAAGACCCCAGAGAAGACAATAGAAGACTGGTCCTCGCTCGCGCGCATCGACAAGAACATACTCAAAAGCAAGCAGAAAATAAGCGGGCCCCTAACGAAGCAGAATAGTCAGCATACAACATAGAAGCTCCAACAGTACCAGCATCCAACTTACCAAAGATCCCAATCCCGCAACCCTTCACTCATTCCACCTTGCAAGACGACATCGGCATCCGGCCAGCGCCCCACGATATTCCTCAAACCACCGCCAAACCCAGTAGCCTCCCCTCGCTCCGCGGCGCCAATTCCCCCACCACTGCGCTGCATAATGCCCCCATCAAATACTTGGGGTATAGAACCTGTCGCATCTTCTCCCAAACGGCCAATAGATCGCGCGACAGTGTCTGCCAGACTGTCTCGTCGATGGTATTCTGAGTCGCGCGGCGGTCCTCCCCGGGGATTGTCGACGTGAGATAGTTGCCGGAGATATTGTCGCCTCTAGATCCAGAGGAACTGGATTGAATGTTTCCTCTTAATGGGGTCCTATCGGAGTCATTGTGTAAGGGGTCATCGGCTTCGATGGCTATGAGCGGAGCGACGGTTAGCGATCAATCATCAACCCCCAAAAACCAAAGTCAAAAACATGTAATAGCCAAACCCACCATCATCAGCGTCAATCAAATCATCATCAAGAATGGACTCATCGTCGTGATCATCGACGTGGGCGTGATGGCTTGGTGCTGCAGAAGCCATGCTAGGCACGTATATTCAGGTGGTAACGGGTCTAGTCTAGTCGCGGAATAGATCACGTCCACAGGAGCATTGCCTTCTAGGCCGGAAATTTATCACAAGGTTGCAGCGGAACTGGATATGGCTACCAGATAATAACGTGGTGTTTCTGGTCGAGTTGGGATGGTGATAGCTGGCAAATGATGATGTGAATGTGCTGGTGGACTGCAGCTGTCCCGGAGAGGCTAGAGTGGCATTACGCACGCGCACGGGCTGAAAGAGGCAGGCGGAACGTGCAGGCCTGACAGGCTGAAACAAACGGTCGAGTTTCGCATTATTTGGATATCAAGTTGGAGACGGATTTACAGGTCATAAATAAGTTGAGTCTATGGAATTGAAGCGAAGAAAGGTGGTGGTTATGGTCAATTTTCTCATAGCAACCGCGTTGGCAGTTCCTGGGCCATCACCAAGCTAGATCAGTATAGACACAAACCACAATCAGGATGAGCAAATTGTGGTAAATTAATGATTCAGTATATTTAGGGGTAAAATGTTATGCTAACCCAATCTCAAAACCTACACCTATCTAAAAGATGCAAGATGCAATGTTGAGATGTATGTACATACAAACAAATCACAAGACCAGTAATATCACACATCTATAATCGTACACGTGTGTAAATAAAAGAGTATCCAACGCCTGTATATGCAAGGAAATGAGAGTGCTGTATGGCCCAAGAGAGGGGTCGTGAGATGATGTGTTATACAGACTGTACAGATTCAAGACCACCGAGTCCGAGTCCGTTTAAATGATGCAGAGGTGAGACTCGTCTTATTCCTCTTCGTCTTCCGGTTTCTTTTCTTCTGACGCCTCCGTTTCTAGCGGATTCTTTTCATGGAATTCGAGGATTTGCTCCGGGGTGGGAATCAACCTTGACATCTTGTCTTGGAGATGTCTGAACGACTCTTTATTCGAGTAAACCCTCAGTTGCTGGGACTCCTTCTCATACTGCTTGCGGTCGGTCTTAGAGATAAAAGAAGCATTCTCCGGCTTCAGTATCGCGTCTATCAGACCTCTTGTGCGGACCATAACCTTCAAGGCAAGATTACCCTGGACGGCATGTGCTTGGGTAGCCTTTGGCAACCGGCCTCTGCTTGCGCCGGGCATTGCTGTACTCTTGGTGATGGCCTCGTGAAGTTTGGCAATATGAGGGCGCAATAGACCAATGGCGGTGGTCTGCAAGGTGACTTGCAATTTCTGGCCCAAGATTGCTAGATTGTTCGATCGACGTCCTTCCACTTCGAGGCCGTTCAGCGATATCAGGGACTGGGGGTTTTCCTCCAAGATTTGAATCATTGCAAGGTAGCCTTCTAATGCCCGTGGGTCGGGAAGAGCAAGAGCAGTGTCCATGAGTGCAAGGAGCTCATTAGAAATCTTGAAAACATTGATGTTCTTGCGGTCACGGCGACAGCAGCTAAGAGCAATGTGGATGGTCTTTCCCGTAACTTGTCCGATAGGCAACAACTGGTCACGCACCAGTTCAAGTGCAATGCGACTGGAACGGCCTCTTCGCAGAAGTCGCAGATAGGTGTTAGCAGAGATATGATCCGGTTCTACTTTGTATCCGTGATCTTCTTGGGTAATATTCTGCCAATAGGCTTTTCCAGACCCTAGCCCTTGTTTCATATCAATGCAGGCGTTCAAGATCATTGTGAGATCCGTGTTACCAACTGGAATCCACATCGCGCCAAATAGGTCATGGCTTTTTACTCCATCGGCTTCAGGTGCGAAGCTCTTCCGTTTGAGAGGGGCGTCTTCCGTAGTGATCGGGTCGAAAAGGTTATCGAAGTTTTCCTCTGCTTCCTCCTCTTCTTTGGGCACCTCAGCCTCCTCGTCCGGCCGTCTGAGCAATCGATCACCCTCGTCCACAAATGGCACGTCTTCCACCTCTTCTTGGCTTTCTTGGAAGCGACCCTGCTTGTTATATGTTTCAGTCAAGGGCTTCCTAGCCAGAATCGGTATGCCGGCCGTTTGGTTAAACAAAGCAAACACCTCATAGTAGTCCATCTCGCTTCCACGCTCCATGAGAAGCTTGCACATTGCACCAACAAGATGGTTGTCAATGGTGAACTGTCCATTCTTCCACATGTGGACAATATCAAACCATACCCTTTTACCCTCTTGGATGCCTTGGGTCTTTCTTTCAAAGGCTCTATTGACTTCATGTGGCTCCATTTTTTCCACATCTCTCTGGATTGCGCCCCTGATAGCATCCAAGATGATAGTATAGGTAGTTGCATCCGGAGAAGTCGCCCCATCTTCCGGAAGTTCGCCAGCAATCTGCCACAACATGTCCATGTTACCATGACGGCTGCATAGAACGAGCATAGCATTGTGGTGGATGATATTCGGTTCGACTTTAGAGCCCGGGGCGGAGATGGATCTGTAAATGGATACCGCGGTCTTGACAGGGTCAAGTCCCATGGGCTTTCCGGTTTTGCTCAAACCATGCAGCATAATCGTATACGTCGCTCTATTAGGTCTCAATCCTCTTTTTTTCATCTGTAGGACCAAGTCAGTAAGGATTCAATTATGAGCAAAAGGAGAGGAAAGAGAAAAGTACTCACATCATTGTAAAACCTGAATGCAGCCCGCTGCGCATCCTTCTCCATACAGTATTCCAAGACATGATTCCACGCCACCAAACAATTCATTTGATTCTTCTGCGCTTCGCGAATCAACTCAGCGGCAAACCCCACTTCATGATCTTTCAACAACAGGCCAACACGATGCGCCAACGACAGTGGATCAGGGAGCCATTTCAATTCCTCGGCGATTTTCCTCCTGTTCACCTTGGCCCCATTTGTAGCGATATCCAACAGCTGGTCACTCCGAGCGAGCTGGTTAAACGGAATCGTCCGGTTTTTGGGTCTGCTCTTATCGATCTGCTTCTTCGACCAAACGGTCCGAACGGGAAGGGGGGCCTCTTCTCCTCCTCCATTCTCTGGCTGTAATTCAGTTTCTCCCGAGGCATGGCCATTTTCACCTGTCACATCGTGCACATTTCCCGTAGAATACATCCGCCTCACGCCAAAATCCAGCCTCCCAGCCCCATAGAGAGCCTTCCCAGGAACATTATGCGAAGTCGAAGCCAACCGACTAGCCACACCACCATAACCACCCCGGACAGCAATCGTCGCCCTACCAGCCCAACTGATGCGTGACTGTATCCTCATTGCCATACTGCTGCTTTCGACTCCCGTCCGCAGAGCACCGACATTGCTGCAGCGAAGCATTCAGAGATCGCGTTGTGGCAAACCGGGTCCGCCAATCTTGTCTTGTCTTGTCTGGTTTGGTTTGGGTTTTTCCTTCTCGCACGCGACGAAAATAGGATTATGCACTAAGGATCGTTCGGAGGAAATAAACGGATTCGACGGCAATAAGAATAAAAGGCTCGTTTCGTTTTCTCTGCTCTCTGTAAATTAATCGTAGAAAGAAAGAAAGAAGAAAAAACTTCAGCTCCGGACGTATGTATCAAAAGGAACGTCGAAACGATCAAGAGAATATCAACCAGCCCAAAAACCACCCGGGACCGTGAATCAATTATAACCAAGAGAAAACAATAATTATAAAATATCCAAAGTAAAAAGAAAAGAAAGGAAAACCGATAAACCGACAAATCGACACTTTTGCGCCGGTTGTTCTATCCAACCTGTAAACTAAAAAGCTGAGCTAACCAGGAAACCATCGATCCTCTTAATCCCAATCAGGCTTAGCTCCATTTCTTACCTATTTAGATAGTAACTCCGTCTCCGATAGAAATACACCTCAGGCAGAAGGTTTTATTTTCTGCCACATTCCTCAGGCCATAATTACTAGTAAGGTACGGGCAGCCCTACGGCCCTTACCTAGGCTTATGTACAGTTAGTCGCGCCTGCTAGTTTCCATGTAGTCCAACTAAACTTCTGCTTGGAACCTGTCCAAAATACACAGCCTCGCGGGATCTAAATAACGTGCCAAACCATAGATAACTTAAATCGATAAATAAATAAAAAAGCTCCCAACTAATACTAGGACTATCCTCGTGGCTTCGGTCACTAAAAAGCAAGGGCCGTAGTTAAGATTGAAGCCACCATTACTAGTACTTCATACAAGCTGTATTATTGCATCTGATAATAATGATAATAATCGATCATGTTATTCACAACAGTTTTTCGTTTTTAGTCTATTTATACACAATGTGTTCCCATTTTGTTGTACCAAAAATACGTCGACTTCGTCTACAACACTCTGGAATAAATCAACCTGCCATATGGCCTTCATGCCTATCATTCAGCTGTATACAGCCATCGTACCAAATCCTATCCATATCCTCCTATAAGGAGCAAAGAAAAAAACAAAAAGCTTTGGTTACAGTCATGATGGACATGAGGGGAGAAGAAAAAAAAAGAAAAAAAAAGTTGTGAACCGAAGTTGAAAATGGAGATTGAGCCACCAGACCATTATGGTCAAATAATGCAGTGTCAAAGATAAACCCAGGGTAACATGAAAATAGATGAAAAACATGAAGAAAATAAAGTAGAAACAAGTAAAAGAGGCTTAATGGAGACAAATATGGCATAAATCACAAAGGAAATGCTCTGCTAATGCAAAAATCCCCACCAAACATCTCATGTCGTAATCCTGTAGTCGGCATCCGCAGGAAACCCCAGAGGTTTCCAGGTATTAAGGGTGTTGTTTTTCTTTTCTCGCGCGGTCTAATTCAAAAATAAAGAACTGGAAGAGAAGAATAAGTGGTAAGCCACTCTTGGATTGCAGTAATCGAGGCCAGGTGGTATCATGTGTGGAAAAAGACTTGAGAATTAGATCCGGGATGGCGATACAGGATTAGGAGAAGTTGTTATTAGAATATGCAGCCTGAAAGAACTGAGGGAAGATGGATATCTATTGCGGGTAGCCGGCCGGTTGGTTTTCTGCAGGAATCCAGCGTTGATCAGTCATGGATCCTTGAAAGCAATAGACCCAAGGACCTCCCACTTTGTTGTTGGTGTTGTTGTGTTGCAAAACTGCGATACTCTGGTCCTGACCACGCAAATATAACAAAGGGCTGACTACTTACGTTGCTGATACACTTGGCCACTCTGTCCGTAAGGCGAGTGGGGGTAGTTTGGAGGGTATGCCATCTGGCCATTGCCCTGGTAAACCATACCACCGGCGCCAGGAGCACCGTACTGACCAGGTACCTGACCGTCAGCGGGCTGGTACCCAATCGGCGGCAATTGAGGACGAACACCACCGGCGTAGGCAGGGGGCTGAGCTGTCTGAGATGGATCAGCAGGACCGGGAGCTTCAACCTGGTTGGCCTGAGCCGCCTGAGCAGCAGCAGCACGCTCGCGCTCCTCAGCAGCCTTGCGCTGGGCTTCTTCCTCCTTCTTCCGGGCCTTCCACTCCTTGCGGATCTCCTTAAATTCTATAAAAAAAAAAAAGACAAATCAGTCATGACAACATTCAAACATATATGTCGATCAACATGCGATGGGGCAAGGATGGGCGGCAACCATCCATGGGATGCAATGGATGGAAACGCATTAACCTCGGCGCCGGCTCATACGCTACTGCGGACCGGCGCGCCAAAGCGGTGTAACTCGACTAGCGCACGGCCCGCACTAGTCTGACCGATGCATCTGCAACCAAAAAATGGTCCTAATCGAATACAATTGCATCCGCGAACGCGACAAAAAAAAAATTCACAATGAACAACAAAAATTAGAAAAACGCGAAACATACCTTCTGGAGTTCGCTTGGCTCCGTGGGACTGCATTGTAACATGTGCGTTCAAGTGGTTCAGTGTCCCGTAGGCCTTTTCACAGCCATTCCATCCACATTTGTACATACGCTCAATCTCCTCATAGCGGCGGCGCGGTCGCTTGTGCTGTTGCGCGCCAGGAATGGGAACGAAAGAGTAGACCTATAAATTCGGTTAATAAGCTTATGAACCAATGTCAAAAAAAGCAGATGAAAAATAGCGCTGTTTTTCACGTCTCCGAAAAGGCCAGCCCGCAGGCAAATAAAAAGACCCCGACATTCGGAGACGCCCAAGACAACGATATAGCGCAATATATGCGCAGCCTTTGGAAACAGACGCCAAAAATCACCAAAAACATACCTGGCCAGGGCGCGGCCCTGCGGTCGCAGCAGGAGAGGCGGAACCAACCGTTGTTGCAGGGGTACTATAAGGACCAGGCAGACCATGCTGGTGCTGACCATATTGATGCCCCCCCAGTCTGGGCGCGGATGCGCATACATCTGAGGAGGCGGCGGGTGAGGGTGACCTTGGTACTGGGTCATATCGTGGCCCTGAGGTTGGTAGGGCGAGTAGGGAGGAGGGTAGGTAGGGCTGTTTGCCGCGATGGAGGGATCTATAGGAACGTCCGCGTCAGACTTGATGCTGGAGAGATTGCGAGGGTCATGTTGCCCATTGAGGGTGGTCATAGACGGACTTGATGCTTGAGCCATACCTGCCGCGCCACCGGCTTGGGTGTTCGGAGCGTGGTGGTACTGAGGTGGACGGGCAAGGTATTCCGGATAGGGAGAGCGCGCGGTAGGCGGCTGGTTCAGACCGTAGTCTGACTGCGGAGTGTTGGACGACGAAATATTGGCGGCGGGACGAACGTCGGATTGCGGTGTGTATTGAGGAGCCGGACGAACCTCAGGTTGTGGCGTGTATTGAGCAGTGGCAGCAGCAGAAGCCTGGTCTGCAACTGAAGGTTCAGAATGCGTCGCGGCAGACGGTGAATACGGAAAATGCAAACCTGACTGCGCGTACTCCGAGGCAGGTCTGTTGTCCATATAATGGAAATGTCGCCGCTAGCGGGGGCCGAATATCCCTGATGTTCCTCCAAAAAAAAAAAAAATACCGCGTACCTGTATAGAGACGCGTCGAAGGACACACAATGAGCTTCCGTGGAGGACGTGCCGAATTGACAACGATGAAGCAGAGGGGAGTATTTTGAAGTTGACACAAGAGACTTGTTCAAAAGAACCTTGTGGCAAACAGATGAAGTTCGTCTTGTTCTTCTTTTCTTTTTTGTTCTTGAAACGTACTAGGTAGGTGAAGAGGCAAGACAGTCAAAAGCACCGTATCACAGAACGGACTTTAATCGACGCTTGCACGCTTTGGTCAGAGGAGATGGGGGGAAGAAAGAGATCGGCGCGTATTTATTCTGCCGAAGCTGGAAACTCCAACGCGACACAATGAAAAAATAAAATAAAATAAAATAAAAGCAAGAAGACGACTGAATCAAGACGATTATATTTTTCTTTTTGTTTGGCGAGACGTGATGCTGGACCACGATGCTTAATCGCCTTAGTCGCCTCTTAGGGTGGACGGAAGATGCCTTGCAGGTGGTGTGTGGCGGTAGTGTGTGGTAGTAGGCACAACAGCACGAGGAACCAGCGGGAAAAAAAAAGACGGTCCTTGATCGGGAGGAGGGGTGAGGGTTTAGAAAGCAACCAGGGCCGGTCACGTATGTAAGGTAGGCGGGTTTAGTGCCTGGCGGGACCAACAGAGCCAAGCCCCCAAAAAAATAAAAAGAATAAAAAAGATTAAGAAAGTTCCCAGCTCTCTCAAACGGTGATAGCGCCGGAGACGATGCCTCTCGATCGTGGCAGCGCGGTTACTAGGGAAGAACGAGCGACCCTAAAATCGAGACGGAAGGAAAAAATGGTTCGACTCGCGGAAAAAGCGAGAGGAGGCGGCCTAAAAGGCTTCAGACGGACGAGCAGGAGGCTTTTCGGCAGGAGGAAAAACGCAGGTTTAGAGCACCTCGTGGGATCCGAGGGTGCGGTGGAGCACGATGTGGAGCCCGTAATTTTTTGCTGCTCTGTTGAAGGGAGGCGAACGGGCAATGGGAAGAAGAGAAAGGTTCAGGAGGGGGACGGTTAGGTTGGTAATGTACGGTCACGGTATTATACCGACTGGGGGGGGACCCCGGAGGAATATTCTGATTTGTTCTTTCCGCCCCTGGAGCGGAGTGCTGTCGCTTTGCGGTGACGGGTCCGTTGCCAGTAACTCGACCAGCGACCCACTTGGGTGGACAGGAAAAAAGATAAAATGAGCAAAAAAAAGAAAAAAGAATATCTCAAGAGCCCTGATATTTTTCTTTTAATTAGTATTTCTTTTGGCCCCTTCCCCTCAGCTGTATGGAGGGTGTTGTTTGTACGGGCTGTGTATTGTCTTTTGTACTCCGTATTTGAGAGCGCTTTCTCCGGCTAAGCTTTCCCTGTCTGTATGACGGGGGTTGTGAATTGTAATTTTTAATTATTTTTTCCCTTTTTTTTTCTTCTCCTGAGCAAAGAAAAGAGAGAGAAGAAAAAAAAAGCGGAACTCTCCGCGACACGGTGGCAAGGTTCCTATTCAACCCGCCCCTTTTTTTTTATCCGTCTGTTCACTCTGTTGTAGACTTTGTAGTCTGCCTTGAAGACTTGAGAGATATCAAGTATCAAGTTGTGGTGATGATAGACTAAGAACGCGTCTTTTTTAGGAAGATGGAGTCGGGAATGCTTGATGGTAGGACAGATGGGTGAATAGAGATTTAGAGCTTGGGATAGTCTACCCGCAGCTCGGGACGGACTGGTGCGCGTGTCTGTCGAGTGTTTGGCCGCAGGGAGGCTGTCGTGAACCTAGCGTGTTGCGCCCGTGGGTAACGCATCCAAGATCGCTTGCCAAGTCAACGCTTTCTTGAGCGTGGGAGACAAGCCAGAAATTAAAAATGACAATATCAAAACAACACAGATGGGCTAAACCGACTAAAGATGGCGTGCCCGAGGAACGACTTGGACGGTTTGGGTTAAGAGCGTGAGATAGCGCGGCCCTAGTGTAGAAGAAGGTGTAGCGCAGGTCGGGAAGCGATGGACCGCGTGCAGGGGTTGGTGGGAAAGTGGACGGTGGAGAGCAATCCACGAGAATGTTGTTTGTGTCTGCGATAGCGTAAAATTCAATTCGAGAAAAGATTGCGAAAAACAACGTCGGTTGATGCCGATGGACAATAATCACAGGTCTGAGCAGGATGTTGAGATGATTTTATTCGAGAGTTGCTACATGCTAAGATGCTAAGAAAGGTCACTATGATTCTTACAGTGGAAAAAAAAGGGAGAATGTGCGCGCCAGCTGTCTGTACCGTACTGTACTGTACGGGCTGTACGGGCTGTATGCAACCTGAGGCACCTCACCTGGCACCTGGCACCCTACTCTGTACTCCATGAGCTTCCATCAATGCAAGATGATTTAATTTTGATATCTGGATCAGGAGGTTCGATCCATGTTCCCAGGATGCAGGATCTAAACCTTCATCTCTTCACCTCATTTCCTTTTGGTTTTTTTGCTGGGACCAAGTCGGTATGTGGTAATCTGTACTGCATACATCCACTGCGCATGGAAGTCAGGAACGCGCAAGTGGAGAACACGAGGGAGCGACCCAATCGATGTCATCTGGAGGGTTGACCATCGAGTACAGACTATGTACGGAAGTACAGCCAGATGTACAGATTGACAGTCAATCGTCTAGTATTAACTATTAAGCTACTCAGACGAGTACAGATTGACTTTGTCGCGTACTCGTGTTGAATTGCCCTATTCTTCCTCATCACCAAGTTGGAGTGCATAGTATTGGATGAGATGTTGTACAAACTGAATTACATTCAGCTCCACCAATATAACATGGTATCAATAAGATTACGGATGCTAATTATGTACCTGTTCCAACTGATGAGTCCCAGAGGATGACAAGATAAAAAATAGAATAAAAAATAATCCTCGAATTCAATTCCCCCTTCAACGGTCCACAGGCTGGATGAAAATGCCGAGCTGCAGTTGGTCAGCGAAAATAGGGGGTTGGAGACTACTACTACTACCGTACTCCATAATGAAGTTATCGCCAATATCAACATTCAAGATAAAAGCAGAGCAACACTTTACGGAATACCGGCAATGCTTTTGATACAGATCAGAAGAGATCCATCCATATGAAAACACAACTTTCATGTAGTAAAAAGGGGCAAGATTAAATCTGGTTTTTTTTTTTTTTTTTTTTACTTCTTTTTTTTTTTTTCCTGCTTGTTTTTCTGATGGGAAAGAGTAAGAGAAAGTAAAAAAAAAAAAAAAAAAAAAAAAAGGAGACGCGAAAATGCAAGACTCCAATTTCGGAAAGGTTGCCCAGCCAGTGGCCACGGTGATTGGCGCTCCGACTGGGTCATACCCCGCGCAGGCGGAACCCAGACGTCCACTGCCGGTGAAGCAAAAAACAAAAGAAGAGAGAGAGAGAAAGAGTAACAAGTCCGGGTGTGTGTATCTCCAGGCTTTTGGATTCGGTATTATTCCCGAGTCACAAGACAATCATCATGCAATATTGATTTTATGGTGGATCACAAACATCAATAAATATTTGATATCGATTTCGAAAGAAGACGTGATGGAAAAATTCCCATTCCCATTCATTGTCCAATATACGGAGTACGGCCCACCATCCGAAATACTGGTGGAGGCCAGGCGATCACGGCAATAGCAGTCAGCAGTTGAACCTCTCGTAAGGCATAGTGTATCCTACTCCAAGAGATAATATCTCCAAGAGAATCCAAATTGGCCAATCTCCTCGACGGATATATGGGGTAATATTAACATCATATCTCGGATGCTCACCGATGATTAGCATGATAAAATATAATCATATTCGTCTGTCCGTCCGTCGATCGGAGTTAAACACCCCCTTTCAGTTTCCCCTCCCCTGCCTCTCTCTCCACCGTGGTACCATTATTACCAAGACCTAACTACATTATTTCCCCCTATCCATATCACTTGCACTGAATCATAACGTCGCGTCGGCTATCGCTGCAAATGTCAAGATCGATTCATTCGCAATTAAACTTACCATTCTTTTCCTTGCTTGACCTACTCCGTGCAAAGGTACAGTAATAGGTCTTCGGGATATACTTCGCCAATGCTCCATATCAAATGCAACCCAGGCAGTGTTTTTGATCCACCATCCGCGACAACTCACAGTCATGATCCATATCGACCCCATATTCCTGATGGGGCGCCTGCACATGAAAGGGGGCTGGAGTTTCCAGCTCAATCAAATTTATTCTGTATTGAGGCTTTTTTTTTTTTACACGTTTTACACTTTTCGTGTCTGGCTCGGATCGAGGAATGATCAATTCCATCCAAGTCGATCGTTATGTACGGGATAGATGCATACACATACATACGTATTATTGTCCGCGTATGCACGGAGTACACAATGTCAATCTACTCCGTACATATGCAACGGTTATGAAGTAATAACTGTCTGTGTCTGTGTACGTAGACTATGAGCAGTGCCATGTCCATCCACGTGGTCTGTTGGTTATTATTACCTTGTAGTGGAAGCAAACTACAGGTGTCAATTATAGTGCACACCTTGATATATATTCCGAGGCTATCTATTATCCTATCTAGTATCTATATTTGAGTCAACGATGATCTCGTAGATTCCAATAAGCGAATCCGGGGTTAAGCCAGATTTTCGTATTCCAATTGAGCAGTGAGCATCGTCACAAGATGCCGCTGATCTACGCACTCTCAGTACCATGGTTCATCTTATATACATTGTGGAGTCGAAATGCTACCATCCTGGGACAGGTCCATGGGTGTGCTACTATTAGTAGCACAGAAGATTGTTCTAAAGAAAAAGATCCGTCTCAAACTCAAAGGAACACAGAGTGGTTGGGTTTGGGTCCAGAAGAAAAACGAACCGTCTCGAGTCTACCGAACGCCAATGATGCTTGATCTGTCTGTCTGTATAGATGTAGATGGATACATACGCGGTGAGCACCTAGATATGTTACAATATTCAACATCAATCTGGCTGTCCCATGGATGAATCAACTGTACACACGACGGAGTAAACAGTACTCTCCTCTTCTAAAGACCAAATCGAATGATCAACGGATTTATCGATATCCTGTAGGACAGTCTGCAGGTTGATGTAATTCTCTCATGCATGATCAATAATGACGATGGCCAAGTCCCCTCTTCTGATATATCACTTCTATCCCAGAAGCTGAGTTTGAACTTTCTTTCCAATCTCCGTCCTACGAGGTTAGTAAAATCCTCCGCCTCCTAATATCCGCATAATATAAGAAAACGCCATCCAGCTGCACCAATTTGCATATTTGATGTCGGTGATGTTACATGTTCCATGCATGTTCTTCGGCTGCTCTAGAGCCATTTTTAGCCCGTATTACCTTACCTCTTGCTTACACAATTATACAGCCTGTAATATACGGTAATCCATAATAGCCCGGCGGGTTTTCCGAATTCCGCGCACCAAAAATTTAGCTCCACTCCTGGTTGGCTGGGAGGTGCGCGGACTAAGCCGGTTTGAGGATAGTCTGCATTGCCTAAAGCTGCTTTTGCTTGGGCGGCTGCAATTCGCTCCTGTGTATCCAGCCTGTACTCACGTAACAAGAAATAATAGATAAACCCTGGAAAAGGCTGACTGGCTTTTCAAAACGTCCGTTGGATTATTGGATAAGATCAATCTACAAATATGCAGCTGATAGGTTGCCATGCACGTTTATTAGAAATCAACTGTACGGAGTATCTACTACCTATGTCCTCTACCTCCTACCTGAGTACCTGAGAATTCTCTGATACGGAATCCTCCGTGTAGCCCCAAGTCAACCGTGGTTGCCACTTAATCACCCCACCAGAAAAGAAAAAAGGATTGTCGCCTATGCTCGGGAATTCCGCGGCATTATTAAGTATTTACCAGCAAAATACAGATCTGAATAGTATTAAATATTTGGGGGAATGAAATAAAATTTAACACGGAGTACGGAGAAAAATAATAATAATCATCAAAATGTACAGCTGGCAGGGCCGTAGATAGGGGTGGAAAGCAACAGAAACAACCTGCACATTTCGGTCTTTTTCGGGGCTCCGTTGTTCGTTGTTCTTTCTCCCTTCCTGTTTCCACTTTTTCTCTCAATCAACAAACTGCGAAATCGGACATTAATTATTATTTTATTCGATTGACATTTGAAAGGGATGTAATACACGTGATCTCGCTTGGCACTAAACCCCGCAGTTGAGCCAGAGAGCATCATATCATGAAGAGCTTCATCCGAAGATATCCTCACTGGAAAGAACAAGGCAGATATACCCTACCAATGCGTGGTAAACCATCTAAAGTATCATGAATATATCCAAATCAATTCAACAATTCAAATTTTCCATGACTGCATCCCAATGAGTCTTCTTAAAACTGCATACGGAGAAATACATTCCGTCAATCTACCCTCTGCCAAAGGATGCGGGGATCATCAATAATATGAACGAGTATCTAGTTATAACCTCAACAATGACTTAAATTCCAATCGACGGCTATCATTTCCAGTATAACTTTACCATGCTATCCATGTGGCGATTCCTAGTCTACGTCTGCGTCTCAGTAACAGCAGCAGCACTCCCCTCATCGTCTACCAGACAGCATGCGTTCAACTGGGATTCTACTAAATACCTGTTCGTCTATCTCTGATACTAGAAAGTCCATTCTAACCCAGAAGAAAGCATCGCATTCGGTGACTCGTACACATATGTCCAAGGAACCTATGGACGTCAGAACTTCAGCTTTATCGGGGACCAGCTGGATTTCGCCTATGATGGACAGGATCTGCTCTCGAACATGATTGTTCAGAATCAGGTCAGCAGAATATCCGAAGATCAGAAAGGTGTTGAGTTGAGTCACTTACAGTCTACAATATCGTGTAGACATCCACTGCAGAAGGGGGTCCTAATTGGATCGAGTTCCTGACCGGCTGTGGTGTCAAGGATGGACTAATATCGCCGTCGAGTTGCGAGAGACAATTATGGGATTTTGCATTCGCAGGCGCAGATATCTCTATCGCGCAGTATGCATCTCCATTCTCCATCTTCACACCCTCAATGCCTGGATGCTCATGATGAGAACAGCACTCCTCTCCATCACAACTTCACCATCTCCCTAGTCAACCAAATCGCCCAGTACAAAACCCACGGCCACCCCATCCTCAAAGACATCGTGGATCCCTCCCAAACTCTCATCACAGTCTGGATAGGCATCAACGACATCAACGACAGCGCAGACTACAATGTCCACTTCCCTTCCTTCTACAATACCCTCATGGCTACTCTCTTCTCCTCCATCCAAACCATTTACTCCCTGGGATACCATTCATTCCTCTTTCTGAACCTTCCACCACTAGACAAAACACCAGGAAACCAAGTAGCCAGCACCACACCCAGTCCCAACGCGACACAGATAACCTGGTACAACGATGCTCTGGTGACTCACGCGGCTGCATTCCACAGAAATCACACTGACACAAACGTACTCGTATTCGACGCGCATTCAGTCCTCAGCAATATCATGGATCATCCAGCGGAGTATGGGATCGTGAACACGACCAGTTTCTGTGCGGGATACGACCAGCCAGACATTAACTGGAATTACGAATCGTATGGATGTCCGACGCCATTAAGTAAATACTTTTGGTTTAACTCGGGCCATTTGACGAGCCATGTCCATGAGATTCTTGCAGATGCTTTGGGGGCGACGTTGAAAGGTTGGAAAGGCTAGATATACTGATCTTACCCTATCTATATATGTAAATCTATCTATATATGTAAATCTCCAGCTATGCAATAAGAGTTGAATTAACAGATAAACTCGAATCAAGCAAAGTATAAAGTAATGAATTATCAAACTTAAGTATCACTATATATATATTTAGCCTGCTGTCATCCTTGTACTGCTGTACTGCATACATTACTGGTACAAACCATCACCACCACTACTTACTTAGCGGTAATTACAAGCAGGATCTCCTATATCCTAGCGTCCTCTTGTAGATGCATTAACCGTGGTTACTTAGTAGACGCTAACTAAACCTTTTCACTGCTTGGTGCAGACTAGATATGTATAACTAGCTTCGGCTGCGGCTGCTTTAGCTGCAACAGGATTTTAGGGCTGGTCGGAATATATATCCTAGCAGCTTCATATTGCCAACTGCAAGGCTATTCCACCCAAGTCCTACTTAATATACCGACCAAGTGACATCTACCCAAATGAGTTTTTCAGCTTTGTCGAATATGATTCAAGTCCGCGCAGCACTAGCAGAAGTCATACTAAATACGAGTAAACAAGCAAGTGGATGATAATTAATGGTTTTAACATGTCAAGATAAATACATAGCCCCTCAAATATGAGCATGCAAAACTAAACTACACATCATCGCAGGCTCATCCAGCAGACGAGCCAGAAATAAAGAACTTTTGAACCAAACTAATTAACAGATGAGTCCGCTGGGAGGTCTTCGTGCCAGCCAGGGTTGCTGGAGCCGGCGCCTCGAATCTGCAAACACGTTAAAAAGCAGCCCGCAGGTGCCTCGAAAAGCAAAAAAAGACGTAACAGTCTATCGTGACATCAATCAATGAACGCCGCCCGTACCAAGTTACGAAAAATGAGAAAAAAGAGGTCTACCGGTGTGACAAGAGGATACAAGCTCAGGATCTAAACTGGGCATCATGATCGTTTTAAAAGCGGCGGCTGTTGCCAAGGGGAGCACCGTTGGAACCAGTGTAGCCACCACGGCCGCGGCCACCACCACGGCCACGTCCACCCCAGCGACCGTAACCACCATGGTGACCACCGCCACCGCTGTAGCGAACCATCTCGGCGAGACGTGGATCGATCTGCTGCTTAGCCTCAGTGAGAATGGTGACCAAGTCACGAGCCTGCTTGTTGTCTGGAGGAAAAGTGGGTTAGCTATTGCATAAAATCGCGCAGTCACAGGAACTTACTGTCAGTGGTGAAGAAGGTGATGGCAGTTCCCTTGGCACCAGCACGGCCAGTTCGACCGATACGGTGAACATAGTCTTCCGAGTTGTTGGGGTAGTCATAGTTCAGCACATGAGTGATGTCGCGAACATCTTCAAACAAACTTATGTTAGCAAACAGAGCATTAGTGAAAATAGCAACGTGGCCTAGGGGCCGTTTTTCAGTCGTGCGAGACTTGATGCATCACTCTCTCGGAATTCTTGATGACAATCCAAGATCCGTTGGGGCGAGTCCATAGGCCGACAAATATCGCGGTCCTAGAGCGACCTTGGAATGCAGTTTCAAACAATCGAAACCAAAGAAACCCCACCTCTTTACCAGGGTCTGAAATAGAGATGGAGAATCAGAACAGAGACATATGCCTGCTACACTGCACTGTGAGTCCAAGGTCCTCTCGGTACGAGAACCAGTTCAGAAGACCCGACGAGCCTGGACGAGTCATTTATAGACCGACATGTATAAAACACATGTTCTCGGAGAGTTAAGCACCGTGCCATTGTCACACAACATCAATACGGTTGATGGTGCTAGAAAGGAAAGGAAAAGAGGGGAAGGGGGAAGGGGGAGGTTGCAATTTAATCATACCGATACCACGGGAAGCCACATCGGTGGCCACCATGATTGGGCTCTTGCCTGTCTTGAATTCGTTCAAGACCCAATCTCTTTCATTCTGCTGCTTGTCACCGTGGATAGCTGAGATAATGTTAGTAAATGCTATACAGTGAATGCGAGACGGAGGAATGAAAAAAAAAAAAAAACCTACAGAGTGCTGGCCATCCGTCTTGACGGAGGAAGCGGGTGATTTCGTCGGCAATACGCTTGGTACCAGTGAAGATAAGGATCTTGTTGCCCTGGCTCTCCATGATCTTCTCCATGTGCTTGATCATCTTGTCGCGCTTCTCGAAGTCCGAGACGACCTCAACAATTTGGGTAATTCTGTGGTTAGCGGACAGGTCCATAGATCCGATGTTGACCTGAATGTAGTCGTTCAAGAAGTCCGAGGCAAGCTGGCGGACCTCCTTGGGCCAGGTGGCAGACCACATGCAAGTTTGTCTGTCAGGGCGAATCTGACCGATGATCTTGCGAATCTGGGGCTCGAAACCCATGTCCAGCATGCGATCGGCCTCGTCAAGAACAAGGTAGGTAACACGGCGAAGGTTGGTCCGGCCAGCCTCAAGCATGTCAATCAAACGACCGGGAGTGGCAATGCAGACCTCGACACCACGGCTGAGGTCACGAATTTGAGGACCCTTGGGGACACCACCGTAGACACAGGTGTTGCGGATGCGAGAAGACTTTCCAAACTTGGTAATTTCGGCCTGAATCTGGACGGCAAGCTCACGGGTGGGCGCAAGGACAAGAACAATGGGGCCGTCGCCAGGGGCCAGAAGGGGCTGAGCGTTGATGTGAACGATGGCGGGAAGACAGTAAGTCAGGGTCTTTCCGGAACCAGTCTCGGCGATACCGACAACATCGCGACCGGAAAGAGACATGGGCCAACCCTGGGACTGGATAGAAGTAGGTCCAGAGAAACCTTGGGCCTTGACTTCACTCAAGACATATTGGGGGAAACCAGCCTCATCGAAGGTCTCAACAGGACGAGGGACGTTTCTTCCTTGGACAGCCATCTCGTGCTTCTTGCGGAAGTCATCAACTTCTTGCTGGGAGCGGTTGGTGACATCAGGGTGCTCCTTGTAGAAGGACTTTTCGAACTTAGGAAGAGAGTCCAAGTCTAAAAACAATTGTTAGTAAACGTATACAAGATGACGCCCAAGATCAGTAAACTTACCCCAGTCTTGCTTCTTCAGACCAGCACCGAGGTTGGACATGCGGTCACCACCGGCACCACCTCCATAACCACCACCGCCGCCATAGCCACCTCCTCCGTAACCACCACCGTTGGAGTAGCCGTTAGAGCCTCCGTAACCACCACCGCCGTAGCCACCGCCGCCTCTAGAGCTGAAACATCAGTTAGCAGGTATTCTCAAAATTTGCAAAGACAACGAAATCTCAAAGCTGCATGTGTTTGATTACTGCCTGTGGCCTTGTGTTGAGAACCAAGGTGACAGATGGTGCTGACAAAACAGGCGCCACCTGCACTTCGAAAAACACGAAGGGGCGAAAAAAAGCGCCCAGTGCAAAAAAAAAAAAAGCAGGACAGAAGCCCAAACACCCAGTAGATTCGAGATTTCCCTGAAGATAATGAAGATAATGAGTCAACTTACCGGTAAGAGTCACGCTGATATCCGCCACCGTACGACATTATGATGTCTTAAGGGGTATGTGGAAGGGGAAAAAACGAAGGAAAACAAATGAATGAGATGAAAGTACCTGGATGCAGGTAACAAGGACGAGATTCAGAAGAAACTGAACACGTCCGGAGGGAGAGAAAAGAGGATAGAGAAGGAAAAATAGGTGAAAGAGATGAGGAAAGGTGATAGAAGAGCGAAGGTGAGGAAAGAAGAAGAAGAAAAAGAGAAGGAGCGAAAAAGAGTTGAAGAGGCGAAAATGCGACACTTGCCCGATTGGTGCTAGCGCCAGGGAAAAAAAATTTTAGAGCCAAAAAAACTTCAACACCGCCTTTTGTTTCGCCGCCAGGCCTCGACTTTTGGGCGTCAATGGCTTCGACTATGGTCTCGATGGCAGTTTGTTATTCAGATGGTCATCTATGTCTCTTAATAGTACTCCGTACATGCTTTACATATAATATCAATTCGAGTCGACTATACATGGTTTTATTATTGTCCGTCAGAAATTCTTCTACTGTTTGCCACCCAGGCCCATATCCCAGAAGCTTATCTCCAACTCGGTGGCCCGGACAAAGATCTTCACCAGCTCCTCCATTCGACTGGGCGAGACCTCTCGTACGTGCTTTTCTAGAAGCGCTGTCAAGGCGTTAGAAATGGAGGGAACCTCAAGGGCAGGAATTCGTACCGGATCCCAGTTCTACTGCTTCCGAGTAGTCGTCGGCAACGTAGTTCTCAATCCATTTGTAGTATCGGTTTCCTTCGCGGACGGTATCTTCTGCAGCATGGAGTCTTTTGGCAATGGCGCCATATCCGATCAAACAAGGCGCAAGAGCCATCTGGAGTGCGAGCCAATCCTCTGATTGACCCACGTCGAGTATATACCGACTGTATGCTGTGCATGCTGTCGCAACGAGCAATTAGTAAACACATCAAGCCAAGATGAGGGTGGTTTCTATTTCCACTCACCGTTGCTCTCGGGGTATCTTTCCATTTCTGCCTTGGATAGACCAAAAGAGGCACAGTAATCCAGATGCAGTGCCATCTCTTGCTCAATGTGTAACACAATTTGCGCCGACTAAACAAGGCCAAATTAGTCTGTTATCGATATGATGCGTTGTAAAAACCGTTGATATGGCTTACCGCGGAAATTGATTCCATGCTTTTTGCCTTGTAAGAGGCTAGGGCATTGCTTCGAGCAAAATGGACCTAAGGAGCCCTTCTTGTCAATGGGTGCTTTGAAACGGGGTATAGAATGATACTATACCAAGTAAAGATAATCCTGAACAAGATACTCCTTGAATCTTTCCAAAGGAAGCGTACCGCTTCCTAGACCCTGCACAAACTGATGTTCTGTGAAATGCTTCCATACAGACTGAACATCAGAGCGATCTAGGATATATTCGAGGAATCGACCTCTGCGCTTCATTAGCATGCAGTCTGCTGGGATGACGAGTAAATCATACACAAAGAGAGTGGACGACTTACGGCGCAAAAGGTAGGGTGTAAACAGAGTGGAAGTGATTGATCGGCCCACTGCCCTTGCCCATATCGAAGCTTGTCTTGATTCCTGCCTCGACAAATCGAACACCACCGTGAACGGCTCTCCTTATGTCTTTTCCGAGTGCGAGATTTGCCGCAATGGCAGAGGCAAGCGAGCAGCCCGTACCATGGGTATTCTTCGATATCAAGAAGTCAGTCTCGAAAAGAGTCACGTTTTCACCATCGTAAAGAACATCCACCACGGTAGATGCCTCTTCTTGATTTTTGGGGGTCTTATGATCCTTGGTGAGTGGCAAATGGCCTCCCTTGAGTAAGATTCCCTTGGGTCCCAAGGAACAAATCTGCTTCATGAGGGCAATCATATCTTGTAAGTCTTGGGGCTCTTGAGTCTCAATTCCAGCATCTTTCAGCAGGAGCTTTGCCTCGGGAATGTTGGGCGTGAGAATAGTTGTTAGGGGTAATAATTTTGTTCGGAGTTCTTTCACGGCTACTTCCGGCAGTAATTGTGATCCGCTCGTGGATACCATCACCTTTTGAATTCCGATAAGTAAGGATATAAGAAATAATCAAGCAGAGAGACCTACCGGGTCCAGAACCACCGACGGGATTTGGTATGTAACCAATGCATCCGCGATGATATCAATTGTCTCAGCGGAGGTGAGCATCCCTAACAACAGTTAGTCTAGAGTCACATAAGAAGCAATTGAAACGAAAAGAAAACATTTCACTTACCTAGCTTTATCACGTCTGCTCCCACATCTTCAAGAGAAGCATCAATCTGCTTCTTCACAAACTGCGCCGGGATGGGAAAAATGTCCTTTACACCCAGCGTGTTCTGCGCCGTAAGACCCGTTGTTGCTGTGAGAGCATAGCACCCATGGGCAGCAAGAACTCTCTGATCGGCCTCAAGACCACTAGATTCGAATTGGTTACATTAGTTCCTGCAAGAGACAAGAGATGACCGGGGCTGGCATTGAAGTTTTGAATAGCAGGGAAAATTGATGCACATACGCGCCTCCCGAGCTGTCGGAACCGGCGATGACCAGGACCCGTTTTACGGACATGATGAGGATGAATTGTCGCGACCAACTACCGATCAAACCAATTGGAGAAGAAACATGGATGGACTGGACATGGATAGAGCAGCACGTAAGTCGGGATTAGTGTATGTCACCGGCATGTGGCCAGCAAAAGAAAGTGGCAGGTGGGGGGAAATCCTCCGTTCCCACTGCGGGGCTTATGATATTATGGGATTATCGATAACAGGGAATCATGCATTCTGCTCTTGTTCATGAGATTATTATATCAACACCATTATTCGTCAAAGACCAGCAAAACAAATTATTCACATCCAAATTGATTCCAACGAAAAGAAAATACCAGAACCGTCCCAAAATGCCCTTGATGCTATATACAAAATGCCAACGCCTATAGTGCCACCGGGCACTCTTACGGCATCATGAAGCGAAACAGAGTGTCCATTTCGACCCACTGCCTTCCGCACTTCTTCAGATAGCCATCCACCACGCCCTTGATGGTTCCGAACCGGGCTCGGTTGAATTCCACCAGTGCAGCCACGCTGTCTTTCTTTTCACCCGCTTCCTTCTGAGCCGCAGCCTTGGCCTTGTCCACGTCCCAGAGTCCAGCAAAGTACAGCAGTTGGTTGTACATATCTTTTTCTGAGTATTCATATGACATTCGGCCAAGACAGCCTTCAGCGTGGCCACGAGGACCAAGACACCGATGTCCATAGACACTGATTTGTCGTGTTCGATTGCCGCAAGCCGTGTCATCACAAACGAGCCAACCTTCATAGTACTTGGCGGTTTGTGCACGGATCTGGCTTTCGAGTTGTGCAATGATGGTGAGAACTGAGAATGGTTTCTGACAAATTTGGTTTGAGCAAATCAGGCCATTGGGAGTGCACATGTGCGAAGAACCCGCCAATCCTTCAAATACTGATTTTTCTTTGCAGAATCGACAGGTAAGTGCCAGTCTTGCTGCGTTTTCAAAGCGCACAGAGTCAGGGATCTGCGACTCCAATGGGAATATTTCTGCGTTTTGCTGGTTGTTCGCGCTGGATGTATTGATCTGGTATTTGCGAGCATCGAGACCCAAGCACTCGGCCAGCCGGACTGCGTCAGTTCCAGGGATAGGAGCACACAGACGTTCTATAGGAGGGAAGATCTGCTTCAGAATGTAGAACTCGACGTCCGGTTTCAGGCCCGAATCGGAATTCATCACATCCTGAAGGGTATAGGATCGCTTAGCCGGTGGTAGAGAAGCTGTTTCCGAATCTCCATTGGTTACAATGTAGGAAATGACATCGTTAGGCCGAACGTTTTTTCCACGGGCAAGTTCGCGCAGCGCGACTTGCGCAGGGGGCATCGACTCTTTATTCGGGTATTCGTCTGGTCTCTTGGAAAGTTTCTGTGGAAACGACATTAGCACTTTGTCCAAGACATCGCTCAAGAAAAAGGGTCACATACCGTGTAAATCACGTATTTCTGGACTGGGATGGTAAACTCCCGCATCTTACTACCAAGGTCACGCAGGTAGTCATGCACACGGTTAAGAACCAGTTCCTGGTCTTCTCCCGAAAGAACCTCATTCAGGAGCTTGGATGACACCTCCTTAGACAAGGCACAGTATTCACGTCTCTTCATGTCGAGACCCTTTACTTCCAGCTTGTCCACATATTTTCCATCGACCTCGGTCATATTGATAGCGGCATACTTCTTCTTAGCATGAAGCAAAAGCCGACGGAAAATGTTATCAATGTCAATCTCCAAGAGTCGGTATCGCTCGTTGACCGATTTCTTGAACTCATCTCCGACTTTGAGTGCGTCGCTAACTGTGTCCATGTTCGTGTTGATCATAACGGAGTCAGTATCACCATATATAACCCTAAGCTGGTTGCTTTCAGCCAGCTCCTTGGTACTTCTCAGAATCTCACGACCCTTGAATGTGGTGAGCATCGCTAGGGGACGGGCGTAGAAGCGACTCTGGGTATATCCCAGACATCCGTACATGGAGTTGGCGGTCAGCTTAAACGCCAATTGTTTCGTGTCCCATAAAGCAAGCTGCTCAGGCGTGGCACGCTTGTCCTTCATCAGCTTTTTCACCTCACGTCGACGGCCAACAAGAGTTGAAATAAGTCGAGGCAAAATTCCCTGGTCTTCATCCGAAGAAGGAACCTCGGGTACTTTCTCTTCATTCTCGTTCTCAGCCTGGAAAAGGATATATTAGCATATATCTAGCAACTTAAAGGCTAGACCGACGTACCGTGGCATTTCGTTCCACTGTCGTAAAACAGATGTTGTACTCCTGGATGATACTGGGATACAAACTGTTGAAGTCCATAACAAGAATGAATTTGTCGTAGAGTCCCTTTTCGGGCTCGAAAACGAGACCACCCTTATATTTGTCCTTCTTTTTCTTATCAACGGATTCATCTTCATCGCCCTCCTGAATCTTCTCTTCTGCTTTCTGCAACTTCGAAGAGTATTTGTCAGGGCAGATATATTTGTTCCGATGGAATTCGTGTAGAAGAATGTATTCGTTACGTTCAGCGCGGGTTCCACTGAGTGTTCGAGCCCATGAGTTACCGGCGATGTTTGTGAGGACTTTGGTCAAAGGCAACATCTGAAGCCGTAGCACCAGCGCAGCGATGAAGTAGGTATCCGTATCGCAATGGTTTACGAAGTTCATGAGACCCTCTTTCGATGTTGCCCATGTTTTCAACGCTGCTTCAGTGTCGAGCTCTTGGCGCGTATTTTCTTGTCCGAGGTAGAGCTCACACATCTCCGTAAGACTCCACTGTTGACATTTCATCATAAGAGACTATTGAATATTAGCATTTGCGCGTAGTAATCGAATGTTCGTGAGTTTACCTTGCCCATATCATTGGCCACGTCACACATAAGTCTTCCGGAAATCAGATGCCTCTCAGCAAAGAAACCTCCACCCTTGTTGAAGTTCTTGGGCCATTCTCCACGCCTTAATCTTCCAAGACGATGCCAGCCCGGGGTCCTCTTCTCCTTCAATCTGTTCAATAGAATGCTGAGGTCAACCTCCTGCAATTGGTGTCCCATAAGAACATCTGGGTCCATCCTTTCGAACAGTGCCAGAAATTTACTAAGCAGAAATTGTTCACTTTTCTCTAAAAGGAAGGTCCCCCTTTGCTTTCGTACTTCAGCTTCGAAACCCAATGGGTATGCCGAGCCAGCAGGCCGCATGACAGTGAATGTCTTGCAGGGAAGTCTCTCAGGAGGCGTTGTGTCCGTAAGGGAGACATTTTCGTAAACTCTGGCACTTGCTAGCAAGATTTCTTGCTTGTTCTCTTTCACATTCATTTGCGTTCTGAAAGAAAGACTCATAAGAGTGAGGGGTGGCGTCTCCAGATTCTCAGAGTCAGGGACAGGACTGATGAGTGCTGGTTTAGCGGCCAGGCATTCAAACTTGCAGTAAGATGCGTTGTTCACAGCCGAGAAGTCTGCCTCTTCAATCTTTAGCCAGCACGGGCCCATTATATTCTTCCACAGGACAAACTGCTCGAACAATGCTGTGTTGGTACCGAATACGCGGGAGAAAGTTTCACCCTTAACATCCATGGGCAATGCGGGTTTGTCGTAAGGATAAAGCAGCTTCAAGTAGTCTCCTTCCTTGGGAATATCGGGCAATTCGAAGGCATACTTTCGCGTGCATGGCTTGATCTTATGCATGCCAACCTTAAGCCTCGACATCATATCGTCCACTTCACGATAGACATCTTCCATATCCACCTCTTCATCCGTGTCCCTTCCATGTTTGTGTCTGAGCTCTCTAGGAAGGAAGTAAAGTTTGCGCAAGATGTTGTCAATCTTGACGAAGGCACTCACGTAAGAGCCATTTTGCTTATTTCTCACTTTACCAAACAAACACAAACTGCCATTGATTTCAGTAAAATCTAGCCAGAAAAAGCGCAGACTTCCATCCTCTTCGACGGCATCCTGGGGCCGTAGCTTGCCGAAAGTCCGTGTCTCTTGGGCCGGGCTGCTCATAACGTTCAGTTTGTTTCGCACGTCATTCCAAGAAGCATTCACTTCCGGTCCTGGCTTCGCAGGCGAGGATGCGAATGGGACAGGGTGGCTCTCCTTTTTGATTTTGGGAGGCGGCCGGCTACCGGTCATGTTGACGCTTGCCGTTTTGCTCTCGTCATTACCAGTGGCCTCCGCAATTTCCATCAAGTCATTGTCATCGTCATCAGATTCCTCCGCCTTAACAGGAGCAGATGTCTTCCGCTCTACTGCTTTGCTGATAGGAGACGATGGCATTGGGTCACTCATCGGAAAGTCATCATCATCTGCCTGTGGGAGCGGACCGTCATCATCGTCCAAATCAAAGCCCTGTTCCTGACTAATTGTGGGTTCTGGGCGGTCATTTTCGTCCTTCTTTTCGACTTTCTGTACGCGCGGTCTGTGCGATAATGGAGGTGAAAGGATCCGGACTTTTCGGCGAGTCTCTGACTTGACTATGTTTTGTGTTGGAACATGGTTCGAGACAGCATTGTTATCAAGATCCCCTAGGAGATCCGCCATGAAAGCTTCATCTTCAGCAGTAGCAACGGGCTACATCAATGTTAGATATGCCAGGTCTCACTTAACTCAAACAACGTACCTTGGGCTTGGGAGCAGCAGCAGCGCCCTTGTTGAAATATTTCGAGATTCCATTGTTGATCTTCTCTTTCCTTTGCTGTTCCTCCTCACGCTTTCTTTTGGCAGCCTTTCCTCGTGCAGGTAATTCGTCTTCGCTCTCGCTGTCATAATTTTCCGTCTGTTCGTTCCACACTTCTCGACCGTCATCCGCATAACCTTCACCGTTGTCATCCACGACGAAATCATCCTCATCAAGGCGATCCCGAATGACCTTCTTGTATCCTTCATCATCAACCTCTTCGTAGATATCTCCTTGGTCCTCGACTTCATATGTTTCCAAGCGTTTCTTTCCTGCGGCACGCAGGGCTCGCAGCTCTGCCAACTTGGCGCGAGAAGCCATGGCGTACAATAATTATCGCAAAAAAATTGCCGCCCATCAATGGTCCTCTCTCTGGCCTGGATTTTGCTGAGGAACAGAGGCTAATTGCTCTGCCCGTATCTGTGTCGTGACAACAACAGGGTGATGGATTGTGGAAGGGGTGGCAGCCAGGATCGACAATCGCGAGAGGGAATGCGGACGCGCAGCGGGACGCGAACCGGACGCGTTTTTAACCAATCCCCGTTAAGTGGTTTTGAACACCGCCAATCGTATCACATTCAATTGACTAGCGGGAGAAATGGTCTATCTTCTATCTTTTATTAATATGGCTCATTTGACTGATTTTATATCAGACATATCCTGTCTTGTCACTTTATTTAACCCAATTCGCTCATTACAATAAGCTCACAGTTGCTGTTAATCGTGAATACTGTCTTTGTCGCTGAAATGGACAAACTGCCGCCTTGAACTTCTAGTTACAATTCCCTAGGAGAGTCCCCCATTCATTGATATCTTCAGATATGCTTCGATCAATCAGACATTTCCTCCGAGTCCGCATCACTGTATTCCTCTATAGCCTGTGTATTAGCATCGACTTTACGATGTCAATGATGTGTGTAGCTATGCACTCACCGTATACTAAGCCAAAATCAAACGACCCGTCGATCTTCTTTAGTGCATCACGGATCATGATTTGAGATTCCTCTGTGATATCGGTCGTGGAGGTTGAACTCAGGATCGAAAGATTCAAGCCCCTGTTGCCTGGTCCTAGCTCTGAGATGAATGAGAGCACCCCCAATGTTGTGAATTCACTGAGAGCATGGATAACTAGACTCTGCAGCTTGGGGAGACACAAAAATGCTTGCCAAATACTATCGTCGAAGAACTCTCCGCTGATCCAGAGCTTCTCCAAATGCTTAAGAAAGGGTGTTATGCTCATAACATACCCAGGTGGGAAACAGTCGGATATGTCTTTGAGTTGGAGTTCACGTAGATTAATCAACTGACTGAGAGCTGAGGCGAGAATCTCATTGTCCTCGGGGTTTTCTTGGCCCTCGCCATGAAGACAAAGGGTTTGCAAAGACTGATGAGACCCAAGGGCTTCATGAAATGCACGGCTTCCAGCCATTGTGTACCCTAATAGAGAGAGGCTGGTCAGGCGAAGCTCGTCTCCTGTGAAAGTTTGTGCTAGTAAAGCAGGGTCGTCGACAAATCTTCTGAGCTCTAAATGCCGCAATGATTTACAGCTGCGTATCCACTGTGCAACTTGCTCAATAATCGAGTAGAACCTCTCATCTCGTATCACTGGAACCGAGTCTGTTAGGACTAGAACTTTCAATGCCGGCGGTGCTTCTAAAGAGGGCAGTTCTGCTATTGCATCAATCCCTAGACTTGTTAATTTCAGCTCCACTAGCGAACCCAACTGCGATCCCATTGCTTTGATAGAGCGAGGACCCAGTTGAGAGTAGCTGAGCACCTCGAAGTATTCCAGAGTATGAGGATGTAATTCATTCAAGAATATCTCCGAGTCGTCTTCTGCATTTCTGGGGGGGTTCGTTTGCCCTAGTCGAGGTGAGATGAGTATGAGTAAAACTAACCCAAAAATAGTCTAGCATACCATCGAAAAATTGTGAGTCGTTTGAATTCAGGGCAGTGGTTACGGATTTTATCGCCAGAATGCTGGGTGAGAGAATCTCCAGACCAAACATTCAGGGTCTGCAATAGAGGCATTCCTTCAAGCCATTCAGAAAGCGATGAAGATGGAACTAAGGAGATTAGCATCTTCGAGACCCAACTCTATACTTAGATATCACTCACCGCTGCAGGACAGTCCATGTATCGACCTTGTCCTCTCGACAATCGCTTCAAAACAGTTAGTAAAAATGGGCACGACCCATAAAATCCCATGCAGCCGAGAAAGTGGATAAATAATTGACTAACCAGACCCAATCTTGACCATTATCCAACTGTTATCAGGGAGATTCCTCGATGACCTAAGTCGCTTGTTTCCTTTCAACTCGTAATCACGGAAAACGAACTCATGAAGTTCTGGCGTAAAGAATTCACTGCACCCCGTTAGACACAGAATCTAGGAAAAGACAAGATAAAGGAAGAATAGCCTACTCCTTGACCTTCCCGTTGAAACCAGGATCCCGTAGCAGATCCAACAGGTCCTCAAGGTTCAGGTAACGGATATAGCTGTAGTAAGGGAGATAAGTCTTATCAAAGGTGGACAGAATAATCGAGCGCCACATTAGAGCCCATTTTCGAAGCGCAGTTTCCTGCTCTTTTTTGACCACAGCTCGTCGAGTCTTGAAGAACTGCTCTTCCTCTATCCCACCGCCTCTTACCGGCGAGGTGTCATGTAATCTGGATGTTTTGGTATCAGTGGACGGCATAAACACATTGGAAGGAAAGACACCATCCCCACCTGTATAATATAGTCAACGCCTGCTCTGTGAAGTATTTTGAAGAGATAGCACATTGAAATATGCTGTTGTAGTCTCTTTCATCCCGCAGGATATCTAAGATCATATAGACGATGTCATTGGGCAAAGTGACGGCCATCTTCACAACAAAATATCAACCACGGTAATTGAAATAAATAGCACATCCAAATTATGCATCCAACACCTATACCGATGGCTTTGATAATCAAGTCTTTGTCAAGATGATGTTGAGCCTTGGATGAACGTCCGGGGGAGGCTGCCTTACTTTCAAACCCGATTATGTAACCACGCGTCGTTCGTGTCTCCTGCGCGCCGTCGAGGTTGACTCTTCCAACAGCCAAAGACTTCGAGAAGAGGCATTATCCGTGATAAAAGACGATCTGGACGATTTTATATAGATCGATAAATAAGGAGAATATTTAATCTCACGCCCTGAGTACGGGTGAAACGGCATTTCTACGTGCGATATAGCAGACATGACTACCTTATTGGTTTCCCTCTCCCCAGATGCCTTGGTCCGGCTACATGACGCTCTAATATGTCTGTCCAAATTTGATGAAAGTGTTTCTATTGAAGCTGAATATGACCTGGTAAGTGATATCAGCGATATGAGTGCAGAGAACGAGTATCACTGACAATGGTCGCAGCTTCGTCTGAGTGCCCTCAATTTAACCAAGACTGCATACTCTGCGTTTGTTTTTGAAGCAGACAAATTTTTTGAAAACTACTCTTTTGAAATGAGCAATCCCCCAAGAGGTAGTCGCCCGGATAGATTTTGCTGTCAGATCCTCTTAAAGGTAGGGCAAAGGCCTGTTCCAGTTTCTTTCTCAATCTAACAGCGACTAGGCCTTGCTGTCGGTTTTTAAGGGAAGAACCAGCGAAAAAGACAAAGATACAGCCGTGGAGCGCTGTGAGCTGGAAATACATGAAGACGATGAGCAGACTGAATGCAGACTCGCGATCAGGATGATATGTGGACTTGGTACGTTCCTATCAAAACCACAAGGTCTATCCACATGAGTTGCTTGTACTAACAATGCACTACAGGCGTCATCAAGTCTTACAAGCTCACTTACGAAGCCGCTACTGTTCAGCATGCAATTTTCGACCCAAAAAAAACAACAAACCAGTGGAGTATCGAGTCCAGGTTTCTGAAAGAAATCACAGACCACTTCAGCGCCTCAGCTGAGTTGCTGGACATCTATTCCGAGGGTGACAAGGCTATTTTTACAAGTTTTACCACGAAGATCACTGATGGAAAGGGTTAGTGCCATATGAAGATTTCTGTTCGATCTCTATCCTGATATTTTTGATTATAGAGATTCTCAAACAGCCTATCCACACTTCGGTCGCCATTGACAAAAGAGATTTTGACGAGTTCTTAGCTGGAGACAATCTTCATGTCGCTATCAACCTCAAAGATTTCAAGGCCGTGATAGCACACGCCGATACAGTAAATGCGAGAATCACTGCCCGTTATACTGTTCCATGTCGTCCCATGCAGCTAGCATATGACTTTGAAGGCGTGAGGACGGAATATACCCTGATGACGAGAGGCGAATCCGACAATAATATCCCAAACTCCTCACGACCCACCATTCCACAGCTATCCGCGAGACAAACTCCAGCTCCAGTTTCAGCACATGTCAGCCAGGCCAATACTACTACCAGTTCGAACTCAAGACAGATGCCTCCTCCCCGCAGTCGATCCGCTCGCCCACTCACTGGGACGCCATCTGTTCGTGTCCCAGAAACAAATGTTGAGCCGCAGCAACCCCCGGCGGCATCGATCAACTTTGATAGTCTCTTCGTTCCAGCGGATGATGACGGACAGTGGGATGTACCAAATGACGAGGAAGAGCCCGAAGACATGCTCGGATGGGACGCAACTGCTGATCAGGTTCGTTGTTTTCGAAAGTTGCCTTTATCATATGAGTGGATCGCTGACAGAGAAACAAGGAAACATTCAATGCAAGTCTTGGGCCACGGCTCAGAGACACCGAGCCCAGTGTGTCGTCCCGTAGCCGAAACGAACAAAATGACGACCAAGATATGGGAATTCCACCCACGCAGCGCATATCACAGGTATGTAGATTCATCAAGTCTGTTCGGATCATACTGACTTTCCATAGATTCAAGGCCTTGGTCTTTTCGACTGAGGTATCTGCTGCCCTTGAATTCCTCCATTATGCCTTTGCAGCAGCGGCAAGAGTTCCCATTTGCATTGACTTCGAAAAAAGTCACTCACGGCGGCTCAACTTCCTCCGCTCATGATGTGATGATCCAGCTAGTGGCGCAACCTGCACCAATACCGATAACTTCGGCTCGTTCCTCAGCAACCAAGGGTACATGGCTGTACGTCTCCTTGACATTCCCCTGGGCATCTGTGTCTGGGCCACAGTTGCCATGCTCACCCCATCCAAACGCCACCACCGTCTTGTCATCAAGAAGAGCAAGCGCATGCTCACTGCCTACAGCTATCTTCTTCGCCTTCGGTAGATCGGCCGGAGGAAGCTGGCCGCGATCATTCCGTCCCCAGGCAACAACAGACAAATCATTCTGATGTACATAAACACCATGCCAACTGGTAGCTATATCGGCATACCCAGATGGCAACAACACACCCGGTGCAGGCGTATCGGACTGAATCTTCCACTTGTTATCCAAGGACCCTAGAATCGCGAATTCCCCTGCGCTCTTGTCCCCCATGACAATCGTAAACTCCCTCCCACACGCAGCATCTGTTGCGTAGAACGGCACATCTCCCACCTTTACCGGCGTCCAGGCAATCTTCTTCTCCTGAACCGCACGTCCAAGTTGCCCTTTCCTCGCCCCACCCCATCCATAAACATCCCCATTCGATAAAACAACCACAGTATGACCCATCCCACTCGCAATCGATACAATCCTCGCCCCAACAGGCGGGAAATCCGGCATTCGACCAGACTCGCCATTACCAACCTTCACTTTCCCTTCTCCAAGCCCCAACTCCCCTTTTCCCCCGATCCCAAAACAAACATCCCATCTCCTTCGTCTCCCAAATCAGCAACCAAAACCGTCCCCTCCCACGTCGCAGAAACACCCTTGAACGTATCAATTACCCGCTCACCGTGGTTGGGGTCATTCAGAGTCACGCGTCTAAACCTGAGTACCACATCACTCGAGGATCCATCCCCTCCACATCTGCCATCTTCATTACACCCAGCCGCATAGACGGTCCCATCCTTGTATAGAATGAAGGTGTGGTTCCCTCCGGCCACGATGCGGGTTACTTCTTCTGCCTCTGCCCCGCTTTTTGATATTGGGGGTTCGAATTGGCATTTGGTTGGGAGGGAGACATCTTCCATGTGACCGAGGCCTAGTTGGCCAGAGCCGTTTGAGCCAAAGGCGAAGAGTGGCATTTTCTTTCACTTTTTTTTGTTTGGTCTTTCTTTCGTGTCCTGAGTGATGGTGAGAGTGGGGTTTGGGGGTTTGCGTTGTTTTTGATTTCAGAGATCAGTGTTATGTATTTGATCTTCTGCAAGGAGCGCTTTTGGCCATATAACCAATATGGAATCAATATCCCAACTTTCTTGTGTATATTCTAGGATATACTAGATCTTTGCAAAAAGTTGGTGAAGCAAAAATTAGATCCAATCCTGTTTACTTCGAGTACTCACTGGATCACCGCTGTAACTACCGCTTGCGATATATGAACCGAAAACCGGCAGAATTGCCATGGCTCGGAATAGGTCTAGCCCCATTGCAGCGGGTGTTACTGGCAACATGCAACGATGCGATGATACGAAACATCGTGATGTCAACTTGGTCAGATGATAATAAAAATGGGGTCATAAGAATAGTATCCGCTTCATAAGTTATTAGACTAGCCATGTGTCTTCAGCAACCAAAAATAACCCTAACGCCTTTTTTATGTACAGAGTACGGAATATGTATTTCGAATCTTCGTTCAATAATTTGAGTAAAAATAAGATGAGAGCAAAAACAACAGAGCCAGTATGCAGGGGTATGAAACGTTATCCAAAGTCTAAAAGGGCGTCGCAGCCCGGGGGAATGCATTTTGTTTAAGAGAGGCAACAGTCAAAAGACGAAGTTCCCCCCCGCCTCTTAAACAAACAATAGAAGAATATTCACGGAGAACAAATTAGATGCAAGAAAGGTATATGGAACAAGTCAAAGGGTATCGAAGTGGTTCATCACGATGACTTCTCGTTGAACGAAGAATCAACCGAGTCACCCTCTTGCGCAGCGGGTGGTAACGCGAAGTCATCAGCTTTGTTGGAACCCGTGTGCTCCATCGGACGGAACATAGGGCTAGTACGGTGGAAGTAAGAGTGGACGTGACCCTCCAAGAGAGTTTCATCGGTATCCATTTCAAGTTCTTCGCCCTTATCCTTCTCGGCAAGCTTATGAGTCATAGCTTCTTCCCACTGGACACGGTATTCCTCGACCTTGCGCTGGTAATCCAGCTCGGCGTTGTAGTACTGACCCTTTCCAGTGATGCGCTCCCAGAAAGACAAGTGCTTGGGGTGAACAGCAGGGCCGTGGTACTCATGCTCACGGCCTTCACGAAGGTATGTCCAACGACGCTCCTGCTCCTTCAAATCAAGACCGGTGGTGTCGGGCAGGAACATGAAAGTGAGAATCATACCAGCAAGACCAAACCATGGAACAACCAGGAACTTAGTCTGTGTGTCGATGTAGTTGTACAGGACGGACGCGAGGAGAGCACCGCATTTACCGCAAGCGGCGGAGAGACCGTGGGCCGTGGCTCGGATCGGGGTAGGGAAAACCTCTGCGGCAACGAGGAAGGTGACCGAGTTGGGACCGAACTGGTTGAAGAAAGAACTGAGGAAGTACATGGCTTGGAAAGCGTGAACACCCTGAGGGCTGGTGTAGTAATCGTAGTTGAAGGCGGGAACAATGAATAGAATGAAGTCCATTAGGAAACCAATAATCTGCATCCATTTGCGGCCATAGAGCTTGTTGTCGATCATGAAGGAAGCCATGTAGTAACCGGCCAGCGAGACGCCCACATTGACCAAGTTCCAAAGCCAAGTCGGCATGAGCGAGTCTGTCGAGCCGCTGAGGACGGAGATGAACTCCGACTGGAACAGCTTGTTTCCATAAAAGAAGACATCGTTGGCGAACCAAGCACCAGCAGTTGCGACAATGCGGAAACCAAAGTACTTGAACGTCAATGCAAGAGACTGCACATCGTAACCAGTAACCGCGGACTTCTTCTTAGCTGAGGCCAGCTGCTTACTAGCTGCCTTCATGTGGTAGGCACGGTAGTAGACCAGCCACAATGTGCCAACAGCGGGGATAGCGAAAGAGATACGGTAAGTCCACTGAGCAGAAACGGCCGAGTACGGAGGGTTTCCACTACCGTGGAAGATCAACAGCAAGATAAGAAGCAGGACTTGGTTGAAGAATTGACCCCAACCCTGCATCAAGAAAGCACTGGTGACCTTTCTACCACGGTGAAGACGATCTTCCTTGGTGGAGATCTTTCCGGAGCCAACGGCATTTTCCATACCACTGGTGGCGGTCATTGGGTATTCTCCGCCTAGCGCAATGTTAGAAGATAATCAAGGAAAAAAGAAAAAAAAAAAAAAAAAAGGCGCAGATCAGCCTTACCAACACCAATGCCGTAGATGAAAAGCGACCAAGCGTAGCAAATAACCCAGCCATTTTGGGTGACACCCCAAGCAGCTGTGAGCATGACCAAACCGAGAAGCATGACTGTAGCATCTTGAATCAAACCGAATCGACGTCCGAGCCTATGATCCAGTTAGAACACCCAATTGGACAAATTGAAAAAAAAAAAAAGAAAAAGAAAAAGAAAAAGAAAAAACAAGAGAAAAAAAGGCAATGAGCCTTCGGAGACGTTTTCCATACCAATCACCGACGATTCCAACCAAGATCTGACCAAATATAATACCCACGATTTCTAGGTAGTCAACGGCGTTGATCCACTGCTTGTTACAGATCTCGTGCTTGTCCCAGCAAGCGGGGAAGACCTGTTCAAAGAGGGGCTTGATGTTTCCGATCGAGAAGAGCACGTAACTAGCAGGGACACAGGATGTTAGCTTGCATTCTCCCAACTCAAAGTAACTTGCACAAAGGTGAGAGAAAAAAGAGAATTACACACCCTTCCAGACCCAGACCCGCACCAGGAAGGACCATGTTGCGGAAATAATAAGAAATTGGCGAAAGAGGATCGGCCTTGAACATATCCCAAATGCTTCCCAGTTCCCGTTTCGCTTCTGTGGCATCGTAGGAGCTCACAAACTTGACCCTCTTCAACAGAGGAAGGTCAGCCCAGTAGGTACCGTCGGTAGTGTAGCTGTCCTCGGGGCGGATGAGGGCATCAAAGGCACCCTTCTCGTTGATATCCATGTCCTCGAGAGGCGGATGGGTTCCCGACATGTCGGGGCCATGAGGAGCACGAACGCCATAGTCGGTCATGGTGGTGGTATCTCAAGATCTGCGATCCGGTCAAGCTTGCTTGGCCTTGCGAGACAAGAGATTTAGTGAAGGGCAGCAGAGTTCGTGCTGGAAACCTTCGACAAAGAAGATGGTGTCAGGATGACCGAGGGAAGGCGTCACACACAATGCAAGCCAAGTCGGACAGAAGCTTGGGGTCGCACACTTATATGAGACGCAGACGGCAATCGGAGCGATGGCTAGAGAAATTCTCTGGGCCCTCTGACAAGATGACTGTCAGCAAGACCAGCTGGGAGCCACCCGCCATCGACACATGTCCGCATGCTGTTCTCTGATAAGTCAACGCCAGAACCAGGCCGGGGCGGCGGGCGGTTCCACCACACGCTCAGTGGGTGATACTAATCATGGTCGAACCCCGTCCGCCTCGAAATAATGCTGGACGCTAACCGGTCAGCATAACCTGGACGGCCCATCCGGTGGTTCCTTTCTTTGTTCTCCGCGCTCGAATGATCCATTGCCGGAACAGGCACGTTAGTTGCCCTTCCAGGCTTTTTTTACTTTTTTTTTAACCCCTCGGCGGAATTGGAATCCATGCAAGTGCGGAAGGCGGGATCCTGGATCTGAAAACGTCCTGACCAATCAAGAGCGCACGTGGTGGCAGAAAGCGTGCTTGCTGGTCAGACACCGCCTTCTGAGACCAACGGGGCGGAGATTCCGGCAGCCAATTAGAAGCGCCGGTGCTGCAGATTCTTTTTTTTTTCTGGCCTTGGCTAGAGCCACCGTCGCCCATCCTCTCCGGACTCGGTTTAATCGGCTTTACAGAACAGGAAGATCCTCCTCCAGTGCAGTAGTCTGCGCCCATAATGCACATCACTTCAACTGGAATCATACGTGTTTTGTCAAACACTCCGGACTGCGGAGCAGATAGACTGCAGGTAGATGTGTTGTCAAAATCTCAATATTGTGTCTACCTAAGATCAACCCTATCACATCATCGGCTAATCATACACCGTACATAGAGATCCAAATATTCATCCCTGCAAAAGAAATGTGTCAAATGGGCTGTCAAAACGAAGGAAATCCCAAGTCTCATCGCCTTCCATACCTTCCAACTTTGGACGGGCCGAAACTCGTGGCCAAAACCCATTGCGATCCCTGGCGCCATGAATGAACGGAAATCAACAGCCATCCATCTTGGCATGCAGGTGTTGCGGGAGCCAGTGAGCGTCCATCATTCGGGCACGTTGTCTCTCCAGGCGCTGCGACAAGTCAATCCACCACACCCCGGAGTTCGAGAAGAATACCTGATAATGCCAGATGGGGCTGGTCCAGTTGCGCTCGGCCTCTTTAATAGAACTCTGTTCTATGATTGTATCATCTGAGAGCACGTGCTCCCCTGTCTATCATTGTCTTTGACTTTGACTGTCAGATATGGGTCCATTGATATGTCTCATCCCCTGGGTTCAAACGATCTGGAGCTGTAGCTCCCTGCATGCTGGATAGCGACATCCAACGCATGCTACTATCTTGCTGCCTCTGGGTCTACATTGCAGTGGTCATTGTGGATGTCTCATCAACAGCTGGGGTCTATTCTCCTCTTCTGTTGGTCAGGGCCGCGTCTTTGACCCTCTACAAGTGTACCACGTGCTCTGATGCGACCTCGCTTGGTGATAGACATTCTTGCTGCACCTTGAAACTTACTTTGTTCTCCACTGTAAGCCATTTACGTATCCAAGAAGTCAATAATATCTCGCAGCTTCGCACCCCATAAGGAGTTGACTGATCAGTCCATGACTCGTCTCGGGCTTTCACAGCCTCGTGTCGTCTGATATTGACTTGTCCATCGTCTATTCTAGGCTCCATCAGAACCAGAATGAAGAGATTATAATGTACAACTTCATTTAGAGGACGGCTTACTCCGTCAGCAGGCAAACCTGTGCTACATCACAGCTTGATTATTGGCCACGGTCATCTCCGATGTATAATTGGAACCGAAATGCTTGGTGGTGCTTAGCAGGATAGACCAGCTTGGCCCTTTTTGCTTTCATAGCGCGGCAAAGGGAAATTACGAACGTCTCCTATCGTGCAATGAACCCGGAACGATTCGGCCAGGAGAGCAGAAGACGGGAGTTTTCGTATTGGGAATCTGGTCTCATGCCGTCTATCTCGTTCTGGATGCCCATCCATTGCCTGATATATCATGCCGCATAACCGCAGTGTTGATCTTTCCTTGGACGCATCAAGCCTCGAGGCGTTTTTCTTGTTTTCTTTTTTACTTTCATGGCAAATATCACCTGATGTTTCAAGTTCCATGATCCCTGAAACGACTTTCATCTGGCAGCAGTAGCAGCATCGGATCTACAATGGCGGTGCATGCATGCATACCCTACATATGTAGCTCAACGCCCACCCATCGAACAAAGCACAGAATACAAGTCAACAGGAAGTCTTAAAGCTCCCCGCACAATATTACGCGGTCTTCAGAAATGTGCAAGATCATTCCCAATTGTAAAACAGGCAGACAGATTGATCTGAAGCTAAAGCTGACTTCTATTGAAGATAATTGGTAATTGGCACCAGCTGTCGATATCATCTTACATATTTATGCGGCAGCCTGGAACTTAACTATCTGGGGAAGTTTTTACTCTGTCTGTCCGTATAAATTTAATTTTTATATGGTTCTTCTTATGTAAATTTTTTATGATTTATTAATAGTGCCGTTGATCTCTCTTGGGTGGTGTGTTGTACAAGAGTCGTTGAGATGCTACGGTGACGGGCGAATATTAACTTACTAAGGAAAACACACCTTACACCCAGTGTAGCAATTAGAGAAATCTTGGTACCAAGAGGAGGCAAAAGACTGAAATGAAATTAAATCTACATTGAGGCTATATTTCGATCGATATGCACTGTATTCTCCTATGGACTAGGCAGACGGCAGTCGTTTATGTGCACTACCATTAAAGTACGACAATACTACCAAGTGGCCAATATTGTCTCTGCTAAAATAACTTTGCTATATTGGAGAGGTCATAAATTTAAAACTAGTAAAAAATAGGTGCTATTGGTTGACTGCGGGTCAATGACGATAGAGCCGGTCGAAACATCATGATATATATTTTAGTGATGCCTCCAAAATCATCTAGGCGTCTACCAGAGCATATACAGGACCAAGAGTATACCCAGTCATTAACAAGAAAAAAAACCACAGTGTGTTCCAAGGCTAAATCTACACATATGCTCTAGGTAATAACACACGTTTTGGAATCGATAAAGAGGTTACTGTTGGTGCGGACTGGAGTAGCTGCTGGATGGAGAGTGAATACTACCAAACAAGGTAGTGCTATGTCATTCTTATCAAAGATAGCTCCAAGATCCAAATGAAGGACTGAACATTTTTAAGATAAAACATACAGCGAATTATTTTAAAAATACTATTGAATTGCTCCATACACTGCCAAACAATCCTGTCTTCTCTTGTTGGTGGACGCGAAAGATATCTTCATCTGCGATCACTGATCATGATCCTTCAGCTGAGAACAGAACCTATGATATAATTCTGACAGAAACCAGCTATGAAAAGGAATGTAGATAAGGACGAAATCCCTGGGAATGTAGCCCTTCATAGTAGCTTGTTGGATTGCGGAGTTGGCTGCATGCGGAAACACACTTAAGGGATGGGTGGTTCTGATCATTTTATATCCTCATCTATGTTTATTTTTACGCAGAGAAAATGCTAAATTGACTTTGCTTTATCCATGCAACTCGAATGACATGGTTCTGTCTTCTTCCTTGTTATCTTTTTCCATATTACCCTTAGAACGCGATGGAAGTGGAAGTGGGGTCTTGGCTGTAGATATTTCCAGAAACTACCTTGAGGGCATAGAATGGAAACGGCCCAACTTGAAGCCCAGAGCACGCGACTCCATTGGAAATCTAGGCGCGGGGACACTGCTAAGGGTATGCGTAGGCGTCTGCATTCCTTGAATGGGCGAGCAGCAGACCCCCATTCCCTCCCCTTCTCCCTCGCTCCCCCTTCAACATCCCACTCAGTGGCGCACGACTTCCGTTGTCCATAATGTAATTCAATTTAGCCAATAACACTATCAGTCACAATTGCACATCATGTCAGAGGAAATTCCACTCGAGGCACTTTGCCTCATATGTGACAGGGAAAAAGCACGGTCGGATCTGAGACATCTCCTTTCGGGATGCCGATTTCCACCTCACCATCAGCAGGAATGCGATGGGCGTCGCAGGATTGTCTCAGTGGGAGGGTCTTTATGAACAGAATCATCCTTCGTCGACGGGCCCATTCGATGAGTGCTAGTCGTCCAGACTGACTAGATATGAAAATTGGCCCAGCCTGACAACTCATTCCCTGGCCTCATCCTTCAAGGGCTTGGTCAATATGCCCAATGGACTGAGTGGGCTATCGACCCTAGCTGCGTTTGTCGCCTTTATCCTGAGTACATTATGTATCTTCGCTGGTACGAAGACGAGTATCCTCGTGGACACTGACATCCTGACGGTACGTGGCCAGACCAAGAGCAAGACAGATCAGGGCCTAACAGACCAATGTGTGACATAGCTGTATACCCCTGATGTCGGAAATGACTTGGGAGTCTCCGACTTTTATTCAATATATGTCATGAGCTACTGCGAAGGATCCCTGGGGAAAATGGATGATGGAACCCCATACAGGGAAAACTTCACATATTGTTCCGATCGCGCCGTGCCTTTTTCGTTTGATCCGTTCCATATACTGCTGGAGGAAACAGGAAATGAAACCTCGTTGTCTAGTATGGGATGGCCCAACGCCATCAGTGGTGACTTTCGGGCGTTCTCAATTACCAGCCAGGCCATGGCGGTATTTTACTGCATTGGAGCAGGGGTCGCGGGGTTCATGATTGTAATCAAACTGTTCTCTTGTATTTTGAGATCGTCGCGACAGTCGATCATTGAGGCTTCGCTTTTACTGGTGCGTCCTATAGTGTGGCTTCCTGACCGAGTTAACTGACAATCCGGACAGTTGGGTTTTATCAGTCTCAGCATCTCATCGATTATCGCAACCGTCTATGCTTTCCAGTTTGTCGCCCTTGTCAACTACCACGGCGAAGAAGCCAACGTGACTGCAGGCTACGGGCAGAAATTCTTGATAATGTCTTGGGTAGCGGCTGGCCTACTACTGCTGGGGAGTATCATCAGCTTATCAATTGTCGTGGCCGACCATCGGCGGGCCGAAGCAGGTCCAGCACTGTCCCATTATGACCCGAAGGTTGGCATGGAGGAAGAGAATATGACGATACGGTCAAGAGTCTGACCGGTTTTTCTGACGATGGAAATGATGGAAAACAAACAATGAAATCATTTTAGTCAAGGGACGATCCCAAACATCCCCGTGTAGTATGAATGCCAGGGCATCAACTTGATGCGAACTTGCTTTGCGATACGATGGGGTAATCGGGGCTAGGGGGTTAACGTCACGAGTGGAGAATGTCACTCGGGTAAGCGGTACCATACAAACCGGTTTAAAGCCATTTTTAATGGGTCTGGCTGCATTGGGTGCCATGGTGGATATGCTGCTTAATCGATGATGATGACACTTGGGAAGTGTTCTGTAAGGAGCAGGTGGGATGGCTTGGGCTCGATATCCTTCGAAGCACGGATGGCACTAGCTGGAACAGTGCATTGTTCTGATTATTCCGTCTAATGGATGGCGTTTATTATATTGTTCTGATCATAAATGCCGATTCTATCCACATGGATGCCCAGTTTTCCCCCTGTGTGTCTACTAGTGCCCAGTAAACCTGTCTGCAACTCTGTACGAGGACAAATGAGGGGGCGGGATTAACCGGAAAGACTGCAAGTTTACAGACATTATGTAGAGGCAGTAGTAAGTCATGGAACGGGGCCATGGATCTGAGCGTCTGCAGCGAAACAGACTCCCACTTTTCTGGGCGAATATTTGGTGATACCATCATTCCACAAACAACAAGAAATGTGTCTCACATTTCAGCTTCTAGTTCTCGGTCTTTTCCGTGTTCTAATCACACGGAATCCAGACCCGATAGTAGAGTGTAGAACCAGAAAAGCCAAATAATAATAGAAATAATGACTGCATCATCACCTGGGCAGGATCATAATCGTCATATGAACTCTGTCTTTCCCCTCCCCTCACTACCCAAACAGGAAAGGCCCCTCAGCGGCATCGTCTCGCACCTTCCAAGCAGTGAATTCCATCGGGTTTCTCTGCCTTTCCATCCCCTCTTCTTCTGCCTCTTTCCATTTTCTTTCCTCCCTCTTCTTTTCCCTCACCTCTTCAAATAGCTGGCTTTTCTCCTCGCTGAACGCTTTCTTTCATCATATCTTGTCATCCCATCTCTCTCTCTCTCTCTCTCTCTCTCTCTCTCTCTTAGAGTAGACACCCACGCACAAGACCTCCTTCGTTTCTCTCTCTTGCTTTACTCTTCTACCCTCTTACCTCTTTACCTCTGTCCCCATATAAAATCACAATGGGAAAGAAGGCCATCCAGTTCGGCGGTGGTAACATCGGCCGTGGTTTCGTTGCCGAGTTCCTCCACGAGGCCGGCTACGAGGTCGTCTTCATTGATGTCATGGACAATGTCATCACCTCTCTCCAGGAGACCCCTTCGTATCAGGTCACTGAAGTCAGCGAGGAGGGTGAGAACACCAAGACCATCACCAACTACCGTGCTATCAACTCCAAGACCCACGAGAGCGACGTCATCAAGGAGATCTCTACTGCCGACGTCGTTACTTGTGCCGTTGGCCCTAACATCCTCAAGTTCATCGCTCCTGTTATTGCCAAGGGTATTGATGCTCGCACTGCATCCAAGCCAGTGGCCGTGATTGCTTGTGAGAATGCCATCGGTGCCACTGATACCCTTCACGGCTTTATCAAGGAACGCACCGACCCACAGCGTGTGGAGACCCTTTCTGAGCGTGCTCAGTTTGCCAACTCAGCTATTGATCGCATTGTTCCCACCCAGCCTCCCAACAGCGGTCTCAACGTCCGCATCGAAAAGTTCTATGAATGGGTTGTCGAGAAGACTCCCTTTGGTGATGTCGGCCATCCTGATATTCCTGCCATTCACTGGGTCGATAACCTGGCGCCCTACATTGAGCGCAAGCTGTTCACCGTCAACACTGGACACGCTACTACCGCCTACTACGGCTACAAACTGGGGAAGAAGACCATTGCAGATGCTTTGGCCGATCAACACATTCGAGGCATTGTCCACAACGTCCTTGATGAGACTGCATCCCTCATCGTGGCCAAGCATGGAATCCCAGAGGAGGAGCAGAAGAAATACGTCGAGAAGATTGTCAGCCGATTTGCAAACCACTACCTCGAGGACACTGTGGAGCGTGTAGGTCGTGCTCCTCTGCGGAAGGTTTCCCGAAATGAGCGTTTTATCGGACCTGCCTCGCAGCTTGCGGAGCGCGGCCAGAAATTTGATGCTTTGTTGGGCTCCATCGAGATGGCTCTTCGTTTCCAGAATGTTCCAGGAGATGACGAAAGTGTGGATCTCTTCAAGACACTCTCTCAGCTGTCTCCTGGTGATGCAACAGTGGAGCTCACCGGACTTGAAAGTGAACACCCTCTGTACAACCATGTACTGCAGGTGGTGGACAAGGTGAAACAGGATATCAAGTAGGGGACACTTTCCACCATCTCTTCCATAGATGTCTGAGAGCCTTTTTTCGGACCACATTTGTCTGACATCTTCTTTGCCAGTCGGTATGTGATATGAAGGAGCCTAATTCGGTCACGGATGACAGCATGACGACGCGCACGATATATCTTTTCACAGCGACCTAGGAGCGGTTATACCGCGGGACGGAGTTTTAACCGCATGGAATATGGCGAATACTGGAAGGCGCGATGGACAACTTCGATTTACCTTAGCATTGTATTACTTTTACTACCTGGCGATAGTTGTAGAGCAACTTAGCCGCAATGATATTCCATTCTAGTCACTTGTTCTGTATTTCCTGTAAACGACATTTGTATTATACTGTAAAGTTGTGTTGCCATGACTCGGGACGCATGTGCATCTACAACTTACTGTCTACCCAGTTGGGCTTCCTCTTTTCTACAAACGCCATCAACCCCTCCTTGATATTCTCTCCCTCGTACAACCGTTTCCACCAACCATCGATCAGCAAGCGGCTGCCCTCCTCAGCTCCGACACCTTCCCATCCCATCTTGACACCTTCGCGCGTGACGATGACCGCATCTGGGCTGTTCGACGCGATCTGGGCTGCGATCTCAACCGTTCGCTTAACCACCTGCTCATCCCCACCCGAAACCACCTCATTCACAAACCCCCATCGCTCTGCCTCGACAGCTGACACTCGCCGCCCAGTCAAGGCCATCTCCATGGCCCTCTGGCGCCCAACCGTGCGCACCAACCGGGGCAACGCTCCAGCGATGGCAACGACACCGCGCAGAACCTCCGGATAGGCAAACACGGCCTTCTCACTGGCAATAACCATATCGGCGTTGATAATCATTTCACAACCACCACCAAAACAGATTCCATTTACAGCACAGAGGACGGGTTTTTTGCCCCCGCGACGCGAGAGACCTCCAAATCCAGAAGCTGGCATTTGAGTACGGCCTTTGTTTCGTGATTGCGTTTGGGTGTTGTTGTTCCATTCTGAAGTTCTGTTAGCGCATCTATTCCCCATCTCTTATAAATATACATCAAAAGAGTCTGATAGATAGTGAAATGGGAGGAGAAAAATGTATAGGTCAACACATCATACATACCCTTCAAATCCGCACCAGCGCAAAACGCCCTCCCGGTGCCTGTCAGAACACCCACGCGCAACGAAGGCTCATCATCCAGCCATTGCCAGACAGCATCGAGTTCCTCGTGACCGGCGGAGTTGATGCAGTTAAGGTCCCGGGGACGGTTGAGAGTTACCAAAAGGACATGGGGGGCGGGTGAGGAGAGGATGGCGTATTGGGTTTTCGGGGGTTCGGTGGTGAAGGATGGCATTTTCATATATATAATATATGGGATTATTTAAGTTGGAGATTGAGTTTGATTGACTATTTTGGGAAATCTGATATGAAGAGGATGATAATGAGGGGGGTTATTATGTAGTTTTTTCATGTTCGAGTTCTGGGTATCTTGCTGGGAGCCGAGGCCCGATTGCTCTGCTGTCGTTGCGGAGAATGTGGAGTAGGTGCAGTAGTTGATGCGACTTGTCTTAGTCAAGGGGTGATGTGCAGTAAACCCATGGAAGGATTTAAGATAAAAAAAAAGAAATCATAAATAGTACAGAGTAGTTAGTATGTAGATTATTCGACCCTAGATTGTACAAACAAAACATGGATGGACAGAGAGCATGGTCAAAATATCCCATTTTAGATTCTAAAACCAGCATCTTCCGGTTCTGCCCAACGCCCTACAGAACACAAACGCCATTCCATCAAATTTGGATATCAAACAAAAAAAGTATCATCATCCCTCGCAGTTTTCTACGACTTGTTGATCCATCCACTGTGTACCATGAAATCGTAGATACGGCCCGTTTTGGTGCTGTCAAGCTGTATCATATCTATCAGTTGACTGTCTTCCCTATATGGGTGATGGGGAGTAGATAAATACCTTGCAAATAGCCCGTGCATCCTTCTTTTTCAAACTCCCTCCCTGCTTCATGGCCTCCTTTAACAGTGTTTCCTTAATAACCAGATATGGTTTGGGTTGGACGTGAAGCACGTTGCACACCTCCACCTCTTCCTTTGTCAACAAATGTAGATCGGGAGCACCATCGTTCTCTAGTTTCCATGGAACCACTCCATTCAGCGGCGGCACCACGAACTTGGTCTTGGCCGGCTGTGGCGCGGAAACCGGGTCCCCGTTGCTGGCAAACATCCGATCAAAGTCATTCATGGGCTGGTTGCCGCTGGGTTCGGGGGTCTTTGCTGCACCAGTCGAGGCCTTCTGAAGTCGCAAGGGGAGCTCGGGAGTTGTTAATTGACTGGCCGCCGTTGGATGCTCCGGCTGCTGAGACTGCTTTGGCCGTGAAGTTGCGAACCGATCAAACGAGCCCTGAGGCATCAGTCGCTGCACACGTTGCTGCTTTTCTTGTTCATATTTCTCCCCACCCTTCAAATCCCCGATTCCCATCTGTCGCCATTCTTGTAGCTGCGAAATGGCAAGTCGTAGGTTGTGCTCGTACTCCAATCCTTTGCTAAATTCCTCGAAATCTTCGTGGTTCATCATCCGCGCAAATGGCTTCGCCTTATTCAGCAGATCTCGTTCCTCCTTTGTGCGCTTCTTCTCCAGTGCCGTGTTCTTTCGGTACTCGAGCAAGCCGTGCTCAAAGAGAATCTTCTTGCGCTCCGTTCGGGCCGTAAGACGCGCGTTGTAAATATCCACCACCGTCATCTTCAATTCCATCTCGGCATCGTTTTCGCCGTTCGGTAGGATACCTGCACCCGGGTCGAAAACCATGTGCTGTACTGCCTCTTCCGCATCGTTCAAGAACTCGGTCTCGAACTCCAAACGCCCAGGCATATACCCTTGCACCTCGTGGCATGCCGGTACACTAGCTGTTGGTTTCTGCTTCGGGGTTGTTGGCGGAGCTGCCTTGGCCGCATCCTTGCGCTCTTCGATACGTCGCTTCTTCCGAGCTTGGAATTCTTCCTTGGAGATCGAATCAGAAAGACTTGTATCGTCGGGGTCTGCTCGTTCGGGTAACGGAAAATTGGGCGTGAAAATGTAGGTGTTGTAGTAGTGGTCTCGCACTTCGTCCTTGGTACGGTAGCCGCCAATATGATCCGCAATGTCTGCCCAGGAGCCTAGTCCGTAGATGTCGGCACCTTCTAACAGCAGCAATTCCTCATCCGCCCCCCAATCTTCCTGGAAAATAGGAACCGAATTTTGCTCAATAACTTGATATGGGTGCGAAGTTGGGTCGTGGTTTTTGGACTTTTCCCCAGCGGCGAAGCAGGGAACGCAGAGGTCGTATTCATTGCAAACCGGGTGTGCACACGAGATGCGTACCTAGAGTAACACGGCATCTCATTCAGCAATATCCAGAATATCACAGATCAAATGTCATACCGTTGAAGTCACATCAATGGAGCAAATATCACAGTGATACTTGGTGCCTGCTTCAGTACCGCGCGAAGCGGTCTTCTTCCGTATTACACCCATCGGTCGTGGGTCCCTTTCATCCTCCGCTGTGTCCGAGTCCGTGTCGAAAGACAATGCAGCCCTTCAGCAATCGCAGAGGGCCACAGTAAATGGTAGAAATCGGGGTCTAAACACGGTCGGGTTTGTTGTTGAGAGGGGGAGAAAGGAGGGGGGTGTTTGCTTTTCTCCGCAGCCGAGTGGAGATACGCGGGGAGAGCGACCGATGGATTGGCAGATAGAAAGGAAGAAATGAACCCAAAGAGAGCGATCACGGCAAATCGAGGATAATTGCGGTAGAATTTGGCCTGGTTGGATAAAAGCGTCTGAGCGTAGTGACTCTGGCCCTGACAGCAGCCAGCCAGAGGCCATCGTGAAGTCCGGGGCGGTGGCTGAGCCTATGGCTGGGGCTGGCGTGCACCGCCTCAATGACCCTTCAGCCCTGCAGCCTCAGGCAGCGAGGGTGCCAGTCATTAAGGTGTCGAGGCACCAAGGCAGGCAGGCAGACATGTTCCTGACCCAATCAGCGGCCCAGGATTCCCCCCCTCTTCCGCTCTTCCACTCTTTCTTCCCCTCTTCAGCCTCCGTTAATCTCTCTGTTTGTTCTCCTGCTTCCCCCCTCTATCATTTCTCCCCTTAAACAAACCAAACAACCTGGGTCGTCCTGTTCCTTTTTTCTTTTTCTTGATTTCTTTTCGACCCTGGTTGTTTCATTGTCACTTCTTATTTTTTTTTTTCTCTTCTCTTCTCAATCTGTTTTGTTTTCCTTTCCGTTGTGTCTCCTCTTATCCTCCGGTCTCTGTGCGTCGACAGTGTGGCTGTGGCGATTCTGCATCTCTGACATTGCGCCTGTTATTTCCATTGACCCTCTAGAACACAGAAAGTCCCTCCCTCTACCTCCTTTTTTTTTTTTTTGTTTTATATCCTCACGCAAATTGACTTAACTTCACTTTTTATCCTTCCTACACCTCACTTTCTCTTTGGAACTCCCTACGCCGTCCGTCACAATGTCGTGGAAACTCACTAAAAGTATGTTTAGTTGGTCTTCCCTCCTCTTTATTTATAGCGCAATAGTCTGGTTGTCTGGGCATTGCTCTGCTTGCAAGAAAAATACTAACATAATATTATTCACAGAACTAAAGGAAACCCACCTTGCTCCGTTGACCAACACCTTCACGCGGTCTTCCTCCACATCCACCATCAAGGGTGAATCCGGCGAAGAGACCCCGACTGTCTCGCAGGCCCCGACTATCTCTGTCTCGTCTGCAAACCCCGATGGAATCTGTATGCTTTCGCTATTGCCTAAAATAACCCTCAAATTGGTCTATCCTTTGCTAATCTATGTTAAATCCATAAAGCTGAATCCGCGTCCCTCGTCTCTCCCCCGTGGCCCCTGTCAAGCCGGGTATCTTGATCGTCACACTCCACGAAGGCCAGAGTTTCTCTCTTTCCCCTCATTACCAACAGATCTTCAACTCGCATTTCCAGAACAACAGCGCCTATGGCTCGATGCGCCCAAGCTCTTCCTCCTCTCACTCCACCGGACAGGCGGGCTCCTTCGTGCCGAATAACCGCCCGCAGTCGACCAGCGGAGGAATCAATGCTGCCCCCACTATCCACGGTCGCTACTCAACCAAGTATCTCCCTTACGCTCTCCTCGATTTCGAAAAGAACCAAGTCTTTGTCGACGCGGTTTCGGGAACGCCCGAGAACCCCCTCTGGGCCGGCGACAACACCGCCTTCAAATTTGATGTGTCCCGTAAGACAGAATTGAATGTTCAGCTTTATCTGCGAAACCCCGCTGCTCGGCCTGGTGCCGGACGAAGTGAGGATATCTTCCTCGGTGCAGTCAAGGTGCATCCTCGCTTTGAAGAGACTCAGCCATATGTGGAGGACCCCAAGCTCAGCAAGAAGGATAACCAGAAGGCTGCCGCTGCTCATGCGTCGCAGGAGGGTCATTTGGGTCAGATGGGTGCTGAATGGTTGGACCTTCAGTTCGGAACTGGTTCGATCAAGATTGGCGTTTCGTTCGTTGAGAACAAACAGCGTAGCTTGAAGCTGGAGGACTTCGATTTGATGAAGGTCGTTGGTAAGGGTAGTTTCGGAAAAGTCATGCAGGTCATGTAAGTCTTTCCAAAAAGCAGAAGCAAAGAAATCACCCGGATTTTGTGGGGGATCAACATTTGATACTGATGCGGGGTACGTCTACAGGAAGAAGGATACTGGCCGGATCTACGCCCTCAAGACCATTCGCAAAGCTCACATCATCTCTCGATCCGAAGTTACACACACTCTCGCCGAGAGATCGGTACTTGCACAGATCAACAACCCTTTCATTGTTCCCTTGAAGTTTTCTTTTCAATCTCCGGAGAAATTGTATCTCGTTTTGGCGTTCGTGAACGGTGGTGAATTGTTCCATCATCTGCAGAGGGAACAGCGTTTCGATATCAACCGAGCTCGTTTCTACACTGCGGAATTGCTTTGCGCACTTGAATGCTTGCATGGCTTCAAGGTTATTTACCGTGATCTCAAACCCGAAAACATCCTTCTTGACTATACCGGACACATCGCGCTCTGTGACTTCGGTCTATGCAAGTTGGATATGAAGGATGAGGATCGCACAAACAGTAAGAGACCCGCCTCACTTGTCAGGTAATCGGTCCACCTAACTAATTGTGACACAAATAGCATTCTGTGGAACCCCTGAGTATCTCGCTCCTGAGCTCTTGCTTGGAAACGGATACACAAAGACAGTCGACTGGTGGACGCTGGGTGTCCTCCTTTATGAGATGCTTACGGGTCTCCCACCTTTCTATGATGAAAACACCAATGAAATGTACCGGAAGATCCTGCAGGAACCCTTGACCTTCCCCAGCAATGACGTCGTCCCTCCTGCCGCTCGGGATCTTCTGACCCGCCTGTTGGATCGTGACCCTCAACGTCGTCTTGGTGCCACCGGTGCCGCTGAGATCAAGTCTCACCACTTCTTTGCTAACATTGACTGGCGCAAGCTTCTTCAGAGGAAGTATGAGCCAAGCTTCCGCCCCAACGTGGTATGTGAAACGCTTATGTCCCAACAATTCTTTTGTTTTTATCTAACTCTCTGTCTCTAGCTTGACGCTCGTGATACCGCCAATTTCGACCGCGAGTTCACCCAAGAGGCTCCGCAAGACTCATACGTCGATGGCCCGGTTCTCTCCCAAACCATGCAGCAGCAGTTCGAAGGCTGGTCTTACAACCGCCCCGTCGCTGGTCTTGGAGATGCCGGTGGTAGTGTCAAGGATCCATCTTTCGGAAGTATCCCAGAATAAGCAACTCTGATAGCTCTTTTTGGAGCCCAATATGGATTGGTCTCACCCGAAATCTAGGAGGGATTGTTAGAGACGATTCTCCTTTGTATTTTCTGCTTTGCTTCTCCATACACATTGTGTGTTCCCAAATTTTATTCATTTTCTTTTCCCCTTTTCTTAGCACAAGGAGTCTGCGGCATCTTTCTGTTGGAACCCTATCACCGAGACAGCGATCTCGGCCTCAATTGAGCGTCTGGTTTTTCTCTTTTCCCTTTATCCCCTTTGCATTTTACTGCACTGTTCCAGTTAGGCGGGTCCCTCAAAAACCACATTTCATATGCCTTCGCGCATGGTTGTTGAATTCATCATGTATTTGCATCCTTCTCTCGGGCGTGCGTTGGTGTTTTGTTTTCTCCCATTCTCTCGGGAGATAGGCAAGGCCATGAGCATGCTCCCCACTTGTTATTCTCCATTCTACAGCATTGGTATCATTTTATTTCGGGAGAGCCAGCCCGGGGTGATCACTTCTTATTTTGATCAGCTGGTCCGATCTCATCCTGCTTAAATGCGAAACCTGCTCGCACCTAGGGAAGGTCTTCATTGATGGATTTATTAACGACACCTGCGCATATGAACAGAACAGTCTGAATCTAGAATCGGTTATTTCTTGTCTTCTCTTTCCTACTCCTTTTCGTTTTCCCTTCTCGATTTCGGTTCCGGGGGCTTGTTTTGCACATGGAAACGAATTCAATGATGGTCAAAGCACGGGGTGCTCCATTCGTGAAATTCACATGACTGGGTCATAGATAGCAATGATTGATTGATTTGAAAATAATCCTTTTGACAAACATTTAAGTAGTCGAGTCTTTGATGAGTCATAGAATATGCTAAAACCGCTATTTGGCAATCATTAACTCTTTGGAATTGATTTGATTGGAAATTGAAGATACAGACCAAACCGGTGGTAGAGACAAAAGATGAAAGGCAACAGGAAAGAGCTAATCAACATAGTGGGAACGAACAGGTAAATCTAAAAGAAAAGAACAAAAATATGTAAGAGGTAAGTAAAAGGCGGTGCCCAAGTCATGATGTGCACATGAAATCAATTTATGGGAGTGGAGGAGCAAAGGGAATCATGGATGGATTCTTTTAAATTCAAGTTAACAAGATTTCCTCAACAAAAAAGCACATTAAAGGTCCCTCTGGAATGGAAGGACATTATATCTACTACTTCATCATTCAATTCATGCTTCCGCCTCCACCTCGGGTGCGCCATTCTCTGCGCTCTCGGCCTTTTCTCCCTCTTCATCGGCGTTGACGTCGATGAGGGATTCCGAGGATGGCGGTTCAGGAACACCACTTTCTTTTTCAAGGCGGAGGTACTCGTCCCATTCGGGAAACAGGTCATCGTCTGTCGCGGTGTCGGGGGCACCCGGGGGCACACCAATAAGACGGGCGACCTTTGTCTTTCCAGACTGCTCCAGCGACTGTTTCCATTGTGTCACGAGCTGGGGAGCCCGCGAGGGCTTGTAAGTCTGGGCGAAGAGAACGGCTTCCGCAGTACGGCCGGTCTGGACGAGAAGGGCAATGCAGCCGTCGACGTCGCCAACAGACCACAGGGTGGAGAATGCGACGTTGTGAAGGCCGGCTTCCGAGGCTTGGTCGGCCAGGGCTCGGAGGCCGTCCTTGCTGCCGCTGGCGGTATGCAAGAGGAGAAGAGAACCGACATCCTTGGCGTTGGTGAAGCATTCTTGGGCCAGAGCCAGGTTCCATGCGGACATGGCGGCATCACCGACGATCTTCCACTTGTGCTCAACATTGGCCTCGCGGGCAATCTCAAGGGCGGTCTCGAGATCATTGAGAGAAAGAGAGAGCTCGAAGCGGTGCTCCTGGTCTGTGGCAACCTCCAACGCCATCTCCTTGTATCCTTGGCCTTCGAGGAATCGGGCGACCTTGTTCATCTGATCTTGTGGCACATCCTTGAGCAATTCGGCAGCCAGGTCCATATCTCCGCGCAGCACCACTGTCTGGTACTCAACCATGCTGAGAGAAAGACCAAACGAAACAATGTTGACATCCTTGTCGGCCAGGTAGATTCTGCCATCCCGTGGCAGGTAGCCCACGACATACATGGCCTGGTCGAAGTGAGAGATTGTATAGGTTTGGTCGCCAACGAGGTAATTTAAGCGGTTTGTCGAGTTTGTGTAAATAAAGCAGTCTCCGACCCATTCACCTGTTCGGACAGACTCGTTGACGTCGGTGACGACTTCAAAAGCAGACTCAACACCATCCTCATCGGCTTCACCATCATTCAATCCGTTGACATAATTCTCCCGCGAGAAGCGGAGAACGTAGAAAGAATCCTCGCAAGCAAGGGTGACCAGCTCTCCCGATTCAGACCAGTAGACCTGTTTATGACTTGTAAGCTAACAGAATCCCGAAATAATTATGGAGAGTGGTTTTCTTACAGCCTTGGGCTCGACTTCAATGCGTCGGACCAAGTTTCCAGTCTCCCAGTCGAACATGCCGATCCCTCCTTGGCCCTTAACACCAAGCAGAACACCGTCCGTCAGACCTTCGGCCTGGAATCCTACATCCAGGCCACCGCTCACTTCTTTGAAGTTCTTGAAGATCTTGACGCTAGTAGGCGACTCGCGAATGGCGTAGTCATTGCTGTTGTCCTTCGACCCCCAAGCAAAATCAAGTGCCTGACCGAAGGCCTTGTTTCTCCAAGCGAGCGCAGTGTAAATGATGTATTCTCCATCGCCGCAAACTGAAACGAAACGGCCGTTCGGGGAGTGCGACAGAGTTTGAGGGTAAACCTCACACGATCCCAGGTCCTTGGTTGGGAGAGTCAGGGGTGTGCCATCTTTAACACTCGAGTCACCGCCCTTGATGACAGTCGACACCACTTCGTTATGTCTAGCCCAGACAACCTTTCCTGATCCATCCATGGAGACAGCTGGCTCTTCTCTGCCCATCTTGACCACAACTGCACCGTCATCGAAACCCATGGCAATGCCTTGTCTTCCACGCTGGTAAGAGATACACCAAGCTCTTTCTAACCCATAGCTCAATGACTGCTCCAGTCTGTATGTGTTCGCGTGCCAAATCTTAATTGTTCCATCCTCAGAACCTGAAATGATAACCGGGAGTTCTGGGTGATAGCAAGCAAAGGAAACGTTGCTTGTGTGTCCTTCCAAAGTCGCGATGAGCGCCTTCGTTGTGTAATCCCAGATCTTGACGGTCTTATCGTCGGATGTAGTAAGGAGATACGGTTTATCGGCCTGCGGGTAGTAGTCGACATGGTTGACACCTTTCGTTTCGTGTGCCTCGAGGGTAAAGTTGGCGTGGGGGGAACCAAGGCTCCAGATCTTCACAGTACGGTCCAGACAAGCGGAAGCAAATGTGTTGGTATCCTTGGGGTTGATCGACAATCCCATAACATAATGGCTGTGTCCCTCAAAGACCTGGACGCACTTCCAGCCTTTCTCCCAATCCCAGAGTTTGATTGTCATGTCATCGGATGCGGTAAGGACGAAAGGTTGGGTAGGGTGGACAACAATCGATCGAATGTAGTCGGGGTGAGCCTCGAACGAGGTGATCTTTTCGGAGGTGTTGTAGTTGTACACGCGGAGCTGGAAGTCATCCGAACCACAGACGATCCAGTTCTTACGGGCAATGAAACGCCCGGCTCGTACAGGTACATCGGTGAGTTCAAAGGTTTTGATGATAGACTAGATTCAATACTGTCAGTGAAATTCTTTTTCCATGTCTGACCATATTCCTTGGGGACTTACCTGGGTTTCGTAAGACCAGATGTATACGTGACCTATAGCACGATTAGCGCATTCAAACCGATAATTGGCGACGGCCGCAACAAACCGCTATATAAAGTCGTCAAGATCTAGATGATTGTTAGAAAGATATAGAGAACTAAGCCAGCAATGCACACTCACCCATGGTTCCGTAGGATGGAAATCAATGCCCTTTACCCGCTCGGAGCGGGCAAAGAGTTGTCTCTGTAGAGCCCAACAATAGTCAGCGACAATACAATATTTCCACGCAATTGCATCATAATCCCCATCGCATTCACCCCTATCACGAAATATTAAGTCCTCCTCATGGCTTGACGGCGTACCTTGATATCCAACCGCATATTGTGTGGGGGTGAGAGTCGCGAATGTGTGCGGCGTCGGGGAACGGCCTGTGAGAGGGAGGGGAGAACCAGGCCACGAGCCGCTCAAACAGCCCAGCCCTGGATTGCAAAGGGTTGTTGAAGAAAATGCGTGTCAACAGCGCTGTTGGCTGACACAAATATGACGAGTATTTCGAGTGGATTGGCCTGTTCGAACGAGATAGTTCCTCAGGGACTGGCAGCGATGTGTCCACAAGGAGACGGAATCCCGCCAGCTATCTCGAATCGGCTAGGCGACATCAGCCTCACCGCCTGCGCTTCTGGTGCATCCTACGCCTGCACTGTTGGATCTGTTAGATATGACATCTATGATCTAATAAATCAAGAATTGATGGTTACTGTTATTTTTACTCAAAGGACTAATGAGATATTCTCCAATAGTGGGGTGTGATGCCGAAATGTGGGGTAAAGCCTGTCTTCTACGAGTAAGATCTTGAAGCCATTGACTTCACTACTTCACCATTGTTGATCGTGACTGGTAAGAACTAAAGACATAATTACGTGGCTAGTTTGATACAGTGGCTCGTAAAGAATTCCTACAATTAACAGCCGTTGCAAATCCCCAGGCGACATGCTAACCGACGACATCAATTGAATAGGTTTCCCGGTGATAGTGTAGCAAGGCTTTTTGTAGTCCGGGTATGATAAATGTGAAACAGCGATAAAAGGTTGATCATAATGCGAGAAGTTGTCACAGAATTGTGTCCGATCCAAACGAACACACTTTGACTAATAAATACAGGTGATTTGGGTTGATCTAGAATCTCCATAGATCGGAGCTCTTTATGATCGCTCAAAGTAAGTCCACTGGCCAGGAACAGGCTTCTCCTCAAGCTCCTCCCATCTGCATAAAAGTCAGTCGAATTTCCAGGAATTCAGCAAAAGCCAGGGGTTTTGGTAATGGACTTACGCCTGCGACTTGTGCATCTCATCCACAAGGCTCAGTTCGCCCTCGGCAACCTGAATGACTTCTTCAATGAGACCAGCACCAATCTGCTTCTCAATATCGGCGACCCTGTGCGGATTAATCATTAGTTCCTCGGTAGTATCATTCAAGAGGAAGGTCCAACATACTGGTCGGCCTCGAGAGCGGGTTCGTTCTCCCATTTCATTTGCTCCAGGTAGAAATCCGATCCCTTGGAGTCCGTCTTAGTTCCGTCCTCAATGGCCTGCTCCCACAGCGCCTCTTGCTCCGGAGTACGGGCAGGGCCCTCGGAGGTGGCCTCGATTACTTCACCATCCCATTCCTCGCCGCGGGGGTTGTCGGTTCCATCGTCACGCTGGCTGGCTGCGTACGAGCCATCAGCGCGGCGGAGACTTGCGAATCGCTCAGGCTCAGCGCCCACTGTCTTCTTCACACGTTCCAACCAAGCCTCGAATCCAGGCGGCTTGGTAGACTCGATAATCTGCAGGCGCTGGCGGGTCAGAGCCTCGGTAGACTGGCGATAGACCGACGACTCTGGGAAAGCCTTCAGTTTCTGCAATGTAGCTGTGTAGAGGTAGATCAAAGTCGGGCGAGGGCTGGGGTGGGTGGTGAGGCCGGTCAACCCAGTAGGAGCGAAAGGCTCAAGGTACCGGGCCGACTTAACGTTGGCCAATAACCGGATGGTGGACCTCATTGTGAGAATGTGTGTAAAATATGAGAAGAAATTGACCCCAAAGGGTGTTGAATTATAGGACCAATGGCAAGTGGTTTGTAACTAAACCAGAGAAGCGCACTGTCTGTGAATCCCGCGAAGGTTGAAGTCCGGTCGGGAGGCGGAGAAACAGAGACTCCAGGCCCCCGTCCGAATTAACGGCCGACCTGTCGCCAGTGCTAAACTTATCGTAGTCCAGTCCTTCTTAGGGGGCAAATCATCATCACCTTTGATTTATTGCTGTTTCATTTGACTACGTTCTCGGGCCACCTTGGAACCTGCATACCTTGGTGCAGTGGCAGCAGCAGCAGGATATCTATCCGTGCTTTTGATACAGACAGCCCTGCCAGGTTGCTCCATCTTGAGAGGGTGTTGACACAGCCCGCGCTTGTCTGAGCCGCATTCAGACCCTCCATACGGAGTAGAGTCCCATGTGCCACTCGTGACAACGTTTCGATTTCCCAACCGTGGTCTTTTTTTTTTTTTTTCGCCATTCGCTCCAAGCGTCATTTTTTTCTGTATATCTTTTGGTATCTTTACTTTACCTATTTTAATCAATTATCTGTCCGAGGTTCTTGGACCTTGACCTGCCCAGCATGAAGGCCTCTTTGCTGGCGTGGTCACTTCTCTCGCTTGTCTCCGTCCCAACTTTCGCCGCTCCCTCCGAAGGAAACGCCCCCAATCTTGAATCGAGAAATGAGCATCTCTTCAAGAGAGGTGGATCGTCCGAGAAGGTTGATCCGAGCACACTTCCGAGCACCTTCAATGGCATCGAAGTGCCTCCGCTCAAAGAGCTGACCCCGGAAAACTTCGAGGAGACTGTTAAAGATGGCTACTGGTCAGGATTTCATTTTGTGGAATTGTGGGCTTCGCAGTGATACTGACTCTCGCTAGGTTTGTCAAGCACTACTCTCCATCTTGCCCCCACTGTACGGCAGTCGCTCCAACATGGCAGACACTGTATGAATACTACTTTGTACGTATACCCTCATCGAAAAGGAGATATTTGTCGTCGGCTTATACTGATGGTCCATAGACTTCCGATCCTTTGTCTTCCTCGTCTTCGAAATCCTCTGATACTCAATCGCTGAATTCCTTCCACGGTTTCTATAACTTCCATTTCGCGTCAATGAACTGTCTTGCCTACGGAGATCTGTGCAAAAAGCTTCAAGTCGATTATTTCCCTATGTTCTCGCTTTACCAAAATGGCGAGCTCATGGAGAAATATGAAGGAAAGAAGACCATGTCGGACCTCAGTGAGTTTGTGGAAGAGAAATTGGAATTGATTAGACCTGGATCTCGTCCCAGAAGAGGCATCAAGCTTCCAGAGCCAGGTGATAAGGAAGTCGATACAAACGCTACGCCGGATAAACCAGCCGCCAAGGACAAAGACCCTGAGGCGGGTACCAAAGCTGGTGAGAAGCATAAGGAACAGGTTGCCCAGCTGGCGTCTCAGGATGGTGTCAAGAAAACTTCTAGCACAAAGCCGAAGCCGAACTCAGCCCCCGCAAACCCCCAGGGCATGTCTGTTCCCCTCACTGCTGAGAGCTTCCAAAAGCTTGTTACTACCACAAGAGACCCCTGGTTCATCAAGTTCTACGCGCCGTGGTGTGGTCATTGCCAGGCCCTGGCTCCCAACTGGCATCAAATGGCCAAGGAGATGCAGCACACTCTCAACGTTGGAGAAGTCAACTGCGACGTTGAATCTAGACTTTGCAAGGATGCGCGTGTGGCTGGCTTCCCGACAATGTACTTCTTCCGCGGTGGTGAGCGAGTCGAGTACCAAGGTCTTCGTGGCCTTGGTGATCTGGTCAATTACGCCAAAAAGGCTGTTGATGTCGGCGCTGGCTTCCGGGATGTCGATGCAGCACAGTTCAAGGAGCTGGAAGAAACTGAGGAGGTTATCTTCCTCTACTTTTATGATCACGCCACGACATCGGAGGACTTTGCGGCTTTGGACCGCTTGACCCTCAGTCTTGTTGGGCACGCCAAGATTGTCAAGACTGACAGCGCGGCTCTCGCGGAAAGATTCAAGATCTCGACATGGCCTCGACTTCTTGTGGTCAGGGACGGGCGTCCAAGCTACTACAACGCGCTTGCTCCTAAGGATATGAGAGACTTCCGGCAGGTTCTGTCCTGGATGCAAACCGTATGGTTGCCAATCGTCCCCGAGCTTACAGCCTCCAATGCACGTGAAATCATGGATGGCAAGTATGTAGTGCTTGGCATCCTTAGCCGAAGACGCTCAGATGATTTCATTCAGTCCAAGAGAGAGCTCAAAAATGCGGCGCTTGAGTGGATGGACAAGCAGGTCCAGCTATTCCAATTGGAAAGACAGGAACTTCGCGATGCTAAGCAACTACGCATTGAGGAAGCCGATGACCGTAATGACCAGCGTGGATTGCGAGCCGCCAAGAACATGCGTATCACGATCCGCGAGGACGACAAGAAGCAAGTTAGATTTGCTTGGGTAGATGGTGACTTTTGGGAGCGCTGGCTGAGAACTACTTACGGTATCGATGTGGAAAATGGAGAGCGAGTTATCATCAACGACGAGGATGTAAGTACACCCGTGCCTCTGAATACTGCCTCCCAACTTGAAACTAATGGTTTTTTTTTCTTTTACAGAACCGACGCTACTGGGATACCTCCTCTAGTGGGGCTTCTATTATGGCCTCTCGTACCTCCATCCTTGAAACCATTCCTCTTGTCATTGCCAACCCGCCGAAGCTGAGCCCTAAGTCTACTGTTGGGAGCATCGAGTCTGCTTTCTTCTTCACTCGGTCCTTCATCTCCGATCATCCTATCATCTTCGTCCTCTTGCTGATTATCTCTGTCGCTGCGGTTACGGTTTTGGCCCGAGGAAGAAAGCGCGGAGCTCTTGGCCGAGGTGGCATCCTGGGCGCTGCTGGCAGCAGCGGTGGCTTCTTCCAGCTAGATGGTAAGGAAGGCTTATTGAACGGCGGTTCTACCGGAAAGGTAGATTAATGAGTGTAAGAAACATGTACAGTTATTTTTTTCCTCTTCTCACTTCCTCTTGTTTTGTTTCTCTGAGCTATTTTCTTGCATCTGTTATAAATTTTAAAAAGGTTCTTTCTGCGTTGGAGCTATACGTGTGGACTATACAGTCTCAATCCAAAGCTTCAGATCGGGGTTCAAATGCACTGGCAGAGTGCAAATGATTTTATCTCTCTTGGCTGGTCGGGGTTATGGCAATTTCTGATATTACTGGGCTTGCTTGTATCTTCTTTAATAAATACATCGTTAAAGAACAATTATATTATATTTTCCAGAGAATATTTAGATCTCTTGGTGGACTTGGAATGTTGGTTGAGATTCGGAATCGGAAATCGAAAGCATCTGATTTGACAGCCAGTGTATGGTCACATGATCTGCAATTTCCGGTCTCTGATTGGTCGTCGGGCTGCCGCAAGCACTGAACATCGGAGCCTCCCGGTTTTCGTCGACTGTTTCGAAGTTCGAACCCTCTATTGCAGCTGTCATCTCTTTGCTGGAGCAATTATCGTCTCCCCGTGTGCTTCGTGTGTCTGACAAGATGGTAAGATTTCTACAAACCCCCTGTCGACCTGTGTTTTTTCTGTGTTGGCTGTTCGCTGTGTCAAAGGGAGGGTCGGAGATTCAACCGCGTCATTGACCGGCACCCTGATATTCGAGATGATACTGTGACGTTGGAGACTTGCATGGGGATCAATTGCTAACGGGGTTTTCAACTTACAGGTCTTCTCCCAAACCCTTCGCCGCGCTGCGGCCCAGTCTGCTGGTGCCTACCGCTCTCCTTTTGCGCCCAAGTGAGACTTTCCGAATGAGATACCCTCAATAGTCTTCGACAGTGCTTGAAAAGAAACATATGTCTATTGGTTGAGTTTTCGATGTTGGGATAGCCTGAGCTGTCACCACAGATTGGCCAATTGCTGAGGCACCTCTGGCTCAGGGAATGGCTACACTCCGGAACTCACATGAAGGCATATGGGCAAGCCTGTCAAGGTTTATTCAAAACCCAAGGAATGAATGATGACTGACGACTGTGTTGAATGAATTCAGATACACCACTCCCTTCCACTACAACGGCATCACCCTCAACGGTCTGACCAAGTTGTAAGTGCTTCCGAGCTATACCTATACTCTGAGGATCTATGCTAATGGATGATGCTATAAAGCGGTACCATCGCCGGTACTTTCGGTGTCAGCCTTGGCACCTTTGCCATCTTCTTCTTCGGTGAAATTCCCCGTGTTCGCAAGGACATCCTCCAGCAGTTGCCTTTCTTCGATGAGTACTTTGACCGAAGAATCGCCCCCGAGGACAACGTAAGTGGCATATACTTTGGTCTTTTTAAATTGGCTGCCAGGAAGGGAAACTGACAAACGTATAGCCCTTCTAAACACTTTTATTTACGAAATGCATACCTTCAATCATCCCTTTTGTGCATTGTACACAAGGATATATCTATCACTTCAGATAAATGTGCGCTCTAGAGTGGGTACGGTCACGGGAGCGGAGTTGGTGCTGTACTGTGTAGAATAGCGATGAGTTTTGATAGCACATAGACACGTCCGCCAGAATCAAGTTTGTCTCCGTGTATTCTACCTTGGATATCGATAGTAGATCTGTCCGGGAAGAGATAGAGTTTTTATTGTTATGAGGATTGTTACTAGTTCCATTCAAGCAGGTCCAGCCTGACAGACGATCATAAATATCTCGACTACATATAGGCGTTATCAACGGGCTGAATCTGACTGCCTTATCTCGACCCTATCTCGAAATATCGCCTTATCAAAACCACCACGTCGACACGAATCCCAGCGCGTTGTCGCCACTCCATCTACCCTAGTGAAACCCATTTCCTTGCTCCTATCCTTAATATAACATCCATATATGCCTGAAACTTCCCTTCTAGGTATGGAGCCCCCCAGCCAAGCTTCATGATCCCGGCTGCAAGTAAGCAAAAAAGAAGGCACACGACGACTGCGATCAAAGCCACACAGCACGCGGAGAAGCCCGACTCTCATCCATCTCTCGCCTTTGCTTGGATGATCTCGTATGAGCGGTAATCATTCAGCTCGAAAAAATGATATCGTGACCCATGCGCCAAGCAAGAAACTATTACCACCCCCGCCTTCGCTTGCATCCATCCAACGAATCTGGTCTTATCGTGGAGTGTGATTAGATATGATCATCTTTTCTTTTTATCAAACAGGAATAAGGCTAAGTGCGAATAAGAAGGTTTTGGCGTTTATCGATGAATCTGGTCCCGATGGAGGGGAGGGATAGATAACTTTGTGTTGACTGCAGAATGTATGGATGGGGATATAATGTTACACAGTCCCCCATCCCTTACGCTGGGTTTGTATTCATATTTGCTTATTCTTTGGGCGGTTACATACTTATTATAAAAAAGGGCGGGCTAGTCCGATTTCACTTTGAATGCTAGAAAGGGATATTTTCCGATTAATAGTTATATTCTCACCCCGAGTCAAGTGAATGTAACACAAGGTTTGTATATCATCAAAAAGCACAGCATTCGATATGAGTACTGCGAAACCACCAGATGCATACGAGGAAATCAACCATGAACCAGTCACGTCTGTGTTGCCAGAGGGCGATGTCCCATATACGGACCATGGCATGGACGCCGATGAGAGGGTGATTGTGGCCTTGGGCTACAAGCAAGAGTTCAAGCGTGAATTCTCCCTATGGACGACTTTCTGCGTTAGCTTTGCTGTTCTGGGGCTGTTGCCGTCGTTTGCGAGTACCCTGACTTATGGTATATGATGCTGGGTTTTCCAACTTGAGTATGGTTTGCTGACTTTTGAAAGGTATGGGATATGCGGGGACGGCGGGTATGGTTTGGGGTTGGATTATCGCCATGGTTTTTATCCAGTGTGTGGCGATGGCGATGGCAGAGTTGTGCTCTGCGATGCCAACGAGGTGTGTGGATCCATACACATGGGGTGGTATATGAACTGACTCGGTTAGTGGTGGACTGTACTATGCTGCAGCTGTCCTCGCGCCTCCAGGGTACGGTCCCTTTGCAGCCTGGATCACTGGGTGGTCGAACTGGATTGGGCAAATCACAGCAGCGCCGTCGGTGAATTATTCCCTGGCAGCGATGATGCTGGCGGCTGCTTCAGTATATAACCCTAGCTATGTGCCGACGGCGTGGCATACGTATCTCCTGACGATACTCATCATGATCATCCACTCGGTCATCAGTAGTATGCCGACGAAATGGATCGCGCGGTTCAACTCGTACGGCTCGACGTTCAACATGCTAGCTCTTGTCGCTGTGATTATCGCCATCCCAGCGGGAACCAAGAACGTGCCCAAGTTCACGCCGTCCAAGGAAGTCTGGGGGACCATCACCAACTTGACTGATTTCCCAGACGGCGTGGCAGTCCTCATGACCTTTGTGGGAGTGATCTGGACCATGTCAGGCTATGACTCGCCCTTCCATTTGAGCGAGGAGTGCTCCAACGCCAACATTGCCTCACCGCGCGCTATTGTCATGACCTCAGGCGTGGGCGGGCTGATGGGCTGGTTCCTGCAGCTCGTAGTCGCCTATACAGTGCTAGACATCGAGGCCGTGCTGGATTCTGACCTCGGCCAACCATGGGCCTCGTACCTGCTCCAAGTCATGCCCCAGAAGACCGCGATGGGTATCCTCGCCCTCACCATCGTGTGCGGCTTCTCCATGGGTCAGGGTTGCATGGTGGCCGCGTCGCGGGTGACATATGCCTACGCGCGCGACGACTGCTTCCCGCTCTCACGAGTCTGGAAACAAGTTCACCCATCCACGCAAACGCCCGTCAACGCCGTCATCCTCAACAGCATCCTAGGCGTGCTCATGTGTCTCCTCATGCTGGCCGGGGACGTGGCGATCGGGGCGCTCTTCTCCATCGGCGGAATCGCGCAGTTCATCGCGTTCGCCATCCCCATCGCCATCCGCGTGTTTATGGTGGGTGATCGATTCCGGCGGGGGCCATGGCATCTGGGTCCGTTTGGGCGGGTGATTGGGGGGATGGGCGTGTCGTTTGTGTTGCTGATGGTTCCTGTCTTGTGTTTGCCAAGTGATACGGGGTCGAATCTGACGCCGGACTTGATGAACTGGACGTGTCTGGTGTATGGGGCGCCGATGCTGGCAGTGACAATCTGGTGGGTTGTGGATGCTCGTCGGTGGTTCAAGGGGCCCAAGGTGAATGTGGAGCATGCGATTCACCCCGTGGAGGAGACGGTGGGAGTGGGGGTGGAGGTGGAGGGTAGTGATGGAGAAAATCCACCAGAGGATGGAGCGAAAACAACGGTTGAACATATGTATCCAAAGTCGACTTGATGAGTGGACTGCGATTGTGTCTATATAAATATCACTCATAATATATTGGCGTTGGCGTTGGATATATATATCCTGTGGTGTGTATAGACTACAGCAACTTTAACTTCATTTTACGACACATACACAGTAAAATAATGACAACATAATATCATAGAAGTCCAATAATCATCCAAATACTTCTACCGTTACACCGTAGACTCAATATCGAATAATATCGAATACTCTAGACTTCGAATAGATGCAGGTAATCGGCGTATCCGAGCGTAGGATCCCTGTTCGAAATGGGTCATGGCCCACGATGGTGTACAGCTCTAGATGCATAGACAGTGCCAATCATCCGTACTAATTCTGTGCGGTACTTGTGTTTATATTTTCTTTGTTTGAAGGGTGTGAGTGAGGTGTCAAATCAGAACGAGTAGGCTATATGATGTATCAAAAGTATCTCACATGCAGTCAGCAGCCCTGATTATGGAGTGACAAGGCAGAGCTAGCTATCTAGGTAGCTATTTGGAATGCAAATTAGCAAATACCCTGGAAATAGTTAATATCGAGACAGCCAGCCTGGTTCTGCCTATAGCATCAAGTTGAAGTTGAATCCGTAGACTACTGTATGGTGGCGACAATCACCGGGCAGCCATTGGAAGATGGAGGTGTCAATGTATGTGCAGTTGAGGACAGATACAGTAGTGTAGCAGTATGTAGTACTTGACTTGATTGGTATACATATTATTGTTATGATATTATTGTACAGTACTTTGGCGATAGATCCACATCCCCACTGGCCTTCGTGGGTATGGATCGAATATGCTTAATCCCAGATGGAGACCCGTATTTATTCTGAATCGAGAGATCAGATTGACTTCTACATGGTATCTACATCAGTCAACAGTCTATCTCTTCTTTCATCTACTCTGTATCATCATACAGATAGACACTACCTTAGGTGTCTGTTCAGCTCGGCAAATAACACTCCCTGATCTGCCGAAATGGCGAATTCAGCTCTTTTTTGTCCTCATCTCCATACGTCATGGATGGAGATTGGCGACACGAGCGTTTAAGTTGCGATATCAAAGTTAATTCTTGTACTACCTGATACTAGCAGTGCTAAAAACTACTCCAACGAGAGAATTAATCCCACGTTTGAAACGATAATTGCCTCTAGAAAAGTTAGTGGGCAGTTAGTAGCTGGTTCGAATGTTGGATAGGGGATGTATTCCGTGTGATGGTCTAGGATTGATTGACAGGGGGTGATGAAGGCAGTCTGTCATTCTGTAAATTATCAGGATGGAATTTTGAATTTTGAATCTGGTATCATTACAGAGGCAAATAGGAAGGTAAAATAGGAAGGTAGTATTTCTTCCTGCCTTTTTTTTTTTTTTTTTTCCCTTTTCTTGCCGAGTAGACATAATAGATGATGAATCAACTGCAGTGTGATTTGACCAGTATACGGAACTCGGGTCGAGCATCCTGAGACTATCAAGATCGGTCTGTCTGTCTGCATGCCGTCTACCACATGTTTGTATGACACCATCTGAGACGACGTCGTCAGATACACTGATTCAACTGACGCGGCCTGGATGAAATCATGAGATTACCCTGTGCCGTCGGTCGAAACCGCAGCCATATCAAACATTCCTAGTGATTTTATTTCGTACAATTGACTTTGCCAGTCCATGGTTCGAGTGTGCCATCTGTCAATATCGATCTTCCATCTGTTGCTGACTTGCTGTCCATACGACAGATACTACATGTACCTAGAAGTAGCTAAGGCCTAGGGTACTAGAATGTACCCTTTAATGCACACTGTCACTACGGACTACCAATACAGATGCATACTCCATACACCGGATAACCAACAACCAGTGAAGCTCTTGGCGCGACGGTGATGAGGTGGGTGGCGCACTCTGTCGGGTGCTGCAGGACCCCCTGATTGGTCGACCCGGTGGAGGCAGGCGCCACTAGAAAAAAAGCTGAAACTTGGACGATCCAGACTTGGCTTTCGGCGTTATTCCGGGTTGGGCCGGAGAAACACCCACCACAGGTAAAGTGCCGAGGGAGAAAAACCCTGTCCGTAATCCGTCTGGGAATCCCGGATTCGGCGGAAAGAGTCGAGTCGGAAGACAGACAGAAGGCTAGTAAAGACAGTAGTTCTGCTTGATCTGCAGGTTTAGTGCCACTCCCTAAAGAGTCGTGTTGGGTCTCCTTGCCACGTAGCCCTACTACGGGCAGGGTTTGTGGGCACAGGGTTTTAACCCTTTATCTGCACGCACGTTGCTTGGCCTGATGCGGTAATATTCATGTTGTTCCTCACCAGCGTCCTTTCTCCGCGCTTTTCTCCAATCTCGTCTCCATCTCCAACTCTGGAGTTTTCTCTGTCATTCTCAATTCTGATATTCATTTCTGTCGGCTGTCAGGCTGTCTGTACGGAGTAGTGCTGTACTCTGCCGAGTATTGTTATGTACTCGTGTACAGTGTATAGGTATTACAGTAAACGATGATGTAATAGTATTATGATCAGAACTGCGCGATTAATATCGTTGAGAGTAGCATCAAAATCACGTATTCCGACTCCGTGTTCTCCGTAGACCGTAGGATACTGGATACTATCTCCAAGCGAAAGAAAGCCAAGCTTCAAGATCGTGCAAAAAAAACAGGCGACGATCCATTCGGACAATTCTGAGCGGAATAGGCTGAAGTCTGAACCAGTGAACTGAGTTTCTGAGTTCTTCGTCGCTCGTAGATAGTCATCGACATAGTAAACCACCAACTAGTCGTAGGGTAGTAGGAATATCCACACACCGCCATGTTTTTCCTTCGGTGGAAGTTCTACGAGGGTACCGAATCCGTAACTATCGGCTGCTGGAAAGTGGAGCGGGATAGCCGTGATCGGATGGATCCCTTGCGCACCACTTTGGGCGAGTTGCATAAGGGAAGTGGCTCCACCGGATCTGAAGACAAAGTGGCAACTTACTCGAGTAGGCGAGCTATTTTACTTGCCTGTTATTCGGTGAGGAAAAAAGGGTGGGTTTAATTTTAATATTTTATGCTGTCATCGCGGGCATAATTGATAGTTCTACTGTTTCACTAGTTGGGTGATGCTGTAGGCTGGATTAGAGAGCATTGCGGTCGAGACCAGTTTATAATTATTATTCTTCTTGTTATTATTTATTATCATATTTCATTATGTATTTCTATTTATTATCAAGAATGTATAAAACTATTCAATCAATATTTGGAAGTTGGAATGAAACCCTACATACATACATACATACATACATACGTCGCCCTGGTAAAGCTGACATGACAATCACGACTCAGATCAGATAGCAAAATGCACTCGATCTAGATATCTTCGCCTTAGCGGTCAAAAAGGTCCACAATCGAAGCGGGAGAAGCTCCCAGCGAAAATCTCCTGGTGGAGCTTATAGCCGCCAACATGAAGCCTAACGGATGGGTCTTCTCCATCTTGACATTGACCTCAACCTTCAAACTGTCTATACTCTGTAGTTTTGTAGAGTTGTGTTTTGGCAATATGGCAAATCAAGATGGAAGCTGAATTATACGAAAACTTATGATCTATCACACAATTTACTCGGTGGCAAATAAGAGAGAGGGAAAAAAAAAAAAGACACGACGTCGAGGGCAAATTAATGGGAGCGCTACGTAAGTCCATGGCAGGTCGGGTTGGAAAGATGCCAATGGCGGGCTGAATACTTGTCCTGCATTAGCTGGGATTAGCTACCAGCTTCGACAAGGGCTGTGGATGTTATTATTTGCAAGTGGTTTGATAAGGTGCGTGGGCATTTGGGTGTGGTGGTGGTTATTATGTTGACAAAAGTACTCTTCTGTAGTTGTATAAAAGTTATGGTAGGAGATATCAAGATATAGGACGTAGTGAAAGCTGTAGTGCAGTAGTGTAAGTAGGACAGGCCGATATTCGCAGCAACCAGCGGCTACGGACATGTACATGGCACAGTACAGACTACAGATGGATAAATATATACCTGCATGATTGCACATCTGCCGCCGAGTTTACCGTGAATCCTACGAAAACGGAATCTGCAGTCTAATGTATTATGTATAGGGCCGCTATACGAGGCAACCAACGAGATCTGCAGACAGCAGAAAAAAAAACATAGCATGACACCCGACTCCAATGAAAGACCCTGCGTGAACTGGGGATCTGGATTTCTGGAGTTATGGATACATATCTCCATTCTCCATTGATCCCGTTTCTCCATCCTCACCCTCCACGGAGTACGGTACTTGGGAAAAATTGGAACTCTGACACCCACCAGGAAAGTATCCATCAACCGATCAGAGGGGCATTTTTCTCGAAAACCACTCCACTTGAGGTAAACTGATAACTCTGATAAGCACATGTGGGCAGTGGGATGGTGGGTGTGTGCCATTGTCAGGAACAGCGGGACTGTCAACTGCGGAGATGGGATGCACGAGTAGTCCATATTTTTTTGAAGTCTACAGACGACCACAAGCTGGTGTTTCATGTTGGCTGCAAGAAGAGATCAGAAGGGAATAGTCAATAGTAACGCGATCGGAGCGGCGACTCGGAGTCCTGAAAACAGACAGCACTTTGCTGTAGTCCGCCACATCCGTTGTTCCGCTGTCTTCATCGTATTTTTCTACATGATTACACGTATCCAAATGTCCTCAACAGCCTGCGAAGTGATCACTCTCAGCTCAATAGATTCTCATCCAATCACCGCGGCTATTCCGTCCGCTTGCGTCTGGAATCGCTCATGTCGTCGCCAAGTATCTTTTACGTATCTGGATGCGGCAAGGGTACCATCGTGGTACTTCCGGGCTTGCTCTGTCTTCGGAACACGCCCGACACCCCCCAATTTCTAGCGCAACACCAAAAAAACCATGCAGAGCGGAACGGCGGTTTTCTGTGATTTTTTTCCCCTGCTTGCCGCTGCTGCCAACCAAATTTCTGCTTCTCTTACGGAGTACTTGTAGAGTAAATGAAATAAAACAAATAAAATTGAATATAGTAGAAATGAATAGAGAAATAAATGTCTACTCTATCATATATTAAATATATATTATAATAAGAAAAAAAGAATATTAATAGAATATCGGCTCTGGTTTTCGGAAACCGGCTGAGGCACGAATCAAGTCCCCGGCACCAGCTTGGAGAGGCCGTCCCAGCCGTTGGGTTGCTGACGCTGGCTGACTTTCTGAGAGCGCCTTTTGCCTTTCCGAGTTAGGATCGCCTCTCTCTCTGTCTCTCTTTCCTTCCTCTTTTTTCCCATCCCCAAACCAAACTTTTCCTCTCGCTCTTCCGACTAGCCAAAACCAACCAACCAACTAACTTACTGCAGACTTTGTCTTTTTTTTTTTTTTTTCTTAACTTTACGCCGCCGTTCGCCCCTCCCCCCTTCCTTGCCTTTCCTTTCCCCTCCTCCAATTCCACCCCATACTGGCTGCCTTTGCTTTCCTCCCCGTGATCAGACGCTACCTTGGTGCTATCGTTTGATTTTTTATTTTATTTTATTAAATTATATTTTTTTATTCAAACTTTTTTTATTTTTTATTTTACTGTATTTTATCTTTCTTTCTTTTTTTTTTTTTTCTCTTTTCTTTTCTTTTCTTCCTTTTTTTTCTTTTTTCCCTTTTCCTACTCTTTTTTCCCCTCGTTCCTTTTAACTTGTATTATTTTTTTAACCTGTTCCACTCCCTTGATTTCCGCGCCTATACGCGTTGTCCCTGGCAGCTTGTCCAACGGTCAGAAAATTATCCATCGACAAAGCAGAAAATTACCCTGGTCTCCATCTCGCGCCTTTTGTTGACGCGAGGCTTCTAGCATCGCTGGTTGTTCAGACCCACTCTCACGCCGCTTCCCTGGTGTGGATACAGAAGAACCATCTCACTACTGTTTTGACAACGTGCGGATAAAAAGAAGTTCCCACACAAACTCGATTTTCCTGGTGGGTGACCGTGGGGAATTCAGATTAAGCATTCGACCTCATCCTGACCTTTCTATCGCAGTGGAGTCCTTCTTCGACCTTACTCTTCCTCCATTGCCCTTCGTCGCTCGTGATTTTCTCCTCGTCGCCTCATTGACGTCCCTCTCTGTTCGAATCTCGCGTCTGCCATTGGTTCTCCGCGTCTGTCGCTGAGACCTCGCCAAAGAAGCAATTAACAGACTGAGAAAAGAAGTCATCGGGAAGAGACGCAAGAAAAAAAACAAGAAAAAGAAATTTTCGTGTGAACGCGGTCGATACTGGCAGGGTTTTACAGGAAATTTCAACGCCCTCTGCCTCCCCAGTCAACGGGCATCCACCCCCAAAAGGTTTTTTTCGCTTGCTCTGCGTAACGTTCAATGATCGGGATACCGTGAATTTTCCGCCAGTCCAGCCCTATCCCCCTCCCTCTTTGATCCCTCTCCGCCCTCACGATGGATCCTCGGTCTCATCCTTCAAGGCCTCCGTCCACAAGCCTGCCTCAAGGCTCCACGCCCCTCTCCTCGACGCCCATCTCGAGTATGCCTATGCCTCAATACACCATGCAGCCTCAGTATCCGGTGTCCCAGCCCCATACTCTGCCCCCGCTGCAGCCGCATCACAGTCAATCTCCTGCCCCTCACTCCTACATGGGCCAGCCGCCGTACAGGCCGGATCTGTCGAGATATCCTACAACTACCCACGATGTCTACGCGTCTTCCGCCGCTCCCATCATGCCGCACACCACGGTGGGCAGCCTGCCGCCCTCTTCGTTCCTCTCTCACCCCAACCCGCAGGCTCAAGGTCAACCGCCGCAACACTATCCTCCCCCCTCATAGCGTGCTGCCTCCGGCCTCCAGCGCCCAGAGCTACCCCCAGCCAATTGCGCCGGCACCTCCGCGGGACCGCCGCCCAGACTACAATGGTCTCCCTTCGGGCGCGTTCAGCTACAACGACGGCAAGGCATCTCCCTGGGTGAACCCCGCTGACCCCGTCGCCGGTGCAAATGGTGGATCTCCCTACGCTGCCGCAAAGGAGCCTCCTCGTACCCAGGTGGTGGGATCTCAGGGCCGCCGAGGCATTCTCCCCAGTGTTCCGGGTCGCGCTACCCCCGTCGCGAACGGCGTCAATGGCACTGCTAAAAACACAACAATTCCCGCCAAGGACGCGGATGGAAAATTCCCGTGCCCTCACTGTAATAAGACTTATCTCCACGCGAAACACCTGAAGCGCCATTTGCTTAGACGTGAGTATCCTGGAAAAAAAAAAAAAATCTGTTCTCAAAATACCCCCGGTGGAGGAAAAAGAAGAATCCGAGTTTTCGTGTTGCTTACAAATCGGTTCAATACCAGATACCGGTGACCGTCCGTACATGTGTGTTCTTTGCAAGGACACCTTCTCTCGAAGCGATATCCTTAAGCGTCACTTCCAAAAGTGCTCGTTACGACGCGGAAACCCGACGGGAGCGACTCACTTGTCGCATCCCCAGGCACACTTGAAGAGGTCTCAAGCTGCGGCAAATCCTGCAAAGCCTGTTCAGGATGAAGTCAGTAGTACCGTTCCGCCTTCCAATGGGATTGCGGGTACGACTTTCGGCGAGGGACCCGTGAACGGCAATGGGATGGCCTCTGGCCGACCCGGTTTCACGGACCAGCAGCCCCTGGGCTTTACGATGTCCTCTGTCAACGGGATGAACCGTCAGCCAGAAGACGCGTACCCCGCTGGTCAGCCGCATCCGAGAGCACCATGGATGACTGCTCCCAAGCAGAACCCGTACCTCGTGCAGCCCGGCACTGATGCCTCTGGCCAGCATTTGAGTGTTGACCGTCCTTCCCTTGAGCAGGTAAAGCCCCCGATCGTTCATGATCCTAAGCGTCCTGTTATGCCCGGACCAAACCCAAATCACTCTGGCGAAATTGACTGGACTTCGATGTTTCAGCCCGGAGCCTCCGATGGTTACATAAACCCCGTTTTCCCCCAGTCCATGGCCGCCGGCCAGGAGCCGATCCATGCTCACGTCGAGACCGAACGCAAATACTACCCCGCAACGACCGCAGGTCCCCAGGAAGGCGGTATGAATGGCCTTTACCTGGCTTCGACCATGGGCGGTGACGGTATGTGAATTCTCTTGTGGTGCTATCTTGCGGACTTTTCTAACCACTCAAAAACTACAGGCACCGTTCAGCCCGCGAGACAATAGTCGTTAACCGAGGGGGTATCCGCCGACTACGAAGACGTGTCGACATTGCGAATACGGAATGACAAAGGCCTCTTTTGGCTTCATTGCACAAAACTACATCTTTCCTTTCTTTTCACATCTGGATTTTTTCTTTTTCTTTTTTCTTTCTTAAAAAATTAGAGTTCTGACGGTCTTTTCTAAGGATCTGAGACTTTGAAAGTGTCGATCACAGATTCACCTGGCTCGGCAGGAAATTTCATTTCCAGCTTTTGATGCCGATGCGATTCAATGGCTGTAAAGCCACGAGTCTCGAAATTTGCGCGTCAATATGATCCTTGGACCGAAAAAGGTTGAGTTCGTTACTGGAATTTCGAACTTAAAAGCCATGTCTTATTTTATTTTACGATATCGTGTACAACGTGTGCTATTAGAAGACGATTGCGATTTCCGAGCAATTCAAATACGAAAAAAAGGGTCATCGCAGTGGACCTTTGCCCCGTGGTTCCGACGTCAGCATCATACTATTACTGTTATGAAGATTTTCGAATTGTGTTTCATCTGATCACCACGTCTCTTTTTTCCCTTATTTCCTTTACCTTTTCACCTTCCATTTTCGCAAGGTCTTTCTGGTCAGCATTTATCTACGGCGAGTGCAAATTGTGGTGATCCTGAATCTGTTTTCTTATTTCTTTTCCATCCATTATGAGTGGGCAGATCGGATGGTGGGTGTGGTTTATCAGGCGTCCATCAAATAGACTTGGGCATGTGTTTGTGTTTATTGTGTGTTTTATCATTTCTTTCCTTTTCTCTTTTTCCTTTTTCTTTTTTCTTTTTTCCTTGAGGAGACTAAAAGAATTCAAGGGACGGCTGTTGTCGAATGCTTCATTCTGTTTTGCATGCTTTTTTCTTTTCGGCCTTCGATGCACACACAGTGTGTTGTACTCGAGGTTGGATTTGCATCGCATCAACCGTTCAAAATCTGCATTTCATTTTCAACTCCATGTAAGTAGATTTTATATGCTCTGCACGGATATATGCGCGTGATTTGAGCCGGGAGGCTTCGTGAAATTTGTGTCTTTTTGTTTCCATCTACTCTTCATTTGCAGCCTGTTGTTTCGATCTAAGTGTCAGATTTCATGCGTTTTGCGGCTGGGTTGCATTCGGATGTTGGCAAAAAAAAAAGTCCTGTTCGATCTCCTGCAGTGATGGAGTTTCTGGTCAGCGACAGTGTTGATTTGCGTCGATGCAGGCCCCTGGTCAAGCCAAAATATCTTCAACCGTACTTCATCTTTCGTCCCGTTTCCATTTTCCCGACGCATTCCATTTGGGTTTGAATGGGAGTTCATGCATTCTCCAGGAGGATCAGGTGCTGCGGGTCAACAGCACCTGATATCCTCTTCTTCCAACCAGATACGGTCTCCTACCTGGAAGATGATCAGGGGACACAAGGCTGGGAGAGAGAGAGAAGAGCCCCAAAGGGAAAAGAGAGAGAAAAAAAAAGGGTTAAAAACGGAGAGAAAAAGAATAGAATATAGACGACCAGTGGCCCTCGGATCAGAAAAGGAAAAGACAAAAAGGTTCGAGTGCAGGAGTTTTGCATGTTGATTTGTATACATATCGTTCCGCCATCCTGTATGAAGTTGATTATTCCGTTGAGGTTGTGTATGTGTATAAGCGATAATGAGATATTCTGATGCAATTACTATGAATGAACCGTCTCCATCGTATGCGTTCCTTTCTTCCTGATGATTCAGACATCCTTGTTTCCCATCTGTCCGAGGCTGAGCCGATTCCAAGAAGGAAAAACGAGGCATCTGATTTTTGCCATCCCGAGATTTCCCTAACCTGCTTTCCCCTCTCTTTCGGGAATCCCCTCCTGTTTAAAAGAATAACGACTCACCGGATATGAAATGAGATGAATCTGGGACCTGAACAGGTGAGAGACTGTGACTTGCACCCCGGACGCTTTTCTTTCCTGTCTGTCTTACCCCACGTTTCCCCTCTGCCTTGTTTTCGGTCCATCTTCTTAGTACTACTACTTACGCTCTCCCAACCTAACTGGTTTGCCACGGGGGAGTCGATGAATCGAGTCTGATCTAATATTAATGAATTCACTTCTGACAGATCCTCTTGATATAAAGCAATCAACCCATCTTGATTGCACCATCTGGCCAGCCTCCCAACCGCAGACGTCACCGCTGGGCGCTTTTCCCCGGACGATATCAGCAACTCCTGATTGGCTGCCGGCGTCCCCCTCTCCTTCTCTCTCCGCTGCGTCACGGCCTCTTCGTCCTTTTCCCGTTTCGACCTCTTCGTCGCTGCACACTCTTCGTCTTTCCCTTCTACGGGTTCCTTCGGAGGATATCTAGGGAAGACTACTGCATGTCCCGACTGGTCTTTTTTGCTTCTCGTGTTCGGTCCGACCGCTGTCTAACTAGCCGCCTTGCGTCCTGAGAACAGGGTACTCGCTTCTCGTCCTCTGTCACTCGGCCAAGTCTATCCACCTACTCTCGTCACGGATCTTGTTCTTCTTATCGGGAATATAACACTCTACCCTCTTCGATCACTGACAACCTGATATTTCAATCTTCTTTAAACCCGTGTACGCATCGAGCCCTCGTGATCATCGGGAAACATCGTGACCCGCTCGGTCCCCTATTAGGTCCTTTAAAACAATAAGCAGAGCATCATGTCAACCAACAGGCCGTTCCTGGCCAACTTCCTGGCCGCATTTCGAGCACAGTCAACGTACAAAGCCTCCACGGCTGGATCCCAATCTACAGCAGCCACTTCGTCTTCTATCTCCTCGACACAGATTTCCCAAAGCGCCCGAACAATAGCAACTAAAGCCGCCGGCAGTGGCTCCGGCCCATCATCCTCTTCCTCGGCAGAACAACAGCCCTCATCATCTACCTCTACAAGCCACCACTACCACCACCACTCCACTTCTGCTTCCTCCCGTCCACACTCACACCCGCGATCACCCCTAAACCAAACGGCCCCCACCGACTCCTCATCGCCTTCGCCGCTGGCTTCACCTTCTTCACCCCCGACACCCGCATCCTCGAACCCCATCCCCATTGCAAACACACATGACCGCCAACGACGGGGTAGTGACAGTTCGAATGGCTCGGGTGGATTCCGCGATGCGCTCGGGCATGAGAAGTGGTACATTGGCGGGCGAACGCCAAGCGGAGAGGAACGGTTCTACCGGTTAGGGATGGTAACTAAGGGCGGCGGGCGACTAGGAGGGAGTGGGCGAGTAGGAAGTATTGATCAGCTGAGTCTGTGATTACTGTTCGTTCCCCCTGTGGGATTATGATTATGATGGGGTTATTAGGTTCGGTGTATACTTTTGTTCTTTTTTACATCTTTATTTCTTAATTTTGGGTCCTTCTGCTTTGGGGCATTGATGGGGTTGTCTTGGCGTTTTGGCTGGAAGACAACCTGAAAATACTTTTGATTTATTTTATCTTCTTCTCTTTTGTTCGGGGTACAGGTGGATTTTGTACTTGATTCTTTTCTTTTTTTTCTCTCTACTCAGTTACATGGCCAAGACGGAAGGTGATTTCTTGTCAGTCCTTGGTTATGGTTAAAGTTGGTACGGTACACCTTGGGGAGGACTATGAACAGTGATCCCTTGCTATGGATAGAAAAGCAAGGGATTGAGGACAAAAAGGGAAAAAGAAAACGAAGGTGTAAGAAATGAAGACCAATAGGTCTTGATGCTTCAATACAATCTATTCAGCGTCATTGATAGATGCAATACCTAAGACTTGGTTGTTGGCAGGTTGATATTCTACGTTAATGAATATATCTCGGTAATAACAATGAAAAACAAATGTATTTTTTCTCTCTATGATGCAATGTTCTATATGATATTATATGCAATTCGGAGGTTCATTCATCACGCAACTATACAGCCCCATTACCATTGAGCAACCTCTCCCTCTCACCGATATTTTCAGCATCAGTATCAGCTCTCGCCTCCACAGCCTCAGCACCACTCAACCAAAGCATAGGCACAGCCGTCGCAGCCGCCAAAAGCCCCAACACCAACATAGTCATCTTCCACCCAAACCGCCACTCGAAAACCCCAAACATGGGGCCCAGGAACAAGCCGAGGAACTGGTACATGGTCTGCAGACCGAAGGCCTGGGCGACGGCGCCGCGTTTGCCAAAGATGCCTGGCTGGGCGCGTTCCATGGATTCGAGGACGGATTGGGTTTCGAGGAAGAGGGCGGGCATGCAGAGGTTGACGAAGACGCCGACGAGGGCGAGGAGGGCGAGGAAGATGACCTTGTGCGGGGTTGTGTTTGATTCGACGAAGCGGAAGAGGATTAGGGTTGGGGCAAGGAGGAGGAAGGCGAGGACGGAGATGATGCGGTTGCCGTAGCGGTCGGATAGGTGGCCTTGATATGGGTGTTAGTGATGAGGGAGTTTGGAGAAACTAAACTGTTCAAGAGGGAATCTTTACCAAAGTAGGGCTCGAAGAAGGCTGCTATGACTGGTGCGGTGAATACTAATCCTGCGCCGAGAGCACCCCAGCCGTACGTCGATTGGACGAAGATGGGAAGGAACTAAAAGGGTTAGTTAGTAGGTGGTTTTGGATCGAGAAAGATGTGGACATACTGAATCAAAAGCCGAGAACATCAAGCCTTGCATCAAGAGACCGATGGATGAGATCACTATCTGCGGTTGCTTCAGCAAAAGAAGAAGAGCCGGTTTACTCTGACTTTCGACGTGTTCGGGAGTCTGAGGACGTCCACCGGGGAACGTCTGATACTCTGTTCGAGGAGAGACAGTTCCGGTCTCTGGGATCCAGCGCGCCGCAACACGCTTTTCTATCACCGCCAGTCGCATGGCCACATCGAAGAGCACCACGATGAATGCCATCACAAACACTCCATTATACCCAAGGCGCTCATAGACCAACCCCCCGAGCATCGGTCCGAACATAAACCCACATGAGATCGCCGATCCCAAATATCCAATCGTCTGGCCCAGGCTGTCGGCGGGTACGGTGTCAGTGATCAGGGCCAGCCCCGCGACCATCACCATGGACGATGAAGAACCTTGTAGTATCCGGGCCGCTACAAACATCCACGGTGCATGCGCAAGTGCGAGCATGATCATAGATGTGCCAAGAAGGAAGAGACCACCCAAGAAGGGGAGTGAACGGGTGCGCGAGCGATCAACCAGCCAGCCAAAGAGGGGACAGCTGATCAAACCAGACCCAGCTTCAACCATTAGAAGCAGGCTGACCCAAAATGCTCCTGTTTTGACATAAATATGAGTACAGTTGTCGGTGGCAAGGTCGAGAGTTCAATAGCGTTGGAAGGACGTACGATTTTCCCAAGGGATACCTGCGCGATGCACGAGGGCATCGGGCATGACAGGAACGATCTATAGCATATTTTTGTTGGCATTCTATTTCATTCTGATCCATGAGTCACGTATCGACAAAGGTTGCTTACCATGCCATAGAGAAAGAAGTCCTGAGGGGAAGAGGAAATGGTCAGCAAGGAGGTCTTGGTAGAACAACAGCAGGTAGAGAAAGAAAAATACCGTGAAACTCGACATCCAAAAGGTAGCAATGATAAATGAGGTCGAGGAGCGAAAACCTAGTAAATATGGAGGGCCTCCAGAACAGTGCGGTTTTGAAACGGCCATGGTGACTTGAATTGAAGATTGAGTATGAATTGATGTTGGATTGGAGTTATGAGGAAAATCGTTTATCGAGGCCGTATCTTATCGATTATCGAGAGCAAATTAGCCCAGAGAGACCAAGCAGCCATGCCTGCGGAGTGATGGAGATTTCAAGTTGAATCCAGCCAGGATTTTCCCTTTGCTCCAGATGAATTGTCTGATGAGCTAAGATGGCGGAGGTGGATAACGCAGGGCCAATGATAAAAGCACGAGATATTATCGATGAAGGCGTCATTCGGAGATTAATAGCAGCTGCTTTTTCTGCTGCTTGGTGAAGGCAGTTAATTCAGAAAACATGCCATCCCGCATGTTATTGTGAAGGATTCACCATTACTTCCACACCATCCGGTGTCTGGGATCATCAATCGCAGGTGGCTTCTCTCTGTTCGGCTTGTCAGGCCCACCGATCGTGATGATCTTGGACCCGCCTGCGGAGCCCAGCGACAGACCGTTCAGCTTCAAGTGTTCTTCAAGGCATAAATACCAGCGAGCCTTTCAAATTGAATATCCAGTGCATCATAAAATGAATCCAATATCCAGTACTGTCATCTTCAGTGTCTATATCGCACCCCCACATTACGGACTAATGGTGTCACTGCTTTAAGTGATCGACTCTGCAGGACATAGTTTGATTAGCCAAGAACAACGGTATGGAGTATGGATGGAGAGCTCTGAATAAGTACTCTCTTGTTGTAGGCTGTCAAAGGAGTGCTCACTATCGTAATCCATACCCATCAGACGAATGCATACTGGAGATGATCAGATGCCCTGTTGATGGGCAGTCCAACGGACCAATGCCGTAGCTGGGTATAGGGGATATCCCACTCCAAATGTTTACCCCCAAAATTCATATCAGATCCGGGATTCATCATGTCACTCAAAATACGCAGCGAATCCCGGGTTGACGACTGAGCCGCATTGCTTGTTCATAGAGTGTACAGCAAACGGCGTATGGTTGAGGAGAGAGACCGGGGAACACCGTTATTGCTTCAGACCCAAGCTAATGACCGGTATTTGGATGTCAACGGTCTCTTCCTTAGTTGCAACAGCTTCGGAGTGATTTTCCTGAAGAATAGCAGTGAAGCCGTAGTGGGACGATATATCCTCTGCAGCGTGGTGGCCCGATAAGATAAGCCGGAGGAGGGCTGCGGCCGTCCGTCTTGCGCGGGCATCGGAGCTGGCCGATGACCTCGCCAGCGACCATCATGCCATCCCCTCGTTACGGTCTTCCAGCTTCCAGCTTTATAAAGTCTGTTTAGTTCGCTGCCTTGCTTCGTTCGAAGATAGCTTATTTTTGTGATTGAGGACCAGAGTACCATCATATAGACTGAAAAGCGAGCACCCTTGCAAGCTATCTACTATCTACTACACCGCTCACCTTATCATCATCAATCCTTAACCAAAGACCACCATGGCTTCCCTCGCTGCTGCGCGTTATGGAAAGGACAATGTCCGTGTATACAAGGTTCACCGGGATGAGCAGACTGGCATCCAGACGGTCGTGGAGATGACCGTCTGCGTACTGCTGGAGGGAGAAATTGATGAATCGTGAGTGCCTATCTATAACAATACCGACCTCATCGAATCCGTAACTGATTATACCGGTGTGCTACAGCTACACAAAGGCTGATAACAGCCCCATTGTCGCTACCGACTCCATCAAGAACACCATCTACATTCTCGCCAAACAAAACCCCGTCACACCCCCGGAACTCTTCGGCTCCATCATCGGAACCCATTTCATCAAAACCTACAAGCATATCCACGCAGCCCACGCCAAAATCATTACCCACCGCTGGTCACGTCTCAATGTCGACGGCAAGCCCCACCCTCACTCCTTCATTCGCGACAGCGAGGAAACCCGCAACGTGCAGGTGGACGTGACCGAGGGCGTGGGCATCGACATCAACACCGCCATCTCCAACCTCACCGTGCTGAAGAGCACCAACTCCCAGTTCTGGGGTTTCCTGCGTGACGAGTACACCACTCTGCCCGAAACCTGGGATCGCATCCTCAGTACCGATGTCGATGCCAACTGGCAGTGGAAGCGATTCAGTGGTCTGGACGAGGTTCGCGCCAACATCCCCAGATTTGATGCTACCTGGGCCGCCGCGAGGGACATTACCCTCAAGGTATTTGCTGAGGAGAACAGCGTGAGCGTGCAGAACATCATGTACAAGATGTCGGAGCAGATTCTCGCTTTCCAGCCCTCGGTTGAGACCGTCGAGTACTCGTTGCCCAACAAGCATTACTTTGAAATCAGTAAGTTCACCTCTTGTTTCAGTATCTTTTCGCTTCGCTCTAACATTTGCTTCCTATAGACCTCGATTGGCACAAGGGCCTCAAGAACAACGGTAAAGATGCCGAAGTCTACGCCCCCCAGACAAACCCCAACGGTCTGATCAAGTGCACTGTGGGACGACCGAAGAGCACACATGGCGTTAAGGCCAAGTTGTAAGGGCGTGGAAAAAAGCAAAACTTTTTGTTTCATTTCTGGAGTTGACCAAGGCATACCTGTATGTAAATAGTTCTTTGGGATAGGGTATTCATTTAGCATTCGACTTGATATGGTTTCATATAGTACAGCAGCACCAAATAGACAGGGGATGGATGCAAGTAAACGAAGAACCGATCCCGCCTCAAAACTGTCTGTTGGGGATCGAAGGATCACAAACAAGAGTAGTAATGTCACAAAAACTCCCACCCATGCGCTTGCAGTCGTAAGAAAAAGTACAAAATAAATTACAGAAACAGTGTCCTGCCACATCTGGCAGTGTAGGATATAAAAAAAATAAAAGACCTGTTTTCTTTTTTCCCATCTTCCTCTATGCGGACGTCTTGGCGGCCTTGAAAGCTTCCTGCACCTCGGGGAGGCTTCCAATGACCGACTGGTTGCCGTACTTGACAATATTCTCCTTGTAGGGGTGGGCAAGTCCTTCGAAGGCTATAATACAGTTAGTTTAACTTCTCCAGAAAAAGCACATAGACAATAAGATGGACAATGGCCATGAATCGTAGACCCAAAAGGCACCTCATCTCCATAAGGCAAAAGACTCACTCTTCAACCGGGCCAATCTCTTCTCCCTTAACCGGTTCTTGGGCAACATTCCCTTGACTGCCCTCCTCAGAACCTCACCACCGCCCCATTTCTCAAACATCTTGTCCATGGTCATGCTCTTCAGGCTACCGGGCCGGGTCGTGTGCGTGTAGTAGAGCTTCTGGGCGCGCTTCTTTCCCGTCGTGCGGAGGTCATGGCAGCCAACAGCGACCACGTAGTCACCGCAATCGGTCGAGGGGTCGTAGATGGGCTTGTTCTTGCCCATCAGGACAAGGGCGATGGATGAGGCCAGGCGTCCGAGGGCCCGGGGATCCGAACCGACATCGACATAGTGCCATGTGCGAGAGTAGGCGAGACGGGTCTGAGTTTTTGATTAGCCTTGCTGAATGCATTTTGCTGGAATGTAAGGTATATCGAAGCAATTGCTGTCAAGGTATGATATCAATGGGATACGGTACCTTTCCGATTGTTTGCGACATGTTGACTTTTGATACCTACGGCGTAGGATCAACCACCCAAACACAATAGAAATAGAAAAGGTAAAGTAATATAAAGATAAACCCCCAAAAGGCAGAAGACAACAAGCACTATCAAACCAACCCAGAAGCTACCTAGCAAAAGACAGCCAAAGCCAGCAACACCTTCCAACGTAATCAACCTCCTTTGATAGACCGGAACGGCTGGGCTCGAAGTTCTCAGCTCACGTGATCTCGGACCCCCCGTGAAGCCCTAGCCGGCACTAGCGCCGCACACTAAGCGAAAAACGCCCGCACGGATTGCCCATTATCTCGAATCGAGAAATCGAGCGAAAAAAGCCCTGCGACGACGACCACCCTTTCAACAACCACACTCCCCCTCGACACCGACAAGGGCCATTTCACCCACCATGGCTTCCGTCCCGAGTGTGCAATGCTTCGGCAAGAAGAAGACGGGTGAGTTATTATTTTTTCATGCCATTTTAAAATGGCCGCGGAGTTTTGGATGATGGGGTGGTTTGACTGACATTTTTCGATCTTAATAGCTACCGCTGTCGCCCACTGCAAGGTATGGATGATCCCTCGTTCATGATCGGTCGATTGGCAATTTCTACGTTACGGAATGGGAGGAACGATGGAAAGAAAGAGAAAAAAAAAAAAAATGCTACATCGATATGGGGAATTTTTGGGATATCCATTTTTATACAACGGAAAGGATACTGAGACTCGTGTTATCAACAGCAAGGCAAGGGTCTTGTCAAGGTCAACGGCCAGCCCCTCTCTCTGGTCCAGCCTGAGATCCTCCGCTTCAAGGTACGACTCGACCCTCCCCTTTATCCCGAAGTCAAGCGGAAACAAAAAACTGCATAAGCAACGACGTCGGGAGGAACTACTAGGGACGACATATCTCTGACATGCGCAATTCTTGAACTTTAACAGGTCTACGAGCCTCTCCTGATCGTCGGTGCCGACAAGTTTGCCGGTGTCGACATCCGTGTCCGTGTCACCGGTGGTGGTCACACCTCGCAGGTTTACGCCATCCGTCAGGCCATCGCCAAGTCGATTGTCGCCTACTACCAGAAGTACGTTGACGAGCACTCCAAGAACCAGCTCAAGCAGGCTCTTGCCCAGTACGACCGCACATTGCTCGTCGCCGACAACCGCCGCACGGAGCCCAAGAAGTTCGGTGGACGTGGTGCCCGCGCAAGGTACCAGAAGTCGTACCGTTAAAAAACCAAAATCAAAAAGAAACGCAACGGCAGAATGGTGTTTGGTTTTTTACACGGTGGACTGGGGAAAGAGGGGATCCATGGGGCGATCCTGGGCGATATGTCAGGATACGTTCGGATATGGTTGTGGTAGTGGAATGGGATACTGGCTCTTTCTCGGCTGGAAATAGTATAGGCCAGAAATCTGAAATATCACCCATTTTTTTTCCTTTTGTTCAAATGAAAGGAATGTGATTTCCGGATGTTTGTCCTGCATTAATGTTTTTGGGTCTGGGAGACAGTTCGGCTGTCTTTGAAACTTCAATATCGCATGACCAGGATGCAGCACAGCATAGAAAAGCAATGCAGAACCACTTACGACCCTACATGGATGTTCCCTTCCCGTCAATCTAGTTTACCATATCTGCTCGCCAACCCTAATGTGCTAGATACTAGTTAGACGCTCTATATTCTTCATTGTACTATCCTATCTGGGTTCGTAGTTTTCCTTGTGGGTAATGAATGGAATATCTACGTGCTGTATTCCGCCGAGCTCTCTTAGTCAATCTACCCCGCTTGTAGTAAGTAAAGCATACATATTGATTACATTTAAGTGCTACCCTTTCCATAAACCTCATATGACGAGTGATAACCACAATCCAGTCTCTCATTTAAGTATGTCTATTAATTATTATCATGATATCTGTGGGTGGGATGAGAGCCGTGATCGAGTCCCAGATAAAATATCTGCAAACTAAACCTTGTCGAAGAAACCGCGAAAAGATGGGTATGAGATATTAAAATAAAACAAGCGTCATCGGTGCATCAATAGAGAATTTGAATGCCTGTCCTGATTAGATCCCTATCAAACACCATATCTCGAAGCCTAGGCGTATACGCTGTTATCTGCCCAGCAGATACCGCTGTATAGCGAAGGGTGACCGTTCAGATCATCCGGTATGTTCTCATAGCTATCGCTCTCTTCTTCCTCGGTGCCATCAAAGGAAAGAAGTTGAAAACGATTGAGTGCGGAAACTGGTTTCTTCGGAGGAATTTGCAACATGTCTTTCTTCGACACTGTCGGCATTTGGGGCAGAGGTTCCGCACAATCGTCTGGGAAGAAACTGATTCTCGTACCCTTGTAGACGAAACGTGACATCATACAAGAACGAGCAAACAGTGCATTATGGACGGAGTTTGTGGATATGTAAGCATTGCCTTGTTGAAATTTGACCGAAATGACAACGAGATTATGGATATGTTCAAGATCATTGCGAATGTGCGACTCTGTCATGTTTGGATTCACATTGTTAACGACTAAATTTCTTGAAGCCCCATTGTTGATCTTGGCTCTGACATAAGGAGGAAGGTAAAATTGACGTTCACTCCAAGAGACCTCCATCTGTATGATGGATATGGTTAATATATAGATGATACGCATACGCTCGGATGAACGGGTCGACTTACGCGCTTCCCGGCCAAATAGAGACCGTATGTCTTTGTATGCTGGAGGAAGTCTTGGGCGGCAGTCTCTTCCACGAATGACACATTTGCTATGCGCTCACGAGATCGGACATAAATATGTAGAAGAGCACCTCCTCGCACCGCATCAACAATGTCTTGATGAAAAACCCTATCTGGCAAGTTACGGATCAAGATGGTGCGCTGGCCCGTAGAAGCAGTGTAAGACCCTCCACTCCTCGACGAATCATCGCAGTCATCCTTTTCATCGCTGTTCTGGGAAATGATAACCCCATCTTCCTCTTCGTCATCATCTTCTCCATGGTGGCTGTATTCTTGATACTCATCCACAGTTTTGCTGCCGTTCAATTGGGTGGGGCTATTTGGATCGACGCTCCTAGTAGAGTGCTCATCACCTTGCTGATAAGGCTTTGGTGGAGGGGGCTGCGATCCGTAGATCAATATCTACAAAAAGAGTCAGCGGTCGTCAATTGTTCTAGTGATAAGCGTGCTCTAACATCAAGAGTCTCCTGGGATAGGCCCCCATTGAGAAGCGAATCCTTTAACTTTGCTGCGAGTGTATTAGGTTAAAAAATGGGACTCTTGTGCTGTAGGCATGGAGCTATTTGGACATCCTCGTAAAGATAAGCGACGTACTGAAATGGCAAGATGTTTGAAGCTGATTATCAGTCATGATTGAAATTAGCCATAGGATCCTTGTCATTTGACTGAAAATAAACATGGATTGCTCACCAAATACTCGTATTCTGATTTAGAGATTGTTACCTTATCTATGCCTGGAGGGCTCACATCCTGGGATGAACGTTTCTACACCAGATCTTATGAGCAAAAGATAGGAAGCTAGCAGATAACCGTTGTCACTCACGAGTTTGTTCCTGTCAGAAATATTGTCAATCAGTTTCTGTTCTGTCATGGAAGACTCGCTTAAAAAGATGCGGCTCACACCTCAGAGCGTAAGGAAGATTAGGCGAAGATACTCATGTACACTCTTTAAACGATGTAGAATAAAGCAGAAACTGAGCACTCACCCCTGAAGCCAAGGTTCAAAATGATTCTTTTCGACTGCGATAAAGGAAGACATTCTGGTCATTATCTGGGATACTGCTCAAGAGATCAGATAAGTGGTTATCCACAAGAAAAGAGCAAAGGAGGGGAATGCGTCATCTAAATATGATGATCACAGCCGTGCTCCACTTATGGAATGCAGGAAGATAAAGGGGGGTGAGAAAATAAAAGGCGAATAAAGAAGGCTGTCTTGTGGTTCTTTAGGATGGAAAGACATATCACAACATCACCCCACGTTTGCCCTGCAGGAGCGATCGGCCACTTGACTTGTTTTGACTAGAAAGAAATAGCTCTATTTCACTCACCACCATCAAAGGGTACCTCTGATACGATCAGGAATTTTGAATGGATGTGGTTGTCAATGGATGGTTGGGGTGGAGGAGGGAGAAGAAGAAGAGAGGTGGGAGAGACGCCCGTGTGGGAAGGTGTAGAAGAGCATGACCAGTGACTTTTTTTTCTCTGCTTGAAAGAAATGTATGTGTTGTGTGATCGACGACCAACGGTTTTCAACAAATTCAATAGCCTACCACATAAGAACAAAGACAACAAGACAAACGCTCAACCTGTTGGACAAGTCAGCGCTTTGACCACCCAGGAAGACAAAGACGATCAATAACAATACTCCACCAGTCTATACTCTATCTATCTAAGAGTACTAAGTTAGCAGTAGCAGAGTATTAGTTAAGTTCTTCTACATATCATCATCTTCATGCGGGCTGACGCAAGGCGGCCCCCCCTCTAGTCTTCAACGACGAACACTAGCATCTATCTGCAAAAGTTGCATCCCAACCCGTTTGGGCAGATTGGGTTTCTCCTGCCTATAATGGCGTCGTGGCCCAATAATCGATTATAAACTCAGTCCCTATCATGGGACACAGGCTTCAAAAGTGGCAACCCGCTCGAAATAATGTGACAGGGATCATGCTGCTTTCGTTCTATCCGAATCCCGCTCTCTCATGCATAACACTACGGGTGTGACGGAGGGAAAAAATGAACTATTTGAATCATTGCAAGGGATGTGCGCTATTTCACCCCCATGATTTAAATAAAATAAGGAAGGACCGCTCATATCTGAAGGATTCTCAGATCAAATGCGGAAATCCTTTAAACAAAGATACTCAAGGTCTGGCCTCATCTCACGGTTCGAAATCGAACTATTTTTGCAAGGCCAAGATACTCACAAATTATCATTAATGGCTATATGCCATAATAAACTCGACGCTGCGCCTGCTGACCACAATGGGCGACCTTTAATGCCGGACGATGGTCTTGGAAAATGGAACGTTGCCAACGAAAAAAGCAGGCCTTCATCGGCCATATCTGCTGATTTGGAACGTTTTATGGCCCTTGGCATCTTCGTTATTCCTGCTGTATATGGTTCCAATACGCGAGAGGGCTGGCTTTTTCTGCACGCAAAAATCATGCAAAGCATTAGAAGTATCTCATCCGACGTCTCTGGTAGACTCTGAGGCCAGTCCCTCAACTCCATCTTGTAGCTCACCCAAACGCCTAGGCTCTTGTAGTGCTGGTGCAGGCTGTTCAACATTTCTGTCAGCTTCTCCTGCTGTAACTCTCCGTCGTCTTACTCTTGCGACTTGGACAAAATTGATGGCCACCCGCGCTATAAATAGTGCCACAAGAAGGCCTATCACAACCGACTGCGGTATATACATCTCTCCCCCTTGGCCCTCAACTAGCTGGTGGCGATTCCCCGATGAGGGAAACCCAAAGGAGCCAAAGGAGATAGAAACCGACAAGGGGAAATGCGTAAAAGAAGTCAAGAATCTTGTAGAGCCTAGTGGAATGGACGATGTCATCGGACCAATTGCCAAGGGGAGGACCGAAAAGATGAAGAGAGGGACGGCTAGTCATAAGAGAGACAAAAAAGAGGGACGCGTCGACCTTTAGAAAGAACAATGGTGAGTATCACGTACACCTTCGGACTTATGACGAGAGTAAACATACCATTCTCTGGCCTCCAACTTCCTGATCCAACGTGCAGTGATCTTCAACCTCTCCCGTACGCTGGTTGCAGACAAGAGTGCATACTTCTCATCGTCCGATACAGGGAGGACGCTGGCAAACCACCAAGGAAACTTAACAGGGTCGGTCGGTGTATCCCCGTACGCCATCAGTACACGTGGATGAAGCCATGGCGCCTTCTCATTGCGCTGTTTGTGCACAAAGTCCAAACCGAAATTCAATAACTGTTGCGTGGACATGGATTCTAATGACATCTCTGCGAAGTTAACGCCAGACGAGGATAGATCGACAGTAGCTGACGTCTCCATAGCCTCGATCCGTTCCTCTTCTGAGATCGAGATATCATCAACACGTTCCGTTTTACCAACATGATAGCTGTCCACAACGTCGGATTTGGTCACTCTGAACCGTGACACACCTGTAGCTATAACAAGACTTCTTCCGTCTGGAAGCATTTCAAAACGGTCGACTAACAAGACAGTACCATACTGCATGAACTGTGTCCTCCCCAGATCACCCTGGGACCGTCGAGTACGGTTAAATGTAACCATTCCGAATTTATATTCGCGATTCTGCATGACTCTCCGTATCATGAGGCGGTATCGAGGCTCATAAATATGCAAAAAAGTTGGCATATTCGGGAATGAAAGTGAGCCAACGAACAAGGGAAGAGTCTTCCCATCGTCTAGACTTGACCCGTCCTGAGCCAGGGTCTCTATTCGTTCTGCAACCTGATCTGGGAACAACCTCTCCGTGAGGTCCGCTATCCTTGTGTTTAATGGCTGAGACTGTACCGCCGACGGCATGTTCAGCTTTCGTCGGCAAGTAGGACAGAGATCAGTATGCTTCAAAACCATCGCAACACAACTTCGACAGAAGGTATGTCCGCAAGGAGTCGTCAATGGATCCACGATCAGCGAGTAGCAGACATGGCAGTCCAACTCGTTCCGCACGGCTTCTTTTAATTTTGCGAGAATATGTTGTTCGTTACTGGCATATTCGTGCGACTGCCGTTCTGTTCTTTTATCTTCGTAGGAGACCTCCGATGCATCGTAATCAAGCGTGCCATGTTTCGTCAAATCGTAGATACCTCGCAGTAATCCTCGCCTTAGATCCGCGCTTTTAACTTCCAAGTACCCATCTCGATAATCATCCCAGATCAACCTGGGCCATTTGTCCCTTTCTTCAGTGTTGCTATCGGTGTCATTCTCAAGAACCTCCGCAAACACATCAACCAATTTCGTCATCAAGACATCGGCGCCACAATCTTCCACGCAGTGCTCTACAGCACACTTTCCCCACGAGCATGTAAAGCCCTGCATCCGCGCCTCACCTCCAGGATAGCTTATTCCCTTCCGCTCTCGAGTAGGTGGAAGGCAAGTCCGACACAGTGTATTTCCGCATGGTAACCGAATCGGGGCGCGAAGGGGTCGCGAGCATCGCGAGCATTGAATAAGACGGATGACATCATGGGCAAGGAGAGGAAAATCCGTATCGGTGGAGGGCGAAGTAGTTGAGATCAAGTCTCGTGTTGTTATCGTGATCGGGTCGCTGTTGTCATCTCCAATCTGTGGTGGAGAGTGTGGAGAAGCGCCAGCATCTTCCATGGGAATAATAGGGTCTTGAAACAATTTAGAGAGGATATATAGTAATAATATATGAATTATAGATGAAACGATACCGATTTAAAAGTTCGAACCTGCTGATTCTGTACTGGATCAGCTGTTGGCCAGGTTGCTTGGTGAAACATGAAGAGGGGAGTTCCTGGAATTCGTAGCTAAGCCGGAGCTCTGCGTATCCGAGGTCGCAGTGGAGAGACCGACTCGGAAGATAGATTCCAACAAAACCGGTCGGCAGTTGACAGCAGACAGACATGGTTGGTTTCTTTTTAATCTATGATTAGTTTTAAGCGGTCAGACAGCTGAAGCTATAAGACATATGCCTCGAATGAACACGGAGTTTCTACTGCACTGGAGCTTCTATATGCCAACAGTGAAAAGGGTAACGCAGTATTTCTCCACCTGCCCTTACGTGTATATGTACATATCTGCAAAAAACCAGATATAGAAACATAATAATAGCCCAGAGGGACACAATATTTCATGATGATGGTTTGCTTATTTGTTTCTCCAATGGCCCGATGCATCAACCCACAACCCAACGTTGCGCGGTAGCAATCGAATCGACCAAACCTCGTAGACCTTACCAGAAGACCCCAATACGAGGCGAGAAAAGCAGAAGAGAAAGTAAAAAAAAGGCCCAAAAAGACGCATTGGTGATATCCTTTCATTGCTCATGACAAAAGCCGTCTTAACGCCGCACCAAAAAGAAGAAAATGCAAAAACATGGCATTTGCTCGTCTCTCGGAGAAAGAAATACTATTCCTTGAATGGCGTAGATGATGAACAAGTTGAAATACCCATCCGAGTCCCGTAGACTGTGAGGAGTGAGTTGTTCCCCGAGGGCAAACCACTAAGAGGAGGACAAGGGGAAGAAAGGTGCAAATCAAAGATGATAGAAATCACCCAGACTCTTGTGATGAGGTTGTTTCTGACTCAGTGTCTGAGTCCTCTTCTAAAACAATCCGTCGCATGACACTTTTATCGAACAGATCAAAAGCAAAGCGTCGCGCGGGTAGTCGAAAGTGATGGCCTTCAAGAATACACAGAGCCTTTCGGAATAACTGGCTTTGGTGGAACCGTTCTGGCTGCTTTGATTTGATGCTGTGATGTTTATGGTCAGTCTCTAATGCATTTGAACACTTCCTGGATATGATCTGTCGCATACCTGTGCAGATCTGCCGCCGCCCTCTTAGATAGGACGGTGTTGCCCATATCAACGACCAATTTTAGAATCTTTTGGTTAACTGGGTCTGGGTCCATCGTGGCAGCCTTGAACTTGTCGCGAGAATTGCGCTTCGCATCAGGGCTTCGACCGTGAGCAGGGAACTCAACCTAAGGCAATATTATTAACCGATGGACTTTAAAGTTGAATTTGTAGAGTCGAAAACATACCAGAAACAGCTTATTGAAATCGGTCGGTAGGCAAAATCCAAGCGAATCTCCTTTCTGGTCGACTGCAGAATCCCATCCAACACTTCGCAATACTTTCAGGCCGTGTCGACTGCGTGAGATCAAACCAAGCACAAAAAACGCAGTTCCTCTCATTGTCAACACCTCGGCGCTTTCTGCAATCTTCACGATATGCTCGACAAGATCTTTCTCCAAGAATGGTGCTCCAAGTTCCATCGAGCCAACGTTGCCAACTGCCCAAAGACATCCCTTAACTTTGAGAAGGGACTCGTTGTCTTCTTCATTCAATTGGAAATCCCGAACTGTCCAGGCGAATTCATTAAAATGGCCAGACTGCTCGAGAAGACTGCAGCCTTCAGCAGTTCGTGCCAGCTCTCTATAAAAGTGAGGTGGGACCAGTCCAATATCCTGCATATCAACAAGATCCTCAGGAGCGAAACTACTCCTTCGTGGTTGATCAACGTAAGCACGGGATAGAGCAGCTTCCACAAGACCAACATAGGCATCATTGCGGCCCAAAAACCAGTCATCCATTTCCTGTGTGATGTAGTCCAGGCCGTCCAGGTAGTGGTACCCTACCGATGTTGACAGAAACCGCAAAAGTAAGGGTGCACCGATTTCACCAAGGTGATCGAGGGATGGTCGGCATTTGACTACAAATTCGAGATAGTCACGTTTATTGCACGCCTCTTCGAGAATTTTCACGGCAACTTGGCACACCGAAACATCAGGATCGTAAAGCTGAGTCACTAGGAGTTTAATGACCCAGTCTGCGTTGCTGATAGCCATACTAGGGGAAAGAGTGCCATCACCAACTGCATATTTCCAGAGAAGTCTTGTGGAGAAAATTCGAATCTCTTTTGAGCCAGTTGTAAGAGCTTTGGAAAGCATGACTCTGAGATGGCTTTCGTGGGCGTAGTCCATATTCCCTAAAAGGGTCTGTATCAAGTCGTTTCGGTCCCGGAGTTCGATTATATGGTAAAACATGTTGAGCATATGCCATCTTTCCATCATGGCCAGCCCGTTACTATCACCACTTAATGTCCCCAACATGGCGAAATACCCCCCACTCAACGTATTAGCCATCTGTTCCCGGGAGAACAGAGGCGAGGATGAGGTGAGTCCACTCATCCGATCTACCTGAGCAAGACATTCAGCAACCTGTCTCAAAAACTTATTTTCTGCCAAGTATTTTGTTCCTTCTGGGTTCTGGACCAAAGTGCGCATTAACGCGCACCCCGTCCGAACGTAGCGCTGGTTAATCTTCGTGTTCGAAATCATGGAAAATCGATATTTGAAAGGTCGGTAGAATCCGATGAGTCGTTTGACAAACTTTGAGCCTTTAATTGCCTCGTCTAACCTCTTCGGGTTTATCAGAGGCCCCTCAACGATTCGGTGAATCAAATCCCACTTCCACTTGATATAGTTGACGGTGTTCAAGACATTAGTCTCCAATATTGCATTGCGAAATTGGGTTTCATCCATGGTAGGACTGAGCTTGTCTTTGCCTTGATCGTTGGACAAGAGAGACACAGATATGTCAGCATCAACACTATACCGAGCAGCCCCATTCGAAAAGCCTATAGAGCGCGCGAGTGTTCTATTGATGCTCTCTATCTGATAAATTGTCGACGTAGAAATATCGTGATTGTCAACGTCGAATTTAACCGCCGCTGGAAGTAGATGTGGAAGAACCTGTAGTTTTGCACTTATGTTCTGAGGCAAAGAATGATGCGCCAGCTTCAGAACTTCTGTAAGTAATAAAGTTGCTTTTCGTCGAAGCGAGAGATCCATTTCGTCTTCGATCAAATCGGAAAGAGCCTATGCCTCATTAGTATTCTACAGATTGCACTGCAATAATAGATGCAACAAACCTTTGATAACCCAGCCTCAACCAAAGTTGCCAGGACGAGCGTCGAAAAGTGTGCAGTGAGATCAAATTTATTGCTGTTGTCATCGTAGAATCCGCGATATTGTTTTGTATCAGTTTCAGGCCTGAGGTTCGCGACTCTGCCATAAGTCGTAAGCCTTCGGCCTGCGAGAAAAGACGAAGACCACGATGGAGGTTTTATCCGAAGGGCATCAAACAGAAGTTCCATGATCAGGTCTCTTGCTTGCGGATCTTGATAGTGCAGTGACTCCAGGAGAGAATGAAGAGGCTTCGTTTTGTGTCTTGCAAGAACGACCAACCCTGGCCAGGTTTTAAGCATCGCCGAGATAGCCTTGGCCGCCGACTTCAATCTCCCATTGCGCACAGAGTCAGACAAAGAATCAGTAAATGGAGCGAGAACGGCTTCTAGCTCGCAGCCACCTTGCAAGTGTTTCCTGCTATGCGGAGTGTCAATGACATGAAGAAAGCTTGATATCAAAGACTCCGAAGCACCAAATGTTCCTTCGGCTAAGGCATCATGTAATGTTCCAAATCCACCAGCGTATGCGATAAGCTCGGGATCTTTGACCAAGATTTCAGCGAGAGTCATGATAGATATGTTTCGAAGGCGGTCCTCGTGGTGCTCAGCAACTGCGACAATGGTACGAACTACTGCGCGCGAAATCTCTTGGACACCATCCTTGACATCCAAGAAGCCTCTCACAAATTTTAGGGCTTGCTCTCGTTCAATGCTAGCTTTGCTTTCCTTCACAAGTGACAATATGACAAGCTCGTCGGTATGTAGTGATCGGATGGTCTGGAGGGATTTTCGATCTGCTATAGCGTAGCGAGTAAGACGATAGCCAGCTGCCACGACTTCTTTACTGTCGCCAAGCAGCATGACCTGAACACGCAGACCGAAAACAGACCATTCTAGGTCATACTTCAACGTGGGGTGTCGTTTGAAGAGTTCGACGAGACTGTTTGCACGCTCGACATAGAAATCTGGCGACATTCCTTCAATCTCCAGCGCTTGCAGCGTCTCCGCAAGGACGTATGTAGGCGACTCGATCTCCCCTTCCCCCTCTTCCACCAGGGGTCCATCATCGACATGGTCATTGGTGCGACTGGGCGATCGCATGGGACTACTTCGAAAAACAGTCGACGAAAGACGAGTCCGAGGAGGCGTCGACGGCGCCTGCGCACGTAGTAATTCCTCCTCAAGTTCATGTTGCAGCTCGGCCAGCTTGCGATTGGACGAGCCCAACTCCGATTCCACCTTCAACCTTTGATCTTTGGCGTGTTTCGGTTTGGAAAGCAGTGCCTCAAGCATATTCTCCGTCCCCATCTTGATCTTCATTTCTTTGGCGATCCTATCTCGCAAGGCAACCTGTCGCTCCTCGGTGCCGAGCAGATCGGTATCCTGGTCGACATTACTGCTGCTCGGCCTCCGCGGGAAAGTGCCATCAGGTCGTGGTGTAACACTCCGTGATGTCATGCTCTTAAGCTCGGAGCTGAAGCTGCCAGGTCCCCCGATGGAAGGAGCCAGAGAACCCCCAGATCCTACCCTGGGCCCGATAATCGAACTGCCCCCAGATTCTGACCGTCCATTCCGTCCAATCCTGGACGCAGAGTCCACCCAACTCCCATCCGCCGAGCCATCGTCGTGACTAGTCCGTCCATCACCCAGAACACGGTGCTGGGTTGACGTCCCAGAGAACCCTGAGTTATATCCGGACGCCATAGATCTCCATCTAGCCGCAGGAGGGGGAGTGTCTATCACCTGTCGCGAGAGAGCCGAGAAATGGAGAGCTGCATTGAGTTCGCAGTACAGGTATCAACGGCGGCTGGGATCACACAAAATCGCGCTTGCTAGGTACGGAACGAGCGTTTTCGAATCGGATCGTCGCTGACGGCGCAGGAGGCTTAGAAGGGAGGGGAGCTGAAATCGTTGCGATCACGGAAAGGTGGTTTACTGCTGCCAGTTAGGGTGGGGCTTTCTTGTTTATGTCGAGGCTCAGGCCGCTAGCCACATGGAAAAGAAAGACAAGATCCCAGTTTTAATCCAGGAAGCAAATAACCGTCCGATTCATACCTAGATGAGGGTCTATCCCACCGCTGTTGGTCTCACAAGATGTCTTGGCACCGATCAGCTGACTAAGGAGCCCTTATCGCCTGAGGCCTCCATTGTTTCGTAGTTCAATGTTGATTTCAAGCGTGTAGAAATCTAATGTACTTTACTCAACCGCTTTTTCATGGATATTAATGGTTGTATTCAAATTTTATTTGGTATTTTGAAATATTTCTATATATAATGACTTGAAAGTCGGGGGATCTCCTATCTCAAAGGTCGGGTATCTCCAAAAACAGCGCTCAACAAAGCCTCATAAGCTCAATATGTTCTCAAGACGGAATATCCAAAAGGAAGCTTTGGTAGATAACAGAAAAAGAAAAAAAAGATATACAAGAAAAGATCGGGTCACTCGTCAAGTAAACAGACAAATGGCTCGCACATGCTAAAAAGGTGAATGCAGGATATGAATGTGCAGAATGTACAAAGAATAGAGTACAAGAATTGAATTAAGCAAAAAGCTAACTCCAGAGATGCAAAGGCTCAATAAAACGGCAAATGGTAGAAGACACCTGAAGATCAAATACAAAAGGTTGTGGCCACTGTCAAGGTAACCAAACCTTGTTTTTGGATGCATCCACATTAAGTGAATTCGTGGTAATAGGGGGGCGGCTCCCCTTCTCAGCCAAAGGCTTTTTGCTCCTGAAACAAAACCAGGGCTTGAACTTGAAGCTTTTCCATAATACAACAGAAACGTAAATACCACCAACCGATGCTGCTATGAGACCATATGCAATCGGTGAAGCGGGTGGGATATCGGGGTTTTTCGTCACTGCGTAGTGGAAGCCGATTCCACCATTGACAATGCCGAGGATACAACAGAATCGGCCGAACCAGCGATGGACAAGACCATACAGGGTCTTCTCTTTCGTTTTGCGGTAGCGTAGATGTTGTATGATACCAAGAATAGGCTGAAAAACGGAAACTCCAATAATCGCCACGTAGCCGAGTATACCATGGTAACCACCAAGCTCTTGAAGATCCTTGGCGACAGAAATTCCAATTCCAAAGCCTGCCAGTGCCATGCATACGGCAAACATTTGGAGGGGGGCATGGATCCACGGGACGGCGAAGCGAGATGGGATGAATATTGTAAGAGCGAAGTTGGGAAATAGAAGGACAAAAGCAATAGAAGTAATCACGCCGTGTGCAATTCGCTTTTTATGCAAGAGGATGTCGCTGATTTGTTGCTGGAAAGATTTGGGGGTATAGTCGAAAATCGAGTGGTACGGTATCGTGAACGGGTTTTCAAAGTTGCCACCAATGGCCTTCGTCAGATCTAACGAGAAAATGCCATGCCAGTCGTGTTGTTCCAAAGGATAGGAGGTGTTGCTAGACCGTAATGGATCACCTTGCTTCAAGGCCCATATCCAACTGCTTTGGTTACTCATGATGTTGTTGCCGCTATGCAATGACATGCAACTATCACAGCGGATATTCGCTGTCATGAGTCCGTGGCGAACGCCGGACCCCTCAAGGAGAAAGGCTCTGATACTCGGGTCGTATGAGGGTTCGTAATGGCCGGATGTCGATCGAGTGGAAAGAGTGACGTTGCCTTTAAGCCCAGAGTACACAATAAAGAGGTTTCCATCGGTCATTTCAGAGCCCTGGCCGAATGCAAACCACGATATATTCGCGGGGGCTTCCAGTTGAAAGTATATAGTACCGTTGCCCAACTGGGCCGTTTTTTTGGGTATATTGACGCTATAGGACACGCCACTCCCGCTCGAGGGACTGTATGAGACGATCTGTGCGACGACTGATGGGACTAAATACGAGCATCAGCATTCATTACCAATCTAACCACATAATATGAACTCACCGATGCCCATCAGAATTGCCGTTATATATAAAAGGAATAAAATCATTATGGCGTCTGTCGAAGGAATGTATGCGAAGCGGGGCTCAGGCGAAAAGGGGCATCCGGGCCGTGAACGTGTCGTGGGTATATGTCAAAGTTTATATATAGATAAGGAACGGATGTAGCGAAAAGGATGTATGTATAGAAAAGAGATTCGTCAAGGAAAAGTATTTCAGGTGGTTCTAGGCGTCAATTGCTTGGGGAATCTGTATGATGTGGGTAGGATTCAGCTATCAGCTGCTATACTGTAGATGGTCGTGTATATGAAGCCGCAGTCGTCACTGAGTCGGCAAATGCAGTCAGTACATGCAATGACAGAAGCGCTCGACAGGCAGCATCTTTTTGATTTACAGGGCGAGTTCCATGAAGATGGAAAGGCTCCCGATCACGACCAAATGGTTGGGGCATTGGTGAGGGGTAAACGATGCCACCAGGATGAGCAAAAGGAACTGAAGGGGGTGTCTGCATACTCATAACATAGGCAGGAGGAAGTTGAGAAGAATGGCTGCCTTTATCCACATAGCGTTGCTGCAAGTGCCAAGCGAAAGATCTGCAAGACAGTTCTAACGTTCTGAATCTGATCAAGAGGGGATCAAATGAACGATATGCGATATGCAAGATCCAGTTAGGGGGACCACTGGGGCATGACCATTGAATTATTCGAATGTCAAAAAAAAGGAACGGCGGTCGGGACGATTCAACGACACAACATGGACAGCAGATGTCAGCACTCAACAGCAGGCTACAAAGTAGCGACAGCAGCAGTGGTTCGCAAGGACAGGACGAGCAACGTGACAGAATGAGAGAAGATCGTCAGTCAGCAAGATGGATGATTGTCAGATAGAAACAACTCCCAGGGCCAAAAGCGGGTACATGGTCCTAATAATGTATCGATCAGCCATCGAGGGCCATGGTGAAAATCCTCGGGCTTTTTACCTTAAAATGCCCCTAAGTTATTTCCCCCAAGCAAATGCCAAGTTGCCAACGCCTGACCATATGGGCTTCAGGGCCAGTGCTGGCGTGGATGTAATTGTTCGAAATTTCCATGGGGGCGACGATTGGACCGGAGAACGCCCGACCCAGTTCACCAAGAAGAGCGGGGTTTTGACTTTGCGACGGCTTCACCCTTTTACGATCAGGATACGGTCGACCAAGAAAATAATCATGCGATGGTGGCTCTGCTGCCAGGGCTGAGGAGGGGGATTACGTATGACGGGGGACTACGGAAGAGCACATACATATGAAGCCGCCCTCTCGACTCCGTTATGTTAGCCATATATGCAGGCCGCATTACTGTTGCTCTTGCGGCGAAACACCAGGCGCGTGTCGAGTCCTCCGCCTAGCGCCAATCGCAGTTCATTTCGCTAGTATATAAGTGGGCCGGTTATCCAACATGTATTCGAGGATCAAGACAGTTTATCCACGCCAACGTATGTGGCGCTAAGTCTCATCTATCATCTACGACTGATCCATCTGATTCATGTATCATCGATATATCTTGATATCTGTGACTACTGACTATTCCATAACTAACCATCTAGTTAGCAAGTCGGCCATGAATTGTTGGTAATACGCTGTAATGCCCAGACATCGGATCTCGGGCGGAACGTCATTTTGCCGATCCAGGGTGTGTGTCCGGAAGCACTAGCGGAGTGTCGGAGCCAATGAGTATATGGAAGTGATGGCGTGGCTTTCCCGTTCGTGGTGCTTTGCATGGCGTTCCGTTCGGTGGTTTTACTCGACTGGAAATAAGATTCTGACTGCAGGGGAATAATTCCAGTTTTACATACGGAGTACCGCACGGTGTAACATTCGATAAGGGGTAGGCTTGACGAAGTCATGGAGGTCCATGTCCCTTTTATTTAAAATCAGTCTTGCTCCTGGTCAATTTTCGAGTTTACTTGGAAAAAAAAATAAAAATAAAAATAAACGTGTTTCTTGAATCTCATTTCATTTTTATCAAAATTATTTTTACCAAGCGTGATACTCGTCAGCGATTAATATCCGTTGGTCCACTCCTCCACTGTTGCCCTCAGGTTATTCTTAGAAAATTCTAATATTACCGGTAATGTAACCGAACAGCCATACCTAATTTCCATCCAGGTAATTTCTATCCATGGAAGCTCTTATCATGCCTCGAGTAGCTCTACATCTACATCATCATCATCATCATTATTTATTTTGTTTTGTTCGCACGGACATCGTCATCTCTGTGACATTATGACAGATGTTAATCCTCCGGATGAAGTCTCATCCTTCTTCTGGGGTCCGTATGGCTGATGGCACCATCATGCGTATTATCATGGTGATTGCGAATCCCAGCGCTCCACCATGCATCATCGATACTCAAGAACTGGAATAAAATACATATGCTCAACCTTGAGCTTTCCCTTAGTCCCAAACTGAATTGAAATGAAGTTTCTTTTTAATTCATAAGATCATACGCCCCAGGTAACTAACTCACACATAACAACTTTGGACTCATACATAGCAATGAAGTAGGTACTCAATTCCAGCCAAGCCAACGCCACAAGCAAAGTCAGCCCCCCACACTTCACTCCGGCTCACACGACAGGCTCTGAAGTCCGAACGCATTACCGCCAAGTGCCAAGCATCCTGTGTTTATTATTTTGATGATGATTCGGTCGTTTTCTCGAGAATAGTCTTCATCATCTCGTTTCCAAGCTTGGCGGCCTCTGGGAACCGAGGAGCGAAATATTCTTGGATTCGTTCGAAGCGGTGGCGGTAGGACTCGAAGTCGCCAAAGGAAACGCAGTCGGACCAGGCCTAAGATTCACAAGGATGATGTTAGTGGCTAGATTAACAAGGAACAATGCAATTCAATGCATTAGTGTTGCACAAGTGCGACACTTTAGTGCATGTGCTTACCCGAGCTGCAAAGGTGAATTCAAGATCGTCTGAACGGAAAGTATTGTCGTCAATCGCAGTATCCAAAGCCTCATCAAGCAGTTCGGGGTTACGGAACAGATACTCGGTTACACCCAACCACAGACGAAAGAGCTACGCAATAGTTAGCAGGTTCATCGATATACACCAGTGATGACAGTGTAAAGTCAATCGGCAGGGTCACTGACTGGGGTTGAGCAAATCATGTGGTCATAAGGGACAATGCCGAGTCTTGACCAGCAATCAACAATTGCAAGCAGACTGAGATGATTGTTGGGAGGAGCCTTTTCGCGAGACCGGTTCGAAAGAGAAAAGCGATCGAGCACTTCATCCTTCAGGAGCAAATCTTGTCCTTCCGTTCCTTCTTTGAAGACAGCGGCACCCGCAGCCTTAACCCGACGCTTGAGCTCTTCTCTGTGTCCGCCAATGACGAGTTTATACAACTCCGTCACAGATTGTGCATACTGCCGAATCTGCTCCTTTGCAGCAGGGTTGAGGATAGCAAGTCCAGCATAGACATGCCACTTATTGGAGTAGATGCGTAATGTAATATTGATCTTTACATTCTCAATTCCACCAATCCAACGTGACATTTCCCACGGGAACTGATTGTTGGCTTGCCATGCGGTTCCCATACTCAAGAAGGCAGCGTGTGTTACGGCCTGTGTATCTGCAGTGATGCGGTCATGCATTTCACCTGTGAGATAAACATACTCAGATTCGAAGGAAGACAAGACTTCTTCAACGAATCTAAGACTCTCGTCGGAGGCTCGATGTTTGATCAGGACCTATACCTGTTTGTTATCATAAAAAGCCAACAAACCACGTACGGTGCATAGCATACCAGAGGCTGTCCTTTAGGGTTCACTTTAGGGCCATGGAGGGAATGGCAAGATACAACTTCTACATCCGCGGGAAGGTGTTTGTCGAATGCAGCCAGCTCCGGGGCCTTGCAGGACGTTTGGCCGCCGACGATTGCACCGACCTTGGTTGCTTTCCACACGAGTCAGACAACAGTATCGAAAAAGTACCAAGTTGCCTTGGTTTGAACAAAAAACTTGGACATACATGGCCCATACTGTGCGACTACCCGGTCGATAACTCCAGCTTCTACACTGTATAAAATGAAATCGCTAATTCTTGAAACCAGATGTCCATTCGGGAGAATTGTAACTCCTTGCTATATAGGATGAGTTTATGGGTTGTGTGACGCTGAGCAAAAGACATACTTGAGAAGCGAATTCTTTCTGTAGGTCTTCATAGTTTTCAGTCTTGTCACACGCGTTTATCCTTGAATATATCTGCTGTTAGTATAACTGTTCGGATTCTACCGAGAGATACAAAATACAATAAAAAAAAAAGACCTATTGAACCGAGAGTTAGCATCACGTCAACAAACAGTAAATGCGTGGCAGATAATCAAGGACAATGTTTGAAATTTTTCAGACAAAGAAAAATAAGGTAGCTGAGATTTTACATCATCGACGACCTGGCTGCCAACCATCATGCCAGAATGGCATGATAATCAGAGACTGCCAGGTCATACTCGAGCCAAATGCACTCAAGTCATCATTCAAACAGTTGGGCAGAAGGAGAAGGAGGGAAGGAGGATTCTTACCTAAAGCAAAACTCGCACGCATGCTGAGATAACAAAGGGAAAGCCATCGAGATTACCTCCACCCTGCCATGCTGAGACGCTGAGTATACATCTTGCCCATGTCTCCCATGCCAATAATGCCAATAGAGGCATTTTCCTTCGTAAGCACCATTATGAGTCACTTGCCTCCTGAGGCCGACTAGCAATTTCGAATTCCAGATCAAAAACCTATACGCCAAGGTACAGGTAACTCAGAGAGTGTAGAGCACGGCAGCAAATATACTGGAGCTACTACCAGTCCAAAGACACCCTCACTTCTGTCGAGGGCAGTTTGATTATTCAAAGGAAAGAAGGTGTGAGTGTGTAAAGGAAGATTTAAATACCCACGTAGCGCGAGAGAAAATTGCTAGCTGACCGCCCCGTCGGCCCGACTCCCATGCCGGGGTTTTCGGCGATCAGCTGTCTTTTTTATGTATGCCTCAGGCACCAGCTCGCTTGAGCACGGCCGTGAAGTGACTGCCAGCCAATGAGCGTTCGACAAGCCGCTAGGGCACACCATCCATTTTCTTGTATCCAAGTCCTTTGAGCGACTTCGTTTTTTCTTCTTTTTTCCCTCTCCATATTCCATCCCCAACCAGCACAATGCCTCCCAAGAAGACCACCCCTGCCGCTAAGGAGAACGTCTCTCTCGGCCCTCTGGCCGGAGATGGTATGTTTAATTTCTGCGTCGATTCACAATGATTATCATTAACATTTTATACTAGGCAAGCTCGTTTTCGGTGTTGCCCGCATTTTCGCCTCGTTCAACGACACCTTCGTCCACGTTACCGATCTCTCGTTCGTAACCCCCTTCTACAGCCTTTGCGCGAATCTCACGGACTTTGATATAAGCCGATAGTGTGGACATTGAGGAAGATGTAGTCGCTAACGGGTTTACAGCGGTCGCGAAACCATCTGCCGTGTTACCGGTGGTATGAAGGTCAAGGCTGACCGTGACGAGTCTTCTCCTTACGCTGCCATGTTGGCTGCTCAGGATGTTGCTGCTCGTTGCAAGGAGCTCGGCATCAACGCCCTCCACATCAAGATCCGTGCCACTGGTGGTAAGTTGCGACTTGGTTTATATATTTTTAGTTGTCAGCAGGCACTAATGGCTTTCATAGGTAACGGCACCAAGACCCCCGGTCCCGGTGCTCAGTCTGCCCTCCGTGCCCTCGCTCGTTCCGGTATGAGAATCGGCCGTATCGAGGACGTCACCCCCACCCCCTCCGACTCTACTCGTCGCAAGGGTGGTCGCCGTGGTCGCCGTTTGTAGAAACGTGCAGGTGTGTCTTTTCCGACTTGTGCAAGGCTTTTGCATGGCTGGAATGGAGGCTACCCGCCGGGTCTCTTACCTGCGGATATGGATGGAATAAACGCGAAGAACGGCAAATCTCGCCTGGTCTTCAATTTTTTCCAAAAAGCATTATGTTTGTTTTCGGTTCTGGTAGTTCGGTAGCATGTGCGGTTATATAGCTACCCCCGTCAATCAACACCTTGGCTGAAGATACTCTTTTTCAAACTGTCAAGTCCACGCAGCACCCGAGGTGTTCCGTGGAATTGGTTCTCGTAGAGCTTAATTCGTACTTCGCTTTGAATTTTACTAGATAGGGCGGCTTGGACGTGCATTCTATGTTGCCGTGAAGGAAGGAAACCTACGGCCTTTAAACAAATAAAATAACAAAATAAAATAATTGTACTTCAATCTGAGACTAACGGTTTTTTAACCTTTGATTGGAGATCGTTAATTATTGATGTTTCTAGCCTGGGCGGACAGCTACCAAAGCTACCTACTAAGATCGCAAGATTCAAGCGGCAGTCCAGGTCTTAACTACTGCCAACCACATCTTTTCCCGAAATTTTGGGGCAAGAATTTCACGCCCATACACATATTTTGCAGGCAAGAATCTCTAAGGATATATCAGTTTTAAAGTCTTTGAATACCACACTATCTTCTTTTGGTCGCTACCCGCTCGATGCTATCGTGAATTGACGTCAGGTTTGGAATCTGCATTGCTAGAGCAGTTATCTAGCACACCACCAAGAAACCCAAACCTTCAACGGATTTTGTATATTGTATCTTGAGGATCCTGCTTCACTTTCGCCGATACAATAAGAGTTACGCTATAGTCATGCCTCCCTCCCTCTCACCGTCCCCCACCATCCTCATTCCTGACCTGCCGCCAAAAACTCTCGTCGGTATCGATCTCATCACCTTCACGTCCACGGCCAATTTCCATGGGATACGCGATCTCCCGAATGGATGGCACTTTTTATACTCAGGTACAACAGAGACTCTGTCTCTCAGATGTGGTGGATGGTTTTACGTTGGCGATATCAGTACCCTTCAAGCTAGCCACGATGGAGCCATTGTCCCATTGCGGCGTGCGGATTTGGGGCCGGAAGTTGTCATTTGGAAATGGAATGCGGATACCGAGTCCTTGATACCTCTAAAGGGTGGTAATGATGCAGACAAACAAGAAGCTATGCGACATAAAGCAAATCTGGGAGCAGTCTGGCAAAGCGGGGGACTGTTTCGGTACCGAAGCCGTGTACCGTCGCCATTGGTTGGGAAACAAATTCCTTTGCAGGATGAGATTGACGAGGAACTCGAAGAAGAAGGGAAAAATAACTGGGATGGATTGACCAACAGACTATCTCCAGCACTCTTGTCGCGAATTATCGGGGATCCAGAATGGGATGTTGACGGCCGGCCTCGCTGGATGGTCACGTCTGCTGGAACAGCGAGCAAAGATTCTGAAGAAATCCCAGGTATCGCAAATTCTGCAGAAACATTTAATGACTCGGGGGAAACTATTAGGGAACAAGAAGATGAATTCGCTTTCCTCCCAATTGATCTGAAGAGAACGTGGAGAGAAGGCGCTATTGGACGGGAGAGAACTGAAGCTGCTCAAGATCGCTCGTGGGCCCTCGGGGATCTGATACACCGGTATTCAAGTACTATCGAGGATACACAAGATAATATATCTGGAGAAGCGCAGATACTGGGTGAACTGCAGTTCTGTTTCCTAATGACTTTGACATTGATGAATTACTCATGTCTCCAGCAATGGAAACGATTGCTGGGCTTGATCTTAACTTGCCGGAGCGCAATAAAGGATAGGGGGTTGTTTTTTAGGGACTTCCTAGCACTGTTGCAGCTTCAACTCAAAAGATGTGATGATGTCGACGGAGGACTGTTCGAAATCGACGGTGATGAAGGCGGAAGGTTCCTGCGAAAGCTTCTGATGAAGTTCAAGATATTACTCTATGAGGTTGTAGGCGATACTGGGTCCATCGTCAAAACTGAGTTTGAAAAACTCGAAAGATGGGTACAAGAAGAATTCGACTGGGAACTGAATCGCGATGCTTTTGTTCGGAAAGGTATGGTTCAATTGGAAGATGGAGAGGAGGTGGAGCTGGAAATGGAAGACGACGAAGACGACGAGACTGGTGAGTATGCTCCAATAGTGGTAGAAACAGAATAAGGCACTACTGCATAAAATATAGAATTAAGAAATGCTATACATTTAAAGTCGGATGGGTTTCTGTCGAGGATGAAAGTATTCGTATTGAGCACATTGTTGTAGATATATAGTACTGTTCCAGTGACCACTGACCAAATACATTCAAACATGTTGGATTATTCTCTTTGCCTTATTAAATATATAATATCTTATGGGCACTCTATATATATATTGGGCTTTTACGTTTGTGTGCTGCAGCATTATAAATATCAAGTCACGCAGAAGCACGCCATGAACCTAATCGGGAAGCGGAGTAAGAGTGTCTATCAGTGAGGGGAAAGTACTCCAGCTTCTCACACCCCTCATGACCTCGGGACCTTTACACCAACAACCTCTTACAAATTCAATCGAGTTCCCAGGGGCATATTTAATGATGGAAGCCAAACCAACTCATGAGGACGGCCAGTTCCCTTCCTTGGATATACCCACTTCTCGAAACACAGTAACAGTCCGAGTTATCGATACCACAACGGAAATGATCCTGGGGGTAGGAAACATTGTCTACCCTCGTATCACCGGCCACACGGAATTCATTTTTCCCTCTTATTCCTTTCTGGTGGAGCATGAGCCTTCGGGAAGAAAGGCTCTATTTGATTTGGGGGTACAGAAGAATTGGGAGCAGCAAGCACCCATGATTATTGATCGAATCAAAAATAATAGATGGTCAGTGAAGGTGGAAAAGGATGTAGTAGACATATTGGAAGAAAATGGCTATCGGGGCGCGCAAATTGAAGCTGTTATATGGAGGTGAATGTCGATTGCGACTAATTATGAGGTACAGTACAGCTGATAATGTCTCTTTTTCCATAGTCATTACCATTGGGATCACCTTGGAAACCCATCACGATTCCCCTCTTCAACTGCCATTGTCGTCGGATCAGGGTTTAAGGAGAGGTTTTTTCCTGGGGGCAATGCAGTGCCCAATTCTCCGATAAATGAAGAATACTATCAAGGACGTGAGCTTCGGGAGATAACAACAGAAGACTTTTCCATGAATATTGCAGGTTTTGGGGCGTTCGATTACTTTGGTGATGGTAGCTTTTACCTCCTTGATACTCCTGGGGTAAGTGAAGATATTAATTGGGAGAAATACGAATATTTCTGACTCATTTAGCACGCCACGGGTCATCTCTGTGGCCTCGCCCGGACAACTCAAGACACTTTTATCTTCATGGGAGGCGACATCGCACATCACTGTGGTGAATTTCGACCCAGCAATCATCATCCAATACCCTCAAAGATATTCCCAAGCCCCCTGGACCTTTCATCCGTTCTCCCTTGCCCTGGATCCCTCTTCACATCAATCCATCCTGATGGCCGCAGTGATACGCCATATTACCGCATCGGGACTTGGCCCGACGGATCGACCGCAGCAGACGATCTTCAAGAAGCAGAAAAGAGTCTTAAGAAGTTAGAAGTATATGATGCGAAAGCGGACCAGGTATTTGTTATTCTGGCTCACGATCCAGCCATGCGCGGTGTGATCGACTTCTTTCCGAGTGACGTGAATCGATGGAGGGAAAAAGGGTGGGGAGAAAAGACGAGATGGGCGTTTCTGCGGGATTTCAAGGATGCAATTCAGTTCCCAGGCCGAATTGATCAACGATAAAGAAACCTTGATGTTGATGCAACTGAAATAAATGGCGGTGGTCATTAATAACCTCTATAAATGAACGTTTTGACACCGCAAAGACTGTCATCACGTTCAAATCGATCGTCAATATATACATTTTGTCTATTCAATCCCCGTGGAGTCATCAAATCTTAATTTTCGACTTCTCCTTCAATGACATAGGCCCATTCGTGGTCTTCCTTGCCGTACATGATGGCCTCAAGCCATGACTTGATCTGCGCCGCGTATCCGGCACGCTTGACGCCTGCTTCAAGCATGTTCATGTCGACATCGCCATTCCTGATCAGCTGGACGGGGCAGATGAAGTACTGAATTACTGATTAGCATTTTCAACGAAAACGTTTTCTGAGATAGAAGAAACTCACAGCAGTGCCGGAGACGAATGCCTCAACAATGCGGCCCTCCTTCCAGGCTTCTTCGATCTCACTGATAGTCAAACTCCTCTCAACAACGTCGAGGGGTGCAAGACTTCCATTAGATTGGGAAAGCTGAGATCGTGCCAACTCCAAAACACTTCGTCGCGTGACACCAGGGAGAATCAGCTGGCTGTCCAAAGGAGCGGTGACAAGCTCGAGTTTCCCGGTTTCCTTGTTGTCCCAGACGATAAAAAAGTTACTGGCACCTGCCTCGGTGACCTGACGCTCTTCACCGAACAACCAAAGGACTTGGTCAAAGCCCAACCCCTGAGCTTGGCCATGGGCTGCCAACGAAGGACCATAGTTTGCACCAAGTTTGGCGTATCCAAAACCGCCTGGCCAAGCGCGGATGGTTTCTGGTGCTGAGGCAAGAAGCTTCAGACCCTGTGGAGTGCTCGACTGTTCTGGCTTCTTCTTGGAGGGATCAGGCCATGGCACCGCAATGATGAACAGGAGAGCTTCTTTGGGGGTCTGAACGCCCAACTGCGTGCCGTTTCCAATGACGGTGGGTCGAATGTACAAGAACCGACCGGGTTGATCCTTGGGAAGCCAGCCTATGGCACATAAATATGTTAGACTCTTTGCTTAATCATTGAGTAGACAAAGAAGGGTACCTACGGGGTCCGTCAATCTGGAGCAACTTGCCAACCAAGCGCTTGAGCTCCTCGTACCGGAAACCAGGCAGAGAAGTCCTCACGGCACTGTTGGCGAGTCTCTCTCCATTGCAGTCTGGCCGGAACAGACGCAGCTTGCCATCATATCCTCTGTACACCTTCATACCCTCGAAACACTCGGTGGCATAGTGCAAACAAGATGCGGTAGGGGGAATGCTGAGATTCTCAAAAGGCTTCACTTCAGGCGTCTCCCATCCATTGTTCACAGTCCACCGGACAGTCACCATGTGGTCTGAGCAGTGGGAGTGACTCAATTCCTCTGGGGAACCCGGCAGGGGGACATCGCGAAGGTTTGTCGAACGAGTGACCTTGATCTCAGAGGCATCAAGCTCTCTCAGTTTAGGCGCAACGGATCCCATGGTGGAATTATATAGATCGGTATCGGCTTCGAGATGTTCTCAGCGGGGCGATTGACTTTGACAGCGTGAACTTGGAGAAAATCGCAAGTCGGTGCAAGAAAGATGCGGTTTTATGGAGAAACAAAAAACGGAATGGCGATTGAGTCACGCCCCCGCCATTTTATTCTCCTGCCACCATGACCTAGACCCATATTTTCCCTTGTCGGAGAAAATCAGAAACAACTAGAAAAGAGTTTTTCTCTCTCCCGAGCGGAGTCATCCTTTGGAACTTGGCCGAGTCGCCATCGATATCCGAAGTGCCAAAGATATATCGGACGGCAAATAATCATGGTAATCGCATCAGAAAAGGTATCAAAGGCCTTCTTCATTGGCAGTAGCTATCATTTTACGGGTCCTCAAACACCTTGAAGTCAACTTCACCTTTCTCCAGTCTTTGCAAATGCGCGCGCCCTTCGCAATCAATTCCCTGTGATTGTCACGCCCTTTTGGGCGTATTCTTCTTATCCAACAAAATTCCACTCACCGCCTTTGCCCCCTCAATGGGATGCCGACTCTAACCGCAGACGGGGAGACAAAACTCGAATAGTACGTGGTTACACTTGCATACGTCGGGTACGGTGGCCGTTGTGATGATTCCCGCTGCCATGGACATGGTATTCGTCAAAGACGATAAATTTATTCAGCAGAAACTCAACGACATTTCTCAAAAACGGTGCCGAAGGGAGAAAGCATGATATGGATTCACCCACAGCACTCGACCAGAGATATAAATCTCAGAAAGCACCCAGCAAGACAGGGCTTGAGAGGACAGTAGTAACAGATTTGATGCTGGATTTGATTGAAGACTGTAAGGATTAATAATACTGCTCTCCTTGCTAAATATATATTAGGCTCGATTGAGTCCATGACAGCAGACCCACCTGACAAAAAGCAATATGATTTCCCAGAGAGAGCGACTTTAATATACTATGTATGTTCTTTATCGATATTTATTTGACAACAAAAAACATAAGACTTGATTGATCTGCGGTCATGAAAACTACACGAAACTAGTATTCGGGAATCGGCAAACCTTGATGCTGTATAGGAGTTCGTCCAACCGTCAGCACCTTAAACTAACCAACTTTTTCACCATCCTTGAATGTCATTCCAATCGACCGATATAGCCTGCATGTTAGTGGGTGGCTGATGGAAAGCCGTCGGATTCTATCCGGTTTTTCTTTGATAGTCTGGGTTGGCAGGAGAACATCTGATTTGGTGGAAAATCGTGGCGGGTGGCGGCAGATCATGCCCCCCCTTCCGTTTGCACTACAAAACGACGAATGAATAAATCCGGGGTCAATCCAGATTATTCTGAGGTTATTGGGACTTATTCGGATCGCACTTCCGATGGTACTTATGACAAATACCCCAGGGTCTAACTTAGTATAGATAGTGTTCCCAGGTTGGTGTTATCAACTCCACCTCTCCTAACTCTAAGTACCTACACGTAGTAATTACATATGCCAATTTGCTCATTCTAGGATTAATTAGAGGCTGTCCTAGTTATGCCAGGGGCTCGGGCATGATGGGGACACTTTGTTTGACCCCCTTATTGTCGACTTCGACTTTGTAAGGTTCAAATCCCGATCTCCTGAGCCGCGACGTGACATTCCCATGTTTCAACTAATGCATTGCACAAAGCACCATGTACATTGCCAAGGCATTGAATGCAGGAAGGCAAGGTCGATTATCCAAGACAAATGGGTGATCATCCGGTATAGCACGCGCAATCTGACTGTGTTTGGATAGCTCCGAGATATGGTCGCATGATAGTCAAGGGACCTTTCCTTTGATGGTAAGTTGGGGGATGAGCAGGACTCGAGGGAAGCAAACAAGTTGTTAGTTGAGTTTGTGAGCAATATATGGGCGGGATAGAAACTGGGCTAATTGAGCTTCAATAATGTTGGAAAATGGTGGGAGGGAGAACTTACCCACCGCCGGATCGGATTTCCACCTATCATTGTTTTTGTTGTGTTGCTCAAGGCATCTACTAGTGACGGTCTTTTTGGTTCATTTTCCTTTTTGTTCTTGACGATTATCTCATCTGAAATCTCTTTTTGTGAACATAATTTTCCATGCTGTGTTCCCTTGAGATGTCTGCCAGGTAAAATCCTCCGACCAACGGGCTCTCACGGCTGGTGCTTCGGTGGCCAACAGCCCTATGTAGTAGGTGGCATAGATAGACGACCAGAGTAACGGAATTCTTGGGTTAATCAGGAGGAACCAGGAGGATTCGCCGCGGAACATGAATGATGGTTCGGTGGGACGGTCTAATAAATATCCTCTTTGTTATTTTAGCATGAGAATGGTGCGTCTGGCAATAACTATATCGTGAAGCCAAACTGGGCTGCCGCGGAAACCTGATACAAAAACCACTGCCGAGCTGTCCACAGACCACAGTGCATCTGGCGTGATGAACACCTATCTTGCTCCACTCTGTCATCAGCAATAGCATGACTTGAGTATAATCTCGAGCCAATTTTCCTGTTTCTCTGCCCGGAATTTAGAAGATCGCTGGGGCACGGAAAGCCCGTTTCAACCCCCATAAAGGGCTGACCAACCGCGCCTGTTGGCTGTGTGACTAATATCCTGACCCTGTAAGCCTGGCTTATTTTGGATATAGCTTGTTGGTATCGCTTCCCCACCTTCTTGGACAAGTCGCTTGAATCATTTTTGAATCACTGTCAATCATCTGGCGGCGGGACCTTCCGTCTTCCTGAAAGTCGATATTCTTAGCACTTAGCGACCATTATAGCCAAACGCGACATGGCCTCTCCCTTTGCACCCCGCCCTCACACTGCGTTAGATACGCATCTCGCTTGACCCCAGCGCTTCGAGTCAGACGTGGTGAGATGCTCGACCGGTTCCCAGCGCATCTCTGCCGCCACAGACACCCAATCCTCAGCGACGCAGCCCGACCCCTCGATCGTACCTGTCCCTGAACACTATCTATCCGCCTCATAATCCTTCCCACTCGAAAGGGGAAAACGAAAGACGAAAACAACGGCTTGGTGCAGTTGGACTTCATGCGTGGCTGATCCAGTTATACTTTCCTTCTCTTTTCAATTTCTCAACACCTGGTGCGGAAGTGAGGCCGAAAATGACCTCCAAGGATCACAACAATTATCTTCCAACCCTTGCTCCAGGGCCAGCTGGTGTTATTCCGTCTAAATTGAAAAGGCTTCTCCCGGCCCCCAAAAAGAGTTCCGTGGCTTGTTTACAATGTAAACAAGCGAAAAGAAAGGTATTGCGACCCCGGTCATTAGAGTGCCGAATTTTCTGCGTTGAGCCCCTCCCCAAAAGAGAACAAATCCCGCATGAATTCTCTCGAAAAGATATCAATAATTGAACTTGCTAACTGACTGCTTTTTGTTGATTTTTAGTGCAGTGGAGGCACGGCACCTTGCATAGCATGTGAAAGTGCCCATGTCGAGTGTGTATTCGATGAGTCCCTCGATCGAAGGCGCAAGGTCAGTGCGAAGCGTACAAAGGATGAATTGGAACACTATCGAGGGCTGTTATATTCTTTGTTGGAGTCTCTTCGCTCTTCGGAGACGGGTAAATTCAACGAGGTCGTCAGCTTGATACGAAGCAATGCGCCCTTGGACAGGATCGCCAGCATCATTTCAGCAACAACTATCGGTTTTAGAGAAATTAGTCCAGCAGAACCCCCGAGAACCACAAGCCCAGATCCCTCCTGGCAGTCGAGTCTGCTGGAGGCCCAACCTGCCGATTATGGCTCACGAGTATCATTGGAAAAGCTATGCGATATACCTTTGTTCCAAATACGGGCGAAGCCTTGGACGAGTGTCACTGAGGATGATCATCTCGTCTCACATTTGATTTCTTTATACTTCACGTGGGTACATCCATTCTTGCTGCTGTTCGATCAGAAGATCGCTCTGGATCATATGGCTGCAGGAAGCTCCAGTCCAGAGGTTTGCACTCGATTGCTGGTCAATAGCATCCTAGCAGTGGCAAGTGTATGATATCGTACTTTGGCAAACGGTCCATGCCCCCTTTTAACCGAGATATAGGCATACTCTGACTACGCAGAGGTTTTAACCATCCCCGGCGATATAAATTCTCGTGGTCGACTCTTTTATATGGAGGCAGAAAAACTTTGGAGATCCGAAGAGGGTAGAGCCACGTTGCCGAACATTCAGGGTGTGGTTCTCATGGCCCATTTGTATGCAATGATCTTCAAAGCACCTGCCCACTGGAAGCCCAGTCAACTGAACCAGGCTAATACATCTGTAGCTTGAAATGTCAGGGCAAGAGTCGACCTGCCTGGTTGATGTTGAAGCAGGGTGTCCAGCTTGCCCAGGATTTTGGATTGTTTCAAAACCCAAAAGCGTTTCGCCCCCCTTGGAAGGAGATGCCTGAAGATATACAGCATGTCTCTGCAGTCACAGCTTGGGGCGTCTTCATTTTGAACTCGTACGCCTTTCAATTTTCTTTAGCTCCGGTGATTTGCGACCACCAAACTAATTGAATTGTCTAGGCAGGTATCCATGGAACTTCAAATAATTGCGAACATGGCCCTTCCCATTTTGAAGCCTTTTGAAAGGGACTCTGCTGATCGTGATATCTGGTGGACTCCGTATCCTCGTTCAAACCAGGTGGATTATGCCAAGAAGCCCGCCCTTTTTGGTTACATTATGACTGAGATTGCCAAACTGACTGAGGTTATCGTGGATATCCAGGATTTGTTGTTTGAAAAGGCGTTCTATATAAGCATTGATAGTCTCTGGACAATGGCGAATGAGCTGCATGATCGTCTGCAGTTATGGCTTAAGAGCCTGCCAGATGTTTTGAACATCGACGACCAACCACTCCCACAAGTGATATTTCTGCGGTAGGAATAACCAAGACTCCGCGTGCTCGTCAATGTGCCTGCTTTGCTAACACGTTCCTAGTATCAAATACCATCAGACAATCATGTCACTGTTTGCTCCCTTTTCGTACCACGCGGACTTTCGGCAAGCTGGATGTATACAGCTTCAATCTGCAAGGGAAATAGCACGATATATCCTCATTCAATGTCAATGCTATGGCCTAAAACAGAACCCAAGTCATTTCATTGAAGCTACTAACAGTAGTATTCTCGTGCTGCTATGGAATTTGGACGACGACGGATGTAGAGGCACATTCGTTCAGCTCTGTCGAGTCATGGTGGCTTTCAGCAAAAGATTTAAATCAGCCAAGGTAATGATCGATGGGATTCAACCGCTCATCGAAAAATCGCAAATTGTGTTACCACCCGAGGCTCTAGGTATTCTGGAGTACGTAGAGCCTGGGGAATCACCTGAGCCGTGATTTGCGGTCATGAAAATCCGCTTTCCAACTGATAAACATTGTCGCCTCGTCTGGCCTCCTTTAGCACTGTGAAGCGCACACTCATCTTGACGGGGGTGGCGAAGGCATAAAACGGTGTCGGCTGGCGGATTCAAGGACCTAGGAAAAAGCGCGCTTCTGGGCGATTAAGTGACATTGAAGTGGAGGAGAGTCGGGCTTTCCTAAACGATGGCTCATGCTAAGTCGGTTGACCCTTCCATTAGTTATTGTCTAAGACTTTGGGTGAGCAAAGGCAAAGTTTGTCACTATATCCCGTTGATATTTTTGACATGGATGAAAGATTAAAGAAGAATGGCTCAGACATAAGATATCGGAAAAGGAGATTGGTTGTCCTGCACACGGAGCAGGATTGATGATGGAATAGGGATGGAATAATGATGGATGGATTGTTGGGCTGCAGTCTGGATAAATTATCCGGACGCTTCTCAATGGTCAACAGAGCAAGCATGCTATGGAGAACCCGTCGGAGTCGCTACTACCTACTAGTCCTGCGTCCATGGGCCATATTAATTTTACCTCACAGAATCGCTAATTCCTGCTGTCTTTAATTGGCAGAAGATGCTGGCTATGACAAAGAGTCTTGTTTGTCTCTTTTCATCTCGCAGAGAATGTAACGTCCTGAATTTCATAGCGGTTCACACGACTCCCTATCTTGTCAATGGAGTCCTAACTATGCTCTGTTTGCACACACATGTTTGCTTGGTATTATTGAACGGCTTGGGTGGTGCATGCTGCTTCTCATTCGAAGAAGGGATAGCAGGAGCGTCGAAGCCGGATATTGCTTCATCTATGTATGAAACATCCTCCAATTGCTTTACCTGGCAATGAAAAAGTTACTTGATTTTTCTTCTTTTATTTTTGGAGGGGGATATAAGACATGTGTAGAAGCCGTGTATACGGAGGTCTTTTCTCCTGCCTTCATACCACCCATACTTCAATATTTATATCATCGTAAACAGATATGAAATAGACTGAGGGAATCCTGGTAGAAGGATTGAAGAAAAATTTCGTCCATATAAAATACAAACTCCAAATAATGCATATGTTGAACGCCTGTGTCTTCATAGCTGACTCAGCAATCACTTATGCACAGATAAGATAAGCACAAATGGTACAAGCGAAAACCCTCAAAATTCGACTCCGCCGAAACGATCGAAATCCCACACGCCGACGCCAAGTAGCTACGCAAGCCGACGTGCCCTACCCCCTCCCCATCCTTCGCCTCCATACCGACTGGGTCATCCCCCTGCTTGTTTGACAATCTTTACATCCTCGAACGACCTTTTGTCAAGATGTCCTACGACGAGCGCGCCAACGCGCGCCCCAACCTGGGCGACGAGTCCGATGTCGAGGAGGAAGCGCTGGTCAACGACTACCGTGAGCAGGTCAACTTTGACGATGGCATGAGCGACCTGGAGAGGACGACGTCGCTTGGAGGTGCATCTCAAACGCAAGACCTTCAGGCACAGCTCGCTGCTGCTGCGACCCCGCTTGAATACCAGGCTACGCTGGAGACCAAGTTCGCAAGCTACGACAACTACTGCAACCTTTTCCACTACATCCTGAACTCGGAAGGCCCCGTTGAGCTCGAGGTCCCCTCTGTATGTGCTATTTTCACCTCCACAAGATGCAAACTCCCCCGCGCTTTGTTTGTGCGGTGTGTGCGGGTTGAATGTGTGTGTGCATTAATTAGCTAATCCGTCATTCTTTATCAAATAGTACTACTGGGCCTGGGATGTCATTGATGAGTTCATCTACCAATTCGAGTCGTTCTGCCGCTACCGCAACCGTGTCGCTCGCAGCGGATCCAACGAGGAAGAAGCACAGCTGCTCCGTGAAAACCCCAACACATGGGGATGCTACTCCGTGCTCAATGTTCTCTACTCTCTCATCCAGAGATCGCAGATCAACGAGCAGCTGGCTGCCATCAAGCGTGGTGAGGACCCGTTGGCTTTTGCCGGAGAGTACGGCTCTCGCCCTCTTTACAAGATGCTGGGCTACTTCTCCATCATTGGACTCCTCCGTGTCCACTGCTTGCTCGGTGACTTCAGCCTTGCCCTCAAGACCCTTGATGACATTGAGATGAACAAGAAGGCCATGTTTGCCCGTGTCATGGCAGCTCACTTCACCACCTACTACTACGTGGGTTTCTCCTACATGATGATGCGCCGCTATGGCGATGCCATCCGCATGTTCAGCCACATCCTGGTCTACGTCTCCCGGACAAAGAACTTCCAGAAAGGTGGTAACAGCTACGATGCTATTGCCAAGAAGAACGACCAGATGTACGCTTTGATCGCCATCTGTGTTGCTCTCCACCCCACCCGTCTCGACGACACCATCCACTCCGCTCTCCGCGAGAAGTACGGTGAGCAGCTCCACCGCCTCCAGCGTGGTGGCCCCGAGGCCCTCCCTCTGTTCGAGGAGCTCTTCCGCTCTGCTTGCCCCAAGTTCATCAGCCCTACCCCACCTGACTTTGACAACCCATCTGTCAACGTCGACCCCGTTGACCACCACACCGCTATCTTCATGGACGAAGTCAAGAACACCCTGTACAACCCCACCATCCGGTCGTACCTCAAGCTTTACACCACCATGGACCTCAAGAAGCTTGCCGGTTTCCTCGAGGTCCAGCCGGAGCAGCTCCGTTCTTGGTTGTTGGTCAACAAGCAGCGCAGCCGCCAGGTCCGCTGGGTCGAGGGTGGTCTGCTCGAGGGCGAGCCTGTCAGCGCCAACGACTTGGACTATGCTCTGGAAAAGGATCTCATCCACGTTAGTGAGACCAAGGCTGGACGACGCCTGGTGGACTGGTACCTGCGTAACCTTGCCCGTGTTTACTAAACGTCGACCGTCCTATGATTTCTAAATCTCTATCTGGGACTTGAAACGAGATATGCATTACGTCTGTGATTGTATATGGGCTTGCGGAGTTCTCTTAAATGAGAAAAGAAGGTGTCTAGAGGAGGCACTCACGAGCGTGAGGTGAGGGAGACGAAAGAAAAGTTGGAAATCAGAGATGCGTCAGGGGAGGACACACATGGACTATGGATATTTGAATATCCGTCTTTGGCAAAAAGAAGACACCATAGACATTTCCACAACAAAAGAAAGGAAGGGAGAGAGGGGCCAAGGAATTTTGACACGAAGTCAACAGGGCTGACTCAACATGTCTTCTTTGTCCCCAGTTGATATTATGACATTTTCCTATTTTTTTTACCAGTATTATTATTTTTCTATTTTTTTTTCTTGTCTCTTTTCATGTTTCATCCAATCTTCGGTTTACAACCTTCAGCCTGTTGTTTGAGGTTACAGGTTTGGTGGAGTGGTTCCAAAATAAAGCCGGGGAATTGTCGGAGGCGTACTGTCATGCTTGTTTGATATCTGCTCTATCCTCATGTCTAATCTGTCAAATAAAAGAAAGAAGATTTGGCCCAGCAGAAAACGATATAAGAAGAGCCTGCACGGTGCATACATAGCCCTATGGTCATAGGATTGTGTAGCCAAAATGGAACAAAGAGAGGGGTATAACATGTATTATTCTATCTTTTTAACGCTGATATGATATACAAGTATATGCGAAGATGAAAAACAATATTCAATCCATGTTTTGACAAGATAATTGGAGCGAGCAGCAAGGAAGGTTACTAGTCGTTGACATCGAAACTGGTGCCACAGCCACAGTTACTCGAGGCACGAGGGTTGTCAACGATCTTGAATTGGCTTCCGATCAACTCCATGGTGTAATCAACCGTACTCCCGTGAAGAAGCTCGAGCGAGGGTTCATCCATTACAACCTTTGCCTCGCCAGGTCCGGCAGTCGAGGGATCCTCTGGCGGCCCAGCTTCAAAAACCGTGTCTTCTTCCGGGTCAATTTTGGAGGCAGACTCCAGAGACATGATATATTGAAAACCATGACAGCCTCCACTAGTGACTGTGATTCGAAGGTGATGATATGGGTTCTCCTCCTTGGTAGCAGAGGGGGATGAGCTTGGATCAGTGATCTCTCGGAGACGCTGTTTGCCCATTAGTTTTGTACTGTATAAGATTTGCCAAAAAGAATCAAAAGGAATATGATAAAAGAAAACAATACAAAAAACTATAAAAAAGAAAAACATACAACAGCAGGGATTCGCTGGTGGTCACCCACCCAACTACTAACCTGCCGGCGTGTGGCTTAAGTACGGCTGAGCGGACGGGAAGCCCTGTTCTCCACACCCTGTGGTCGTATGTGCCGAACGACAAGCAAGACGGCTTTATAACGGCCAGGGAAACCCGAACGCTCTTCCAGTAACATCGCCAGTTGCCACTGCAGGGAAACTCCCCGTCTGAACCCGACAAAACAAAATAAGCAAGAGAAAAAAAGTATTCAACCTACCTCTGCAGCTCGGGAAGAAATATCAATCAACAGCGAATTCCCATCGTCATCGGTCCTTGGATTTTGTACGACCTTGGCTTCCGAACGGACGGTCGAAGAGGAAAAGGCATATCGTTGTTGCGGAGCAGCGAACGGAGATAGGGAAGACTGCGGGAAACGGTCCCGGGACAAGGGACTCTTTCTAGAAACGCCAAAAGCGCTGTATACTGATCGATAGGAAGGCGAAGCGCAGGAAACCGATGCGGAGAAGCTCAAAGCTGGTCGAGATGTAGAGAATGAGCGAGGACATTGCGGAACAGCAATCACGGAGGTCGCAGATGCAGGTGATTGCCGTGAAAGCTGGCGAGCAGCCGACGAAAGCACCGGACGAGACATGATGGCGACTAGACACAGGAAGTGAAGCGATGTGTCGGATAAGATCGCATGGCTTCGATTGTTTTATGCCGACGACGATAATTTGATTATATATCCAGGCTGTTAGTCAGAGGGTTCGCCATGACGCCATTGGCCGGTCGGGGCCGGAGGCAAGCGGCAGAATTCCAGTGCAGAAGAAGATCATCGCGGGGGAGGAAGCAATTTCAATGCAAATTTGATTTGTGTCTGGGGATACAACGGTGTATTTTCTGTATCATTGCTGGGCACTTGAGTAGAATTTTGAAACAATTTTGTCCTGTCAATATCATACTACTTGACCAAAAACGGCACGATGGGCTCTCCACAGCAGTCTGTTGATTTCAAGAATCAGCCCCCGCTTCCTTACAGGGACGATAGCAGAAGCTTGTCCAAAGAATATGCAGAAGCCCGCGATGCTCAAGACCCTTTGGGATACTTTCGTCAAGAGTTTATCATTCCTTCAAAGAAAGACTTGACGAGGAAAACCTTGGCTTTAACCGAAGGTACGTAGATGCTCTGATCTAATGCTCTCTATACACGCTGACTGCTTGTGGTTATATTAGAGGAAGACCCCTCTGACCCAAGATGCATCTATCTTTGTGGAAACTCTTTGGGACTCCAACCTCATAATACGAAGAAATACATCGAACAGTACCTCCGAACATGGGCAACCAAGGGCGTTACCGGACATTTCGTGCCACATGATGATCAATTGCTTCCTCCATTTGTCGATGTCGATGCAGCTGGATCGAAACTGATGGCACCAGTTGTGGGTGCGCTTCAGAGTGAGGTGGCAGTTATGGGTACTCTGACTGCAAATCTACACTTTCTGATGGCAAGCTTTTATCGTCCTACCCAAGAGAAGTACAAGATTGTCATCGAGGGGAAGGCTTTCCCAAGTGATCATGTGGGTAACCTGCTTTCGTGCCGTTTCAAACACAAAAACAAAAAGATGTTAATCCAATCTAGTACGCTGTCGAGTCTCAGATTCTGCATCACAATCTCAATCCGAAAGACGCCATGGTCCTGATAGAGCCAGAAAACCCCGATTTTCCAGTTCTCAGTACAGAGAAGATTATACAAATAATTGACGAGAATGCCTCGAGTACCGCTCTGATACTACTCTCCGCCATCCAATTTTATACTGGACAGTACTTCGATATCAAACAAATCACTGCCCATGCCCACTCGAAAGGAGTGGTAATTGGCTGGGATTGTGCTCATGCAGCAGGCAATGTTGACTTGAAATTGCACGATTGGGATGTGGATTTTGCTGCATGGTGTACCTACAAATACCTCAACAGTGGACCAGGAGGAATGGCCGCAATGTTCGTCCACGAGAAACATGGACGTGTGGAAATGGAAAATGCTGAGCCTGAGGGTCAGTTTCGTCCCCGGTTATCTGGATGGTGGGGTGGAGATAAGAAGACTCGTTTCCTCATGAAAAACAGTATGTGTCATTTCCCTCTTCATTGAAAAACATTCATCTAATCCTTGCAGAATTCGTGCCCCAGGCTGGTGCAGCAGGATACCAATTGTCCAATCCATCCGTCCTAGACATGAACGCAGTGGTCGCATCCTTGGAGTTGTTCAACCGAACATCGATGGCAGAAATTCGCCAGAAATCTCTGGATCTTACAGGTTACCTAGAATACCTTTTGGCACATATGTGTGACCCCTCAGAGGCAAAACCATTCTCCATAATCACCCCTTTGAATCCAGCAGAACGCGGTGCTCAACTCAGTTTGCGCCTGAAGTCAGGCCTTCTCGATTCTGTGTTAGAGAAGCTGGAGGAAAATGCTGTCATAATCGATGAAAGGAAACCAGACGTGGTCCGAGTAGCGCCAGCACCTCTATACAATACGTATATGGATGTATGGCGGTTCTCACAGATATTCATAGAAGCATGTAGAGAAGCGGTCAAGATACAAGGATGAGATCCTAGTCGCATTGGAGGGGGAAAATATGAGCTGATGTGATTGACTGCTCGTGTTTGAGTCAAGACAAACTTTTCATTTTCTATTCTATCCAATCCTCGCTGATGACTCCAAATGATCCGTGAGTGCTGATAAGCATCAAAAAGACGTTGGTTCGGGTATCGGCACAGGACCCATTTCGCCTTCCCTCCGCACACCAGGCCCAATTACTATCCCCGACGAAAATGGCGATTTCGTGCTTTTTTGCCCTAGTGAATAACCGCCGAGGGGTTGACTAGTCTTTCAAATACTTCGGGGGCATTTCTTATAGAATAATGCTGCCAGGATAATTTTTTCTTCATCCTCGATGAGATGGGTTCTTCTGACACAACTGAAGCATCGGTGCCTCCATCCCCCAATTCAGACTTGGAAAGAGGCCAAAATGTAAAAGCCAGGGATAGCGATAAGGTCGTCACGGAGTCCAGTGCTTTGAGGCCCGCCGACATTGATTATTCGGTCTTCACCAGGAATCAGAAGCGCTACATCGTCTTCACTGCATCATGGGCTGGGTTTTTCTCCCCTGTATCCTCGCAGATATATTTTCCTGCCCTGAATACATTGGCTCAGGACCTCAATGTATCGAATTCCTTGATCAATCTAACCCTAACGAGCTACATGGTGAAGCTTTCCAACGCTACGGGAATTCATGACATAGCTAACACGATGAGCAATAGATCTTCCAAGGCCTCTCGCCTATGTTTATAGGTGGCTTTGCCGACAATGCAGGGCGACGACCAGCATACATGATTTGTTTTACTATATACATTGCCGCGAATATCGGACTGGCATTGCAGAACAGCTATGCGGCCCTTTTTGTTCTTCGATGCCTGCAGAGTGCAGGGAGCAGCACGACGATTGCCCTCTCTTCAGGCGTTGTTTCAGATGTAGCGACGGCGTCTGAGCGAGGCTCATATATGGGTTTAGTGACGGCAGGCAGCCTACTTGGACCCAGCATTGGCCCCGTCGTTGGAGGGTTATTAGCGCAATATCTCGGCTGGAGGGCCATATTTTGGTTTCTCGTTATATTTTCTGGAGCATTCATAGTGCCCTTCCTCCTTTTTTTCCCGGAAACTGCCCGCGGTGTAGTCGGGAATGGTTCAGTTCCGCCGCAGAAATGGAACATGTCGTTGATCAGCTATCTTAGGTTGAGGCGAAAAAGCCAGGACGGAGAGCCTGCGCCTACCAGTCCCCCAAAGCGCAAGATTGGCTTTCCCAATCCTATCAAAACTCTTTCAATCGTATTCCAAAAAGATACTAGCATCATCCTCGCGTCGAACGCGATTCTCTTTGCGGGGTTCTACGATGTTAGTGCGTCTATTCCGTCAATATATAGCGAGCTATACGGCCTCAATGACTTGCAAGTTGGTCTCTGTTATATCCCCTTCGGACTAGGAGCTGCGATTGCATCCTTCGCCAATGGACGATTTTTAGACTACAATTATGCCCGCATCGCCAGGGCATTAGGGTTCCCAGTCGTCAGGAACCGAAGTACAGATCTGAGGAATTTCCCCATTGAAAAAGCGCGTCTGCAAATTGCCCTGCCCCTCCTGGCGATTGGAAGCATGTGCGTCATCGCGTTCGGATGGTTTCTCAACTTTGGAATCCACTTGGCTGCCCCTACGACAATTCTCTTTTTTATGGGATTGGCCTTGACAGGATCGTTCAATACTGTCAGCACCTTGCTTGTCGATCTATACCCCACTACGGCCGCCACGGCCACAGCTGCGAATAACTTTGTACGTTGTCTTCTGGGTGCAGGGGCAACGGCCCTGATTGACCCAATGTTGAGTGCTATGGGAAGAGGCTGGTGCTTTACTTTCATCGCCTTTGTGATGCTAGGAACTGCGCCTCTTTTGTTGATCGTCATCCGCTTTGGGCCAGGATGGAGGGAAGAAAGACGCTTAAAGCAGGAGGCAAGGGCTTCTAAGTCTACCGTTGTTGGTGAAAAATAACCCGGGACACAGACCAGCGACATGAATGATGATTATGACTCATGCTACAAACGTCGACATCGTTTTAGAGGTGCCCTTATTTTGATAGAATTCGTTATGACCTCAAGCGTTTTTAAAATTATATGGCTAGGTATGCATGCGATATCATATCAACCGCGACGTATTCGAATGTTTCTTTTTCTGGCCTCATTTTGATGTATCCTCACCCTAAAGCGAAGTAGGCTCGTTCAAGCGGTTGTCGTTCTGATTCCCAAGCCAACCAATCTGACCTCGTCGTTCTGTAAAGCAAGATGGTGTTAGCCTTGTAGCATATGGGGGACAGAGAGAAACATACGGCAAAAGCCCCATCGCATTAACCTTCCATATCCCCAGCGCCAACAATCCCAGCTGCATCACCACGTACATAGCCTTCACTCCGAGCAATTTTGCGTGTGTTCCTTCCGTGTCGAATTTGGTGAAGACGGTGTTGGTGTTTATCAGGCCCTGGATGGGACCCTTGAAGAGCATAAACACCATCATAATACTGAAGATCTGCAAGCTGTTTCCGGACATGTACATCATAATCGCATTCATTGGGATTTGCTTAGAAGGAGCGAGGGCAATTTCCCAGGCCTTTTTCAGCTTGAGAGTATCGGTCTCGACGGGTTTAGGAGCGGCGGTTGTCTGCTGTTGTTGCTGCTGCGTTCGCTTCAGGTAGGCTAGTTAGCTTGTGACGCTGAAATATTTTATCTCAGCCAAGGCCACATACACTCTTGCCTCCAGTTTTGCTGCTAGAGTAACCTGGCGGGTCGGGGATGCTGGCCGCTGCCTTTGAGGGACGAGGCAAAGGGGAATTCAACGCAACGGCCCATTTGGGCGGGGGGAGGAGGATTGAATGCAGGTTGAGAAGCCATGACGGTATCCACAGCTGAAGAAGACGAGAATAAAGGTGTAGTTCCGCAGATGGGGCCGAGTAGCGACGGTGGACGGTTGGTGGAAGGTGGTGATGATGCTTGATGATCATAGCATTTAAGATTGACTGTCCTCCACAAGCGCGCGGAGTTGGTCGGCAGCCGATCCACAGTCCTCCTTATTGGCAACCACCAGAGTTACATCCCAAAATTCAATCTTTCTTTTTTCTTCATCTTCGTGTGTCCCTTATTCCCATATTGTTTTCTTCTTTGGCACCTCAATCCGACCCGGACAGCCTGTGTCCCGTCTTTTCTTCCGTTCCCAGAAACACTCCGGTCCCCCCAAGGCATGGGCACTTGCGGGCACCAGACCAACTAAAAGGAAGACCAGATCTCCCTAAGCCATATTGGATCGTCCATTGATCCCATCCTCTTTCCAACGGGTTCTCATGTGAACGGACGGCCTCACGAAACGCCCCGGCCTGCGCTTGGAAAATCGATAAACTCTAGAGGAATTGCGGAGGAGCTCGTCATTTGCTCTTTGCGAAGCCACCATGAGTTCCAGCGGGGGAGATGCGAAGCTGTTCGCCAGGGTATGTCTTTCTCCTCATTCTTAGGGGCTGCTTCGTCCTCAATCATCTGCAGTCGTGATACCGCGATCAGGGCTTCTCTAATCGCGCTCTCACTGGTTTTTCTTTTTTGGCCCTGGTTCCTCTCCTTCCCGTCTCCTTTCCCCTCCTTATCCCCTCATGTCGAATTATACTCGGCCGCGGTTCTATTGAGGACATCCGTCCGCCTGCTGTATTACATTTTCTTTCGATCCTGAAGATCTCCTCCCCTATCATGCTATACCTCCCAAATGCTTGCTGGTGTTATTCCTGTTTCTGCAAGCCATGGCTCACCATTCTCTCGAACTCTACAGGGGAAAGTCGCGGAGTTGCGACAAGAGCTCAACAGCGGCGGCAAGAAGGATAAGAACCTTTCTGCGAAAAAAATCGCCCTTAAGAAAATTGTCGCCAACATGACCATGAGCAACAATGATATGGTCGCCTTGTTCCCCGATGTGATCGGTTGTATGAATTTGCCCAGCTTGGAGATAAAGAAGATGTACGTTCAGAGGGAGGAGACATTCGACTACAGTGATGAACCGCCGCTGATGCCTTTCAAGGTGCTTTTTGTTCCTCGTCAACTATTCGAGAATGAAACCCGATGTTGCGTTGAAAGCGCTGCCAATTCTGGTGGATGTATGACTGGATCCTCCCTCTGTGAGCACCGCTGGATATTCTGACGCATGGGAAATAGGATATGGAGGCCTCCAACCCGCTAGTTCGTGCCTTGGCTTTGCGGACCATCTCTTATGTCCATGTTCGCGAGTTTGTCGAGGCTACGATTCAACCCGTCAAACGCTTGATGGGAGATCAGGATCCATATGTCCGCAAGACCTCAGCTTTCTGCGTTGCCAAGCTCTACGAACACGACAAGAAAATGGTCGAGAGCTCCGACCTGATCGACCGACTCAACAGGATGCTCAAGGATGAGAACCCTACGGTCGTTTCCAGCGTTCTTGCCTCTTTGGTGGACATCTGGGGACGGAGTGAATCCATTTCTCTGACAATCGACTACACAAGTGCTTCGAAGTTGGTCTCGATTCTGCCAGATTGCTCCGAGTAATTATCCCTGTTCAATTTTGTTTCTGGATCGCTTTGCTAATCTTTCTGCTATCAATAGATGGGGTCAGACTTATATTCTCGAAGCACTCATGTCATATCTTCCACAAGACTCGGCAGAAGCACTCTTGCTTGCAGAGCGAATAGCACCCCGCCTGTCCCACTCTAATTCTGCTGTCGTTCTGACCTCAATCCGTGTCATTCTCTATCTTATGAACTATATTGCCGACGAAAGACACATCACTTCCTTATCGAAAAAGCTGTCGCCACCGCTCGTCACTCTGTTATCCAAGCCGCCAGAAGTTCAGTACCTAGCACTTCGCAATGCCATTCTTATATTACAGAAAAGACCCGAGGTCCTACGGAACGACATCAGGGTGTTTTTCTGTAACTACAACGACCCAATCTATGTCAAAGTGACCAAACTCGAGTTAATATTCATGTTGACTACCGAAGAGAATATCTCCATTGTCCTGGCGGAGTTGCGAGAGTGAGTTTTGCCTTAGGCCCCATGGTGTCAGCTTGAATTAATTTGGTCTCTCTAGGTATGCAACTGAAATCGATGTCCATTTCGTTCGCAAGGCTGTTCGCGCCATTGGAAAACTGGCAATTAAGATCGAGTCGGCCGCGCGACAGTGTATCGATACCCTTTTGGAATTGGTAGACGCCAAAATCCCTTATATCGTGCAGGAGGCGACAGTGGTTATTCGCAACATTTTCCGCAAGTACCCCAACCAGTACGAAAATATCATCGGTCACGTTATCCAGAATATCGACGAGCTCGATGAGCCAGAGGCAAAGGCCGCAGTTATATGGATCATTGGACAGTATGCAGACCGAATCGAAAATTCCGACGGACTTCTTCAGGACTACTTGGCCACATTTCACGACGAAGGCATTGAAGTGCAGCTTGCTCTGCTTACGGCCACTGTGAAGTTTTTCATCCAACGACCTACAAAGGGCCAGCAGATCGTGCCGCAGGTCTTGAAATGGTGTACTGAAGAGACGGACGACCCAGACCTTAGAGACCGAGGCTACATGTACTGGCGTCTACTTTCAACTGACCCGGCGGCAGCAAAGAACGTCGTCATGGGCCAAAAGCCTCCGATCAGTGCGGAAAGCGAGAAACTAGACTCTCGAACTCTCGAGGAACTTTGTCTAAACGTCGGTACGCTTGCAACCGTGTATCTGAAGCCGGTCCAGCAAGTGTTCCGTGCCGCGCGCACCAGGCGACTACAGTATAGCCCTGCCCTGCAGAAAAGCCGGGAGCAGAACGGAAATAGCGTCTGGCAGACTGCACCTTCCCCAACAGAAACCACCACTGGCGCAGCCACAGTTTCATCTCCCACAAATGGCTTTGCTTCTGGCACCGGTGACATGAATGCTGCGGTAGGCGCAGCGGACGCCTATTTCAGCGGCGTCGGTAGCCAGCAGATGGCTGCCCTTGACCTAGGCGGTCGTGGAGATGGGGGAGCCGGAGGCGGTGGTGTTTCAGAGACTCAATATGTGGTCAACCAGAACCAGCAGGGGGTATACCAGCCCCAGCTGGCTGGAGGGGCAGCGACAGGCGAGTTATTGTTGTTGTAATGTAGTATAGCCTTCTTGAGATTCTGTTTTAGACTTTTCATTGTTGATCATATTCTAGCGATCTTGATTGCAGGGACTCGTGATACCTATTTTATAATACTGCAATCATCCAGAAAAACCTGTCCTTTTATCCAGGTAATATAGAGGTTTAATGTGCATTTTCAGAATTCATCACTGCTGGTTTTAATTATGTCAGGTGATAATAAAACAAGGATTGAATGTTATCGCTGATGGTATCTCCTTATCCTCAATATCGCCATTATGTTATAGGCTCATATTGCAAGAAAGACTGGTATAGACAAATTGATGGAGGTAGTTCGCTATTAACTGGCCTTGGTTGTAAATGAACATATTTGGATAAAAGCGAACGCCAAAGATTGCCGAAGAAACGCCAGAAGATATTTAAACATGTAAAATAAAATAAGGACATGAGATTTCTGTTCTCGAGCCAAAGATTCAGCGAGAATACAGAGATAGGATATGCGATCACCCAGGATCACTCATCTTCATCCATCCGAGCCAAGCCACCACGACTGCGCTTGATACGGTCATCCAAGCTGTCATTCTGAAGCTGTCGGTGCATCTGTCCCACAAAGCGACCCCGTTCAGACCGGTTCTTGTCGTCCTCTTCGCGCTGTTTTTCTTCCTTGGCCGTGACATCGGCGATGTGCTGTCGACGGGTATCCTCCATTTCACTTGCGTTGGACATCATCTCCGCCAGTCTTCTCTTGCGGTCTTCTTCTAGATCCCTGGCTCTGTTGTCGTCTGCCTCTCCCGCTCCGTTGCGGTTGCTGGGTCCTCGTTCCCGTGGGTGCAAGTCTCTGGGGCCCCGGTTATCCCTCCTGTCATGGGTTCTGCGGGAATCCCTTCGGTCCTGATCCCAGTTGCTTCTGCGATCATCGTCTGGCCGAGGAGACGATCCGCGACGTGTGGATCGGTCATACTTGTCATCACGATCTTTGTCTCTGCTGTAGTAATAATCTCTGTCGTCTCTACCGCTTCTGCGATCCCTATCGTCTCTGGCATCTCTGTGTCTATCGCTCCTGCGGTCTCTGTCGTCTCTCCGGTCTCGGTCATCTCTCCGGTCTCTATCTCTGCGATCCCGATCATCTCTATAGCTCCGATCATCCCTCCGGCTTCTATGTGATCGCTCTGGAGACGAAGGTGATCGAGATCTGTGACGATGCGAGCGACGATGACGCCGGTGGGATTCTTCATCATCGGCATGTCTCCTGCGCTTATGGCTGCTGCTGTCACGACCTTGGTCCCGACTCCGACGCACTGTATTTTTAACCATAGCCTCATACGCTGCCTGCTCTCTCTTCTTAATCTCTAGCAGAGGATCGGCCATCACCTTGGCCATGGTATCCCGGGGATTGCCAGCAGGAGGCGGCGGCGCCTGAGAGGCAGTCACATCGGCCCCCTTCTCCAACTTCTTGTTGTCGTCATTTTTCAGTATCACCCCGTCGATCCGGCGCTTTCCCAGAAGATACCCCTCCATTTCCTCCGAGTAGTGGCCTGTCGCGCTCGACGGTGCCTGGTACATCCAATCGACCCTATTGTGCTGCTTCGGCTTCCCGGATTCCTCCTGCAGACGCTGCAGGTCTTGGATTTGGCGCTCTTCATCGCGTTCACGGCGGAGCTGGTCGATGCGCTTGCGCTCCTCCAGTGCGCGCTTTTCCTCCGACCACACACGCTCTTGATTGCGGAGGAGTGATGGGTGCCATGATCTATGTAGATTTACGCGTTAGCACGAGAGCCAATAGTCGTAGGCAAACGATTTAGAAGGGTGGTGCGTACTTCTTCAAGTTCAAATCGCCACCCATTTTCGCTTTATTTGCGCAGTCAAGCTGCGACGACTGTTGGTTGGGGAAGTTGGAGCTGTGAAAGGAAGCTGAGGGTTGCTGGGCGTTAAGATTCGAGTTCCCGAAGAGGAAAACGAGGGGATCGCCACTGCGGGCCGACGTTCTTGCCTTTTATGCCTGAGGCATCAAATGATATGAATACCGTTAACTATTTATTGCTTTAAGAATGCATAAAGAACCAGTTGGTAATATTCTTTATCGATTTGAAAGCTAAAACTCTATGTTTCAATTAACCCTGAACTACGTAAAGAGCATACCACTCCCAGCATTGTTACATGATCAAAAAAATTGAAGAGCCGCAATAGATACATACAAACGAACAAAAGAAGTATGTGAAGGCAAGAAATCAAACACAAATAGGACAAGTTTTCCCACGTAAGCAGGTGCTGCCACAATTCGTGTATCATGCGAACATTTACCAGAATCAAATCATTTGCTCATCTCCTCGGTTCGATCAACTCTGCTTTCATATATCTCCCCCATCCAGCAAGGGCATCAAGAAAGGGACAAGAAGGTAAAGAAGAAAGAACATTACACCGTAGGCAGATCCACCCATTTCTTCATCATCTGATCGTTGGCATTACATTGGAACATTGCTCCAACTGCAGCCCATTATGCATTATGGTGGGTTTATTTCTCCCAGCCAACCCAGCTCCGTGCCATTACTCTCCAAACCTTGCACTCTCCACTTCGCATGTCATTCAACTTAAAGCTTTCCATCTTGACTTTCTTGCTCTCTCGGCCTTGCTCCCAGGCACGGATCTTCTTCTTGGTTCCGTCCCAGTCGACAACAACGCCCACATGGTCAGGCTTACCGACTTCGGCACTGTACTTCTGGTGCATTGTGCCACGGTGGCCTTGGAATCGCGCATTGCGGAAACTGACAATATCACCCGCACGGATCTCATCGTTTTGCTGAACGGAGGCATTGGCCAGGTTGGAATATACCAATGCACCATAAGCTCTGGTGCCGACGGGAAGTAAAGCTTCCGTAATGGGATTGAGCAGATGTTGGACCAAGCCAAACGGAGTACCGTCCGGAACCGTCGTGTTTTGAATAGCGTTGGCGGTATTGGCAATACGCGCGCCAATCTGAGAATGTGCGTTTTCGAGCTGGTCTTGACGTGGCTGAATTGGAGGTGGTTCATGACGCTGCTCCAAAGTTGCATCAGAGGGATTACGGGCATCGTAATTCACTGTGACCACTGTCTGGGAGTAATCAATGAAAAGGACATATACGTCCTTGGAAATTGTAGCTTTGCCACCTCTCTTTGTCGAGTTTGATTCCTCGACTTCGAAAAGAATGTCCTTGCGATTTTGGAACACTGGTGGAGGAGTCTTGGGTTGCGCCCACCACAGCGTATTTTCTGCCAAATCAACATCCATGGCAATGAATCCTAGGTCAACGGATGGACGGGTCATATCCATAGATCTCCGCACATTGTGTGGGGTTCTAGGAACATCCAAAGAGGCACGGGTGCTCCGCGGTGCGGATGGAGGTCGTGCAGCAGGCGGCTGACTTGGCGGAGGCGGAGGTGCGAGAGACGGTCGTTTTTCCTTGGGTGGTGTCTGTACAGGAGACGCTTCATAGAGGTCGTCATAGTCATCTGCCGCTGGTTGGGATTGAACAGGAGTAGGTATTTCGGGGTGCCCGCTGGGAACGGGTGGTGCAGGTGGTGCAGGCAAGCCGTGCTGCGGGGCGGTATAGCGAAAAGGGTCGTATTCGTCATCATCGGCAAAGGGCTGCTCCCTTGGAGGCGGTGGAGGAGGGCCCCTGGGGGTGTCCATTGAAGCTCTACTCCTAGGCGGCTGGGTAGGAGGCGGTGGTGGGACTGCTCTGGGAGCAGAAGGGGGAGGCGGCGGTGGCAAGCGGGACTGTCTAGGACTTGTCGGAGAGTGAAGTGAATGATCATCAGTGTTAGTGCCTTCGTCCATACTGGAATCACGTCCGTGGGCTTTCAGGGCATCCTTGAATTTTGCACCTGAGGCAATATCGGTGTCGTAGTCACCATCGTATTCAGTTACCTCGCCCTCGACATCCTCACCGGCTCGACGAGATGAGACCGTAGTACCCCGGCTATCAGCAGTAGACCTACGGCGAACATTCCCCGGGATTGGAGGTGGTGGCGGCCTAGCTTGTGTTGGCCCCAATGGAGGACTCATTGGGACAGGAGGGGGAGGGCGGCTGAGCCTCTTTTCTGAGGCGAGAGTTGGAGATCTCGGGGAAGCGGAATCATAGGTTGAGGAGCGACGGGAGTCTAAGTGGTCAGGAATGGGAGGGGCCACAGCCGGTGGTAGAGGGGCTGATCTGTCCGCTGCTACAGCATTCAAGGATAGATTTCTTGCGTGCACAGAAAGTTCGTCATCCGATTCCTCACCCGAAGCGCCGGATGTTGGGGACCTGGTAGGGGGAGCGACAGGTCGAGCTACATGTAGTGGTCAGCATATTTGGAAATTTACAATGGATTCAATAACTTACTCCCTGCAACAGGCGGAGGCGAAGACAGCTGTTCCTGAGGCACAGTAGGTGGAACAGGCCGCGTCTCTACTGGTGGAAGAGGGGGTGCTGGTCGCTCTCCTACAGAATGCGGGTAAGCCTGTGAATCTAAGCCATATTGGGGAGATTTCTACCTACCATGAGGCGGAGGAGGAGGAGGCCTGTCAAGGGAAGCGCGAGTTGGTGGTTCTTCATTGGCGGGTTCCTCGGCATCAGAAACGTTTTCCGCGTGATACTGTTCTGCCACGGGCGTAGCTTGAGGCGCTTCCTCTTCCTTCTCAACATCAGCGGGAGGTGCGACCGGTTTGCTGGCATTCATCCCCGGTAGAGCCATAATGGGGACTGGAGGAGCTGCTGCCGGCACGGTCGTTTCAGAATCACCGAAATTCCTGTCGGTTTCTGTAGGCGTCTTGGGCTTACGAGGAGCTGCACCGGGCATGCCTCCAGGAGGACCGAATAAACCCATCATACCCATTCCGCCGCTCATCTTTGCCATTCTTTCACGGATCTCCATTCTGCGCTTGACTTCAGGGTCAATGTCTTCCTCTTCTTCTTCTCTACCTTCTTGTGCTTCCTCTTCAGGTTCTTCCTCCGTCCTCTCTTCTTCGTGCTTTTGAGTGGTCTCTGAAACATATGAATCCTTTCGAGTTTCTGCACGGGAACGCTCTTCGTAATCTTCCTTGCTCGTAGAGGTTTCCTCTGCATCCTCCGTATCGGCGGCAGCGGAATCATCGGCATCGTTTGTATCGCTTGCCAAGTCGTGGGCAGGAGGTGGAGGAGCTTCAAACTGGGCAGGAGGTGGAGGAGCTTCAAACTGGGCAGCAGGAATGGGTGGGGGCTTCACTGTGTCGGGACTGTGGTCTTCAGTGGTTTCGGATCCCAACGCCTCAGCGGGAGCGGCTTCATCGTACGATTCAGGGTTCTTGGGTGCAGGTTTCTTGGGCTTCTCCTTTTTCTGGGCTGCTTCAGCATGACGAGCTGCCTGTTCTAACTGCTGCTTCTGAAGTAAAGCGATTCTCTCCTTCAGACTTGTTGGCTTAGGCTGATCTTCGCCCGCTTCCTCTGATGCCTCGCTTACAGGAGGAGGCCGGCTTTCTGAGACGGGGGGTTCACGTGCAAGCTGTTCCTGGACCGCCGGATCCTCTTCTCTCTTGTAGATTTTCGGAGGAGGCTCTCTGGGAGGGGGGACATAAGAATTTTTACTGGGAGGCGGCGCAACAAAGGGCTTCTTGATGAATGAAGTAGAATTTTGAGCGCTCCAACCACCTGGCTTGACCGGCGCAATAGGCGGTGCAGCAGGTTTGTTAAACGCGGCAATGCGATCCTTGAATGAAGATCCGGTAGGCTTTGCAGGAGGTGGTGGCTTCGATGCTGATTTAGGAGCCGGTTCATTGGATTCATTCGAGGCCTGTGGGGGTGGGGGGAGCTGGGGCTTGCACTGGCTTGGGAGGCGACGCTGGAGCCTCAGCGGGGAAAGATGCCGCGGCCGATTGAGGCGATTCGGGAGACTGATGTATACTCTCCTGATCCGCAGCAGGCTCGTTGATGGTGTTGTCTAACTCCGGCTCCTGTTGAGGTTTGGTCTCGGCCACGGGGGTTCAACGACTGCGGGTTCGGGCGGAGCGACAACTTCGGGTTCTTTCTTTGGCCTGCTCGGTCGTGTCGGTCGGGGAGGGGCAGGAGGATCATATTTTTCGACGAAATTCTTGGGGAAGATGCCCTCCGCCTTGGACCCTGTATTATCCACATATTCTCCGTAGTACCACTCGTCGTCTTCCACTTCCGTGACAGTTACGATCTGGCCGATTGGAAAGGTAAGGTCGTCATCGTGGCCCGAAGTGTACTCGAAGACCGCTCTGACCGTGAATGGCGGGTTGGACATCTGGCAAGCCGGCGCGTATGACAAGGAGGTGGGGGGATACTGATTATCAACAAGGTGTAAAAGCAAGCAATGCTAATAATCACAAAATAAAAAAAAAAAAAAAAAAAAAAAACAACACTGTACACAACAAAGTATCAACTAGATACCTCTAGTATACCGGGCATGTAGAATGATAAGTCACAAAGGAGGGGAGGGGATGCCACTTTGGGGAATTAATATGTCAGCCTGATCAATGTACGTCACAGCATTGGGGTTAAGGGGGTTATCAGGGACAATGCACAGTGCAGAGGCCACTTACAGAGGAGCAAGAGCATCAACCCCAGTAGAGAGAATTAAAGCAAGAGTTGGATAGAATATAAGGATGAGGGGCTCAGACAACGATGATGCTGGTAGAAAGAAAAGAGGAGAGGGAGAGAAAGGGAGAGAGGGAGAGCGAGGATGGGATCCGTGGTGGTCGTCACCTTCTGGCGGGACAGCCTGAGGTGCTCCACTGGTCGATCGGCAGCTAATAATAAGGAAGAGAAGGAAGAAGGTGGCCACACCACTTGGATTAGTTAATGGTAGTGTTGGCAGATTTCTTGGTAAAGAACAGGCCTTTGATACTGAGAAGATCTTGTCCGAGGTGGATTCATTGATCCTGTGAACTGATATCATCATCCACAAATCCTCCGTCATGGCGACTGTCTAGCTTCACTGCGAATCCGGGGTTTGCCTCTTCCCGACCCGAAAAAAACGTCTGCCCCCTTGCAGACCTTTTTTTTTTAATCATCGATCTTCAATCTTCAAAAAGACCAGCGTTTCCTTTCCTACTCGATCGTTCTGTGTGATTTATTTCATCATGGCTACGAATAACAACTCGCCTCCGAAATCCATTTTAAAAACTTCACTGCCTTCTGCGCATGCTGCTTCCTCACCTCTGGTGACATCGAATTCTAACGCCCGTCGGCCTGCCTCCAAGTCGCAAATGTCACAGCAACAAAAAGGAAAACAAAAAGAGAACAAGCCTGGAGCTGATCCTCGTCATATGGCAATAGCGCTACACCACGCTCATCGAATTCAGGCCCAAAAAGACACAGAGGCACTCATATTAGACCGCATCCTCGAGCTCGTCACATTTCCCTCTTCGCCATCTGCTGACCCTGCCGCTCCGTCTATCGAAGACGCAAATGCTTTCAAAGCCGCTTTGGTTCCTTTTCAGCCTTCCGATTATGACAATTTGATTGAGGAGCGGAAAATAGAGGGGCTTTGTGGGTATGGGCTTTGCCCCCGGGAGCATCGCAAGGAAGACCCCAAGGGCACTTATAGGCTTAAATGGGGTACAAAGGGTAGTGGCCCTGGAGGCCGTGGGCGCGAGATGAATATCGTTCCCAAAGAAAAACTTGAAATGTGGTGTTCGGATGAATGTGCTGAGCGAGCTATGTATATACGGGTGCAGCTGGCTGAGGAACCAGTGTGGGAAAGACGAGCTGATGATACTCGAGGCTACAATATTCTATTGCTTGAAGAGGGCAGGGCAGAGAAGCAACAAGGAAAGGGGAAAGGCAAAATGAGCTCAGCTACAGTGGGACAAGTGACCGGCCAGCTGGACAACCTGCACATGGATGGAAGCCAGGAATCGAGCGATATGGCAGACAACATGAAAGGACTCAGCATTCGCGCCGATCATAACTCTCATGAACTCGCCATGGAACGTGGAGACTCGAACCCAGCTTTCCAGACAGGCAGAGTAAACATTCAGATCCGAGAGAAGGAGAATGTTTCCCATGGCGCACCCCAAATGCGACCAGGAGACCATACAGGAGGCTCAATCGAAGGATATGTACCAAAGAACCGTCAAGAGCCTCAGGAAGAAGACCAGGAGCCAGACGTCCTCGACCAGTTTTAGCATGGCCTCGATAGCCTTGGGCATTTATGTTCCGGCGTTCTACATCATGATACCCCAGATGCTACTAGAGCAATAGAAGTAAGGGTCGTTCCTTTGGACTACATGCAGATATGACCGTAGAACACGGCAGTATCAGAAGATCTTCACAGCCAATGCGACTGTGAACTTGGGAGTTCTACGTACCGCCCACAGCAGTGTGCCAATACACACAAGACAACACTGTGTAGAGCGAAGAGAAAATAAAATTGGCAATCAAGCGTCATCTTCATCAGAAGAATCGGCGACACCTTTCTCAATGGGAATCATTTTTCATTCGTCATGCATCGACTGTCTCTTTAAGCTAAAGCGGTAGCTGGAAGCCAGCTAGGATAGGCATGATCGGGAACGCCAAAGGTCGACTGAAGACAAGACATTAAACTTTTCTTTGGTCAGAGGCGTGGAATTTAGCGGCGGTCGTTGAAGCGGCGGGGACGCTCGGCCTGCTGCTGGCTGACGTTGACAACGTTGACCTTCAGGTTGTCGAACTGTATGGCATATCCAGTTAGAAATGTCATGGCACCAGTTTACGGTGTCGGGGAAAACTTACGCCCATGGACTTAAGGAGGTCCTTGGTGTCGGCATCGACATCGAGCTGACCGGACTCGGTCTGGGAGACATCCAGAGCGGAAACCTCAGGGACGTACTGGTCCTTGCGCTCACGCTCCTCCTCCTGAAGCTTGAAGGAGATACCGCGGACAGGGCCACGCTGGATACGCTTCATCAAGTGGGTGGTGTAACCAGCGATCTATAACCAAATTTCATCAGCACTTAAGTTCCATTATTCATGCCCGATCGGCGGAATCCAATATATGCTGACCTTGTTGCGGAGACGCTTGGAGGCAATGATAGCGATCTCATCGCAGAGACGCTTGTTGGTCTCGAAGTCGAGCGTCAACTTGGGGTAGTAACGCTCGATGACGACCTTGGCGGACCTCTTGACTGTCTTTGTCCTGACGCGACCCATTTTGGCGGTTGTTTGCTGGCGGTTGGATGTTCGAAGAGTCGGTTCAGCAGTGGTTATATCTTCCTGGTGTTTCAAGAGGCCGTCCTCGCTTACGGGTGTGCGGGTCGTGCCCTAGAGGACGGAGCCCTAACTCTGTATCACGTGATTGGGAGATCAATTTAGCCAAATCGGGTAGTTGACGTCGGCGCGCAGTATGGCCTACTCGTCGCCTTTGACCGCCCACCTACTTCGGTTGAACTGGTAGGTAGTAGTTACGATAGTAGACTACGGGTACTCTGGGCTACGGTTACAAATAGTACAAGGTTAATCGCTGATAAACTCCTAGGTTTGAATAACAATAAATATGGTGCTTCCGGTTTATATGACAATATCAAAAGAGAATAGGAGTAACTTTACATCCACCATCCAGTCTAATCGTACAGCTACTTCTGCAGCTCATTGCCTGAAGAATTAAAGTATTGACTTATTTCAAATACACTCACGAGGATCTGAGGGTTCTCATGAGGGTTCTGGCAATATCTTCGGTCTCGTGCTGCCTTTTAGAGGCTGAGTCTGGAGAACGCCCATCCAATCTCGGAACAAACCGCTGGTCGCCACGAGCAGCATCAGAGATGCTTGTAAGGCTAGGCTTCTTGTAATCTTCAAGTCCATAAGGAGCTTTGGCAGTCGCACTGGCTCTGTAAGACGCCAAGCCGATTCTACCCTCCGAGTCGACCGAGGCTCGGATAGGCGTAACCCAGTACTTAGCACCACCGGGGATGGATGCATCAAAGTACGCCAGGCCAGGAGGAGAGCCCTGCTCGACGAAAGTCATGGCGTTCAAATCTTCAACCGCAATACCACCAACACCGGCAATAGCCTTGGAGGTCCGGCCCTTGAATCTACCCTTCGGTCGTAGAATACGCGCCTCAACTGGGCGCTGGTAAGCCTGAGGGCCGTGACTCGGGTGGTTGTAAATGAGGGCGTGTGACCGTGTGTACGACAGACCGGCAGAAGGATGCGTTTTCGGGGGCCGGAGACCGCGTATTCTGCCGATGACAACTTGGTCCCGGGGGATTGGTAGTATTTCTGTCCAATTCTGTCGCTGGGCACAGCTGGGGGCGACGGAAGGTCGAGTAGCTCAAAGACCACCGGACCGAGAGCGAATGGGTCTGCTCGCAGCGCCTTGAGATATGCTTGGAATTCCTTCTCGCTCACCTGGATTGGGCCAAGAGCCTCCAGGTCTTCTCCGTTATCCTGAGCTTGCTTCCTCCGCTCGGCAGTGCGCTTCGCAGTGTAACGTTCGCGGAGCTTCTGCAGAAGCTCGGGCTTCTGGTCACGCACTTGGTCCAAGTAGGCGTGGAATTCTGCCTCTGTTTGTCCAGCGAGCCAAGGGCCAGCATGTCTGAACTGTTTGGCACCAGGCTCCCCAAGGCCCTTGCTCTTGTCTGTGTTATCAACACTAGGTTCGAAGGGACTTTGATGTCTAGGCATGATGCTAGTCGCGTAGTTGACCTTGGAAGGCAGAGACATGGGCATGTGCAGCTCCTGGAACTTCTCCAAGGTCACCGTGTGGTCCGCTGCGGACTCGAAATCGGTAACATGTTCGAAGGTATCGAGTGCGTTCACTCTAACAATGGGCCGGGACGACTTCTCCGATGTTGACTTCGCAGGGAGTGGCCGCTTCAGACCCCAGTCACCTCTTGCTAACGATGAAGATGGCGTGACAATTGATGCTCGGACGGGATGAGGAAGGGTTGCGCTGTCGGATTCGAAGACGGTCCTCGAGGTTGGAGGTTCTTGGGGTTTTGATAAAGCTGAAGGGAGTGCAAAAAGACGGGATTTCCGTAGCAGATTCGCCGTTGGCGATAACCTGGCGGTCGCCATGGCGTTGAATGATCAATTGCGTGTCTGGAGAAGAGTCCTTACTCCGGAGATTGATGGAGAAAAGTTGGTTGTAGACACGGACATGCCAAGCACCGGCGGTACGGGCAGCCACAGTCACACCTAAAGCAGTTTACTCTTCTCTACCGGGTCTGCAGCCCCAACTACGAAAATCAATCATAAGTTTTTTTTTTTTTTTTTTTTTGTAATCAATAGATGAATTAATTTATTTGCATTTATATTGACTCGTTTGCTTAATCACATTCTGGGGTCAAACAATTCAATCATAAAATCGTCCAGCCAAATACATTTATGCACCAGCATCCAGCAGCGATTTGACAGTGTCGGTCACTGTTTCTTTCAATGGGCGGTATTTAAGCCCCAAAATCTCGATGGATTTCTTGTTGTCAAATCCGTAGATGTCGGCTGGCAAGTCACTCGGCGAGTCCTTAGGGGGCAGTCGAGATTCCAAATCGGGGTATGCCTCGCGGATTGCATCGGCAACATCCTTGTTGGTGAAATAGCCATTGGTGACGAAGAATCTGTTTCCACCTGCTTCTGGGACCTCAATGGCTCTCACATGAGCCAGCGCAACATCACGAACATCCACCCAGAGGAATGTGCCTGAAGGTGGGAGGCTATCCTTGGAGGCACCCTGGACGAAATTCCTCATCCGTGTGTTCGAGGTGTTGATGGCATCGAGAGAGTTCAGGTAGTGCACAATGGGCCCGAAAACGAGGGGAGGGTTGATTGTCGCAATGTCGAAGCTTGGCTTCTCTTCCTCACCAAACTTCCAGGCCGCTTTCTCTGCGAAGGTCTTGGAAAAAATGCTGTCAGCGTGATAAGGTCTTGGAGCCAGGGAAGAGATTGCTTACTTTGCTAGCTCTGTACACCTTAGATGGGTCCATAGCCTCCTTCCAAGTCACTTCGTTCCACTGCTCCTCGTTGTATACCTTGGGGTGCTTTCCTGGGTTGACAATTGCAGCGAAAGAGGAGGTGATGACAACTCGCTTCACTGTCGGTGCATAGGCCTTGATAGCCTTCAAAATACCAGTCGTTCCCTTAATTGCAGGGTCCAAGAAGTCCTTAACAGGGTCCTCGACATTGAAGTGGAATGGGGATGCAGTGTGGAGGACATAGTCGAATGGAGGGGTAGCTTTGACAGCCTGCACAGAACATGTTAGACGGGGGTAACCATAACGCAGGAAAAGAATAGCATCTCAAGAACCTACCTCGTCGAATGCTCCATCCGCAGCAACATCCTTCACGATAACATAGGACAATTTCTCCTTTGGTGTGTTGGGGTGGTTATCGAGAATCTTCTGGCCCTTCTCGTTAGATCTGACTGTAGTCACGATGTCAAATCTGGGGTATAATGTGTCAGTTCAAACGAAATCGATGATTTAAAGCGCTATGTAGGGCTACCTACCCGTGAGCCAACAAAATATCAATAATATGAGCAGCAATGAAGCCACTTCCTCCTTGACAAAGGTCAGCTTTTTGAATATTGTAGTGTATAGAGCTAGGCGGTTCCCATACCAGAAAGAAGAACTCTAGGCATTGTGATTTGAGTCGAAATACTTTTTTTATAAATTGTTTTCAACACTCAATCTGGTGTGTAGCAGACAGTGAGAGTACAGCAGGACTGGAAGGGGACTCGTTGCTTTTTTATAAGGCGCCTAGATATTCTGATAACACAACCATCGAACCCCTCCTCAGTCCGAGCCATTATCCCCCACTGCGGCCCACCATTACAGATGGTCCATTCCGCTTATCCGCTGCAATAGGCCCTCCCCGATGATTACAAATGGTGGTGTTTTTGCGTCAGATCATCTAATAATCAGAGTAGATATAGGAGAGAGCTGAGGTTAACTCCGTGATCTACGCTCCTACAGTCTACCTTGGATAGATGATTGACAAAGGTACGTGGATGGAAAGTTTCAGCTGTTATTGGGCTTGGTACAGCACAGCTGAGCGGCTGAGGTGGAGGTGGAGACTTGAATTCATATAAATGACGTCGCGACCAACCTTGAAGAATATTAGAGAGGAATTGGCATTTCTGATATATGAGATAATCCATCTAATGCCTCCCCGCATATAAATGAAGATAAAGGCCATGATGATCAGTTTATCTACAGTAGTATTGTGATAGTGATCACTCAGTAATAGAATATGTCTATTAATTAGCTAAATAATATGCCAAGGTCTATAACGTTATGTCTATCGCTCAGCTTATGTAAACTTAGTAGCTCATCTTCGAATCCAAGTGCTTTGTCTTGATTATTCTGAATTTCCGCCAAACATGCGTTAACTAGGGGCTTTTAAAGAGCTACCCCTGTATTGATCTTCCACATGGTCTTCGCGAGCAATATCTAAATTCTGAAAATGTACATTTGCAGAGGCGTCCTCAACGCTCCTTTGAGGACTATGCCAACAAAGGAGCCTGGTCAATTATGAATAGGAGTTTTGAGATGTTCCGCATCTCCAAATTCAAGCTGCTCATGGCGAAGAATCCTTCGATTTGGTGTAAATTTCTTTCCCTTCTTTCGATTGCGCTTGTGAACGGAATGAAGCTATATTTAAGATATACATGCGGGCGAAAGTGGATTCTGGAACATCAAAGATATCCTATAAGCTCGAACTACAGATTGTAATATTTTTATCTAGCCACTTATCTTTCTCATAGAGAATCTCGCTATTCTCTTGTGTATCGTTACATTCTTTCGTGGATTGTGGTGTTGAATACTAGTACTCCGCAAGTAACCGATAAGCAGCGAGCGAGTCGAGTACCTCAAATAGTCTTGAGGTTGTACTATCCAAAATATAATAACTTGCTTTTTCTCCTTTCTTTTCTTCTCATCAAATACAAAGCTATTGATTATCAATAACGAACTTGAGCGGTGATTTTCATGGTCACCGTTCATTGCTTCGGCAAGGCATCCGTCGGTGCCCCAGGCCAAATGACCAACGTGGGCCGTGCACGATCCCGTAAGGCCCTCGACTTTCACCCTCTCACTTCATTTCACATCAACTGCTTTTCTGCCTATGACCACTTTGTGTCATCTTAGATGCCCTAGAGGTTGACTTCAAATGTCCACCCTGGGGTGTGACTTACAAGCATGGCGCAAGCAGGTCCTATTACGGACGTCACACAGAGGCTCTTCACGGAGTTGAAGTCCAAGAATGAGGAGACGCGGGTGAGAGCTGCATACGAGCTCTACGACAACGTCCTCGCCATCTCAAGAGGTAACGTTCGACGCCTGTGTGCCCGCATAAGGCTCTACTAACCCCTACCTCTTACTATGGACAGACTGGGCTCCCGAGAAATTCCTCGAATTTTATAATGCAGTCAGCCAGCGCATCGCGCAGCTCGTCGTCACTGGCAGCGACGCCAACGAAAGAATCGGCGGTCTCCTAGCTCTGGATCGCCTAATCGACTTCGACGGAGTGGATGCGGCTCAAAAAACTACTCGATTTGCCAGTTATCTGCGCAGTGCTCTTCGCAGCAATGACAATGTGGTGTTGGTGTACGCAGCTCGGTCACTTGGCCGTTTGGCTAAGCCGGGCGGGGCTCTCACGGCGGAGTTGGTTGAGAGCGAAATTCAATCTGCCCTCGAGTGGCTCCAGTCTGAGCGACAAGAAGCCAGGCGGTTTGCCGCCGTACTTGTCATTAGGGAGCTAGCTAAAGGCTCGCCAACCCTTCTCTATGGTTTTGTTCCGCAAATATTCGAACTCATCTGGGTCGCCCTCCGGGATCCCAAAGTCCTCATCCGAGAAACCGCGGCCGAAGCTGTCAGCGAATGTTTTGAAATCATAGCTGCACGAGACATCCAGGTTCGACAATTGTGGTTTGCCAGAATACACGAAGAAGCGCTTTCAGGCTTGAAATCCAACAATGTAGATTGGATACACGGATCTCTTCTGGTTCTTAAAGAACTTCTTCTCAAGGGTGCCATGTTTATGAACGAGCACTACCGAAACGCCTGTGAGATCGTCCTTCGCCTCAAGGATCACCGCGACCCAAAGATTCGCACCCAGGTCGTTCTGACAATCCCCATCCTCGCATCGTACGCCCCCGTCGACTTCACCGAAATTTATCTCCATCGATTCATGATTTATTTGCAAGCACAACTGAAGAGGGATAAGGAACGAAACTCAGCCTTCATTGCCATTGGAAAGATTGCCAATGCCGTCGGTGTCGCCATCGCGCAGTATCTTGATGGGATCATCATCTATATAAGAGAGGGCTTGGCTATGAAAGCGTAAGCTCAGGTTCCTTCAGATTGCTATTCTGGCCTATCAACTGACATAAAAATAGACGGAATAGAGCCGCGATTAACGAAGCGCCAATGTTCGAGTGCATCAGTATGCTCTCTCTAGCTGTGGGGCAAGCGCTGAGCAAGTATATGGAGGCATTACTTGATCCGATATTTGCTTGCGGACTGAGCGAGTCTTTGACACAAGCGCTCGTCGATATGGCTCATTATATCCCGCCGATCAAGCCTATTATCCAAGAAAAGCTCCTGGACATGCTGAGTATTATCCTCTACGGAACACCTTTTCGGCCTCTTGGATGTCCTGAGAACAGACTCCCTCCCATGCCATCATTTGCCAAGGACTTCGCCCCTCAAGAACTGCACTCCGATGCTGAAATTGCGTTAGCACTCCATACATTGGGGAGCTTTGACTTCTCCGGCCACATTTTAAATGAATTCGTGCGTGATGTTGCAATCAACTATGTCGATAACGACAACTCCGAAATCAGAAAGGCTTCAGCGCTTACTTGCTGCCAACTCTTTGTCCATGATCCAATTATCAACCAGACTAGCAGCCATTCGATACAGGTCGTGAGCGAAGTCATAGACAAACTGTTGACTGTCGGAATCGGAGACCCGGATCCAGAAATCCGTCGAACTGTTCTTTGGTCATTGGACCGAAAATTCGACCGTCACCTTGCGAGGCCTGAAAACATTCGGTGCCTCTTCTTGGCTGTCAATGATGAAGTTTTTTCTGTCAGAGAAGCTGCAATCTGCATCATCGGTCGTCTCTCGAGTGTCAACCCTGCTTATGTCTTCCCACCCTTACGAAAATTGCTTGTTAACCTATTAACTGGCCTTGGATTCGCAAGCACAGCTCGCCAAAAGGAAGAAAGTGCCCAGCTTATTAGCTTGTTTGTTTCCAATGCGACTAAGCTTATCAGATCGTACGTCGATCCAATGGTGACTACACTGCTCCCAAAGGCGACTGATGCCAATCCTGGTGTCGCATCAACTACTCTCAAGGCCGTTGGGGAGCTTGCAAACGTCGGTGGTGGAGAAATGAAGTTATATCTACCGCAGCTTATGCCAATCATTTTGGAGTCGCTGCAGGATCTTTCTTCCCATGCGAAGCGAGAAGCGGCTTTGCGGACATTGGGCAAACTTGCCAGCAACTCCGGATACGTTATAGACCCATACCTCGAATACCCTCATCTACTTGCCGTACTTATCAACATCATTAAGACCGAGCAAACCGGGTCTCTGCGCAAAGAGACTATCAAGCTTCTGGGAATTCTCGGTGCCCTTGATCCCTACAAATATCAACAAATCAGTGAAACCACACCGGACATTCATCACATCAATGAGGTGCAAACGGTCTCTGATGTCGCCCTTATCATGCAAGGACTCACTCCTTCCAATGAGGAGTATTATCCAACGGTAGTGATCAATACGCTTATGCAGAATATACTGCGAGAAAATTCTCTGGCCCAGTATCATTCCGCTGTGATTGACGCAATAGTCACAATCTTCAAGACTCTAGGCTTGAAATGCGTGCCATTCCTTGGCCAGATCATTCCCGGGTTCATATCTGTCATTCGAGGATCGCCTGCTAGTCGCCTTGAGTCTTATTTCAACCAGATGGCAATTTTAGTCAACATCGTGAGACAGCACATCCGTGCTTTCCTTCCGGAAATCATTGATGTTATTCGCGAATTCTGGGATGTCTCACACCAAGTGCAGGCCACAATTCTATCCCTCGTGGAAGCTATCGCCAAATCATTGGAAGGTGAATTCAAGAAGTACCTTGCCGGACTTATTCCGCCGATGCTGGATACTCTTGAAAAGGACAGCACACAGCGTCGGCAGCCATCGGAGAGGATTCTCCATACTTTCTTGATATTTGGCACAAGTGGCGAGGAATACATGCACCTGATTGTTCCGTCTATTGTGCGACTTTTTGACAGAACCCAAAACCCGCCAAGCATCCGGAAGTCTGCCATCGATAGCTTGACCAAGCTGTCACGTCAGGTTAATGTTTCTGACTTTGCATCTCTAATGGTCCACTCCTTGTCTCGAGTGGTCGCCGGAACTGATCGTACATTGCGACAATCTGCGATGGATTGTATCTGCGCTCTCATCTTCCAGCTTGGACAGGATTTCACTCACTACATTCATCTTCTCAACAAGACTCTCAAAAGTCAGCAAATCAACCATGTCAACTATCAAATATTAGTGACAAAATTACAAAAAGGAGACCCCCTCCCACAAGACTTGAACCCCGACGAGAATTATGGGACTATGGCGGATGAATCCAATTTTGCTGAAATCGGCCAGAAGAAAATGGTGGTCAATCAGCAGCATCTCAAGAACGCTTGGGATGCCTCCCAGAAATCCACTCGAGAGGACTGGCAAGAATGGATACGCCGTTTCAGCGTCGAGTTATTGAAAGAGTCGCCATCACCAGCACTAAGAGCGTGCGCCAGTTTGGCCGGAATTTATCAACCCCTTGCAAGGGACCTTTTCAACGCCGCCTTCGTTTCCTGCTGGACTGAGTTGTACGATCAATACCAGGAAGAACTGGTTAGGTCCATTGAGAAGGCTCTCACTTCACCTAATATCCCCCCCGAGATTTTGCAAATTCTTCTCAACCTTGCTGAGTTCATGGAACATGACGATAAAGCTCTTCCAATTGATATTCGCACACTTGGCAAGTATGCTGCGAAGTGTCACGCATTTGCCAAGGCTCTTCATTATAAGGAACTTGAGTTTGAACAAGACCAGAATTCAGGAGCTGTTGAGGCATTGATCACCATCAACAACCAACTCCAACAATCCGACGCAGCCATTGGTATTCTTCGCAAAGCTCAAGCCTATCGTGATGTAGAGCTCAAGGAAACCTGGTTCGAAAAGCTTCAACGTTGGGAGGAAGCTCTTGCTGCCTATAAACGACGTGAGAAGGTCGATCCCGACTCGTTTGGAGTTACGATGGGCAAAATGAGGTGTCTACACGCTCTTGGCGAATGGAAGGTGCTGTCTGATCTTGCCCAAGAAAAGTGGAACCAAGCGTCACTCGAACACCGCAGAGCCATTGCCCCTCTCGCCGCAGCAGCAGCGTGGGGTCGGGGCCAGTGGGAATTGATGGATTCTTACTTGGGTGTCATGAAAGAACAATCTCCAGATCGATCGTTCTTTGGGGCTATTCTTGCCATCCACCGCAAACAATTTGACGAGGCAACAATGTACATCGAGAAGGCACGGAATGGGTTGGACACTGAACTATCAGCCCTTCTCGGGGAGTCTTACAATCGTGCCTATAATGTTGTTGTCCGTGTCCAGATGCTTGCCGAGCTCGAGGAAATCATCACATACAAGCAGAACATCGGTGATCCCGAGAAGCAGGATGCTATGCGCAAAACTTGGAACAAGCGTTTACTCGGATGTCAGCAGAATGTCGAAGTGTGGCAGCGTATGCTCAAGGTTAGGGCACTTGTCACTTCGCCTCGCGAGAACCTTGACATGTGGATCAAATTCGCCAATCTCTGCCGCAAATCCAACCGCATGGGCCTTGCCGAGCGATCTCTTGCTTCACTAGAGACGGTTGTCTCGGACAGTCAAGGCACACGGGCTATTACTCCGCCAGAAGTCACTTATGCTCGGTTGAAATTCAACTGGGCCACTGGGCGTCAAGTAGAGGCTCTCCAGATGTTGAAGGAGTTCACTACTAACCTGACGGATGACTTTTCGAAATTCAATACCTTAATGATATCGCAAGCGGAACATAATGGGATGAACGGCGTGAACGGAATCGCCGATCCAAACCATACAGACATCATGGGTCTGCGTGAGCGCATTGGCGACGTAGCCAAGTTTAGGAGGCTTCTTGCTAAGAGCTATCTCCGACAAGGAGAATGGCAGACCAATTTACAACGCGGTGATTGGAAGCCGGAACATGTGCGGGAAGTTCTCAACGCATATTCTGCTGCTACTAAGTACAACCGTGACTCGTACAAAGCGTGGCATTCGTGGGCGCTGGCGAACTTCGAAGTTGTTACAACTATCGCCAGCCAGGCCAGCAGGGATGGCGCGACAATGGTTATGGTTCCAGCTCATATTGTGACTGAACATGTGATACCTGCTATCCGTGGCTTCCTTCGGTCCATTTCCCTATCGTCAACCTCGTCACTGCAGGACACTTTGAGATTACTGACCCTTTGGTTTACCCATGGAGGTGATCAAGAAGTCAACAGTGTCGTTACAGAAGGTTTCACGGCTGTGAATATTGATACTTGGCTCGCCGTTACTCCTCAACTCATAGCACGTATCAACCAGCCTAACATCAGAGTACGAAGTGCCGTTCATAGATTACTGGCCGAGGTTGGAAAAACTCATCCTCAGGCCCTGGTGTATCCTTTGACGGTCGCTATGAAGTCCAATGTCACTAGGCGGTCTCAATCGGCTAGTAACATCATGGACAACATGCGACAACACAGTGCAAAACTGGTTGAACAAGCAGATCTCGTAAGCAATGAATTGATCCGAGTTGCAGTATTGTGGCACGAACTTTGGCATGAAGGATTGGAGGAAGCCTCCCGTCTCTACTTCGGTGACCACAACGTGGAGGGGATGTTTGCAACACTTGCGCCGCTCCACGAGATGCTTGACAAGGGCGCAGAAACTCTGCGTGAAGTATCTTTTGCACAAGCCTTCGGACGTGATCTCGCGGAGGCGAAACACTACTGCATGTTGTATCGTGAGACTGAGGAGATCGGCGATTTGAACCAAGCTTGGGATCTCTATTACACCGTGTTCAGAAAGGTTAGCCGACAGCTTCCACAGCTGTCCATCCTCGACTTGAAATACGTTTCTCCCAGACTTAAAGACTGCACCGACCTTGATCTTGCTGTTCCAGGCACCTACCAGAGCGGCAGACCAATCATCCGAATTATCAGTTTTGACCCTATCCTACATGTACTTCAAACCAAGAAGCGGCCACGAAGGATGACGCTGAAGGGCAGTGACGGAAACTCTTACATGTATGCTCTTAAGGGACATGAGGATATCCGACAAGATGAGCGGGTGATGCAGCTGTTTGGTCTTGTTAATACCCTTCTTGACAATGACGGCGAGAGCTTCAAGCGTCACCTTTCTGTGCAGCGATTCCCTGCCATTCCTCTGTCCCAGAGCTCAGGTCTTTTGGGATGGGTTTCCAACAGTGACACGCTACACGCGCTGATTAAGGAATACCGTGAGAGTCGTCGCATTTTGTTGAACATTGAGCACCGCATCATGCTTCAGATGGCACCGGATTACGATAATTTGACACTCATGCAAAAGGTCGAGGTCTTTGGATATGCCATGGACAACACTACTGGCAAGGATCTATATCGCGTTCTCTGGCTCAAGAGTAAAAGCTCCGAGGCCTGGCTCGAGCGACGCACAAATTACACTCGGTCATTGGGTGTCATGTCCATGGTCGGTTATATCCTTGGCCTGGGTGATCGTCATCCGTCCAACTTGCTTCTTGATCGGGTCACTGGCAAGGTGGTTCACATTGACTTTGGTGATTGCTTTGAGGTTGCTATGCACCGTGAGAAGTATCCAGAGCGAGTGCCTTTCCGACTCACTCGTATGTTGACCTTCGCAATGGAAGTTAGTAATATCGAGGGAAGCTATCGGATCACTTGCGAGGCAGTCATGCGTGTCATCAGAGAGAACAAGGATTCCTTGATGGCTGTTCTGGAAGCGGTAAGCTTTTTGCTCTTCCACCTTTACCATCACACCGCGAAGCTTTGGAAACTAATTGAGATATAGTTCATTCACGATCCGCTTATCAACTGGCGTCTGGGAGTCCGTGAATCTCCAGATCGACTTGCCTTCACAGGCGAACGTCGACAGTCGGTGATTAACAACGTCAACATGGATCACGGCGTCCAGCCCAGCAACTTTTCACGCCACCGTAGGCCATCCATTTTGGAAGGCGGCATTCTTGATGCTCAGGAGGGTATTCCTAACGAAGCCCGGGAGGCCCAAAATGCTCGAGCATTGCAAGTACTCGCTCGGGTTAAGGAGAAGCTCACGGGACGAGACTTTAAGTCGTTCGAGGAGCTCAACGTGAGTGACCAAGTCGACAAGCTTCTCGCCCAGGCGACCAGCGTCGAAAACATATGCCAGCATTGGATTGGATGGTGCAGTTTCTGGTGATTGTTTCTACAGTTTAATGCCTTTCTGGAGTCTCGTGGCGCAGGAAGGTGTGGTATGACGGATTTTGCATGGCGTGGTATATTCGCTTTGTATGTAGACTTACGTTTTCTGTTTTGCTTTTTTTTTCCCTTTATTTCTTTCTCTTTTTCCTTGTTGTTTCCCCTTCAAGTATCTGTCTATTCCTTTTCTCTTCCTGTTTTTCTTCCCGTATAATCTGTCCCTGTTTGGAGAGGCAAACGTGGGCATTTCGGGGCATTGCATTTTCACATGCCTGCTGTGGATTAATTGTTACATGGAGAACGATGGATATGAATGAACGATAGACCATCTAGTTATCATTGATTTTCAATTGCACTAACCAGTAATCATTCGTGGCTTATTTATCTGTAACTTTGGGGAACGTAAATGTTAACATCCATTGTGTCTGTATCCTACCAGTCACTCGCTCGCCATTGCCGAGGTTGAGGCGGTGCGGCCTGACTGCAGCTCAGCGGAGTCTCAGCTTCCTCCTCTTCATCACCAATCCCACATTCCCAGGTGGCGATGTGATGTCTATTCAGTCGATTATCATCACAACAGTCTAGTTGCTGAATTCTTGAAATCAGCTCAGCATGTCAGCTGCAGATCCCGCAGCCTCCCCTGCGTCTGCGGAGCCTGACGTCCATCCTTTAATTCGTTATGCCCTCCGCATCTCTCTCAGCGCCAAAGAATATAAATTTCTCCACGACCACACTGTCAAACGTGCTCCGTCTGCCATAAAGAAGAATGCGCCCTCTCCGTCGAGATATGAGGCCCTCGTTCGCCCCCGGAATAAACACAATGAAGCCGCTATCCGCGCTTCGCTGCGTCTTTTCCTGGGGTCGGGAGCCGCGTTGAAGCTCATCGACATGGTTATGAGCAAGATTCAGGGTGCTGGATCGAAGTAAGATCTAACTGTGCAAACATCTACGATGATTGTTTTTGAAATAAATGCACACAGTGATGCTGACGTGATGTTGACGATAGGAAATCCCCCCGTACTTCCATCCTCCGCTCCCCGAACTTCCGGCTCTCACTGTCTCTTTCTCTCGTTCTATTCCTCCATCGATTCCTCCATCGCTTCTTTGTCAAGCTTCGCGCATATCTTCGTACGGATGAGGCGCAGCCATTCCATGCTAGAAACCCGCGAATTTCCAAGGCTTTGACTTCGCGATATGCGCCCGCTGTCGGGGCCAGTGCTGCTGGCTTTGCGCTGGGGATAAGTCCCCAGAGTCAATTGCGAATGAGTGTGGCAGTTTATTCGGCTACGAAGAGCTTGGAGTTTCTATACAATGCTTTGGATGAGAAGGGGTGGTTTGAGAATCGGCCGTGGTGGTTTGGAAGTTGGCTGTTGATGCCTATTTCTTTTGCCCAGCTCTTCCATGCTTTCGTGTTTGACCGGGAGACTACGCCGAAGGTTTGTCACATGCCTGTTTCCCTTTGATTCTATGTGAGTAAGTTGCTTACTGACATGATTACAGTGGTTTGGAGCTGTTCTTCTGAGACTCTCGCCGAGTTATATACAGACTCGGCCAGACAGCTTCCCATCTGGGCTTCCTTGGCCGGACAAGGACGAGGTGGTGAACTCGTTGGCAACCATTTCCAATCTACGATGGCCGTAGGTTTTATTCTATTGCCTCTTTCTTTTGCATGATACTAATACCTTATGTAGAGTCTTCAACTCGCCGATTCTACAGCCCTCCAACCCTAATATCCTGCCGGCGGCTGTTAAATCGATCTCACCGATCACCGGGCCCGCTCATCCGTCAATCTCCAGTCTGTCGTGTGCGCTTCTGCATCCCAGTGCTCCCAGTTGCAGCACCGCATTCTTGCATCATATCCTTCTCTCCGTTCCTCCTCTGGCTCGCACCCTCACTACCGTGACCCTGGCTTTGTCTGTACTGAAGTTCAAGACGATGATGTCCCATCCTATCTCTGCTATAAACAGCCTTTCAAAGCGTATCATCACCATGACTGCTGTTCTGTCGGCTGCTGCTGGCTCCGCCTGGGGCAGTGTTTGTCTTTGGAATGCTCTATTGCCACGCTCGACTCTCCCTACTAAGCGCTTTTTCCTGAGCGGAGCGCTGAGTGGATTGCCGTTTGCGTTCCTCGGCAATAGTCGCGGTGCTTACCTCTCCATCTTCCGCGCTGCCATCGACTCAGCCTGGAAGGCTGGCGTCAAACGTGGCGTCTGGAAAGGCTGGAAAGGAGGTGAGCTTTGGGTCATCGTTCTCTCTTGGGCCCTCATGGGTGCAATTTTGGAGAGTAGACCGTCTGCAGTCCAGGGCAAAGGAGTGAGAAAGGCTTTGGCGTGGACAAAGGGAGACGGCTTTGTTGATCCCGTGGAAGTCGCAGCCAAGAAGAAGGCGAAGAAAGCCTCCAGCCAGAAGAAACCGGAGAACAACTAATTGGGTTTATTTACTTTTGTTGGCGTTCTTCGGCAATTATATTTGACTGCAATGGTATTTATTCGACCTTGGTCTTTTTTCGCGTTTTTCCCCGATCATTCAACCTCGGCGACTGTTATGGGGTGCCTTGCATTTTTTTTTTTTTTTTTTTTTTCGATACCACATGTCTATCACCGATATAATATAAACTGTCTAATTTTATCTATATCATAGCCGCTAGAAAATCAGGTTAATCAACCCTAATGCTTAAATGCCGTCAAACTCATGGCGTCCCATCGAGTGCCAAGTATATATACCCGGAGGGGGGCGGCACTAAGAAAGTAAACGAGTCCCGTTCATGCATCCAAGCACATTGGTCTTGTTTGGATTTGGGCCGTACTGTATCTCGTAAAGTGATTTTGAAGCTGCACGCGATAACATGAATGTTACACGCTATCTTCTCTTGGACTTGATCCAAGCATCCCGTTCTCCACGTATTCTTGTTTGATTCGCACCATATCACTGTGGTTTGGGGGATTATGATTTCTGGGTATTTGGGGAGGTAACGGCTCTGGGGTAGAGGGTTCAGGGGCGAACTCTACTGATAAGTATATCAGTCTTTTTTCGCTTTTGCCTGATGACTAGACTCTGACATCAGAAGAGGGGTGCGACTTACACTGATATACCATATAGAAGACAGGATCCTGAGTTGGGTTTGTTTGTAGTTGGGAGTTCATGGCACCGCGCCACTGGCTCTGGGTGAACATGGGAACTGTGATTGGTATTCTCCTCGGCTGTACCATTATATTGATGTTGGCGGGAGGTCGATACTCCAGACGGTGGACGGTGAAGTCGTAACCGCAGTGGGCTTGAACGATGTTGATCCAGTGGTCATAGTCCAGATCAGCGAGTTGGGGAACTGGATTGGGGTTGCGGGGATCTTCGTTTCGCAGGAGTTCTTGAATGGAGCATAGGCCGTTCTTGGTATGGTCGATCTCATTCAAGACCCAGATATTGCGGGCGAGCATGTCAGGGCCGGTGGGCGTGGTGATAATTTGATTCTTTTGCTCGGGGGTTCTGCGGGGTGCGATTCTTCCATGGCGGCGGCAGAGCCCTCGCCACTTATTCGATTATGATTATTATGATTATAGCTATTTTTAGTAGGTTCTGGAGCGTTTTGCTGGGTATTGTTGATATTGTTGCTGTTCGGTTCTTCTCTCACCACAATCTGCGGTGGCTGCCGCGGCAGGGGCTGCGGTTGCGATGGCGGTTGCTGTTGCAACTGTGGCTCTGGTTCCTCCAGCTCTTCATTGTCATTACTGTCGCTGTTGTCACTGGTAGTGGCTATTTCAACAAAAGAGTCCCGTTTCTCGCGCGATTGCTGCACATATTCATTCTTGATCTTATACGCCATACCCATCAACCCATCCATACGCGTCGCATTGGAGGTAGCATCTTGAACAAACAGCGGTAGGATGCGGAGGTTTGATTCGAGGAAGTTTTTCAATTCGGTTCGCATCGCGATGGACTTGAATGTTTGTTTTAGCTTTCCATGAGTTTGCATCAGATGCGTCAAGGCATTTTTCAACTCCGATAGCTCCTCTGGTGTCCCACCCAGGTATGATGCGAGTGTCTTTTGATTCCAATTTCGCGGGCGGGGCGAATTCAAAATATGTGTATTAGGCATAATGGAGGGTATTAGGTTGGGATGGTGATAGACAGGTCAGTGGAAGAGTCTGTTGAAGCAGGTGGAGACTGGAGAGAGTACAATCAGATGGAATGAAAGATTGCAACGGTTGCAGGAGGAGATGGTGAGCTAGGATTGGAGTAGTGATACAAATAGCATATTGAAAACCGTTTCAATGAGACTGTTAAGTGGCTCTTGATGATTATATAGCGCGGAGTGATGGGTCATGATGATGGTTGAGCAGTTTGGGGATATTTCGTATTATCGCAGCGTCGATAAGGCCAAGAATAATGATACCAGGATGACTACAGGACAGCAAAGACCGACAAACGCAGCTCAGACAAAGAAGTCTGCTTGATTTCAAACATGAGAAAGAATAGCATAAATTAAAAATAAGGCATTATCAAACAGACACAATTGTGTATGCTGCAAGAAGTAAAAAAGAAAAAGAAAAAAGAAATGCTTCTGCTCCGATGCGGGGAATCGAACCCCGAGCTGCTCGGTGAAAGCGAGCGATGTTAGCCATTACACCACATCGGATTCTTGTTGTAGAACGCAGCAGTTTTAGGCCTCATATACCTTAAGCACACAACTACCCCAGAATGATCAACACAGGGTTCAATGCATTTTATTCTCACATCTTCTTTCATTTCTATGGAGCATCAACAATTAAGCAATTAAAACAATGTAGGTTTTATTCTTCTGTATCCAGAATAAGGGATCATACCGAGGAAATAATACGGATTCACCTTGACCATCACCATGATGGAACCTCTTTTCCGACTTCAATGCAGTTTGGTTCTCGATCGTCATCGAATTCCGGGGTAGCTTCAGAGTCCACGCAGCGCCGGGGAACAGACTCCGAAGGGGAGAAAGAGACTGTGCAGGATTTGCTTGTATCCGAGATGCCACCGTGACCTCTCATTGGACTATCTTCATTCATACGCAGTATGGATAAGAATATGCCGAGCACGTCCCTGGAGTATGTGTAACGATAACCACTCCTTTTTCCGAATCTGGCGGTCTGCAGTCCCATCTCCGTCCTGGTAGGAGCTTCTGGCCTTATTCAAAAACATAGCTTCTTCCCTAGTCCTTTCTCTTTTTTCCCTAACACCATTTCCTCTCATTATTGTGTACTACTATCCCTAGCCTTCACCCTCCATCCTCCTCACGCCATGTCTGTTTCCAAACTGAAAATCGGCTGTGCTGGTCTCGGCCGCATGGGCAAGCGTCATGCCCTGAACTTCCTCGAGAGGACTCCTCGTGCACAGCTGGTGGCAGCCAGCTCCCCAGATGATGCAGAATTGGAGTGGGCAAAGGTTCATCTGGCGCCCTTCGGAGTCAAGCTTTACAAGAACTACGATGACATGCTCAAGCACGAGGGCTTGGAAGCAGTGGTTGTTGCTTCTGCCACTGCTGTCCATGCCGAGCAGGCCATCAAGGCAATCAATGCTGAGAAGAATGTCCTTTGCGAGAAGCCTCTGTCGACCAGTGTTGAGATTGTATGCTCTATCCTATCCCTTTCCCTCGGCACTCTTACAATGTGCTAACATATTCCCTTCTTGCTAGTCCCAATCCGTCCTTGACGCCGCTTCCAAGAAACCCCATCTCAAAGTGATGTGTGGCTTCTCCCGACGATTTGATGCCTCCTACCGTGACGCATACAACAAAATGACCAAGGGCTCGATCGGCTCTCCCTCCGTGCTTCGCAGCCAGACCTGTGACAAACTCGACCCGTCCGGATTCTTTGTGGCCTACGCCCAGTTCTCCGGTGGAATCTTTGTGGACTGCTCCATCCACGATATTGATCTGGCTCTTTGGTTCTTCGGCCAGGATAGCAAGGTCAAGACGGTGTCGGCCGTGGGTATCACCGCTGTTGAGCCCGATCTCCGCAAGCACAATGACCGTGACAACGCTGTTGGTCTGGTTGAGTTTTACAACGGCAAGATCGCCTATTTCTATGCTTCGCGAATGATGGCTGCTGGACAAGAAGACACCACGGAGGTTATTGGCACCCAGGGCAAGTTGACCGTCAACGCTCAGCCAGCCCTGAACTTGGTCAACATCTACGACGGCGCTGGTATCCGTCGCGAGATCCCACAACACTACTATGATCGCTTCGAGTTTGCATTTGTTACCGAGGCCAACGAATTCACTGCTGCTTGTCTGGAGAACACCGAAGTTCCGTTGAAACTCGAGGGCGCCGTGCAGGCTGTCCGCATTGGAAGTGCACTCCAGGAGGCCCTCATCACAGGAAAGAAGATTTTCTTCGACGAAGCAGGCAACCGCATCGAAAAGACTAAGCTATGAGAGATGACAAGATGAATTTTCCTTTTTTTCTTATGGTTGTTAAAATACCTATACAGCGGGTTCCAGATATATATTTGCCCACGATTTAATAGATTTTATATAGTGATAACATACTCCAGAGATATACAAAAATCGCTATATGATTAGAATTCTTGAATTCATATTGTGCTTTCGATTAAAAGCCATAAGATGCATGGTAAATAAACCATATAGAAGAAGATACTGAATACAATCTATCATCTTGGCATTTTTTTTTTAAAGAACGATCTTAATTTATCACTGCCTTCAATTCTCCATACTCCTAAACGAACAATATATGCACAGGAAAAGAGATAAACTATGCGAAAAAAAATTCCTTCAGCTTACAACCAAACCCCTCCATGCCTTCCAAGACATTCCAAACATAATAAAAATAAAAAAATACCAAAATGTACCTGTGAAATCAGTCATGCAAGCCCGCTGGTTCACCGTTCATTGCTACCCCATATTTCTTTCTCCACTGAAGCGGGAACTCGTTTCCGACTCGGAATTTGATTTGGTCTGGAAAAGAAAAAGAAAAAGAATCGAAGAGAAAGAGAAGCACAAATGATTGGGGGTGTTTAAAAAAAGAAAAATGATCAGCGTCTACGTTAATATGGTGTAACTGCACTTTCTTTGAGTATTACTTCTATGAAGGCTCTTTGGGATAAATGGGTATGAGATAAAGGTGAAGTAAATCTTTGAGACTCGGTCAGAGTCAATCTTCATTGGATGATGTCATGAGACTTGCAGTTCTTTTTTCGACCGCTAGTTCTTCAGTGTCGTTACAAAACGTGTAGTAAAAGCGCCAAAAATCATGATAAAAACAGAAATAGAAACAAAATGCGGTATCTTTATGTGTATCAACAAAAAATCACAGGATCAAAGGCTTTCTACCACTTGATCACCTTCTTGGGGAAGTACTCGTCGATGAGCTCCAGGTAGTATGGCTGTTGAACAAAGCATGTTAGCGTTTCTGTCCTGATAGCGGGGTACAGTAGAATATCTTACCTTGAGCTCCTCAACAGAGGGAACATCGTCACTCTTACTGTACAGGTCGTAAGGGTTGAAAGCCTTGACGGCCTTCAACATTTCCTTATCATGGTCGTTCATCAACTCGTGGTAGGCACCAGCGCTGTGCCAGGGGTAGAAGGAGTGGTAGCGGATCATGGCGAGGGCCTCGTCGGGGAGGGTCGACTGCTCCTTAGCAACGTGGTAGAGGTACTCGTCGTGACCCCAGGACAACATAACGTTATCCAAACCACATCCGGGGCTGTAGATACCGAACTTGCTGCTGTAGATCTCGTGACCGTAGTCTTCGTTGTCCTTGAATGATTCGGTACCGTAGATGATTCGGTCGTCAAAGCCCAAGCCGACAGGGAAGGTGTCACCCACGACATCCCACTGGCCACGGGCATCGAAGAAGAAGAGAAGCTTGCCAAGGTCGTGGATGAGACCAGTCAGCTGCATCCAGCGAGGCTTGCCATCGCGACGGATGGCCTCAGCGGACTGAATGAGGTGCTCGATTTGAGAGAGGCTGGTGTCAGGGTCCGATTCGTCGATAAGAGTGTTGAGGCGCTCCATGGCCTCCCAGACGGTCATCTCGGCGCGTGTCTTGGAGTGGAAGTTGTGACGAGCCTGGAGGTTGTAGGCCACAGTCTGCTTGGTGTGCTGTTCCTTGTAGAAGTTCTTGACCCGGTCACAGGCGTCCTCGTACTGACGGAACTGAGTCTTGTCCTTGTTCTTGTCGAACTCGGACTCCTCGTAGAGGTCTTTCTCATCCTTCATGTTGGCCTTGAGGACGTTGACATCGTCAATGGCGTCGGACAGATCCTCGAGGGCCTGTCCATCCCGCTTCTTGTTGAAGACGGGGGCCACGGGGGTCTCAGCGGCGACTGCAACGGGTGCCATTGTGTGTTTTGTTTTTTCTTGGTTTGGTTTTGGGGGTATCGATGTAAACTGAATAGGAATTGTCTGATGAAAAGAGAGATGACAATTGGGGGTGGACTGGCCCATATATATCTGTGGTCCTCTGTGCGGGCAGATGTCTGGCCTGCGGGACGCAAAACGCTGAGTGAATGGGATAATGATGCTAGGATTTCCGAAAGCCGACTCCAGACCTGCCAAGTCTCAAGAAAAAAACAGTAATGCGGAGAATCCCAGATATCCATTTTCCAAGATACCGACTATACCGATGATTTACCTTACCGTGTGGCGCGGGAATGACCAGCAGCCCGGATTCTGGCTTCCGTGCCAGATACGATAGCGGGAAGTCATCTCCACATCCTGCACGACGTTTGGGGGATTCGCCGTGGGAGGAATGGAGATCACCGGCTTAGATCTGGATTCTGAGCCAATGTAACAGATCTGTAATCGTGGGGGGTGATGTCAGGTGCTGAGAAATGCCTGGTGTCCGTGGTTTGATTTGCCAGCATAGCGGTCTGCACTCGCGGGGTTCCTTTCCTTTCTTGGAGTCTGGAGGTTCGTTGATAATCTTGTTAGTATTCGGCGAAGATGACAGCTGATCAGGGACGGAATGAAGCGTTACACATCTTTTGTTCATCCCTGGTACCTAGCAGACAATGGATTTCACATGGACATCCACCAAGAAACAGCTTAAAATTCCCTCTCAGCAATAGGCCGATGAAGTTGCTTTTGATGGTAATCGATGGAGTTTGATTGGGTTGAATTAGAATAATTGATGACTGTCGAAGGTCATACTGAAGAAATCGACAAGTGCTTGTTTGCCGGTCGACTTCCGTATCTGTCTTACCTATGCCGAGGCGATCATGATAGAACAACCAAGTAATGCAATACACTCTCTATTCTAAAGCTTAAATACCAAATATAATATTTTGGATCATGTTTTCAATGACAGACATACGAGGGTAGAATCTACCCAGGAGTTCTTATGGCTCATAGTGAGGGTTGATACACGCATATCTCACCATGTTCTGTTCCACAATTAAGAACAACACAAAAGCACATGAAACCCCATATCCTGTTCGAACAAGTCATCGGAAATCCATATGCAAGCTAGAACCAAACGCATTCCTCGAGTAAGCGGACTTGTTTCCATGTTCAAATTCGGGGTGATAATTGGCAAACGGAATCCTACCGGAGAAACAACTGCCAATGAACTCGATTCTGGTAGTCATATGACTTCAATGAGATGGCCTCAGTAGACAAGAAAACAAGCGTTTGTAATCAATTGTTATCATGCCATGGATCAAAGCGCCTCGGATTTCAGTGCCTCATTCTGTCGTAAGAGAAGATTGACAGCACTACCTCGCCCGTGCACACGGAATTCTCATCACTCCGTTGCCGCCAGACAGTCACTGGCGACTATAACAAGAAGCACGATCTGAGCGGTTGGGATTTCTCCCAGTAGCCAAAGCCCCTTGTGCCCATCAGTTTTCGCCACAATCCAAGCCAGCCTGTTTTGGTGACCACAATGGGAAGCCATTGAGCGTTTGAAAGGGCATATATGTTAGGGCCTTTGCGAAGAAAATTTATTTGTGAGCGCAGTTTCTGAAAGCCATTGGAGTTGATGAAACTCAAGTCGGAGAAGGCAAGTATGGCCCTTTTTTTGTTAACCAAGATACCTTCGCGTCAAATATCAAGAAGCCCAGTCCCATCAAGTTGGCCTCCTTTGACCTATACAATCGAAGATAGACCTAAGTTTAGCTCGTTAGTCAGTGTATGGGACTTTGTGTTGTAGAAGGAAGATACTGACTTGGATATCAATCTCTGATCTCCTGGTGTTATTGTGGATAACCTATCGAGGGTGAGTTCTCTCGATCTTAGAATAATCACATTATAATACCAAAAACTGAAGACTGATATCAGTAGTAATATGCTGAATTTGTAGTTAGTTTTCTGAGTTAATATCCAGAGTCTTCTGTTTCTTCGAGAGCTGCCAAGGCGATTTCTTAGACCCAGTCAATCGTTGGAAAGATGTTGCTGCCGTGTAGAGATTGGTTCCTAAAATGTTGCTGTGTGTATAATAGTGGCCTTCAGATCCAGAGTCCTGATCGATGAACCAGATTGACGATGGTGATATGATGGTCATTTTGAGGTTCTACGGTGATTTGAGCTCTTGTTGGGGATACAGGAAGGGGTAGCGCAATAATTCTAAACTACAGTGTGTGGTCTAGAAGTAATCACGTGACTATATAGCTGTATGACATAATTCGAGAAATATCCAAAGCCTAGAGACATTTCGTATAATTTTTACCAGGCTTATTGCATCGCTAGAGATAGATCATAACTTTACTCTAGTAATGCTTTGGCCCTGGAGCATATAATTATGGTCAAATAAGAACCTTGGGATCGTCTGTAAGACCAAGCGGGATCACCGCATATGCATTATCAGCAAAGGCCAAGTCAAATGTCACCGCTACTGCGAAATTTACATTATAGAAATTCTCCACTGCAAAGACATAAATATAGGTAGTAGAAAAAATTTATTGCCATCAAATTTTTTTACTCCCTCCAATAATCAATCGTAGTCGATGATTCCAAAGTACTTGCATACATCATAAGGTTCCTCCTCCCACTACGGCGGGCGAGACCTCCTGGAGGTGATAACGGAGATAATCATCATCGCCCCCAAGGCCCCAACTGAACCGCGAATTCCACCACGCAAACAAGAGCCCTTTGTCTCTTTTATCATCCTCACTGACAGCTGGGACCCCAGGTATTGAGGATATTTTGCCCACACTCATCAGAGAGGAAGTTTTGAACGATATCTTCTCAAACCCGTCTTTCTTATTTTAAGTCTGTTGTAAGCCGTCAAAGGAAGGATTGCGCCCCTCCCAGATTTATCTCCACAACGCTCTCGTTTTGCTTCTCGTTTGTGACTCCAGTCTTCCACGCAAACAGAAAATCCTTCATCGACTTTCGACCCCTGGTTATCAACTCAGCGCTGGGTAAAACAGCAACGAGTTAATACGAGGGATCAAAATTAGCATCGATCGAGTCCTCGCAAAAGCATAGCGCTTCTTTATCCGCAAGCTCCGTACTGCTGACCTTCCACTGAGACGTGGTTAAGGACGTCGCAGCAACTCACCTCCGTGTCGCTTCGCACCGTTATTTGGAGAATATTGGACGGCTTGGTGGTTGGAAATAACTACTGGGTTTTGACCAAGTACCTCCGTTTTCAGGGCGCGCACCACACCGCAAAGGGATATCTGAGCGAGTTTAGGGATTATAAACAGAACACGATTCTGTCATTTCAGTGACAGGTTGAAAGGCTTGGATTTTTCTGAGATAAGGAGCTTGCTGGCGATAAGGGTGGGATTGTTCGAAGCCTCGGACTGCACCGTTTTCTGTGCATGATCTCTCCCGCCTTGAGTGTGCCATTGATTTGGTATAGGCCACAGAATAGGTTTATGCGATCTGTCTCTACCCGCCCCGTTCGTAATCCCGCAAACTCTTGTTCTCTCTAATTTCTGTTTCTTTGAGAAAATGTCTCCCACACCTCCGTCGACCTCCTCAAGCGTTGGTGGAGTTTCACCTGAAGGGCAGTTTAGGGTCATCCGAAAGAGAAATCGGGTGCCCCTTTCCTGTGGCCCTTGTCGGCACAGAAAGTAAACTCCCCTTATTTCTTATGAACCTTCTATACTGGTGTGAGTACCTTCTGACAGTCTGGTCAGGTTGAAATGCAATCGCTCCCACCCATGCGAAAACTGTGTCAAGCGCGGCGATGCTCATTCCTGTACATACGCCCAGGCAAATGCACGGAAGAAGAACTCATCGCAGCAGGCTACTCCGAGTACCCCAGATGATATGCAGAACAGGATTGATCGACTGGAAGGACTGGTTTTGTCGTTGATGACCAATGGAACACAGTCTGCCGGCCCAGCTGCTGCCATGGCAGCGATTTCGGGAAGCAGCAGTGTCAGCTCAGCTCCACAATCGAATTCACTGGAATTGGATGAGGATGTCCCCGGCGGTCCAGAGGAAAGCGAAACAGAACAGGTGACCAAGTCGTTTGGTATCTTGAAGGTCGACAACAATAAATCATACTATATTAGCGACGCTCACTGGGCATCCGTCTTGAACGATGTGAGTCAGCCCCAAGCAATGCAATGCAAGACCTCTCATTCACACTGGCCAACAGATATCGGAAGTCCGAAATTATTTTACCACCCACAAAAAGCAATATGAGGAGCAAGCAGCAAAGCTGAATGCAACACGACCACCGACCGACATACCGGGGTCGGCATTGCTTTTTGGTGCCATGAAACCGACAAGCCGAGGGGAGATAATGTCTTCACTTCCGTCAAAGTACACCACAGATATCCTGGTTGCTCGCTACTTCAATAGTTATGACCCCGCCACTCACATACTCCACGGCCCAGCTTTCCAATCTCAGTATAACAAACACTGGGAAGATCCTTCTCAAACCTGTATTGTCTGGATAGCCTTGCTTTTTGCCATGATGCGACTGGCGATGCTGTCGTATAACCACAAAGGAGATGAGCCACCGGAGTTTCGAGGGAAGTCTATAGACATGGCGGGAAATTTCCGGAATCTTATGGCGCAATGCTTAACACTGGCAGATTATACTAAACCCTATCCATATTTGATTGAAACATTGGTCTTCCACCTACATGGGGACTTTTGTCAAACGAGGGAAGCTAACGTGTCAATTTGGGTTCTTGTGGGTGTCATCGCGAGGCTAGCAATGCGATCAGGATATCATCGAGATTCTAAGATGTTCCCTAACATCTCGCCATTTCAGGGTGAGATGCGTCGACGAGTATGGACCTATGTGCGTCAAGCAGATCTACTTTTCTCGTTCCAGGTGGGACTGCCTAGCATGGTTCGCTCAGCAGACAGTGACACAGAACTTCCCCGAAATCTTTACGATGACGATTTCGATGAAGATTGCCAGGAACTTCCACCATCACGGCCGCCAAACGAGCCTACCCCGGTCTCTTATTTGATTACAAAAGCACGCCTCACATACGCTTTTGGCCGTGTGATTGAACATACGTCTTCTATCCAAAGTGGATCTTACGACAACGTTATGGAAATAGACACTGAGCTTCGCCGAGCAAGGGACCTCATCCCTGAGCATCTCATAGTCCGTCCTATCGAAGAATGCCAGCTGGATCCGTCGAATCTCATCATATCACGATTCGCTGTATGTTTTCTCCTAAATACTATATCTGTTTTCAATACTGATAATCTGTAGGTGATGAGCGTCTACTATAAGGCCCAATGTGTGCTTCACCGACCATATCTAGTCCGGGCACGTGAAAATCACCGGTTTACATACTCCCGAAGAATGTGCATTGATTCTGCTATGGAACTACTCCGATTCCAGGCAATGCTCCACCAGGAGACAAGACCCACTGGTCGCTTGAGAGGCAGACAACACCGGGTCACTCCACTCACCTCTGGGGATTTCCTCCTCGCCACGACTATCGTCTGTCTTGACCTGCATCAGGGAGTCCAGTTGCAAGCAGCGGGTAGACCATCCGGTGACACCTATGCCTGGGGTAGGGAGCGCCGTGATGAAATGCTGGCGGCGATCCAGCGCTCGAAGGAGATATGGGATGATCTTCGAGACGAGACCTTAGAGGCCTGGAAGGTTGCGGCAATTCTTGAAGTGATGATTGGAAAATTGAATATAGGACTCCCTGGGGTTGAACCAAACGCTCCCATGTCAGCTTTTGAACCACAGGACGAGAAGCAAAGCGCCGCAATGACACTAGGCTTACTTAGTAGTGGGATGAGCCCCATGAATGCAGGCCCTCCTAATTTCAGTGACCCGGCGTTCAAAATGGCGGAACCGCCGTTACCGACAGGGGGGCTAGGAACGACAGCAGAGATCCCAGACGCCCCTTCACCCTTTAGCAACATGTTTGGGCAGATGCCTGATATGCAGTCGAACCTGGATTGGGTACGTTGCCTCTGTCATACTTGGGTTCACCAAACAAATAGCTGACCATATATTAGGATGCTTGGGATACATATATCCAGAATTCGACCCTTGATACATCGAATCAATGGTGGCCAATGATGGATTTACAGCAGCAGCAACAGCAGCAGCCAGCACAGAGTCCTCTGTCTCCTACTCGGCTATCTGCTGTACAAAATGCAGCTGCGGATGGAACTCGCTCGACGTCTCGCCTTCCTACCATCTTTCCGCCTCAGAACTCAGGCTATGATAGCAATGGCTCGCCATTGCCTGGAATGTTCAATGCCAATCCTTCGCAACAACCAAACGGCGGTGCAAGGGGCCAAGGCATTTTGTGATAAAATTTCTTTAACGAATTGATTATTAATGAATATGCTCCTATATACCTTCCTGTTAATCCTTTGTTTTGCTTTCTTTCCACAGACTGATTTTGCTCTTGGAAAAAGCCGCATCCGCCTACATGTGCTATGAGTTGGGTTCTATGAAGAAAAGACTATTTGTGTTGGACTGTATCATACGTGAAACTATTCATGACTGTGTATGGTTGTTTTTGTATCTACATACATGATAAGACATCAAATCGAACTCTCCTATTCTAACGGTCAATATGAAATTCATAGTAGAACCATTTAGGAAGCCTTATCGGATCGTTTTGATTACATCACGTGATAATAACCCGATCCCGATAAGGGAAAATGAAAAGTTTCCCGTTGACGTTATTTTCTACCTTGACAATCTCGATTTCGATTTTTTTTTTTTTTTTTTTTTGGCTTTACGAATCGAAAAGAATATAAACAATCATGATGTGAGATACTAAATGCTTCATTCACTATCTAGAAGAATGCCAAACTAACACATACTTCCGCGCAGGCATTGTATTCGGCGAGCTGCTCTTCGTCTCCCTTCGCCGGTGTCGGTCCCATTGCGATCAAAAACATTTGCTGTGTCCAACTTCTTTCCTTCGATCCTTTCGCGTCAATCGTCGCCAAGCACTCTCAAAATCAGATGGAACAGCTACGATACCCGGGGGCACCTTAAACCAAGGCAGGATGAAGAAGAAACAAAAAACGCGGATTATGCGTATGAAGTGGCATCCTTAATGAGAAATTCTGAGAGCGAATATACCGATGTTGAAGCAGGCGCAAAGGGGAAGATAGGAGAAGAAGCAGGAGATGCACCCGTTTCAGAAACGTACTCGAAACGCCTGCGGCTCTTGGACAATACAATTGACCCCAATGAGACGATTTTTGTCGGCAATATTTTCTACGATGTGACTGCCGATGATTTGAGGAACCAAATGGAGAAGTTTGGTATCGTGGAAAAGGCAGTGATTGTGTTTGACAACCGGGGATTAAGCAAAGGGTGAGTCTTTGCTTAGAAAACAAATCCAAGTTGAAGAAGGAGGGCTGATCAATAATGCTATCATCTAGATTCGGCTACGTTAAGTTCGATTCGGTTGAGGCTGCCAAAGCGGCCGTTGAAGCGATGCACTTGCGAGTATTCGAAGGACGCCCCCTAACTGTCAGCTTTGCGCGTACCACTCTTGACTACCGAGCTCCCCGCAATCCCCCATCTCGGACACTTTATATTGGAAACATTTCGTTTGATCTCTCTGATCGGGACCTAAATTCCCTCTTCAAAGATATTTCAAACGTCATTGACGTTCGGGTGTCGGTTGACCGTCGAACGGGACAGCCTCGGGGTTTTGCCCACGCTGAATTCACCGATGTCGAGAGTGCCGAAGCTGCCTTCGAAATTCTCAGCAGAAAGTCACCAAATGGCAGGACGCTGCGCGTCGATTACAGCCTGGATCAAAAACACCGTTCCAGGTAAACGACAACGCCAGTTCTTTGGGCTGTAGATGCGAGTGATTCCTTTTCTTTTTCCAGGATTTTGGCATTATCATATGTATTTAATTTGCAGCAGGCGAAATACTGTATCATAGTTGTATTTTACTTATTGGATGTAGACGGCATTGTTATTGCTCTTGCTCTTCATACTTCATACATAGTTCGACGGTCATGCCCACGTGACTGTCGGGGAGCCTCGGTATCTTCTGGCAAATTCCGATCGGCTTTAAGGCGGCTTCGAAACCCCACGTTTTGGGCGAGTCGGAGGTTCACCTTGACTAACACTACTCTTACCCTTATCATCATCCCTTTCCTACATATCCTGACTATAATTTTTTTCCCCCTCGTTATTACCTTATCCTAAACTGTCACTCTTAATAGGAACGACGTTGCTGCCGGATTTGTTTTCAGAATGTCGTTCCTCGGTGGCGCTGAGTGCTCAACTGCGGGCAACCCGTTGACTCAATTTACAAAGCATGTTCAAGATGACAAGTCTCTTCAACGGGACCGACTCGTTGGGAGGGGCCCTGGGGGTATGCAAGAGGGCATGCGATCTAGGGGCATGATGGGTGGTCAAGATCCGGTATGGATGTCATTTTTTGAACCAGATGTTGCAATTCCTAGCCTAACGCATGATTTATAACGCCTCTAGATGATGGATGAATTTGCCCAACAACCTGGTCAATTACCGGGGCAAGCACCACAGCCCTTTGCGATGGAACAGATGAGACGCGAGCTAGATCAGTTCCAAAGCGCTCCGCTCAGGACTGGCTCACCGGGCTGGGCAGCCGAGTTTGATGGCGGGGAACAGGCTCGGATGGAGGCTGCCTTTGCTGGCCCTCAAGGTCCCATGATGAACAATACATCGGGATTTAACCCGGCTGAGTTTGCCCGTTTCCAACAGCAGAGCCCCGCTAGCATGGCCCAGGCCTCCGGCCCCGCTACTTCGGCTCAGACCCCGATGATGAATAATGGCTTTCAGCGCCCGATGGGGGGCATGGGGTACATGGGTATGGGAGGAATGGGCATGGGCATGGGGATGATGCGTCCTTCTTATGGACCCATGGGGATGCAGCAACCTGCGGAGGCTGTTACCCAGGACAAAGGAAAGGGGCGTATGGTGGAGCTGGATGACGAGAACTGGGAGGCGCAGTTCGCTGAGATTGAAACTGCGGGCAACCAGAGCCTGGATGATGAGGCCAATGCAGCCATGGAGGCGGAACTGAACGATCTTGACAGGTCAGTCCCTATTGAACAGAATGACGGCGCCTTTGAGAGTGCGTGGCAAAGAGCCCAGGCTGAAACGGTAGCGGACAGGAAACTGGTCGAGGAAAACGGTGAATTCGATGTCCATGAAAACTTGCACATGGGAGACCTTGGGGAGTGGGATGGCTTCGACACTCTCAACACTCGCCTCCGCGACCCTCAACTCGGCGATTACATGTTCGAAGAAGATAACGTATTCCGGACCGTAAACAACCCCTTCGAAGAGGGTGTTAAGATTATGCGAGAGGGTGGCAACCTATCCCTAGCCGCATTGGCCTTTGAGGCCGCTGTGCAGAAGGAACCTCAGCATGTGCAGGCATGGACCATGCTAGGTTCTGCTCAAGCCCAAAACGAAAAGGAACTTCCTGCAATCCGGGCTCTCGAACAGGCCCTTAAGACCGACTCTAACAGCCTAGATGCCCTCATGGGTCTGGCTGTTTCTTACACCAACGAAGGATATGACTCGACAGCTTACCGGACACTTGAGCGCTGGCTCTCTGTCAAGTATCCACAGATTATCAACCCGAAGGATGTGTCTTCCGATGCCGATTTGGGATTCACTGACCGCCAGATCCTTCATGACCGTGTCACCGACTTTTTCATCCAGGCCGCCCAGCTTTCACCTTCTGGCGAGCAAATGGACCCCGATGTGCAGGTTGGTCTAGGTGTTCTCTTCTACTGCGCTGAAGAGTATGATAAAGCAGTGGACTGCTTCTCAGCAGCCTTGGCGTCCACGGAGTCCGGAACATCAAACCAGCAGGAGCAGCTTCACTTGCTGTGGAACCGTCTCGGCGCGACGCTTGCCAACTCCGGTCGCTCTGAAGAGGCCATTGAAGCCTATGAGCAGGCCTTGACAATCAACCCCAACTTCGTCCGGGCACGGTACAACCTTGGTGTCTCATGTATCAACATCGGCTGCTATCCCGAAGCTGCGCAGCACCTCCTGGGTGCCCTGTCCATGCACCGAGTCGTTGAGCAGGAAGGCCGGGAGCGTGCACGGGAGATTGTTGGAGGGGCCGATGGTGACATTGACGACGAACAGCTGGAGCGGATGCTGCATATCAGCCAGAACCAGAGCACGAACTTGTACGACACATTGCGCCGGGTGTTCAGCCAGATGGGACGCCGGGACCTGGCCGACATGGTCGTAGCAGGAATGGATGTGAATGTGTTCCGGAAGGAGTTCGAGTTTTAAGGCTCTTTCTTCGAACAATTGATGCATGCATGGAACGGGTTTAAATTTCTTATTTTATTATTTTTGGATACCATGAGCCCCTACGAACGGGCTCACAGTGCCGCGAGACGGTTCGCTGTGTAACTATTATGACCAGCATAGGGATGTTTGTACAGAGCAACGGCTGGAAAGGCATTTAGAATAGAAATGTTCTACAGTGTATTTATCCCACCTCTGCAAAACTTCTTCCAGCGCAAATATAGATCTTCATCAATCTAGAAATATATAACTCTTCCCTAAAGATTAGGTACTGTGTAATCATGAATCAAAGGTTCGTGAAGTGGTGGTCTGCTATTACTGCCTCGGAAGTGGTTCCAGTATTGCGTCATGCCTTGTGCCTCGGGCTGGCTTTCTCCTCATCTCTTGGGTTGGAGACGAACAACCATCCTCATCCATGACTCCCCTCTAGGATATATAACCATTTTTACCACCAGAACCAATCATGACTACTGTTACTGGTGCTCAACTGATTGCCCGGACGCTGCGCGACCTAGGCGTCACCGTCGTCTTCGGTATCGTGGGCATCCCTGTGGTGGAGATCGCCGAAGAAGCCATCAATCTGGGGATTCGGTTTGTTGCATTCCGCAACGAACAGGCATGCAGCTATGCTGCCAGTGTCTATGGTTATATGACAGGACGACCTGGTGTCTGTCTTGTCGTGGGAGGACCAGGAGTCCTCCATGCTATGGCTGGGGCAAGTTTCCTTCCTCTTCCCCGACTTGCGGAGAACTCCGCAGTGGAGATCGCGATGAGTTAGTTACTGACGAGTATTTCGGCACGCTTCAGATTGGCAATTCATCTGCAAATAACTTCCCTCTTCTTGTTCTTGCTGGATCAGCTGAGACAACAGGTGTCACTAAAGGATCCTTCCAGGAACTGGATGCCATTTCTTTCCTGACTCCGCACACCAAGTTTGCAGTGCGCCCTTCATCCCTCGACTTCATCACTGGAGCCGTGAAGAATGCATATAGAACTTGCTGGTACGGCCGCCCTGGTCCGACCTTTGTCGACCTACCTGCCGATTTGATCCAGGGCAAGGCACCACCCGAGCTCTCTCTACCGCCGCCTGAAGCCGTGCTGGTTCCACCCCCCTAAGGCGAGCGGGGACCCGGCCTTGATTTTGAAGGCAGCTCAGCTGCTGAAGAGCGCGCATTCACCATTAGTTATTGTTGGAAAAGGGGCTGCATATGCGCGAGCAGAGTTCGGCATTGGCCAGTTGATCGAGCAAACGCAGATTCCCTTCCTGCCGACGCCAATGGGGAAAGGCGTAGTCCCTGATTCTCATCCGCTAAATGCATCGAGTGCGCGCAGCACAGCTCTGAAAAATGCAGATGTAGTGCTGATTCTCGGGGCACGCCTGAACTGGATTCTTCATTTTGGTGAACCGCCTAAGTGGTCCCCCAAGGCCAAGATCATTCAAGTAGATATTTGTGCTGAGGAGATTGGACGGAACGCTGGCACCGCTGAGCTGGGTATCATAGGCGATATCGACTTGGTCGTGAATCAGCTACTGTCGTCTCTGTCGACCTGGAGATATGCCCCGTCCCCTGCAGAAGACCGGTTCCCGGTGCAGTTGGCTGAATCAGCGAAGAAGAATGAAGACAAAGCACAAAAGGCTGCTCTTTTGGCCACGCCACAGAACTCACCTCTTACGTACCAGCGCGCTTACCATATGATAAAGACGACACTCAACTCCTTGACCCCATATGAGGAGGGCAACATTGTCTATGTATCGGAGGGGGCCAACACTATGGATATATCCCGTTCAATGTTTCCTTTGAATTATCCCCGTCAGCGTCTGGATGCCGGTACCTATGCCACCATGGGCGTGGGCATGGGGTACATCGTCGCCGCACATGAAGCCTACAATGCGATCCCGGGATCTGCAGGCGAAGGGGCGACGAAGCCCAAGAAGATCGTAGCTCTTGAGGGCGATAGTGCGTTTGGATTCAGCGCAATGGAAATCGAAACACTGGCGCGATATCGTATCCCTGCACTGATTTTCGTAATCAACAACTCAGGGATCTACCACGGAGACAGCACTACAGAAAGTGATTGGAAGAACCTACAAGATCAAACAGCGGCGAATGACACAAAGGCCGACGATGAAAACAAGAAGGGTCTGCGCTCGACCAGTCTCCTATATGAAACGCGTTACGAGTATTTGGCCACCATGTGTGGCGGAAAGGGATATTTTGTCCGTAATGAAGAGGAACTCGAGAAAGCTACCCGTGAAGGGTTCTTGAGTGATATTGTCACATTGGTCAATGTAATTGTTGAGCCGGGTATTGGTAAGAAGATTGGATTTGCCTGGCAAGGGAACCAAACCGATGGCCAGGCCAAGCTTTGAATTCATTGAACTGCTTTGGCTATATGAAAAGGAGTGTATATAACAAGAATTCATTTGGAATAGTGTGCCTCTTTAGAGGGATTTATACGAATCATATCTCGTGCTATATATTATGAGTGCATGAGCTCGTCCAGAACCTTGGCCGCTGCAACAGCCTTCTCTTCTCCAAAACGACCTCCCACAAATTGCAGACAGACTGGCATATTTTTGACTAATTCGATATCATCTGGGGCAGTCATTAACAAGCGCAAATAGCCAGGAGAGAGGACAACCTACATTGAGCGTGATTAAAAGCATCAGACTCATTTCTTGGAATATAATTCACCCAATCTTCACCGGGTTGGTCAAGATTCAAATCAGCTTTGGTCACTGGGATCGTCACAGAGGCATAATTTAAAAAGTTCCAGAGAGCTGTATAGCCCAACCACTGGGAACTGACGACCCAGGTTTTGGGTCTATACCCTACCCAAGGCAGTACTGGCATGAGCAGAGCATCGATGCCGCTTTCTTTCCACTGTTCGAGGAAGGTGGCTTGGAAACTCCATTTTTCTTCTTCTAGCTGTGTGATTGTGAGTTTCTATATCTTCATCCATTAGGGAGGGCAACATACACGTTCCCGCTCTGGCATGGAAAGTTGATCGTCTGCTGTTCCAACAACCATGCCTTCTATTAGAGGTTCGCCAACAAGATTACACAGGTCTTTGCAATGCTGGCCTCCATCAGCAAGAATAGCTTTTGTCCATAGATTTGTTCCTGGCTGATGAAGGGTTGCATCCCACTCGACCACTAGGGCTTGACATTAGCAAGGGATTACTTTTATGAACTTATGCAGGCTGCAGATACCTTCATGACCGGCAGCTTTCAGCTTTGCCGCGGCGTCACGCAATGCACGAGTAACAGGAGGCTGGGGCATGACAACTCCATCGTCATAGACAATTCCCAATTTCAGTTTCCTACCTGGCATAGCAGCCAGTTCTTTCCTCCATGGAATGGGTACGCATCCGGGGTCAATGTCCCACGGACTCGAATCAAGGAGAGACTCCATGAAGTATTCAATCGTTGAAAGATTATTGGACATAGGACCCGCAACTGGGGGGACGAGATAGTGCTGATGCATACTGATATCCGTTAGTTGCTGTGCCCTTGGTAACTATATAATCAGTAACACAAACGACGCCACTTACAAAGAGCAATCCCACGGCACACGTCCCGTGGTAGGACAGATCGAGTAGAGGCCCTGTAAGTTAGCTGGAATTTCTATTGAGCCTCCGATGGATGTGCCTATTCCAAGAACACTGCCTTTTGCCCCGATCAAGGCTGCTTCACCTCCAGAGCTGCCTCCGGAGATGAGCTCGTTGTTGAAAGCGTTGACGGATTGGCCAAAGACATGGTTGTACGAGTCAGACATCTGTTTCAATTAGAATAGTGCAACCTTTATATTTAAAAGAACCAAGATTGACCACTTTACCATAAGAGATTGCGGGACATTTGTCTTCACATAGAGGACAGCACCCATGGATTCGAGCAACTGGACAACAGAACTCGACTTCTGCGCTGGTTTGCCTACCAAACCAACCCATCCTATCGTCTCTCAGCATCATACCACCATGATAAACCACGAGAGAAAAAGGGCTAGAATCCACATACCAACCGTAGTATCAAAGCCCTCAACATCAAACCGATCCTTGATAGAAACAGGTAACCCATGCAACGGCCCCTTCACCTTCCCCGTTCTCTCCAGACTCTCATCCAGCTCCTTAGCTTTGGCCAGCGCCCTTTCAAAGAAAACCTCGGTCAAACAGCGAGTAAGCTGCTGCGCGATGGCGGCCCGTTTGCAGAACGCTGTCGTCAGTTCTACGCTGCTCACCTGGCGCGTGGCCAGGAGGGAGACCAGAGTCCGGACATCGGTGGTTTCGGTCCATTCCAGTTCTTGCGGGGTGAGAAGGCCACAGGAGCGGATGGTGTCGAGAGCGTTCTTGGGAGGGGCGAGGAGAATGGATTCGGGGAGATGCCAGGAGGAAGGGATGGAGGAGAATTGGGCGGTGCGTCTTTCGATGACGATTGGTTTCCAGGCTACGATGGTCATTTTTCATTGGATTGCGATTTTAATATAGGTAGTATGGTTATAATAGAGAATACTATGCGTCGTTTTATAGGTTTCGGTGTGGGAAAACCGAGGTCATGCCTACATTCCTGGTTTATCTGTTTATCTCAATATGACGGAGCGGGGGATGAGGGGGTGTTGGAGACGTGCCGGCTTTCCCGGTCTTTCTGGACAACAGGTTTTCAAGATAGGAGAGATTATTATTTACTTATCATAGCTACAGTATCCATTGCGAATCCATCGTTAGATAAAAAAAAGGAAGATAAGCAACTGTAGAAGGTTATTGCATAGATAGCTATACAATTGTGATGATACATTTACACTGTCATCAACATACTGGCATTCTTGTACCAGGTCAGCAACGGATTCTCTCCGCTTCTTGTCTCCGTATCCTCGATATATGCCCAACGCCGCACAAAGTCTTCGTGACTCATGACCTGCGTCAACTTTCCGGTCACGGCGCGGTAGACGTCCTCGATGACGTTGAAGTCTGTCGGGAAGAAGATATCAAAGTAGCCTTGGTGAACCTGTAGAGACATGGTTAGTGAAATGTTCCACGAAAGTAGATAAGCTAAGATAACATACAAATGGAGTAGAGACGGGTACGGTCCGCCTCTTGTAACGGGTTTGCACTACTGGCGCATTCACGCCAGGCACAGCATCGGGGAGAGTGCTAAAGTCACTCGCCACCAATCGATGCGCAGGGAAATAGGTGTCAAGGATGTCAAAGAATTGCATGAGCCTGGTTGGTATATATTCGGGCTGGGTGAATCTCTGCAGAGGTAAGGCACTCCGAGCTCCCCGCAGGAACTTCGGGCCCAAGGGACTCGGGAACTGGCGCCGGGCAGCAGCCTGTCGCACTCGGAGGAACCGAGAAGCCACGGGATCCACCTGGGTGTTGTAAAATTCGTGGAATTCACCATCCCCGTCAATCAACACCCCTCCTTGTTGAGGCAGCTCGGTCTTGGTGTCGTAGCGGATAGCATCGTGACCGAAATTGTCAAACACTTCCAATCCGAGGAAAAAGCAAGGCGAATGAACGTACGTGTCCCAGTCGAAGATGGAGCGGTTGATGATCTCAACATGGTCCAAATGTCCAGCCGCGTTGATCGAATCCACCAAGTTCTTCATCTGGAGGCCTGCGAGAGCGGGCGAAATTTCAATGATCTTGAACTTGGTCCGCTGGTAGACCTCGTAATCTGTGTCTCGGATAAAATCCAGAATGTTGATCATCATGGTTCCGTTTCCGGCTCCCATTTCGTATATTATTAGGTCGTGGTAAGGGTACAGCGTCAACTTGTAATTCGACACCAGATATCGTGCGATGGTCTCTCCGTAGTAGGGACGAAACAGCTCCGTAGGTGTGTGCCATAGTTGACGTGCAACATCGGGATGCGTTTCATCTAGCTTGTCCTCAAATTCTGTATACCGTTCTCCTAGCATTCGGTGAAACTCAGGACCGTCGTTGATGCTGTTGAAGTCGAATGGCTCTCCAGGACTGAAAATGGTCGCGTGCTTCGAAAAGTACCCATAATGAGGGTTATACAAGCTATCTGCAAGCAGAAAAAAAAAAATAGGCAATTAGCAATTGTAAATATTGAATTCACAATGAGGATTCCCCTTTCGTACCATCAATGAACTCTCTCGTCAGCATCTTCACCTGCCGGGGTCGGTCACGACGATGACGCAGGTCCTTGGCCGTGACCAACGGATACACCTTCAATTCCTCCTCAATATCTTTTGGGTAATCACCCCGTCTGGACCAGAGCATCCCATCATCGGGTTCCTTGCGCTTGGTGGGTGCGCGTCGAGTGAGAAACAAGCGACATTGTTGCCTGGACGGGCCAGACAATCGCACGCAATTTGCTCTGCGACCGGACAGCGACGAGGGCCGGATGGATTGACAAGCAGGATGTCGGAACAGCTGCCGGAACAGCTGGTTGAGGACAGCCGAGTCCATGGGGATGGGGGGTGGACTTAACAATGGAGGGGAGCTGGAGAAAGCATCGATTATTTGTTGGAGGTGATGTTATGCAGAAGACGTCGCGGAATTGCGGGCGGAGTTGCGTTCGCACTGGGTGGCCCGAGCTTTCTCTGCTCGCAATTCTTCTTTCGCAACGCTCGTCTTTGGCCGTTCGTTCGATTATTTCTGTCCTGCGATTGGGCTATTGCTGTTGATTCAAAGAATGCCGTACTGCAGCATGAATCAACATCCTCAAATCTACATAGGAACGGCCTTTGTGGCCGGTGTTCTTCTCACGGTTGGATTCAAAGAGCTCGTCTATCCAGAGCTGGAGCAGCGCATCAAATCTTGTCGCTCTGCTCAGTCAACTGATGCCCAAGATCTTTCAAAAGATACTACTGAGCTGGTTGCCAGACCTGGTCCCCCATCGATAGTGGATGGCATCGAGGGTTGCATAGGAAACACGCCTCTCTTCCGGATCAAGTCATTATCAGACGCAACGGGATGTGAGATTTTAGGAAAAGCCGAAGTATGCTTCCTCTTTGTTTCTGCCTGATGTAGAGTTTTTTTTCTTAAAAAAAATTAGCACTGGTCTGACCATGCTGTATAGTTTTTGAATGGGGCCGGGCAAAGCTCCAAAGACCGAGTGGCACTCAGTATGATCCAGATGGTACGTATAGCTCTTGATCGTACAATCTTTGGAAGCAGTCTAATTATTTGAATACAGGCTGAAGAACAAGGCATCTTGACTCCCCACTCAGGGGACACAATCTATGAAGGAACCTCTGGTTCAACAGGTATCTCGCTGGCTACTCTGGCCAGAGCAAAGGGACTTCTCGCTCACATGTGCGTATACATTGCCCCCAGAGTCACTACCTGGCTATTGTATATTCGTATCCTCCATATTGACTAATTACTAGCTGCATGCCATCCGATCAAGCTATTGAAAAGTCAGATCTACTTCTTAAACTAGGCGCGATAGTCGATCGTGTCCCGCCTGCCCCAATCGTGGAGAAGGACAATTTCGTCAACCGAGCAAGAGATCTCGCTCAAACACATACAAAGTCCTCTACGGAATCAGACTCAGACTCAAGCACGATGCGTGGGAGAGGCTTCTTCGCCGATCAATTCGAAAATGAAGCAAACTGGAGAGCTCACTTCAACGGCACAGGCCCCGAGATCTACGCGCAATGCAATGGAAAACTTGATGCTTTTATTGCCGGGGCTGGTACTGGAGGCACAATCTCTGGGGTGGCGCTATTCCTCAAGCCCAAAATTCCGAATCTCAGCGTCGTATTGGCCGATCCTCAGGGCAGTGGGCTCTACAACCGAGTCCGATACGGGGTCATGTTCGATTTGAAGGAGAAAGAGGGCACCAGAAGACGCAGACAAGTTGACACAATCGTCGAGGGTATTGGGATTAACCGTGTCACAGCCAACTTCGAGGCAGGGAAAGAGTTAGTCGACGACGCTGTGAGAGTGACTGATGTACAGGCGATGGCAATGGCCAGGTGGCTGGTAGAGAAGGATGGAATCTTCGTCGGGAGCAGCAGTGCAGTGAACTGTAAGATTCTTCGGCTAAGTTCTATTTACATCATTAACTAATCTTAATATCATAGGTTTTGCGGCAGTCAAGACGGCCATGAAGCTTGGCCCAGGCCATAGAATTGTGACAGTTTTGTCTGATTCGGGATCAAGACATCTCTCCCGATTCTGGGCGAGAGCGGGAGATGTTGGAGGTGCAGTGGACACAAAACTCGAAGACGTCCTGAATGCAAAGGACGACCAGTAGGGATTGGCTGAGTATAAAACAAAGCCTTAGGTTGGCTTTACTCCAAATCTGCTCGAGTAACGACAATAATTTATGTCTCAGTCATATGGCAACATTATATCAACCGGTGAGTGGTGGTGCCAATATGCGGAAAGCTGGTGATTTCTTGCTTTGGATCGCATCGCTGCCATCATGACTTTCTTCAGGCTTCTTTTCTGCTGAAGGAAATACCGTTGGAGGGGTTTCTGGGATTTCTATAAGATCGTGAGGGGAATGTTGTTTTACTGCCACGTCCACTAGATTATGAGTTTCTTCAGAGGGCTCTTGGGGTGGAACGGCATTTTCGCTGCCAAAGGACTCTGATTTTGCAGGAATCTTTGGCCTGACAGAATTTTCTGCACAAGGCATGTTCTCCTGAACAGAAGATGTCGTCGTTTGGTGTGTCTTATCAGTCTTGAAACCCTCCCCTGAAGCCCAGAATCGCAACAGTTCAATTTCAATCTCTGCATGAGAGCGACCAGGAAACCCGTCTCGGATGCCAGACCATGTGAGACCTTTTTGATTCGCGAGATGATTTAGTTTCTCTTTTTCTGCCTGGGACCAAGGACCAGAAAGTCGAGGTGGATGCATGGACCGGTGAACCCAATGGTACTGGTTCCAATTTATAAGATTGAAGATGTTTCTGTCAGGGAAGTGTTCGAGGATGTCTTTCCACGTCTTCTTCTGGATTAGTCGCATATTCAATATCAGTTTCGCTTCATCTGGTGTCATGATTACTCTGCCACGCTTGTTACTTCTGGGAGTAGAGGTCTGATCCACCACATCCACCGTGGACGAAGGTTTACTGGATCCATGCTTGGTGGTCTTGCCATGAACCATGTTATGTGACTGCCTCATGATTTGAGCAGGGGGTTTCACGGCTGTACCGTAACCGACCACACCTAGTTCCTTTTTAAGTTCTATTATATCATGCAAGCCATCCGGGGTATCAGAGACAATAATCGACTTAATATGGGCGTCATAATTGGCATTGGTAAATGACTTGTTGCAGTAGCGGCATTGCTTTTCTGCACAAGTTGAGCTTTCCATTTTTAATCGTTTCCCCCTGATATGCATGCTCTTTTTCGTTGGCGACGGCTCACAGTCTTCCTGCAATGGATCGTCGGATTCGCTTCCATCTGGGGGTTCTGCAAAGGACCAGTCGCGTACGATGGGACTCGAATGGGTGAATTTCCGCTTGACTGGTGCAGTTGCAGGCGCAAGCGCAGGCTTCTTTTCGCTCTTTGGCTCTTTCTTCTTCGAAGCGTCCGTATTTCTCCGGGACTTCCCAGGAAGTGCCCACAACGACCCTGCTCCCGGCGGAGATGCAGACCGTATGACGTTCTTGAAGGTGGGCTTGGGACGTGCTCTATCCGCAGTTGGCGTCGAAAATCGTCCACTTATTTCAGGAACGCGCCATATTGACTCCACTGGCTCGGGTCTGGTATTGGAAATGTGTGAATGATGAGTGGATGTTTCAAATGCTGTATTTGCTTTTTCGGCTGGGGGGTTTCTTGTATCCGCGGAATTCCACCCAAAAAGATCGTCAGGGCCATTCTGAATACTAAGTGCATTGTCCAGTAACGAATCCACACTGGATCTGTCATCGTCGTCGTCGTCGTCTTCTAGGTCGGCATCCACGTCCGCGAGATCAGCAGCCTCATGTGATATTCTCTCCCATGTTTTGGTATCATCCCACAAATTTTGTGATGCTCCGTCGCCTCGATCCTCTTCACCGCCAGTTTCAGTCTCGTCGATATGCGTCACGTCGCTGAACGTAGTACCGTCTGCCTCGCGGCCTAATGAAGTAGACAAGTCCGGCTCCAGACGCCAAGATCCATTCTCGCCAGTATCGTCCTCACCCTCTATCCCGTTAAGATGACCATTGTTTACAACAATCTCCCCAGTCTCTAAGTCAATTTCATCGCCCACCTCGCTGAAATCCTTTCCGTATTTCTCAAAGATGCCTTCGAAAATCGATTTGAGGCGTAGATCATTCTGTTCGCGTGCTTCATGTAGGTTTACGTCGTCGAAGCCATCCTCTGGCTCTTCGGCCATGGATAAACGCGGCCTTTTGGTTGGTCTCTCCATTGTGTTGGTGTTGCAGGTGGTAAACGTGCGGCCGATTTCAGACGAGATAGGTGGCGGGGGAAGGGAGGACAGGGTCACGTTGAGTGTTGCGCGAGGCAAGTGTAAATGAGGCGACCCGTAGCGATTGATGCATTGCTTTTTTAATGAAATTATCTGAAGGCTATTGACCCTCGATGGTCAAGATTGATGTTTGCCGGCCGGTGGGAGTGCCCACGTTGACATCGAGTGGTGTTATTGTCTAATTTGGCATGGATGAGGGGCTGTCCTGGAAGCAAATATTTTTTGACCTCGTTCAGTACATAGAGATGACAAGAATAAACAATTATATATGATCTAAATCACACAAGGCGAATGTCTCGTGGACATGCGATTGTTAGACTGGAAGAATAAAATCAGCCATCGGAAGACGGACACTAACAGCAACGCGACGCTGGCCCGGGTTGCTGCATGACGTCCTCCCGCAACAGCTCCCCTTGCCGGATGCCCGTCCCCAAATTCCTCACTCTGCGATAGACCACTTTTTTTTTGCTATTTTCCCTCTCCTTTTTATTGACTCAACATAATGAACGGGAAGAGACCATCACTCAGCTGTTATCATGTATTGCCAGAAATGTCGGACACCATTGAAGTTGGACGGCTCTCTCGAGTCGCTGAATCCAGCCGCTTTCGACTTGCTTATCGGTAATGTGGCTCGATGTTCATCTCGACGATGACGACAGATGACTGACTATGACTCTTCTGGATTGGTTTAGGATCTACAGGTAGAACGCTTCCAGAACAGGGGGGCAACATATCGTCGTCCCGACCCTCTTATCCCCAGGAAAGACGGGAGCTCTACGATCGGGTTTCCAGACAATCTACATCACCGTTGTATCGAAGATCGATCCCGGGTCCTCGCCATGCTGCCGGAAATCAAATTACGCCCTCGAGACTTGGACGGGGGGATAGTGGCAATATGTCCTTTGTGATGCTTACAGAGTCCCAAGTTGGACCACCTCACGCCATGCCTGGGGCGACAGGCGACGGTCAGGCATCATCCAAGGATAAACGACGATCCAGTACGCAAGGCACCGAAAATGGCGCGGAAGATGGGTCATTTTCGGACCAGGTTGAACGGACTGGACGGTTGTTTGAGATTATATCATCGCGCTCCGATATCGACCATCCTGTCTGTACTGAATGCACGGATATGCTTGTGGACGGGCTGCAAAAACGGTTGGCGGGGGCTGCAAAAGAGCGAGATGCATATATATCATTTTTGAGGAATCTGAATACCTCCGTTCCGACCGCGGAAGAGCTCGAGGCAGCCGAGAAATCGCTCCAGGAGACGCTCGAGACAGAAGAGGCGGCTTTTGCAGAACTTGTTGAGCTGGAGCAAGAAAAGACCGATCTAGACGAGGAGATAGCCAAATTGGAAGAGGAGTCGCGGCAACTCGACTTGGAGGAAGAAGGATTTTGGCGTGACCGCAATGCGTTTTCACTGACCCTCTCCGACTTCCAGAACGAGCGCGATGCTTTGAATATGCGATACGACCATGATTCGCGCCAGCTCGAGCGACTCCAGAGGACCAATGTCTACAACGACGCGTTTTGCATTGGGCATGACGGCTACTTTGGGACGATCAATGGGTTGCGCCTTGGTCGTCTGACCAACCCGTCAGTGGAGTGGCCCGAAATCAATGCGGCCTGGGGCCAGACGGCGCTCCTCTTGGCGACCATTGCGGACAAACTAGGGTTCCAATTCCAGGGGTATCGACTGAGGCCAATGGGATCAACGTCGCGAATAGAGAAGATCGAATATCCTCAGCAGTCGGCGAGTCAGTCGGTGGTTGGTGGGGTGAACCCGAATCCGTCAGTGGCGCCAAAAATCACAGGTCTTGATCTCTTTTCCTCGGGGGATCTCCCGCTCAATCTCCCCTGGCTTCACCGCCGATTCGATGCAGGCATGGTGGCGTTTCTGGAATGTCTGCGTCAGCTGGGGGAGTTTGTGGAAACCACACCGGCGCCAGTGTCATCTGGCCGTCGAGGGCATGCTGCTGGCATCGCGGCCCCCGGGTTGAAGCTCCCGTACGAGATCCGACGGGACAAGATTGGAGATGCGAGCATCAAGCTTGGGTTCAACCAGAACGACGAGACGTGGACACGGGCATGCAAGTACACGCTGACCTGCTGCAAATTCCTGCTGGCCCACGCGAGCAACGTTGCCAGCGCGGGTTCTAGTAACTCTGCCGCTGTGGCCGCAGCGGCCGTTGCAGCAGGGGAACAAGCCCGATTGGCAAGCAGTCCAACGAAGAAGTAAGATAAAATATTTTCTCCCTTCAGAGGAGAGGGGAAAAGAAACAAGGGGCTCAATGGCAGATACTCCTTGGCCGAAAAAGGAAAAAAAAAAAAAAAAAAAAAGACAAAAAACAAAAACTAGCGAGCCGTCACAAACGGTCTCGTTCATTTCAAGTTACTACTAGCGTTTCAAGGCTTGCAATCCTTTATTTTATTTTATTTATTTTATCTTCTTACCTTATTTGTATTTGGGCGCAAGTTCCACAAGAGGCAGAAAGAAGGCATTTCCAAACCGACCAATGGACCGGAAGACAAGAAGCTTGAGTCAGCTTTTCAGCCAATGCGTGTGACCCTTTTGAAGCCATCGACGGGAAAAGGGCAGGACTCTAACCTCGAGGTGACGATGACGATCATGATCATGATGGGACATGTTTCGGATGGGGGGGGTGGGTGTAAAAAAAGGCAGAACAGGAAGATCAGCCATGGGCCCATGGGGGTAGTGATGTCTAATGATGTAGCACGAGGATCAGTAATTTGTTAGCCGAACAAAGAAGATCGTATACAATTTGAATTGTATGTATATACCCCTGTGTATACTTCGTACTCGGGAGATAGATGGAAATCAGACATGCATTCTTCGGAGGTATTTTGATTTGATAGATTATTATTATTTGCTGGTTAGTTTTTTTCCTGTCAGTTGAAGCGGGCCAAAGGAGGCAAGGAGGGCCAAGGCAAAAACCCATCCACGCAATTCAGATGATCCCAATGTTTGATTGATACCGTGTGACGAGAGCATAGTATTCTGAAATGAATGAAGAATGGAATAAAATTGAGAAATAAAATAGAGAAAGAAAATGAACTGACAGGGAAACGACAGGCTACTCCACAGACCATGACAGCCACATCACATACCTACATAATGAAAAAAGATCCACCTATGACAGCGAACCAAATCGGGGATGGGATCAACTGAGAAAGAACGGGAGATCGTCCCTTAGTCGGGGTGTTCAGACTTCAAGCCTGATGGATGGGAATGATGAATGGATCCTAATTGCTAACCATCCCAGTTAGACTCAACTAGAGGGGGGCAATGTCTGTTCTCTTTTTTTTGCCCCCCGGTGGAGGACCGTGGGATATTGCCATGTAGTAGTAATTACTACGTAGGTGGTTTATTAGTAGATCCATAATTAGCGAGCATCTTCCTTCCCCCTCTTATTCCCCCTCTTGACGTCAAATGTCAATTAAATATTAATCTGACAGCCTGACAGGAGAGGATAGTGTATACATCACAAAAAAATAAAACAGCCAACACTGTTGACAAAAGCAGCCACATCGTTGACCCATGGCGTCGGGACTGTCAACTTTTTTTCTTTGTCTGTTAAAATAACGATGGACAAGAATCCACCGTCTGTTCATACCAGAGAATGTTTCGGGCCGCTCCCGACACGAGGTCTGTTACCATGGACGATGATGGATACTTTCCCAGTCTGCTTTGGGATAATATTAGGAGATGCTCGTAGCCAAACTGTAAACTGACAGTGTGACACTTGACAGCATCCCTGCGATCGGGACTGCCTGACTCGCGGGAGAAGCTCTGTCCATCCGTTCTGGAGTTGGTTAACTAGTAGTGGAAGTATCTACGATCTTGCTTACTATTCTATTCGTATTATCTTTCTGTTAACTACTTGATTCTACCTGTTTCACGATTGCTCTCCCTCCAATTACTGCCCTACCATTACTCCATCGCCATCCCCCATACCTCCAGACAGTCTACAGTTGCCTTCTCTCGTACTTGTTGACGGGACCATCCGATCACTAGTTGACGGACCGAACTTCCTCCTGCCAGGGTTGGCGATGCGCATGGATGATAATAATATTATTATCTGGTATTATTATTAGGTGCCATTATTATTATTATTATTATTATTTTATTTCGTCGTGGACAAAAGGCAGCCGATCCCTGTCTGGCATGTATGTCTCTGTAGGCTGCAGGAATAGCGCACTGTTATTCCGTACTTTTATCGTACTTTCTTGATCATTATCATCAGATATTACTGACGTCCTCATCGTAATGGAAATCATATCCGACCGTTGATGGTTTTTTAATTCCTTAAAATGAGGCAATCATGTTTTTCTGAAGGATTCCCAACTAGCCATGAAAATAATACTAAGCAAAATCAGAATATTTTCCCAACGGATGACAGCAAAAGTACCCGAGCACCATTTACCCCGCTCTGATTGGCCCGGGGAAGCAGGGGGCCGCCGTGCCGCGGGCGTTTCCATCGGCAGGTCGCCGGAAAGAGAAGGCGGGCGTCATTTCAGGCCCAGTATTTTTGGTATTTTGCTTGAGCCCCAAAGCCAAAAAAGCCCTCCATTACAGGCGAACCAGTTGCCTGTACATTCTTTTTCTTTCTCTTAGGAGGGGGAGGGGGCATTATTAGTAGACGAGAATTATTCTGTGAGATGAGATGAGAGGAAAAAGAATAATCAGAAGAAATAATAATGGGAAAATATCAAAGGGGAAAATGGTTTAGAAACTGGACATGACAGATGGGGATGTGGAGGAATGGCCACGACTGAACACTATACCGACTCATTTCACTGTCCAATTCCAACTGACGATTATTATTATTATTCTTACTATTATTATTTCTCTTTCTCTTCTTCTCTTCTTCTTCACAACTACATTATTATTATTCTTGGGTCTCTTTCTCTCACTACATCATTCCTTCCTCTTCCTTCTTCCTCTCTCCATACATAATACTCCCTCTTCCTCTTCCCTCTCTCCCCTTCCCCTCCTCGCTCTCTCTCCCACCTACTTTTCTTTTTTTTCCCTTTTTAATTCCTCCCCTTCCTGTCATGGTCGATATCTAAGACCAGACTATGAGTGACGGGAATCCCCCGGCCTTCTGTTCATGATGGATGGTTCCATGCCTCCGTCCTCGTCCATCTCGGCTGCTTCGTCCTCTTCCTCGTCAGCCGTCTTTCGTCCCCGCAGATCCGATGACTGGCACGAGTATCGTTCCAGAATCGAGCAACTCTATCGCAATCATCATCTAAAGCTTCGAGAAGTTAAGAAAATCATGGAGCGTGAACATAACTTTGTTGCATCGTACTGCCTCACCGTTTCCCTTTTTGTTTCCCCTCCCCTCCCCTTCTTCATCTTCGTAATGTACCATTGCTTTTTTCCTGTTTTAATTAATCTGATGGCCCTGTTTAATTCTTGTATCTACGAAAAACCGTGTTTTGTTTCTGTTTTCCTTTTCTATCTCTGTTCTTCCTGATCTGTCGGATCATACCCCCTGACATCAGAACTTCCAGAGAAAAACAGTACAAAGATCGTCTCGCAGCATGGCATGTCCGCAAAAACATCAAAGCCAAAGAAGTCCAGTTCATGATCCGGAAGCAGCAAAAACGAGCCGCCCAAGGCAAGCAGACGGCCTTTCGGGTGGCAGGTCAGCCCGTCGAAACCAAGCGCATATCTCGCTTCATTCGTCGATATGGTCCTACTCTGGACAATCACTCCCATGAGATCGCCTCTCACACCACTCCCGAACCAGGTAAGCTGCCTCTACTCGCCAGAAAGTGCACCTTACTCATGCTCAATGCCAGATACGCCGTCAGATATGAGTTGCTATACTCCCGAACCTGAAGAGCGGGCTGTTGCCCTGACTCCTATGCCAGAGATGCATTCAACCCCCCGTAAGATCCCTTCTGCTCTTTTCTTTCACTCGTCTGCTCCATCATGCTACGTGGTGTCTGCTAGAATATCCAGAATCGACATAACGAGATTAATAGACATCATAGACGATAACGAAAAGCTCGAAGCTCTCCCAGACTCTGAGCTCGAAGATGTCAACTCCCTCCCTGCTACCCTCAGTCCCCCAATGCCGACTGAGAATCCAAAGCCCGCCGAGGAAATTGTTCTAAGCAATACCTGGGATGATCTTGCTTCCTATCAGGCACGCCTTAACGACCTCCAACAAAACCTTGATGCGTCCTTGTCCGACTACATTACGCCCCAGGATGATTGACGATACCAACCCGGTCATTTCTTGACATTGCAAGGGCCCGGCTTTCCAGAGGAGGATTACGGGGCCCATTAAGCCTCTGGAAGGAATTAAATCTCTGTTCTTTGTTTTTCTGTTACTGCTGATTCGGCAACTAGTTTGTCATTCGCTCGGCTTGTTCTTTTCACCTTGTATCACATTTAGGCGTTGCTTTTTGTTCTTTTTTCCTTTTTTCTCCTGCAACAAAGCGGCTATATAGAGCATCTATGGCTTGATTGATTTTGGGATATGAGGCTTCGATGTAGGTTCTGGTATTCATAGCCTTTCAGCAGGTGCATGTACCCGCGAGAATGTCTAATAGTTGAATCTACCAAGAAGGGTGTACCTGATGGATGACGAGGTATCCGGGATCCGTGGCTTTTATGATGATCTACTTCTAATGGCTTCTAGGTCTACTACTATCACAAGCAGCGCTACTGATGTCGCAGAGGCCACCCGTTGATCTTCCATCTACCGATAGCGCCTTCCAGCCAAGATTATCGCCACCAATCTAGCAACGACTCGCCTGACTCGGGGCCCGATGGAGGCCAGTCTGGACTGTCTCCAATATATTATTCCTGACGGACAACCGCACTGTTCAACTAAGCAGTCTTCAACCAGTCGATCACCTGCCGACCTGCCAGCCGCTGATATCACATCACTATCCAAGCACAAGATAGTGTCACCTGCATGATTGTTCCTTGTTTCGACAGAAGGTTTCGATGATATTCAGCAATCCGCAGACAACCTTGTCGAGGGCAAAAGTGGGATAGGAGTGGACACCAGCGACCGGAGGCGAATACCCTTCAGTTATTAGCAATACTGCAAGGTTTACGGAGAAGTGATCATAGGGGATAACCAACCCACCTACAACAAACAAAATCCGAGAACAATGAACAGACCAAATCGATCGACCAGAAGACTCAACCTTGGGATAGCGGATCGCAATTCCCGTGCCAGTTAGACAGGAAAGCAGGGAAGGACCAAAAGATAATGTCTATTTACCAGACTATCAGTGGACTAAAACGGGCGAGGCCAGCACGCCCGCAAAGGCCCGCCAAACCGTGGACGGCCCAAAACGGCAAACGTGACGGCCATGAGGAGGAGTGAAGCAGACAGCGACTAGGACCAAACAGCGATGGAGTGAGTGATGGGAAAAAACATCCGATACAATCACGTCCGTGCCAAGAGATGGATCAGGGGGCGAATATTCGGGCATCGGGGAGTAGTTTTAGTGTTACTCGACTATTTATTGTACAAGGGACATCCTGTTTTTGGTCATCCTTACCGTAAGGCTTTTTGGTGTAGATCATAGTTTCGGGTGGACAGGGGTATCAAAGCTGAGCTGGATGCCAGTGAGCTGAGCTGACAGAATAGACAAATACATATACAAAACCAAAATAATATCTATGGAGTAGAAGATACCAGACAACAAACAAAAACAACCTAACCACCCAAAACCAGCAAGGGAGTACGGAGAGTAAATGCTGGAGAGCGTGTAGACCCAAAAAGCAAAAGTACCTCCTCCACCATCCACCATCCGTACTATTAATCTAAACCCCAGCACAGACCGTCCTGCATGCATGAATCCCAAACTCACCCCCCTCAACGAATCCATCCAATCCATTATTCTAACTAGAATAAAATAAAAAAAATCCCACCGGGGAAGACCAAAAGTACACCGACCCCATCCTACATAGCAAAACTACCTACCTTAACCACTTATAACTCCTTTGGTAGTGGTGCAGGACTTGACAAGCCAGCGCTTAGATACCCATTCCTCCGTACTAAGTACCAGTAAGTAAGACAGCTGAGCAAGATCTCGCCACTGTCACTGCCACTGCCACTAACTCGCTAAATCCACTTTTTTTCCCCTGGCCATTTGGATTTTGGATTGTTTTTTTTTTTTTTTTTTTTTTTTTGCTACTTTGTGTGTTCTAGGTGGTTATTTGCATGCATTGTATGCAGGTAGGTAGGTTGTGAGGGTGTGAGGGTTTCAGCTTAGGTACTTGGTTAGTATGTACCTAGGCAGGTACCTAGGTTGCTTATGTCTGTCTGTCTTTCTTTCTGTTATACTCTTCCGATTGGACGGTGATTATCTTGCCTGCGGTTTCTATACTTAACTTACATAGACTTACTTCTTCTTACTATGTACATGTTGATCTACTCGAGCAAGGTAGCCATTCAGTCACACATGTACATATAGTGTACATACCTAGTACCTACATAATGTATACTCTACCTCGGCTCCATCCCCCGTACGCAGTACTAGTTAATACAGCATCCCTCTTTGCTACATAAATGGAAGAAATCGGATGAATACCCGGATTCTATGACGATCGTCGGGAAGAAAATTGGATTAAATGAATATTTATTTAAAAAGACGGCGGAGATCGGGTTCGTTCTTTCCGGGTGCATACATAAGTGTATGTACATTTGTTATTCAGTTTTGCTAACTCGTTAACTACCGAGGAGATTAAGGATGACCGGTTTGTATCGGTGGGGTTTCTGGACGGGCGGAGGCCTCCGTTGTGGATTACTTGGCTATCTCCAGTTTATGGAGACTACGTGCTGGTGTGAAGATCCAACGCGTCAAGTTCACTGGAACTTTTATTCTTCCTTATTATCTAAGACCCAACCAGGAGTCCATGTCTGTCCCCATAAATAACTGTCAAAACTGCCGGTATAAAAAGAATATCCTGCTCGTGGAACATAACAATAACAATAAAAAAATAACGTCAGGTGGATATATGCCAATGGTTATACGCATCAAGGGTTATCGCTCCGCTATCCCAACGGATGGAAAATTATCATGAATAGAATGTGCTCTTTTGGAAGCTCTCGGGCGAGATGTCGCCCATCTTGCCCTTGAGCTCGGGCTTCTTCTCATCGCCGGGTCGGACCTCTGGAGCCGTACCCTTCATGCTGTTGCTGCGGCTTGCGTCGGTGCCGGATGCGATCGCCTGCTGATTAGGCTTTCGCTGGATGGTCTCCAGATACGGTCCAGGGAGATATCCGACCCCGCCATCCCGTGCTCGACACCGCCACCATTCAGACGGGTTGCCCATCGGGTCTGACTTGCCGAGGACGGCGACAATATCGCCCTTCTTCACCGCTAGATCAACCCCAGCAGTCTCCTGCGACTCGGGGGTGTAATCGTACAACACGCGGCAAAAGTCCAACTTGGAAGGATCCATCGACTGATCCTGCTGCATCGGCTCACCATTCGGTCCGATCATAAGCTGTTTTCGCTGCTCATCTTGCGAACGCGCCAGTGTCTTGATAAGCTTGCTCATCAGGTACGGAAGACCGAACAATGCAATCAGGAACATGAAAAATGGCTTCTTGGAGGGTTTAGGAGGTGCAGGAGTGCCGTCTGGGAGGGTGGCGGGCGCCGAACGCCCATTCATAAAGGCCGCAAAGGCAGAAGGAGTGAGGGCAGTCGCATCGGCTGGGGGTGGGCGACCAGTGATCTTCGCAATTAAAGTTCTAAACCATCGTATAATGGTGAAAATTCCCAGCGCTGAGCCGAGGGTGTTACGCAAATTTCCGAATTGTTCTGCGACAGAGACCATAGCTAAAAACCGTGTCAGTTGCCATCTTCAGACTGGGCATATCTCGAAAAACCATACCAAAGAATGAGCTATGTGTGGCCATATAAGTACTCTCCAGCATCTGAGCAAACCCTCCAAACGCACCCACGATACTCTCAATCATCTGGAAGGTCGCTTGGGTGCTCTGACCGAACGAGTTCGTCAAACTGTTTGGGTCGTTGGGATCACCGGGCATGCCGCCGTACATCCCTCCCATTCCCCCCATTCCGCCCATCCCACCATACATCCCACCCATACCCCCATAGCCTCCGTAGCCACCATACATCGACCCCATCCCGCCGAGGCGCGAGTACGGCGACGAGTAACTGCTGTACCCGCCATATCCTCCGTACGGGCTAGTGCCAAGCCGTGAAGCACCATAGGGAGAATAGTTCGATGCAGTCCGGTTGACGACGGAGTTCAAGGCGTTGGGGCGGGAAGGTAGGTCGGGGGCGGTTGAGGATGTGGCCGATGTGGTTGTTGCGGTCGGCGCCGCGGTGGTAGTTGAGGACATGGTAGAGGCGGCTGGGCTAGTAATGGGTGATGATGATAACGCAGTTGCTAGCAAGAAGAAAACATCATTAGTGGCAGAAACATATGGACGATAGACTGTATATAAGACCTACCACCAGCAGCAGCGCCTGCTCTCTCCCAGGGTTTGGGTGGCGAAACCGTCGCCATGGAGTTGCGGGGGAGATGATCACCAGCCACGCATCGAGATCAACCCGACCAGGCTGGATACCAGGAGAAGAGACTGACAAAAAGAGCGACGAGATGAAAAAGGCCCGAAGACGAAAGATGAAGAGAAGAAAGGGATGAGATGAGATGGAGATGGGGATCCAGGAGATAGATCGAGATGGGGGAGAGTTGGGACTTGGGCGGGTGGAGAGAAGAACGTGAAATCCGACCAGCCGAGAGGAGAAAAGTCGGCGCATGTGGCCGCGGAAGCCGAGGATGTCGCGATTGCCGAGTAGTCACATTAGTTGGATGCAGGCTTGGTATTCTTTTATCCATCGTTTCTTTTTTTCATGATTGCTTTTGATGCGATTATTATTGGGCATTCGAGTGTGATCTTGGGGATCTTTGCGATGATCCTGGGGCTATCTTTATAAACAACAGTCGCCGCACCGTTCTCCACCACGACTACAGATCATACGATTCATCGACATCTCCGAATCGACACTGGCAAGATGAAATGACATCATAATCAATGCTAGCTACCTATATTCACGATGGTTCATGATAACTCCAAGAATGCAATCCGCCCTGTCAAACGCCTAAAGTACAAATGACCCTCGCTTTATATACAGATAATCGATGAAAGGAGTCTTGGTCAACCCCATGCAGAAGACACCAAACGGAATCATAGTTCGTCATGACTGGGCATGCCAGGTAGCTTGATTTTCCACGTGCGCGGTGGTACAGGAAGACCCAGCCAGTAATTCCAGAGACGATTCATTTCCAACACTAGGAGCTCGTACCTATAAATATCGTTAGTGGCTAGTCGGTATACATGGTCATAATTAAGAGAACTTACACTGTCCGGGGAAGTTTGACGTAGCTATTCAAGACGTAGACAAACGTACCCCAAACCACTTCAAACTCGGCCATGAAGCTGTCGAGGGCGCCATCGGTATCTCTCATATCCCGTCTCTCCCAAGGTAACCTATCGGTATGGTAGTGGTAGTCATCGTCATCCTCGTCTTCATAGTAGAAGGTTGAGCCACCGTCCTTGATCAAACGCCTCGACTTCCCTTCAGGGACATGGTTTCCGAATGGTCCTCCTACCGCAATGACAAAGCTGTCCCCTTGCCCCATCTCCAAAGCGCGGTGGAAGCTCCGAGCAGCGGCCAGACTGTGGGAGATGCGGCCAAGAGTGTTGATCAAAGCGACCAGTTCGGTCCGTCGCAAAAGAGGGTTCTCCCCGTTCTTCGTCTCGTCGTATTCGAACAGGACCTTCAAAGCTGTTCCGTAGCCATTGACCTGGAGCTTGCCCCAGAGTCGACACTTGTCACATCCCACACAGTCCATCAGTCTGCTCACGTTCCTGAACCGGTTACGGAAGTCTTCCTTTAGGCCAATGGTGCTGGGGTCCTGGAACATGAGGTTCTCGTCGAAAATCTGCGGCCGGTTGGCGAGGACATCGGTCAACTGTGACACTTTGGTCTTGGTGTCCAGATCCTGTGCGGGGTCGCTAACGCAGAATGTATAATCCTTAAGGTGTTTCTGCAGTTTCGCGACTGCTCGGGAGACGAGCGCGTAGTTGAAGTACATGTTTGAGATCCGCTCGGGGTGGTCGTGCAGTCGCTCCTTGTAGCACTGCAGATTGGGATGCCACTCGCCGGTCGTCTGGTTGAGGTAGTCCCAGCAGAGATGGGTTGAGATGGACGCATGCATTCCGCTGATCAGCCGGTGGAAAACCCGCTTCTCCAAACACTCATTGTCCAAGGGCAGACCATCCGCATGCTTGAGTTCCTTCTGCATCACATGACGGAAGTCATTGACAGCCTGGAGTCCCAGGCCGCCAAGTTGAGGCAGGTTCGGGGTGTGCTCCTCCGGCACGGGCTTCAAGAAACAGTTCTCATTGTAGATCGCATCCCAGACCATATGCGCACCGGGCCCGGCGTATCCTGTGAAGCGCTCGGGGTTATCAACCAAACTGACGTAGTCACCCTTGCCGCTTGCCCCCTCGTCTTCGGGGACACAGTAGTCTCGCTCGTCGCATTCATCATCGTACTCGACCACACAACTCTCTCCGACATCATCTCCCAGCATACCCTGAAGTGGTTGATCCTTGGGTCGCTCCTCTTGAAGCTTGCGACTAGGATGGCTAGCTTTAGGACCTTCGAGTTTGCTTAGCTCCTCCGCTCGCCACGTTAACGGGATGTCGTCCTCTGATTCGATTGTATTCACCGAGCATGCAATGTTGCCGCACATGCTGTTCGCATCGTTCCAGAAAGGACATTCCTTGTTGAAAAGATTGAGACGGTAATACGAGAAAAAGTCTGTATCTTGGGTGATTGAGTGGAGGACATCGTAGACCTGGTCGTTCAGCTTGTCGATGGTCGCGTACGAAACACAAGCGTCGGAGACTGTAGCTTTTGGGTCAATCTACAAAAAAAGAACAAGTTAGAAGAATTTCCTTGACAATAGACAGAAATCGGGAATAGTATCCACTCACCGCGCAAGTATCGTGGGGGCTTCCATCAAGGCCGTCGGCATTGGCAACGCCCAAGAAGCCAAACACGGCCAAATAGAAGACCTTGGTCGTAGAGCGCATTGTATCCCTGGAGATGTATGCGCAGGGTAGGGGAGGTAGTGAGGACTCAAGATGTGAAAAGAAGGACAGAATGCACTGCCTTCCAATCAGCTCCACGCGGTGGTGGAAAAGAACGAGATTGGCGGAGATCAGATCAACGCAAAAAGTGCATTCTAGTGCTGCAGCAAGGCGACTGGATAATAAATAGCTGAAAATGCAAATGAAGAATAAACAGCAAGAAGAAAAGACCGTGGCTGTTGGGAATAAACAATAAAGAGAGAATTGGTCAGCAGGCAACCTTTGGGACTATTGAGGTGAAGTTGACAAGCTGGCCTTCGGTGGTGGCGGAATCGTACGATCTCTCCGCCTCTCGCCAGGTGGCTTTGTTTTTCTATTTCAGCATTCCTAAGATTGAAGGACAGTAATAATTAGTCAACTATCCTACCATCCAAAACATGTAATTCACCTTCTATTGTTTCAGTGCGACTCAGATTTATTGATGTGATATGCTTACAGGGGTACGAGTATACAAATCTATAAATATATCGTCATCCTCTACCCTGTCCGATCTGACCACATCCTATAATACAACATTCTATACAACTCACGCACATCAATAATCATAGTTCAAGCTCTCCCCTCCCTCCAAATCATGCCCCTTCTCCATCTCCCTAACCCTCTCCTCCCGACTCTCCACCAAGTCCTTCCCAGCCATCTCCATCGTCCCCGGATCCAACAACTCCTCAAGTCCCAAAGCCCTGGTGATAAACACCAAAAGCATGCGTTCCGCTTCCGGCGCATTTCGAGATAGCCCATGATCATCGCCTTCAAACAGCCTCAGTTCCTTCTCCCCTCCCGTCCCATACTGTCGGTACAGCGTCTCCGAGCACGCAGACGTTAGGACCAAGTCATCCTCCCCGTGTAGCAAGAGTAACGGCCGCGGATTCAGCTCTTTAATTCCAGATGTATTAATCGTCTGCGATGCGATGGTTGCTACGCCGCGGACGCGCTCGGGTTCTTGCGCTGCGACAGTGAAGCAGGGACTTCCGCCAAAGGACCAGCCGACGAGGACGAAGTTGGTGCTGCTGTATGTGTAGGAGAGGTAGTTGAAGGCGGCGATGATGTCCGAAGCACAGATGTCTGTTTTTGCGGGTTGGCGGTAGTCGAGTCGGATGGTGGGGACGGAAATGAGGAGGGCGAGTTTGTCTGCCAGAGAGGGGTAGATGCCTGCATGTATGTACAGTCAGTTTGCATCCTGTAGACGGACAGGCTAAGGTAAGGTGGGGGAAAGATATACCAGCAGGACCACTGACGCCTCCACCAGCACCGCTGACCATCACCACCGCCGCTCGATTCGTCTGGCTTGCATTATACCGGTGTGGTTCGTGGATAATAGCCGGTGCTTCATGGTCTAACGGGTCTTTGACGCGGATGTTGATGTGTCTGGCTGTTGATGGTTTGATGGCTTCGCCTTCGACTTTGGGAGGGTGGAAGGGACCTAGGTCATGGACGAAGTGCTTTTGAGCTGTTGCCATAGTACGGAGTATTTATTATATAAATATTATTACAAAGTAGAATAAATCATGATCTACATCTCCCTACAGTCAGCATAAATCTGCTGGTATACTATTTTATATTTAATTGTTTTTACGGAAACAAAGTTGATATCAGACTGACGCTGATGACGCAAGAAGTGAAGGCAACACCTGAGGCAAATGACTGACTGGAGGCGTATATAAGGGGCATAATGAAGACTACGTCTATAGGGCAGAAAATAGATGGATGTTATTTGCAAGTCCCATTTGATTGGTCAAATAGTTACATCAGAAAGACACATAAATACATCCACTGAATGGATAACTCCAGGCTACCCAGTGCTGAGACAGAAAACCCGCCGATACACCGTCGCAACCCATGGTATGAAAAGATACATGAAAAAAAGCTAACAATATGTATAACACGAAACTCCATATCCTTGATCCAAATAACCTAACCCATTGCCGTCATCACATGAATACCTTTATATATAGCGCAAGTCGTAATGTCGTGATGGCTGGCGTACATATACAGTTGAGATTATTCGCATCCTGCTAAGCAGGGCTTGCAGGGCTTTTTATTTTGTCGTAGGGGCCACCCCGTTTAGGCGACACTCCTACGACTGCGACGAAGACTCAGCACCTTGCGAAGAGTCGAAAAAGGCTTTGGAATTGGTTTGTTGTAGAATGGGTCATTCTTGAAGTCTTCGTCGGTAAATTTCTAGTAACAATTAGTTTCTTGACCAACCCAAGACAAAATCGAAGTACTTACCAAGCCCGGACAACGCGTGAAGTTACCATATTCGTTCATCATGTTGGGCCCCTCTTCGTAGTTATAAGTATGTCCGTCCCGGTCTGTAGTACCGGGAGGGAAGAAAGCAACACCATCAAGAGGGCGATGGCTATCAAGGCAGTCGGCGATCTTGTCCTTGGGAGTAGCCTTGATTGCCTCTGCGTTGGACTCCTTAAGGGCCTCGATGGGGCTGTGCTTGCTGTTTCGGTTTCGCTCAGGGTACACAGCGTCATAAGGCCCCTCGTGGTGGTACTGGAGGAACCCGGCATCATCCAGCATGTCGATTATATCTGGGTTGACGAGCTGAGATTCCCGCGAGTACCTGGGTTGACGGCTGCCACGGTGATGATGGCGACGGGAGGAGCCCTGTCGTCTCTTGGGCTCCACGGGGTAGTGTTCAGGCACCCCCGAGTAGTGCACTGAAGGCACAGAGGACGAACGCTGACGCCTTAGCGAAGGCATGGTTGGAGCTGGAGAGGCGTAGCGAACATAAGGGTTGTTGGAGGCAAAGGGGACCTCCGGATAGTATTGGGATGGATAGTAAGAAGTCATGTACATGGTGTCACCGTGGAACGCCATGTTGTGTATGTTGTGTGATGGTCTGTTGACCGAGGAGATCGGGCTCAGTAGAAGACTGATCTTGTGATGTATACTCGAGAAAGTGGGGCGGAAGTATAAGGTAGTGTATGAAGATGAGAATAGCTGGCAAGAAGCAGAGAAAAAAAGTAAAATCGAGAGAGAAGATGAAGAACAAGATGGCAGAAGAAGGAGAAGAAGTAGGAACAACAACAACGGGGGAGAGTGTAGAAAAATAGGCCTCCCACAGCAGAGAGCTGCCGGGACCCAGAGTGACGTCGTGACTTGCGTACGACTGGGAGGGCTCGTGCTTATCGATAAAGGCGGGGCCACGTTGCCCGCTTAGGCTTAGTCCCAGGGTCTGTCGGAAGCACTAGGCCTGTTTGGTTGCATTGCGCTATTGGATCGATGATTAAGAGATACACACACCCAGAGGAGGAATACGGGAGTGCCGGATGATGACGCCTGCTGACAGACTGCTCGGGCCTACAGGCTGTATTGGCAGTCGGTGATGGGGCACTATTGGCGAGTCTAGACCGGGAGGCAGCCTCGGAAAATACCAGATCTTGGTATAGAAGGATTAGTCAACCACCCATCGATGACCGTCTTATTAGATCTCTCAGGCTCCCAGGTAGCATCCCATCGCTCCGGCATGGTCTGAAGGGTTGTTTGATTGCGAGTACAAAAGTTTAACTGGAAAAAAGACCCTGATAGATGGATGGTCAATGAGTCGTTCTTGTTTGGAGTAGATTAATTTGGCCCTTCTAATTTAAGCTTATCCTTAGTAGAGGGGTAGCGTCTCACTAGTACAAATTGGACCTCAACACATATTAGGTGCACTAGGTACTGTAGCATAGAGATAATAGGACAAACAGCTAGCTTAATGGTTTATATTTATGGAATTGATTGCATGGGATATGTAAATTTTGTTTCATCTGGTTCTCATGCCGGCCGCAGTGCTTAAAACTTTGGATGAATTGCCATTCAGGCACAACTAGACACAGCATCTGCCCTGAATCAGGCACATTCGTCGTATATTTTCCGAAAATAAGGCTGGAAGATCTTCTCCGACATCTGAGCCATAGTTTATCAAATAGAATCTTTCTCTCTCGCTCAGGCAACATTGGATAGAATAGCATAGGTGAGCACACCTATATCAAATCCCTAGTAGTACGCGGTATGTAGCATTCTTTACTGACATATCATTTTCACCAGCATATGCAGCCTACCTCGATCACTCTACTGAAATTCTCTCATGTGCAGCAAATGCATTGATCAAACCCTGTCCTGTCTACCGCTGTTTGGCCTGAGCTTTCAATGGCCGCAAATCCCTAACCGAGTATAAAAGGTGGTAGTTTGTGCTCAACAATTCGTATAAAAGAGTTCGTTAGAGTACCAGCAACCTGCAAGGAATGGCTCTAAGACAGCCAACTGCAATGACCGCCGGCACTATTGATTTGGCATACTTTGGCTACATCCAAGACATACTGGCAACGCGTGTCAACGATCAGATATCACACTCAAGTGACCCCCATCAGCAACCTGCCATGTGATCTGATCTGCGATATACAAGTAAATTGAAGCCATAATGCCAAGCTGGAGATTTCCTCCCTGCTTGGACTGACCGATATATGACAGGAAATACTCTTCTGCTCAACCATCGTAGTTGCTGCTCACCGCTTGATCAACCTGAGCATCCCATCGTTTATGATAGACGAGCCACTGATGACAGAACAGCAAACCATCCAGAGCTGTATATGCGTGGAATCGTGGATGGAGAAGATGCAAAAGCAGCAAAATAAAACGACATGGCCAGTCTTGGCACTGTCGGTAATACCAATACCAACACAGTAAGTGGACCGCCATCTGGCTTCACTTCTTCTCTATTTTTATCCTCAAGATCACCCGGAATACCATGGCGTTGGTTCAATATTCAGATTCAGATACAGACAGTGATGTCCAGGAAGCATCGCCTCCCAGACCAGCCAAAAAAATCCGTCGAAATGGCACTCCCAATAGTCAACAGGCCTCTTCCCTTCCTCCTTTACCAGCAGCTTTCCACGATCTTTACGCAACAAGCACTCGGGTCAGTGTGAGAGATGACCCCAGTCTCCATGGAGGTCGGAAACGAGTGATCCCTCATGTCGAGGGGAATTGGCCAACGCATTTATATCTCGAATGTAAGTGTCCAGACGGCTTGTTTGCATTCAAGTAGCTGACGTAGACAGGGTACCCAACTAAAGGAGAACTTGCCATCTTGAATGAAATTATTTCACAGTCAAAAGACAAAACCGGAAAAGACTCAAAGGAAATCCATAGCCTCCTCAAAAGTGATCTCGGGGTTCAACTCCCGCTTCACATCAGTTTGTCTAGACCAGTAGTCCTTCGAACTGAGCAAAGGCAATCGTTTATGGAAACATTTGAAACTGCCATTCGACACTCTCGCATACCACCGTGAGTAGCACCCTAATCGAATTGAGAACCAATACTGACGATTTCAGATTCAATTCCGCATTGGAAAGCCTGGACTGGGTCTCCAACTACGAAAAAACACGCTGGTTTCTAGTACTGCGTGTCAAGAGACCAGAACATGATAATCTGAACCGCCTTCTTAAGCTGTCGAATCGTTCTCTGTCACGTTTTGACCAGCCACCACTATACCAGAGCAACCATAAAACCGACACTGAAGATTATTCTCACTGCTTCCATATTTCCCTTGCCTGGAGTCTGACAGAGCCAACGTCGCACGATAAGGAACGTATTGCAAGCATAGATCTCGAAAAATTGAGAGAGCTGCCTATTCTTTTCAACTGCGTGAAATCGAAGATTGGTAACAATATCTCGAGCACTCCTCTATCCACAGGAATACTTCATGAGAAAGGTCTTGGTGGGTTATAAAATGGCATTCTGGTTGAATATCTTGTTTTTAAGATACCACTGAGTTTGATACATTTTTCTATACCCAGGAGAATCAACATATGTTTATCCTATAACCCATGCAATGCAAACTGAAAATATTGTTTTTTCTGCGAGTTTTGACCAAGTTGCTGTCTTGACCAGAACCGTGTGTAATATTACGGTAACTTGCGATACCGAGCCAGTCGCGCTAACGACGCGTTGGCATCATCTCATTTCATATCTCTTCCTCTTCAACTCACCACCATGTCTTAGCCTTCATCTGCTTTATCTCGGCTGGGGCTAACAACAGAGCTGGTTTCTGCTAACAACTCCTGACACTGCCTTCCACTGCTTGCTATCTTTCAGAGGTGCTGTTGTCGCCATGTCCGCATCACAAGTTCCACCAGTAACTCTCGTGAGTCCCACGTCCCTAATCCTCAGACCTTTGACTAACGATTTTCTTTCTTAACAGGAAGATCTCCAAGCTTTCCAAGTTAAACATTTCTCTGGACACGTGCACACCCCAACGTTCGAATACCCATCCGAGGAAAATGAACCTGAGGAGACTGCAGACGAGGAGGACGACCTGGGCTATTATCCCGATGGCGTAAAACGCACCCTTACAGACGAGCAGATCAGAATCTTCAGACATAGTGAGATCCACTCGATCTTGCGCCAGCGTCAGCTACAAGAGGAAGAAGCGTTGTATCAGGCGGGTGGAAACTCGAGCTCAGATAAAGACCTTTCGGAGGGGAAGCATGACGAAGGCGTAAACACTAATCAGCACGCAGAGTCGAGTGGAACTACCAGCAACTCTACAACATCTGACTCGAAGATGAAGAAAGAAAACAAGACCGTTGACTCGGATGCTACCCTGGACTATGGCGAAGGTAGTCATGAGAGAAGTTCCCAGAAATCGGGACGTGCTTCGACTTCTCATTTTCCTGGACGCAGGATCGTCTCGTATGAGGATTGATTATACTGGAATGCATACTGCCATAAAATTACAGGAAGCACACATCTCCGCCTTTATCTGTGGGATTTCCAACAGTATCATACCGAGTAGTGAGTTGTCCTTTTCTTTCTTTCTTTTTTCTGCTATATATCAATATGATGAAACACCATGTATCAGTCATCCTTAGTCGGAGCGCCATACCATTTTTGAATGTGTAAGGCTATGACGAGTTTTAATCTTCTCTCTGATTGATTTTCTCACCATCACATCGCTTTGTATTATTGGTGATAAGTGCTTACTTGAATTGAAAGGTATTAGGTAGCCGCTCCAGTTTGCAACCTATCTCCCACTTTACATAGAAAGGCATTGTTTCGGTGCTATCAGGGATTCTGGCTAAGTCAGCCATTGGTATTGATAGACCTGAAATATGGTCTAGTCAGCTCTAAGCAAACTCAAACCAAGTCATGGCTTGAAAGACAGCCATGACTTGCTGTCAATTTTGGCAGATATCGGAATGCTTGATCTACAACCGAGGCCTGGAAAGCAGGCTATTTATTCAAACTCGCTGAAGCATAGCATGCTAGAACCACTCGCAGCATTAGATATTAATGTCATAATATGTACAACCATCTTCACCCAATTCTTCACGAAGTAGGCCGCTGCCTAGGAACCAGAGTCCAGAACACCGCAATACCCGCCAACAAAGCAACCAGAATAGGCTGTAAGACCTGAACACCCGCTTTGGAGGCCACCGCACCAGTCAAGAAGGGGAACGCCGCCGAACCTGCTTGTCCAAGACTAGCAGTGAAGCCTATATCAAATTAGAAAGCTACAGCATCAATGGGTTGGAGAAAAAAGCATACCCAAAGCACCAATATGAAGTTCCTTCGGAATAACCTTGGTGAGAACATACAATCCAACCGGATAGAAGGGACCAATGAAAAAGCCTACCACCGTCAGCAATCGATACAATCACAAACCGAAGACATTGCATATTGCAGCGAAAACTTACCCAAGAAACAAACAGTGACAGCGTTAGCAATGATGTTCGGAATAAACCAAAACATCAACTGCATGGCGATCGCCAAGGCAATATACACAAAGATCATGCGCCGTTCGCCGAATTTATGGGTGATGTCCGCGAGAAGGATACGGCCGAGGGTGAAACCGGTCCAGAAGCCCGAGGCGATGTAGCCCACTTTTCCTGGTTCCCCGTGTCGGATGGAGATGATGAATTGGACGAGCCAGCCTATATGATTAGCAGGGGGGACTTTGGCAAAGAAAAAGGTAAGACGAGGCCTACCTCCAGCAGTGACTTCCGCACCAACGTAGAGGAGGAAGAAAAAGTTGATGATCCAGACGGTTTTATTGGTGAGGGTAGCTTTGAGCTCACTATTGGCTGTTTCCTTTGCATTGGAGAAATTAGGCCGAAACAAGCCCTTGCGGAAAGTGAAGAGAAGAAGGGAGACATTTATCAGGCCCAGACAGAACGTGACGAGGTAGTAATAATGCCAGTAAGGCGTACGGCCGGCGATGGTGTTCGCGATTAACGGAGCGAGGATCGTGCCCACGCCGTACAGGGCATGCAAGACCGCTAGCCAGCGATGGGGGTTTTTGACGGTGATGGCGAACGTGTTGGACTGGGCATCTTGAAAGGCAACGCCCATGCCTGTAAAATAAAAGGCAACCATGTAAAGAGGGAAAGGTGGTTTCCAGAACATCAGGGCATATCCGAAGGTCTGGATGATGGCGCCGATGACGAGGGTGCCGCCTGTTCCTAGTCGTGAGCAGACGTGGATGTTGGCGAAAGAGGCAGTGAGCCATCCGGCGAAGTTGACGAGGTAGACGAAAGAGACGGGGAGGAGGTTGACATTGTAGGCGGGTTGGAGATATGGGATGAGGACACCAGTTCCGGCATCTTTCAGACATGTCAGTGATTGAAGCTATTCAGAAGTTACTCGAGATGGGACGTACCATTCAACCCGATCATGAAAAAGGCGAAATTGGTACTTATCAACCTCCCAACAACCTGACGAGCACCTTTTGGAGTGAGAAAGGACGATTCTTCAGCTGTTGAAGACTCGACATGCTGTTTTTCACTGTCGCCTGAAGCCGAACTCATACTGTCAACTTGGATAGATGGAATTGTGCCTGAGAACCCTCTTACCATGCTTCCAATTTATATCATAAACACCATTGAATACCCAGGCTATCGCGGCAATGAATAGATAATCCAGAGTCTCCCATCGCACATCACGAAGGTCCAAGCGAAAAACCTGAACTGGTCATCCCCACGCCCGACATGGATCTCCAAGGAATCATGAGGGGGAAAAGAAGCAATTATCTGGATTGTCGGGTCTAAGCCAGACGGAGGTGAGAGGATGAATCTGATCTGCATTGTGATGGGCAGGGGGTTTGACTTGGAAGGGAAAATGACAAACGTCTGAAATGTGATGGGATGATGCGCTTCGAGCCAGGGAGATTTATCTGTCTATCATGTCGTGTCAATCCTGTCATGTCGTGTTGTGCGACATGCATCTCCGCATCGATAGTGTGGGGTAGTTGGATATCAACGAGAAGTAAACCTCATTACCTTATTCTTATTGCTATTCTTATTTATATTCATATTTATATCTAATTGTCATAATCCGATTGGCAGATCGCGATCGACGCTATTTTGGTGGAATTGGTTTCGTAGGGCGCATCTGTATAGTGTCACGTGACGTGTATGTAGCAACGTGAATAGCTTCAAAGATGACGGATTAAGCTAGATGACTGATCGAGATTGGAATAGGCAGACTGTCACTTGGCAATTACACCGGCAGGAATATTCTGGGCTGGCAGTGGAAAACTGGAGTCCCTGGCGATCAGATCCATTTCCCCGCAGCGATCGAAGAGAGACCAAGACGTCGACATCCAACGGCATCGCCAGCCTGCGAGAATATTTGTCACGGCAACACCACGGCTGGCGACGGATAATTCTACCAACTCAATTGACTATTGAGCCATTTTCTACCAGCCCGGTTTGTGGGGAAGACACGGAATCCGGGGTTATCTGGGGAGAGGATCGACGATGAATCTTGCCGTTCGACAGTTCTGACGGACTTTTGTCCGCAATTCGACGGAGGCTGAGACGGGCAGATTTCCTTTTCTATCCGAGATACCAAGACGCTGTTACATTCAAATCGTCATTGTGGGTAGTCGAGATGGGAGGGAGGGGTCTGTCTTAAATCTGCCCTCCCTCTCTCTCAGTCTTCCCTCTTCTCTCGCCCTCTCTTCTTCTTTGTCCTTCTCTCTCTCCATCTTCACAATGGCTCCTCAAATTGTCGATGCTCCTCCAACTACTTTTGACATCGAACCCGCCCGGCCGGCTTCGTTGGATGAGAAGAAGGATCCCATCCCTCCCTACCAGCAGGATGCCTTTGGCGATGAGGAATTCGCAGAAATCAAGTACAAGGTCTTGAAGTGGTGGTGAGTCTTCAGTGTCTAATTATCTTGAATCTCATTCTAATTCAATCAATTCAGGCAATGCGGGTTGCGTACGTGATATCATCACAGTCCCAGAACGGATAATAACGGATATCACGGATAGTCATGGTGGCCGAAACCGTCTCACTCGGTGTTCTCTCCCTCCCCAAGGCCGTTGCTGGCCTGGGTCTGGCTCCGTATGCACATGATTCCAATATACTCATATCGAATAACACAATTGACCCGTTCACATGGCAGTGCTATCGTCCTCCTCGTCGGTCTGGGTATCCTGGCTACCTATACCGGCCTCATTATCGGCCAATTCAAAACAAGATATCCCCAAATATCCAACATGGCTGATGCTGGTGAAGTTCTTGCCGGTCGATTCGGGCGTGAAGCTCTCGGGTTTGCTCAGATCTTGTTTCTTGTCTTTGTCATGGCCAGTCATATCCTGACCTTCACCACTGCGATGAACACAATCACTGAGAGTGCGACATGCTCAATTGTCTTTGGAGTAGTCGGTCTCATCATCTCGTTTATCTGCTCCATTCCTCGGACTTTGGAAAAGATGTCGTGGCTTTCACTAGTTTGTAAGTATATCTTCCATCATCCCGACCATCTACTAACAGACCCAGCCTTCATCAGTATCCTGGCTTCAGTCTTCATCACCATGATCGCAGTCGGTGTCCAAAACAACGGAGCCCCAATGCAGGTCACTGTCGAGACAGACCTCATCCACGGCTTCACCGCAGTCACCAACATCGTCTTTGCCTTCTGTAAGCAATTCCCCCCACCAATTCCATTCTCCCAACTAACAAAATCCAGCCGGCCACGCCGCCTTCTTCGGCCTCATGGCCGAACTCAAAGACCCCCGCGACTTCCCCAAAGCCCTTTGCCTCCTCCAATCCATCGACATCTCCCTGTACATCATCGCCGCAATAGTCATATACCGCTACACCGGCTCCGACGTAACCTCACCCGCCCTAGGCTCCGCCGGCCCCCTCATCTCCAAAATCGCCTACGGCGTCGCCATCCCCACCATCATCATCGCCGGCGTCATCAACGGACACATCGCATTCAAATACGTCTACATCCGCATCTTCCGCGGCACGGACCGCATGCACAAGCGCGACTGGCTCGCCGTGAGTTCGTGGATCGGCATTGGACTAGGGCTGTGGGTTCTGGCGTGGATTATCGCCGAGGCGATTCCGATCTTCTCGAATCTGCTGAGTCTGATCACGGCGCTTTTCGCGAGTTGGTTTACGTATGGTCTTAGTGGGATTTTTTGGTTGTATATGAATAAGGGGATTTGGTTTTCCTCGCCGAGGAAGGTGGTGCTTACGGTATTGAATGTTTGTATTGTTGGGATTGGTGGTTGTTTGGTATGTCTTCCCTTTCCCTATTCCCCATTTCTCGCTCTTCTCGTACATGCCTATTCTAACAGGTGATAGTGTGGCCTTGGTCTGTACGTCTCGGGCAAAGCCATCCATGATAACCCCAGCAGTGCCAGTTTCTCCTGCTCTCGGGTGGAATAATCCCTGTTGATTTCTTATGCTCATTTCAGCGATTGGTTTGGTGGCGTCTTATATAACTTGCATATTTGATGTTGGATATATCGTATATCTTAGATGATGTATATACAGTCTTCTTGATGAAGATAAATGAAGATATCTATTTATCTGCCTGTGGTGTGTTCTGATATTTACTAAATCAACATCAAATGCTCCGCATGAAAAGACTGAATTGCATAAAATACAAGACTGGGATATAATGTAACACACTTCTCATTGTCACCAACAAGAACAAGAAAAAGAATAGACAGAATAAAAATACACAAACAAACCAATGCTAATAAACAGACCAACAAAAACAAGCCAAACCCAACTCAACCCGAAATGCACATGCAAGACTACTGCTGCTCACCTCTACTCTCCCGATTCCTTTTTCGCCGATTCCGTTGACAGGCGCGGATCATCTCCTTCGTAACCAGTTCCGGCGGCAGGTCGAACTCCCTCTCTTCCATGTCTGGAATGGGGTAGCCGAATGCGAGCCGTGTTTGGCTTGTTTGGTTCTGCGGGGATAGAGCTGCCGCGCGGGTTTCTGGGTCGGAGTAGAAGGATGTGAAAGGGCGGTCAGGGGGCGGGGGTGGTAGAGGAGGTAGTTGTGGTGGTGATGATGTAGGGGGAGGGGGAGGTTTCTTCTGTGATTCTGGGGCAGTAGTAGTCGCAGCAGAAGGGGTAGGTTTGGATGATTTTCGACGCGAGGCGGAAGAATAGGTCTTTTGGCGTTTGCCAGCCGTGGCGAAGCGGGCTTCTTGATGGAGTTGGCGTGCCGCCCAGGCATCTACGTCGTTGATGTCTGGTGGTTCACCGTAGCTCTGGGCATCGGACAAAGCCACGCCGTTGGCCTGGAGATCTTCTTCGTTGTTATTGTCGACGTCGTTATTATCATCTTCCGGCGGGGCAGTCTCGGGCGAGGTAGCGTCAGCCCGTAACGAAGCCTTTTCCTTTTCCAGCTTCCGACGCTTCTCCTCTTCCTTCCAGATTTTAAACTTGTCAATAACACTGGATATTTCCTTGACGAAAAAATCCCGCTTAGGCTCGTAGAGTTTCTTCTCTTCGAGATCAGTGACGCCAGTGATGCCCATCACACGGAGCCAGTCATTACTGCGGAGCTCGTCGAGCAGACGATCTAGCTGGAGTTTCTCATGCTGTGCCCGTTCTCGCTCGATATTCCGGAGCTGTTTCTCCTGCCGTTCGACTCGGCGGTGGGCGCGGAAGTAGAACGCTTCATTCAGCGGGTCCTCTTCCGTAACCTCAGACGGTTCGGGTATCTCAACCACTTCGCAGTTGTGCAACTGTACAAGAGGGTTGCCAAACGGGGTATTCGATTCAGGGGCAGAAGGAGGCTTGGAAAGATCATCGACGAGTTTGATCGTAGTATGGCCCGTGAGGATTTCTATCCACCATCAGTATCGGGTACTGTGTTGCATGGAGGTATGAGTATCAGGCAACTCACCAGTCTTGGGCGGCTCCAAGCTCAAAAGCTGTTCGTAATTCCCAAAATACAACGCCAGCTCACTCCTCGCTCTTGAACCCCCATCATGAGATCGGAGAGACCGCCGCTCCCTCTTCGGACTACCACTAGGCGGTGGTGCGGGGGTGAGCTGCTGCTGCTGCTGGGCGCTGCGATTCTTCTGTGCACTACCTTTGTTAACAGGCGTCTTATCAGCCCCCGCGGGGTTCTGTTTCTTCTCCACCGCAGCTGCAGGACGCTGGTGGCGGGTGGAGCGAGTCGAAGCGGAGGGGGAAGTTCCCGAGACGGCGGAGGTGGAAGAAGGCGGAGGCGGCGGGCGCGATCTGGCCGTCGGAGCGGGCGAGATCGTATCTAACGGATCTGGGGATTCGCGAGAGCCGCGCAGGAAATGCGATGACGGGGATTCATGGTGGTGATCCAGGATTCCCTTGAGACGGGGGAGTCGGTGAGATGATGATGGTGGTGAGGAGAAGAGAGAGGCGGACGGCGAGAGGAGGTTCGCGGAGTCGGGAGGGGGGAGTGATTACGGTGATGGCGCGCGGGGAGATGCCGGGGTTTATGATGGGAGAGAGAGGAAGTGGTATTTTCGTCCTCGATGGTGGATTCGAGGAGATCGGGGGAACTCTTGCGACGGGAGGACGAGGACGAGGGAGACGGATGAGGGCGAGGGTTGGGCGTCGAGAGAGGATCGTGATGGAGGCGAGGTCTCTTGGTCGGAGGAGGCAGCGGCAGGGTCTCCTGATCGCGTCGCACAGAGAAACGGAGGGACGGCCTCGAACGGACGGCCATGGCTAGGCCAGCATCCGAGATGAAGCAATTGAGAGGCGAGAAAGGATGTGACGAGGCGATTCCTTTTTTTTTTTTTTTTTCCTGCCTGAATCCAGTCACTCCTTGCAGGGCCTCTGGTCGTCTTGGTGGTGGTGGTGATGTCGTCGGTCGCGTTGGGGGGTTTCTTACACGGGCTGTGACCGTACGGTAAATTACTCGGCATGCGCCGTTTCAAGGGGTATTTTACAGTTATTATCTTGTCGATATACAATATTTTTTAATATTAAAAATGAATATTCAGGTGGTGAATATCTATCTGGGACTAACTATGACTGTTGAAAGAAGAGTTTGTGGCTGAATCACGTATTAGGGCTACACCGTAACTCATCCATACAAAGCAGTACAATTCCAGTTCCTCGCCTCATCCACATCCCCAGACCCGATATACTGCGCAACAAGCGGATACAGACACAGAGTTCTCTGCCGCTGAACACCCTCAGCAGCATCGTCATCCTTGTACTTGGTCGCAACGAGCGTATCCGGAGCAGTGCCATTCTCAACCCAGTTCATGATAGCCAAGACGATATCATGTTTGGCGTCTTCGAAGCCAGGGACGCCGTGGGTGTTATCGCTGCTCAGGGCGCTGTTCTAGCCATCACCGGCAAAGTACCAGGGGGCGTCCATACTGTCGGGGGTCATTTCGCAGTGTCTGTTGGTTAGCTTGAGCAGCAACTAGATATGGGATGGGGATAGGGCTTATAGCATGCCAGGAACAAGGAAGGAGCGGTAAAAGTCACCCAACTCGATTCCCTGTGGCTTCAGTGTCTTAAGAACATGGTTGTAATAGTAGATACTCGAGCCAGTTGCAATCGACGGATCCGCATAGCCATGGTAGTGGATCAACTTCCCTCCCTTCTTGTAGAAAGGCAAGATATCAAAGTCATCTGCAGTCGCGTTTCCGGGGTTCAGCTTATCCGACAAAGCAATGAGACCCGGTTTCCAGTCCTCCCAGGTAAAGTCAGGTCCGACCTGGAGCCTGTAGTTGATGTATCCAACACTGGTCGAGTCAGGTTCCGAGGCGTGGCCACTTAGTCCCGAGTCCGCACCGAGTTCGTAGCCAGGGAAGATGAAGGTGTTGTTGGCCTCGACCCAGGCGTTGTGCAGCTTGTTGAGAGTTGTGATTTGATCTTCGTTCAGACAAGTGGAGGTGTTTTCGTTCTGGCCGCAGAGAAGAGTCTCCGGGAGAAAGACACAGCCACGGGGGTCTTGGATGATGCGTCGACGATGGCGCTCCAGGAGATACTGCCCGAGAAGGCACCGTTTCCGACCGTACTACTGAATCAATACTATTCCAATCCATCTGATGGTTGGCACTTACAGGAATCTCCCATTCCAGTCCCAGGAAGCAGCAATCCCATGCTATACTGGGTGTTACCCGGCAAGCTGACATTAGCCTGGACGACAGCCATCGACAGGAATCTGGTATGTTGAAGGAATAGTAGGAAGCGCAGAAAGACTAGTTCAGATAAGACGGAGGCGTAAGGTTGGCTCCGGCCTTGTAGTGGTCTGCGTAAAAGACGGTAGCGTTGGAGGGCAGAAAGGCCTTGATGGTGGAGATGCTGCAGTTGGATGCAGCGACTGTGCTGGCAGCGCCCAGCAGGACGGTGGCAGTCTTCATGATGAAGAAAAGAGTGACTATCACGGGACTGGTTTACTGTTAGAACGGGATAGTCTTCATTTTATAGCGGAATTGACCGCGTCACTCGACTCGGTCGTCATCCTGAATCTATCCGGGTCTTTCGATATGAAGTACTCCATTGTAAGAGATAAACAGTTGGTAAAGTCCAGCAGAAATGTTCGATGGTTCTTCTGTGGAGAAGACGACGAGGAACCAGACTAGGCGAGGAACGATTTAGTCTCCGCATACAAAGTACAGATTCTTCCTGTTTGGGCGATTTGATGCTATACAACATGGTTAAAATAGTTAGTTTCATTCTGAATAGTGGTATCGTAAGTGGATGTCTGATGTGTCTGATGACGCGGAGAAGCTTATATTTATTGCGTATCTTATCTTATGTTGATAGTCCTTAATATCTAATTAGATGCTAACTAGAGTGGTTATATTCCCCTCTCCTCCATCGCTCTCCTAAAACTCTTCTGCAGAGTATACACATTCTCCTCCCCAAACAAATCATGGTGATGTCCAAAAGCCTCATGATATCGAATCTCACTCCCTACAAACTCCTGCCAGCGCTGAAGTCGTCTAAGCCACTCCCTCTTATCACAATGAACCACTGCCAACGGCTCACCGTAGAATACATCCATTTGCTGGATGACCCCATGGGGTTGGTACTGTCGCGCGATATACTGTAGACCGAGGGTTACATCCGCCCATGTTTCGAGCTTGGACGCGTCTAGGGAGAGCTCGTCTAGTCGGGATGGAGATGCGGCGTTGATGATTCGGGATATGGCTTCATGGTGGGAAGCGTCTTTCAGCTCTTGTACCAAGACGTGGAATGTATGTTCAGATATGATATCGAGGAAGTAGGCAAGATGCGTGAGGCACGTCGTCCACCGCACCTTTTGCAGGTTGGGATGGACATGCGGAGGACGATTGACGCTGGCGAGAAAGCGGACTTCATCGCCATGCTGCTCGAGGACTTTGGCGAGTTCAAAGGCGATCATTCCGCCGTAGGAGTAGCCGGCGATTGCGTATGGTCCATGAGGCTGCTGCTTTTTAATTGCCGTGTGATAAGTCGCGATGCATTCCTGAAGACTGCTGAAGCGAGACTCGCTGGGATAGAATCCACGGGCTCTGAGGCCATACACAGGTCGCTGGGTGATGTATTTGGAGAATTCTAGAAAGACCAACGCTTCACCAGCGGCAGGATGGATGAGCCATAGGGGTGTTTTGTCTCCGTGAGACTGTAGAGTGACGACAGGCGTGTAGCTGTCAGAATCAGTTTGCAACGCATTCGCCAAACCGCGCACAGTCGGATTCGTCATGATAGTCAAGATAGAGATACTCTCTCCAAGATTGAATCTCCGACGCAGGCATTGCTGGAATCTTATAAGCTTGACAGACGTCAACCCTGCCTCGAACATGCTTCGTTCCACCCCTAGCGCCTTCTCCAGAATGCCAGCGATATCTGCCCATTCTGCAAGAATGATTTTTTCAGTTTCTGTCGCTGGTGGCGAGTATTTTTCTGCTTCTGCTTCTTGCAGCTTGAGGGCATTCACTGCTTCGTATTTCTGGAAGTGGCCATTCTGCAGTGCACTGCAGAGTTTGGATCGTGAGATTTTCCCCATCGTAGTCCTCTCCACAATCTTAGGATCAAGAGGGAGAATATAAGGGAGGCTATTCGTGAGAAGCAACACCCTCTGTATAATCGAATTCCTGGTGCTGTATCTCGCTTCTGCGTCGTCCCATGAGTATGCAGGCAGATATACGACATAAATACCTTCTGTTGCACCAAAAGGACGATATGAGAAACAAGAAACACAACCAGGACGAATTCCATCAATCTCAGCATTTTCAATGGCTGCCTCAACCCTGCTGGGATGATACTTAAGTCCGTTAATTGTGATGACATCCTTTGTGCGTCCGACCAGGTTGAGCTTCCTAGCAGCATCAATCGTACCCACATCGCCAGTTTTAAACCATCTACCTGAAGCAAAGGCATCCGATGTTGCCGGTCCATTGTTAAAATAGTTTGAAAACACAATAGCCCCTCGTAGCTGCAGATTACCGATAACCTGACGTCCGACTGTTCGTTCATCATCATCAGGTGACGTGATACGCATCTCTATCCCAGGAATACACTCTCCCAGAGAGACAAACTCGCTCTGCTGCTGAGTATCATATTCTGGACACTGTTTATTGTAGATACACCCAGCGCAGGTTTCTGTCATTCCAAAGCCAGGGACGATGGCATTTGGCGGTGCACCGTAGCGAGTGAGAAGCGTAGACAGACGATGGCATGTCTGTGTGCTGTTGGCCTCTCCACCAGATACGAGATAGCGGAGGTGTCTTAGATCGATAGAATCCGCCTCAGGTGGACTCAGTTCAAGAAATGCCAAAAGATCTTCCAAAAAGAAATTCGGCGCAAACGTCCTTCCCACATTATGCCGATGCAGCAGTTCCAAAAAAAAAACCCTGGATTGGGGATGATGTCCTCTGCTTGGACATGGACCTGGTTGGAACTGAGATACAGAGCATGCAGATGAATCTCAAACAGACTGCCAACATGATCGAGACGTATCCAGTTCATAAATGATGTATTCCTGTCAACTGACAGGACAGCTGACTTTCCAGAAACAGAAGCCAGAATCTGCTGGTCAGTCAGACGCTTTGGATTGTCCAGCACTGCCAGAACTCAGCATGAGAAGGGCAATCTGCTGTGGTCTAAATATCTCTCTTTGATCACCATTCGGCTTCAGTTTCTCAATCTCCACAGTCCTCAACTTTGTCTCTGGAAACTGATTCAACAACCCAGACCTAGTCAGACATATCGGATCCTCTAGCAAATCATGCAGATGATTCAAGTGTGTTTCACAGGCACCCTGACTCTTGGGCAATGCAATCGACATGGCGGGTATACAGCCTGCATATAGTACAGACCAGAGCCAGACGATATTATCCACATGGTTCTCGAAATGAAGTAGTATAATTGACCCCTCATGGACGCCATCGATGCTGCGTATTATTCTGCTATTGGCTTTGGCGATGGAACGGAGTTGATGATATTTCAATTCCTGGGATTGCTGACTTCTGTGGGGATAAAAGAGAATGCCCTTATCTTGAGCAGCATTTTCAAGGAGGCTGATAATGCTTTGTATAGTCATATTCGACGATTCAGACATTAATCAAGTATGAGGTCGAAAGAGTAGATTGGATAGATAATAGAATTCCATGGCTCATACCATCTTTATAACGGATAATGTGATATCACCGAACAAGCCCTCCAACGCAAAGGAATCCAACGACTGCAAAGAACAAGGAAATATCAAGGAACTATCTTCCTATGGCATCTTACACGCAAAGAGCCCGAGATGTTATCATGGGACGTTAGGGATAATCATTCCATTTGTGTGACCGTCACGTCAAAAAGTTACACGATTTCCTGCTCTGGCCGAGGAATGTTGATTATGGCGTCAAGTCTATCGTGTCAGCTGGTTATTTATGCAAGGTATACATGTGAGAGTCAAATTCGAATCGTGGGTCTGTATCTTAGATCTAGAAACTTCAAGTCCAACATTCTGATCAGATACGATAGCAAGATGGAATACTCACCAGTCGACGAAACAGAACGAATCTTCCACTTCATCTGTAGCAAAGCAACACAGCTCGGTTTACCTGATATTAGATACAATGCAGTCTTTACCTCCGCCCACAACACCATCTACTATCCCATCCCGTACAAAGTAACAGAAACCCTCGCCGCACTGAAAGGAATAGAAGGATGTATAGTATCGACAATCGCCAATCTACAATCTCGCCCACCAGAAGACAATCAACGCACCGTGACTATCAACCTCGAACAAGCAACCATATTCGGATTCCAGGCAATCATGGCCAAGGTAAATGGTCTACCTCATGGCCATCCTACTGCCAAAGCAAAGCTCAAAAATACAGATCTGCACGCTGCCCAGTCGAATATCTATCGCCGGATGGCGGTGAATCTATACAAGACCAGAAATGAAGGGGAGTATTTTCATCTTCATGGGTCGTTGGATCCATCTGCTACGTTGGAGATGGTTGGGTTGCAGAGTCATCGACCGGATTTGACGGATGTTGAGGAGATATATAAGTTGATTCAGAGTCATGTACGACAATATAGTGCGGAAGAGTTGGAGGTCATGAATTCGAATCGACGACAGGCGGGTGTAACTGCGTATAAATATGAGGATTTTATCAGGACTCCACATGTATGGCTCATCTGTATCATGATATAAGCAAGTACTGATATACCAGGGCGCTGCCAATGTCAACGAACCTTGGTGGAGTATTTCATCCACTGAAAACAAAACACCACCAACTCCCTTTCCATCCAGAAATCGGAGAATCCTCCAGGGAATCAAAGTCCTCGAACTCTGCCGCGTCATCGCGGGCCCAATAATCGGACGAACACTCGCAGAATATGGAGCAGACGTACTGAAGATCACAAGCCCTAATCTCTCTGATGTGCCGTTCTTTCAGGTCGATGGGAACATGGGCAAGCATACCGCGGACCTTGACTTGAAGACTGACGAAGGACGACGTCAATTTGAAGCTCTGCTGATGGATGCTGATGTGATTATTGATGGATATCGACCGGGTGCACTGGATAAGCTGGGATGCAGCATTGATAACCTAACAGAATTAGCTGAAAAACGTGGAAAGGGAATTGTATATGTCAGTGAGAACTGCTTTGGATATAAAGGCGAGTGGGCAGACCGTCCTGGCTGGCAACAGATAGCAGATTGCGTATGTCTGTATCCCATCCATATCCATGATACTATGCTGACCATCTCAGTTAACAGGATTCGCCTGGTCCCATGGCGCCTTCATGAAGAAATCCACACCAATCGTCTCTCCCTTCCCCATAGCAGATTGCGGCGCTGGCTGTATGGGCACAATCGCAGCCCTGACTGGTCTTTACGACCGGGCCAAATATGGCGGTTCATATCACGGAAAGAGCTCTCTGATGCAGTTCAATTTACTTCTCTTTGCCTGTGAGAAATACCCCGAGGTGATCCTGGATGAACTGCGTGAGGCACAGCCAGCAGAGCTCTTTGAGCTGCGATATAGCGATGGTGTTCATCGGAGTTGTGCGTTGGCGTTGGAGATTATGAGGACTCGGTTTCCGTGGTTGTTTGGTTCTGAAATGACTGAGAAATGGCATTCAGATGGCTTTGATGCAGATATTGAAGTTGCCAGACCAGTGGTGGATATTGAGGGAGTCGATAATAGCTTCGTGAGGGCCAGCAGACCGAATGGGGTGGATCAACCTTGTTGGGAGCAGTTCAGACATTCAATTTGATATTCAATATTTCGACATTCTCTATCTGTTCTTAGTGACTATGCTGAATTACAGAGCTGCCTGGAGGTATTCACTCAATACAGAACTTATATATCCATCTTCTGGCTCGCCTTCCTCTTATCTTCCCTATCACTCATCACTCGTCCATCGCTAGATCGAAGGCAAAGCCCCAAAGTGAGTAGTCTATACGACAATGGGCTCTTATCGATTCTCTGCACTCAAAGGCCCAATGAGCGAGACAACATGCAGCCTGCATTGCATTGCAGATGCTCGAGTCAGCTGAGACAAAAGACCAAAAAACCAGCTCAACTTCATGTTAGAGACAAATCTTGAATTCGCGCTGACTATACTCTGTGGTATGATGTATCTGGCAGTACAGCATTGTGTATGTTGATTCTTACCTCCCATCCATTAAAACTTGCTAATATGGTAGGTATAATCAAAGCAATGCAGAACCTGAACCTGCTTACCTTGCAATGGTACGCCAGATTCGACAAAGTCGATACAACAAGAACGCCGTCACGTATGGTGTTGTCTCAGACGGATCCCATTTCACCTTCTTGCGCGTCGTGGCGTTGGAGTATATGATAATATGATATACCCATTCTGCTTAGTGCTGGTAGTTTTGTACCTGAGGCAGCTATCACCATGCCTTTGTTTTAATACTCCCCTTCTTCACCCTTTCACCATCTCGCTTGCCTCTCTCCCATCCATAGCTCTACTCTGACATTTTTTTCAGGTGCTCGCATCGCTGCTATGAAGACCTTGTGCGCCAAAATTCAAGGATACCTCAGGAGGCTCAGAGGACAAAGAGGCCAAGGCCAAACGAGCTGAGCGAAAGAAACAAGATGACGATTTCCTCCGTACTCTGAAAGACGCTCCTCCTGACCCGCTTGCGATTGCTGTATCGGGTTTGAGCCACCCACAGATGGTCCATCTGCTGAAGTTGAAGAAAGACGAAGGCAACGCCTTGTTTCACATCCTGGATAGCGACATTATTGGCTTATTCTCTAATACTAGCCTAGTCGACGACTTCGACGATCTGCGTGAGCTTATCGGCGAAGATCCCTCGAATGAGGCAACGTGCCGCCTCGGACTGAATCTCATGGCGAAAGATTGCGCTCGAGAGGAACGTGCTTGATTGCATTTTCAAGAGCCGAAAGTCCAGCGTCCTAAGAACCAACTCAACTTCACCTTAGAGACAAACCTCGAGCTGGATATCAACGACAATGGTAGAAGGGACTGCTAAATGGTAATGCCGATCATGCGATATGATATGACGACAAGTCGATGGGCACATCGCTCGTTGTGATTGAAGCCAAACGCCAAACTACGATGATAATATGCCAGATGCTTAGGATCTCAGCGCCAGAGATATCATGTGTGGTAAAAGATTAATGGACCATATTTTCTTTATCACATAATACAAGTATGTCAGCTTCAGAGGTCCCCAGAGCGGCGAGGGCGATGCGTATGGATTTCCCACGGTCTGAGCTGACAGAAAAATGCCATATTTGCAAAAAGCAAATACTCCTCCTGCCTGCTAAATAAGGCGCAGAATGGCTGGCTGATCCCTGTAAGGCCAACACATCAGACTGACCAGAATTTTTCATCAGGTTGATAATTGTCCTGCTTCATGTTATAGATGTAGTTCATTGATTGTTATTATTATTTCTTTTTCATTGAATTCGCATCCTATCCTCCCACCTCCCAAACATGCGATACATGCGGGACATGAAAAATAAGATGAATAGCCAGATTAATGATCTTGAATACGGCTTGAGAAAGAAAAGGTACGAATTCAAGACACTCGACAATGGACTTTTCTCCTTTCCACGAAAATGCCTGGACTGCAAAAATCTATCACCTTATGGTAGCAGCGACTCGAAACTTTGCCATGAATATAACTTATGGGTAAATCTTTATTTGCATCGGGTTCCTAGAAATAACTGCCCGTTCTGTCAATTCCTGGTTCGGGTCTTGAGGCATTATTTCGGGGATTCCTGGACTCCTAAAAGGTTCCAAGTCAACATCAAACCAGGATACCCGTTAATTATTAGTGATTTTGACCCCAGTATATCTCCACAATATGGACATATAGACTGCATAGAAGTGTTTAAAGATATTGGTTTGCTCTTCCTATAAGGCACCTCTACTTTATTCCTGCTAATGGTGTTCAGATAATGACATTGTGTCCTGGTCCAAAACACCCTACATTGGCGGTGGTTCTGTGCTTTTCAACCATTCGGATGATCAGGGAGTTTATGAATTCATCTACGACTGTTTATCTGAATGTAAAACACGCCATCGAAACTGCAAAAGCCCGGATACGGTACCACTACCAAAGCGTCTCCTGGAAGTCAGTGAACCGAATCATACTTGCAGACTTGTCGAGCCATCACCGGATCAACACGGAGCTTATACAGCATTAAGCTACTGCTGGGGTAAAGGAGGAAACCATCTAAAACTCACCCAAGAAGTTTATGATTCTCATATAAATGGAATCCCCTGGGATAAGCTTCCGCAGCTCTTTCAAGATGCTATGAGGATTACCAACCGCCTGGGAATCCATCATATCTGGATTGATTCTCTGTGCATTATCCAAGGTAGTCGAGAAGACTGGGAAATTGAGGCTGAGAAGATGGCGAGCATTTATCAAAATGCGCATATCACCATTATTGCTGGTTCTTCACCTGATCCAGAAACACCGATTCTCAGGGAACGAGGACAGCATACGGCCAAAGTAGAGTTTGACTTTGTTGAAAAGAATGGTTCAAAATCATACCTCTTTTCACGGCTTATCAACTCTAACATGATTGATTTCGAGCCAGTTATGATCAAGCAAGTCTCAAGCAGACGATGGCGAGATACTCTATACCAAAGAGGATGGACCTTCCAAGAAGACCTCCTATCCAGGCGTACAATCCACTATCTATCTAACAGAGTAGTATGGGAATGCCAAATGTTGCATTACGATGAACGCCAGCTGCCTCGTGGTCAGAAGAAACTCTCTAACAGTTTAAATCTTACACCATCAACATGGTGGGAATTTGTGCGAGCTTACACCGCACGAGATTTAACATGTATTTCTGATAAACTTCCAGCCATGTCAGGAATTGCAAATATGGTGTCTCAAAGAACGGGCGATAACTATCTTGCTGGCTTGTGGCGAAGCTCCCTTGTCACTGATTTAGGATGGGGGTTTGGTGCGAGGACTGTCTAAGCCCACCCAGGGAGTATATCGCACCCTCATGGTCCTGGGCTTCTATTGCAACGGGGTTAGAGATCATGAATCCCAAGAGCGACATTGGTGAGATTTGGACTAAAGTCTGTGCCACTGTCATCGATGCAGGTGTGACTCTAAAAGGCCACAACAGGTTCGGCGAAGTGTCAGACGGCTTTGTACAACTCCGTGGCCCGGTCCGAGAAATAAAGCTTTATTATGCGGATGACAGATTTAATTGTGGCTTTCCAGACGATGAGCTAGCTGAGCTTGAACCCTTCATCCACTTCGCGCCAGATATGAGAATATGTGCTGGAGAAGGGCTGTTGGGAACGGGCGAGAGAGTACCCACAATATGCCGGAGATATGCTGGTGACAAGGCCGAGGACCCAAAGCCAGGAAAAGATGCATACCCCGCGGCTTATATGGTAATGCTATGCGAGACAGAGGAATACATGGCATCATTCAAATTCACAAACGCAGGTGCCATTTGGCTTGTTCTTGGACGATCTCCCCGAGTTTCAGGTGCCTATGAACGGCTGGGGGCAGCGAAGCTTTATGCAGAACACTCGAAGAAGGCTTTGAAACGGGCTGTTCAATCAACAATTACAATTGTCTAGATTGAGAATTCTTGTCTCTTGGAATTCCACCACCAAAGCTAGATGTCACCATCGGATATAATGCCAGTCATTTGTTCAAATCGCATTCTATACCTGTCTTCACCATAGAAGAAAAGAATCACGCCAATATTGAATTATCGAAAAGACAGAATCAGAAAAATCGTTCTGCCATGCTGCGAAATCTGAAGGTGAAAGCAGAGGCTGTGGGACTTTAAAATACCCCTCATACCATCGAAATATTTTCAGCAGCAATAACTAGAGATACAGCTGCAATATCGTTCCACTGAACTGAGGACAACAACACATACTATTTGACCTTGGTCCACTCGTAGTCTATCCAGGATCAACTGGCATGGAATCAGCTGGCTTGAAAAATGCCATCGACATGAGCCTTGACCAAAACAAGGAATGGGTATATGGTGTTCTAGAAGCCATCAATGAAGATACAAAGATCTACGAAGGCCAAGGAAATGGAGTGGATTGGGATTGTAATATAGACTTTGCTTGTGCCTTAACCGGTCGATCTGGGTTTTCGGTTTATCTTACGAGTCCATACTCCAATGTCACATATCAAACCATGAATTATATCTACAGTACATACCTAGTGCTAGCAACACCGGCATTTTATCCCCCTTTTGAAGAATTAAGATCTTTCTTGGCGATGGGGAGGTGGTCCCCTCTTTCCAGAAATCGTTTCACACTATTCTCAACTTCTGTTGGAAATGTCCAGATGAAGTTCCTGTGCTCTAACTGGTATTCGAAATTGGGGTTTGAGCAGTCGACCTTCTGCTCCTTGACTCTGGAGCTGAAGCACATGGGCGTAAATACAGACGAACTGCTTAAGGAATTGAGACTATCATGCTGTTCTGTCAATCATGATTGAAACAGCCAATCTCCAAACTCAAAGGCGCTTCACCCCGAGCAGCTCGCCAATAATTTGTCGACGCAACCAGACCCTGACAGCCCTGGACAAGCCACGGCCATTTACGAACAAAAGCCTCAGTGACTTCCCAACCGCGCGGATCCCATGGCTCTCCCCACACAGCCACCCCTCCCCGTCCATCGACAACGTGCTGGAATCCTCTCATATCGCGACAGAGCTGGGCGGCGTCATAGGAGGTCTCGTCTCGCCGGAGAAGGTTGTCACGGAGCTCGGGAACAGGTAAGAGATCAATCCAGGGGTGGTGCGGGGTGGTGAGTTGGAGGAACGTGGGTTGAAGACTGGACGGGAGGAGGGTGGGAGATGTGTTTGTGTTTGTGCTTGTGGTTGGGGAGGCAAAGGAGGATCGAGACTCTCGCGACATGGATTGCGAGGTGAGGCCGAGAGTATTTGCGTTGACTACCAGCGCCCGGGTCACGTTGAACTGGACCAGACTGAGCAGGAGATCTGTGCGGGGGTGTAGTTGATACTCGTGATGCAGCCAAGTGGAAAACTGGTGAATGAAACGTTCTGTCCGCTCAGAGCTGGGATCGCAGGCCGTAAAGGTCTCAATATCGTATGAAGAGGATGGGCGAGAACTAAACCGGGAGATGACCAGGTGTGTATTTGGTCGATCATAGGAGACCAATCTAGCTTGCCTTCGCCGTCCTGCGACTGGTCAGTGGGTGGACTTTGTTTGTAGGGTATCACTGACTGACGATTTCTCTGGTGGATTCGATCCTGGAGTTTCTTTCTCTGTTTTGGATCTGTCGTTCCGGTCCAGTCATTTTCTGGGCCAGCGAGCACTTGCTGAGGCATTAGTTCTAGGGGGATATTCATTGTTTCTGATGATGGGATTTATTGCATTCAAATGAAAAAACTGTTGAGATTATCCTGTATAAAAAGGTGATCACTATGATTAAGCTTCATGGAATGATATTTTGACAGAAAATAAAGATCTGATGTCTATTTATGGATGAACCGGATAAACGCCGAGAGTTGCTTATAAATCACCATCCCGTGATATTCATCCCCAGTATGTCCATCTCCATTTTCATCAATCTCGATATCTTGTGGCTACTATTGAGAAAGCATCTGATCAGCCCTGTGAAGATCCTCCACTCTGCAATCCTTCAAGAAGGATTCCAGATCCACAGCCTGAATCTCAGGATATCGATGGTTATCCAGCTTCTCCCCAAGATGAGCTTTCCCACTCGTACACCAGTATGCAAAGCATCTGAAACTAGTTGTTAGTCTGACTTCAAGGTAGACAGCGTTGGACTTACTTTGGTGCCCAATTCATTGTGTCAGTGGGATCACTGTTGAATGCTTCCTGCACCGTCTCGTAGAGGTCATCCATAGACCCGAGTCGTGCCAGATGGAGCTGGGAGGTGTAGACTCGGTCGAAAACCACTTTGATTTCCTTGACAGACTTCCGATCGCCCATGACTATACTCGTCAGCTGAATCTTTAAAAAAAGAAGAATGATTCAGATCCTACACCGCAAAACCCCAACAGCTGTCTCATCCAAACACAGAGCCGCCGTATACTCCGCCGCAGTCTTATACGTCGTCAACTCCCACTTCTCCTCTCCCTCCCCCCAGAAAGCAAGCGAGCTCGATTTCCAATCCCACAGCCCAAAAAACTCACTCCAAAACGTCTCCATAAGCGCACCAGTCAGGATATGAACCCCCTCCACCCTTTTCGGCTTCAGATACTCCATGATAGCTATCGCAGACTCCTTGGGGAAGAGCGCACCAGCCGGGATCTGTGTATAGTCGACCGCAAAGTCACTGGGTATGTACCGGGGCACGCCTTCTTCCTCACACATGTCAATCAGCGCCTTTTGGCCTTGGAGCATGAGGTCAGGGCCTCCGAAGTAGCAGCAAACCACGACGTCTGTGCCGCGCACGGAATTCGCGGATCTTGCGGCGGTCGTTGAATTCACCTTGGATGATTACCATTGTTGGGGATGCCAGGATGGATGAAGATAGTTTGTGTGGATTCCGGCAGTAGCCTCGGATAGAAACGTCGGGATAAGTTTGGAGGGCTTTTGCGATGCACTGTGCAAATTTGCCTGTTAGACCTGCTATGCCCACTGTTGTTGGCATTTTTAGATGATAGAAGAGATGCAGTTCTAATCTTCGAGGGCTGTGTAGGGTAGTTGCCTAGTTATATATACCACTACAAATCACTTCACTACACGAAAACCTCACTAGTAATTCCCAACGAATCTACAGTCTAATTACTGTGAATACCTCATAGTCGAAACAGACCATACACTCATCGTCCTTTATTATTGCTACATCTTCATTCCATATCATTCCATATGGATACGGAGTAACTATGTAATCCCGTTTTGGCCGCCTCATAAGCCGACTGGACAGGTGGGTCTTCCTACAAGGTAACTGGCCAGCTATCCTACACCAAGTGGGTCTCATCAGTAGGTTGCATTAGTGTCCGATAAACTTTTCCTGCTGGAGACAGATATCTCGACTGTCAGTGAGTTGCATGTTCTATTTTCTATCAGGCCGATTACGAATAGAGAGTCTGGATTCATGTTGGTCGATGAGTCGGACTCGGATTCGGCCTTTGACTACTCTAAAACCGACTAGCTGCATATGTGAGAATAGCTTGCTTGTGCTTTGGATAATTTATTTTGAGTTGAAATGCCGCTTCCATTTCCATATCCATAATTACTCTAATACCACATATTAAACTATTTATCATCATTTTCCTTTAAATGGCGATATCCCGAGACCCACTCGTCGGGGTTAAGCTGGTTAACTGCGGTCTACTCCGTATACCAGAATACACGGGCTATCAATCGGATTACCAAGCCATGATATTCTACCCTTTAAATGGACGTAACTGCATCCTTGACCATCTTCTATCTCACTTCAACCATTCTATCTCATTTCTAACATCATGGCTCACAACGAAGCTGCCTGGATCACTGCCCCTGCAGCATATCCGTTCAGCATTCAGAGCTCCCCCAATCCCAAACCAGGCCCTGGTCAAGTGGTCATCAAGAATGCAGCGGTTGCTGTTGTAAGATCTACAGCCATTACTATCTCTTCCCATACATTTGGCTAACTTTTCACCAGAACCCCGTCGACTGGAAGATTCAGTATTGATACCCATTTTCTATTACAAACAACTGGCTCTAACTATCTACAGACAACTAGGGCGCTATCTGAACAAGTATCCGTTCATTCTGGGACAGGACGTCACTGGAGTCATCGAGGATGTTGGGCCTGGCGTAACGCGATTCAAAAAGGGGCAGAGGGTCATTGCGTGCGTTTCTTGCCATCCCCTGTTCTGCTACGCTACCTAGCTAACGTATACTGTATGCTACAGACATTGCAATGGCCTCATGACGCAGGACCCCGCCAACGCCGCTTTCCAATTATACCCCGTCGTCACCGAGTCCCTCGTGGCAGAGCTCCCAGATGAGCTCGGATTCGAGCAAGGCGTTGTCCTGCCGCTGGCCATCTCGACTGCCTGTGCGGGACTCTACCAGAAAGATCATCTCGACCTGCCTTTACCCGCCGTCGAAGGCCCTCGTCCAACTGGCCAGACAATCCTAGTGTGGGGTGGTGCGTCTTCAGTCGGAGCGACAGCGATTCAGCTTGCGGTGGCGTCTGGACTGACCGTTCTGGCCACTGCGTCTGCCACGAATAAGGCGTTTGTGGAGTCGCTGGGTGCTCATGCCGTGTTTGACTATCGGTCGTCGAGCGTTGTTGAAGATATCGCAACGGCACTGGCCAGCACCACCTTTGCGGGGGTCTACGATGCCATCTCTGAGAGTGCGAGCTTCGGTGCGATTTCGGATATTCTCGATCGACTCGATATGTCTGTGAGAATTGCCAGCGTCTTGCCATGCGATCAGGCAACTGAGCGATTCGCTCCGAAATACGGTACGTTATCATATCATTCATTCAATCTACTCAAGAACAGCCACTAACTCTATCCAGTAATTGCCTACTCTATCATCCAAGAGCCACATAGCAGCATTGGCGAGTGGGTTTGGGGCAAATACCTGCCCCAGGCTCTGGGAAATGGAACCTTCCAAGCTAAGCCGGACCCGTATACTGTAGGACGCGGACTCGGGGATATCCAGCACGGCCTGGATGTGCAGAAGAAGGGTGTGTCGGCTAAGAAAGTTGTCGTTACGCTTTGAGTCAGTAGATATCTACATACATGCCCAGTCTGGTTAAAGCCAGCAGTATATTGATTCTTCTCTTATATTCTATTTCCTGATCCATCTTGTTTCTACCCACCAAATACACATTGGTGCCTCACTCATTTCCGGTCCTGGGCCTTTTTGCTGGCCTTTGTGAATAATTCTCGATGGCTTCTAGGACGCCATATACCCATTCTCTATTATAATTAAGGCTCATTTCAATGGCATTTTTTAGGCTAGCTGTAATCGCATGGTAGTTTGGATCCCAATGAACCAGTCGTGGACCAAGGTTGAATAGCATGTAATATCATCGTCTGTCCAGTGAAAAGATATCGCCACTGCGTCTCTAGTTATCACTGCAGAGAGAAAACCTTGATGGTGCTAGGGGCCTTTTCAAACCCCGCAGTCTCTGCTTTAACCTTGAGGTTGTATAGGTTTCTCAGCATCACAGAAGTGTTGTTTTGGTTCTGCCTCTTCGAAAATTCGATATGAGCCCAGTTTTTCCCTTCAATGGTGACCTCGATTGGAATAAATGATTGGTAGCGTATAGAGTCAAACTCTGTCCAAATCTATTCTATGCTTATTTAGAACTTAGAGCAGACAACTACGACAAGGCAACCTTTTCACACAAAGCCATATGGCATCTGGGGGTCTTGGGCAGCTTGTTGTAATGACAAGCTGCATAATTCTATGAACCAGAGATCCTGTGCTTTCTGTGTTTTCGTCTTTTAATCACAGACTCAAACCCAGAGGATTCAAAGATGGTAGGTAGATACAGTAGTAACGGTAATAAGGTGCAGTCCCTGCGCCATTGCCCAAGTGGAACCACTAACATATGCAACCTACTGACCTTAGCCTGCCACTCTCTCTGTCTTTTCAACCATGACCGAAACTGCCGATCTGCGGAAAGAAGTCGGCTGAATGGAAGATATTTGATATAATAGATGTGCTCGATAATGCAACTGCTTTATAAGCTGGAGTTAATCTACCTATCCCCGGGTGGGTCTCGGGATATGTATGTATCGCCTGAAAAAAGCTTCAAGATGATGACGTAAAGGTGAATGGATAATGGATGCCATGTTTGAGTTATAAAAAGGGCATTCATGTCTGGAAATCAGTCCAAAATCAATTGACTTGACATCAATAACAAATGTTCGTTGAATCCCCCGCTTGACTCCAATTCTGATTCTGACTACACCAGCAGACCACCATGCCTTCAATCAAAAACTCAACCATCCTGATCATCGGCGGATCATCGGGAATTGGCTTTGGGGTAGCGGAGAAATCCCTCGCCGAGGGCGCCAAAGTCCACATTGCATCTTCCAACGCTTCCCGAGTGCGCGGGAGTGTCGAAGCCCTGAAGCAGAAGATCGCCAATGCCGACGTCTCCGGACACGTCTGTGACTTGGCCGATCAAGACGTCGAGAAAAACCTTGAAAAACTTCTTACCGCGGTGGGACAGTTAGACCATATCGTCTTCACGGCTGGTGATACCCTCGCCATCAAGTCCCTGGATAGCATTGATTTGGATTCGATTCACCAGGCAGGCCAAGTTCGATTTGCAGCCCCTCTCTTGCTGGCGAAGCTTGCACCGCGCTTCTTCAAGCCGGGGTATACATCTTCCCTTACGCTGACGACGGGAGTCGCGTCTCAGAAGCCTTTCCCGAACTGGTCACTGGTGGCTGGGTATCTAACGGGTCTGCATGGGATGACGCGGAATCTTGCCCTAGACCTCAAGCCACTCCGTGTTAATTTGGTCAGTCCTGGTCTGGTACATACCCCTCTCTGGGGAGAAGCGGGAGTACCGGAGGAAATGAACAAGTACACTGCGTTGGGCAAGGTTGGAAGGATTGATGAAGTTGCAGAGGCATATGTTTATTTGATGAAGGATACGAATGCTACGGGGAGCTGTATCAGTACTAACTCTGGGTCTTTGCTAGTGTAGATAACTTGTTTATAACTATACATCAAGTGGTTATGATTTCATAGAAGCTTGTACATTGAGGTCGAATATAATTGATGGGAACATTGTCTATAGAATGATATGAGTAGTTGCCTTTCTAAGATATACGTCCAGATATCCCTGTCCCGAAGCAAGACTAGAAGCAATCTTGAAACTAGAGGAATCCAAGTAGCAACATTCAAGGTTGGTGAAAGGTGGTAGTTGGTTGTTCTGGTGTTTCAGAGGAATCCAATGCTTATGCCCATTGGACACAGGGCCGATGATAGAGCTTAGAGAATCCAAAACACAGACATTGGCCGAGTGTTTCTTCCTATCCTCAAGGGTAAGAGGCCCAAGCGCGGCAAAAAGAGCGAAATTGTCCGCGTAGCTGTTGGCTTCTGCTACGTTAGTGGGATTTGCTTGTATTCCGGTGTGTGTGTGTGTGTTGGGATTTGTTGTAAAAGATCCTGCTTGAAAGCTCGAAAGCCCACGTAGAGGTCTAAAGATGAGGTCGGTAAAGGTTAGAGTAAGATTCTAGATAACTATAGAGAGCTCTTACCTACTATCTGGGTCATCAAGTCAGTGCGATAGACTGTTTATGGCCATGATGGCCGCTCTTCGATGTTGGCCAGCCTCTAAACGAAACTAGGCCTCTCTGCCTGCGCCATCAATCGAAAATGCTTCTAGACCAACGACGGCATATCTTTCTGGATGGGCAGACGCGAAGTCGGTAAGCCGAGGAAGGTGTTGCTGGGGCGTGGACTCGATAATCTTGTCGATCATCTTGCTGGGTGCTGACTCTAGCACCCTGTTTCCAGGATCGTACTGTCGTGAGGATTTTCTGAATTCAGCCATGAGTGTTTCCGCTGGCATGCAGCATAGTCGATTTGCCTCAATCCTGATACCCCAGTAGGGGTCAAGACGGGCAATGTCGACAATCGCCACAATTGAGCGTCCTTGACGCGCTTTTTGAAATGAGAATCAAGATTTGGATTCTTCCTTTTGGCCTGAAACTGCCTGGTACGGCTTGTGCGTGACTTTCCTGGTTCGCCATCTTGTTCCTGTCAAGCAGAGGTATATATCCATGGGATCAGCCGTTGTGACGATATGTTGTCTCGGAGACTGGAGCAGAGATTGCTGGTTGAGTGGGAGAATATCCTTGCGAGGTTGGAGGGGAAGTGCAGGAGGAAAATATTTGGACAAGCGAAGTGGGAGGGAAGCTAGGTAACCCAACCAGCCAGTGAATGGCTGCAATTCACTGGGATATAGGCAGCAGACCTACACAAATAAAGAAAAAGGAAAGTATGTGAGTATCACCTGAGTGCGTCTGCCTAATCTATCACAATAAATCCCGCAGAGAAGACATGCTTTATATGCACATAATGACTGCATTATCCCCTGGATTAGGCATAGTATATGAAATTATGCTGGTATTAAATTGGATATCACAGCATTCTTTCCTCCAAACCACCTTCACCCAATACTAATAGCAATACATCGATATAGTCAACATGGGAATCTCACTCCCAGACCAACAGCCAGATGAGAATACATCCGCCCTCTCGAGGATCGATCAACTCGAAACCCAGAATGCACAGCTCCAGGCACAGCTAGACGTCAAACTCCAACACGCTGACAATCCAACGATGAGCCGACAACCAAATCAACATGAAGAAAGATATGAAACTTTGCCTCTTAAGCACCGGAGCAGATGAACACCCCTGACTGGTCACGGAATACTATCACATTACGCCCGATGAAGCCCAGAAGCTGTTTAAACTGAAAAGCAAATGGCATGGCTATGGCGAAGCCATTGCTGCGCTGAATCATGTTGCTGATGTGAATCACACTGGATACGGGACACCACCTTCAGTTCTGGATTATGGCTTTCAGGGGGTCTTTGAGAGTGTTAGGGAGTGTTTTGCTCAGGATGATTTGGATATGGTGGTGAACTATTTTGCGAATCCCCTCAAGGAGTTGGGTGAAGCTTGTGGTGGGTTTTGGCAAGATTTGGATAAGTAAATTGGAACGTTTCTTGCTCTCTATCGACCTTGGATGTTGCCTTGGATGATCGATTTCGATATACCTTCTAGTCTAGGTATTTTATGGTTAACATTTGCTTATAATAATGCGAATATCTATATCACTCTCTCCGATCCATCCTACTAAAAAATGGACTCGACACATAAAATGGCCTCTCTGTACTCTCACCACCATCCTTTCTCTCCCCAAAAAGCGACTGCATCCTCAGAAAAGCCTCACTATTCCGCAACTTCCCAACAGGCCTTGCCCCATCCCCCTCATCCCCAAATCTTGCATCAGGATCCCCTTCAAACACCAACTCCGGACCATCTATCCACCTCCTCCCCGTCCGAAGACACTCGTTCTTCATCTCCTCCGCACTTTTATTAACCATCTCTTTCCAGAATTCACCCTCCCCAGAACCAACAAGTCCAACTCGTGCAAGCGCGCCAACGGCAGCAGCGACCCAATCCTGACAATTCCCAACCCCAAATTCAGGTATGTTGGTTTCATTCTTGCCAAACGAGGTGAGGAGAGTGCTGGCGTCTAGCCGTTGTGCATCAGAGAGGGAGGCAAGTTCACAGCGACCCTTTAGCACTGGGTCTTCGAGAGGTTGAGGTCGTGGATCGTAGATGAAGTCTTCGTCGGTGGGATTGCGTATGTGGTGCATCTCGCAGGTGGATGAGCCCTGCTCGTAGATGGCAATGCCCATGTGGGAGGGTCCGTCTCCGAGGGTTGCATCGCCGCGGCCGTAGATGTTAATGGAGAGGTGATAGGTTGGTAAAGGCATGGTGGGGTGGGGTGTGTAGAAGCAGATGGATGGATTTTCTTGAAGTGTTCTGATGTTGTTTTGTGTACGTGCTAACAGGCAGACAGGTTATAGATTGCTGCGGCAACTGGCAAGCCAATGAAAAGTAGTCAACTTGTGCGCCACACAGTTGAATAAGTGATAGTTCTACAGGTAAGGCTTGTAGAGTGCGAAGACATCGTATTGACATGTCTACCTAGTCATAAGATATTCCCTCTAGTAGTGGTATCAATAATCAAAGTTACCCGACTCCTCCGCTTCCTCTTGCCTCGCAGCCGCCTCTTGGAGATACCTAACGCTGGCAGACACATGGGGGCTGCTCCTAGCTTCATCGCCCAGTCATTTTTAGACCAGGTCTTGACTTGGTCATCGACATACTTCTCTGTGCATTTGTGAAAAAGACAAGTCTGTTTGGTTTTCAAAAACAAGTTCAGTCATCTTGTATCATACGCTGTATCGCACAAGACGTGCTCTGGAGAGCTGAAAGAAAGCCGAATAGAACGATCTGCAAACAATCATGCGCTCCTGGCGTTTAGTTCTGGCGGCTGCCGCCTGTCAGCTGTCTGTGAGGTGTGGGGATAGAGTCAGAAATGGCGGAAATGAAGATCGACAGACAGTCTCTGTGTGTTTTTCAGCTTGCATCTCATCTTAAGCGGCCCAAGCGACCAGACTAGTTCCCAACCGCCTTGTTATTGCGCCCGAAGCGCGACAGCCGACTCCACCGTATCGCTTGTCGCTTCTGCCTAGCCCTAGTAAGAGAGTTCTGTTGTGTTGATTGTGGCCGGAGGTAGGACGCACCTGAAAACGCACTCAGGCACCACATACATAAAGAAGAAACATATCCAACATATCGACTGTAAGCACATTTCCTCCCTTATTCTCATCCACCATGGCTCTCTCAGAAGCAACAAGCAAGTTGACACTGAATGACTTACCAGAATCGATCCAGAATCTGGAAGACATTTGGTCACTATTGGACGAAATCCAGCTGTTGGTCTGCGCGATTAAAGAGCTCAGTTGGATATCCGAGCCGGAGGTGGAAAAGGTTACTGTCCACGGAGGCAGGAGTGTGGTCGATGCCTACGTTTCGATGAGGGAGTTGGCAGAGGTGGTGATCCAGTATGCATACATGGGAGGGACTGATTACCAACCCGAGTTCCGTGCCAATCGTATGGTCAATGCCTTTGACAATGCCCTCAAGGTGAATGAAAAGGGTGTGGAGATGATGTACGGACTGCAGGAACAGGTTGGCACTTTCGTTATCTTCCACGTTGTATCTTCTAACATGTTCAAGTATGCAAACTTCTCCCGGACGATGGATAAATTGGATTCCAGACTGAATGCCGCCAAGGAGTACATTGAGGGTCAGCTGGAATCGCAAAGCAAGGTGCTGGAAGAGGAGAAAAAGTTGATCGTCACTGCGCGCAAGAATTTAAAAGAAGCCAAGCGGGATGTTCGCTGTCTAGAAAATTATTTCACGAGGGAAAAGCAGCTCGTAAGTTTGAGACCTGCATGAATCTCACTTGTGTCTAATATAGGAAGAAATCTTCGTCTGGGTCGAGACCGTTTCCACCGTCAGCGGCGCCATCAGCATGGAATTCGTGGAGGGTGATATTCGTGATGCATCAGCTAAGGTTGAAGTCCGGAATGAGGAGCTATCTGCCCAGCAAGAAGTTCAAAAGCAGCAGCAGGCCAAATATATCGAGATGGGCGACATCAGGAAGAAATTGTCGGATGCCTCCAACGAGCTTCCACGACACAAACTCTCGCTGGAGCAGGCCAGCGATTCCCACCGCAGAATGACGAATTTCGTGATCACCACTAAAGAAACCCTGCTGGATATTCAAAGCCGCCATCTCGCCAACATGCGTGCCCTTGTGGACACCACCTTCAAGACGTCCTTGGTGACATCCTACTTCGAGTCCATCTTGCGGGTTATCCTTGCCGCACCCACTGTTTCGATGGCGGATAATAACCAGCTGATCCTGAATTACGCTCTGCTTGATACCTGCGAGATAATGGAGAAACTGCCCAAGAATATTCTTGGAGGGGAGCTTGTTCCGATGACTTTGACTATGGAAGTTAAGCATCGCTTGGAGCGCTGCTAAAGGAAGCCCAGGCTTTTTCTAAGGACAGAGAAATGCCAGAGGTCAAAAGAGGTTAATTTCACTCTGTGCATGATTATCTGGATATACCTAACATGGATAGATCAAATCAATCAAGACAACCAGGGGTAACATCAAGAGGAAACATATCCTCTTCGATGACAGAATCCAAATTCGGGCAAAACGAAGAATAATAATAGTCCGGATCATCCTTAGCCAAATACTTGATCAAATAATCGTGTTCATAATGCATCGCCCACCATAGCGGTGTGTGTCCGTCGTGGTCTGCCTTGAACACATCAGCTCCTGCTTGCACCACCTTCTTGACTGTCATCACGTCTCCACTTTTCATCGCCCACGAAACAGGTGTCCGGCCCTTTTTATCCACTGCATGGACGTTGGCTGAATGGGATAGCAGGAGTTCCGTCGTGTTGGGCATGCCTCGGGCGAGGGCTTGCATCAACGGTGTTTGACCGTTTTTATTTGGCATTTCCACGCAGGCCCCCCCTTTCAAGAAGCAGCTCGATGATGGATTTGGTTCCACTACACACAGCCCGTTCTAGTGGCCTGGCACCATATACCGTTTCGGCTTCTATATTCGCGCCCTTTAAAATTAGTATACGTGCAATCTCAGGTACTCCAGGCCAAGCGGCCGAGATTAACGGGGTTAAGCCTCGATCATTGCTGGCTTCGATATCAGCACCGTGACGTAATAACAGCATAGCCATCTTCTCCTTAAATCTTCCAATGGCCATAAGAAGTGGCGTATCACCGTCACGATCTCGGTTATTCAGATCACAGCCCATCTGCAGCAAAAGCCTGGCCTCAGCCCTATTGTCAAAATAGATTGCGTCCCCCATTCGTTTTGTGAGACTGGCTTTTGTAAATCGACATTTTCCACTCTTCCACAATAGCTTCATCATGGAAACATTGCGCCGAGGCACTGCATGCAGCAGCGATAAGCTACCCTCGTCAGTCTCCTCAATAATGCCGCTTCTATCAAGTAACAACTTGGCCATTGCTACCTTCCCGGTTTCCACCGCGTAATATAAAGCAGTACCCCTACTGCTGTCACGAGCATTCATATCGACGCCTCTTTCCAGAAGAAACAAGACCGCTTCGATATTCCGGGATCGGACTGCATGCATCAAGGGGCTCCTTCCCCGTCGATTGCGGTGCTCAATACTCGCCCCCTATCAACCAGCAGGCTCAGCATTTCCTTGCTGCCTCGAGAAGCAGCGAAGTCAACCACAGTCTCTCCGTTATTATTGCCCATTCCTAGCTCTTTACTTCGGTCGAGTAGTATCTTGAATAGCTCGAGACTTTCTGTCCGGGCGGCCTTCATCAGCACGGTAGTTCCTGAGTGCTCTTGCACTGTGGCGTCCACATCCACGCCGTGATCCAGTAACTTCTGCACTAGGTCTTGACGCCGATTTATCGTGGCCTGGAGAAGCAGCGCAGTAGTATATTGGGAAGGATAGGACGCCGCTCCCGCGTCAATCAGTATCTGGGTCTTCTCGCGGTGGTTTGCCCGCATCGCATTGAGCAATGGCGTGTGGTGATTATTGTCTTCAGCCGAACAATCCGCCCCAGTGTTTAAAAGAAGTTTTACTGTTTCTATGTTTCCCTGGCGAGGACGTGTAGCCTGATGTAGCGGTGTTGCGCCTCCTGTGGTCTTTGCGTTGACATCAGCCCCGTATTGCAGCAATAGTGAAACCACTTCTGACTCTCCTCCGCTGGCCGCAAGATGCAATGGCGTTTCCCCATTCTCTTTGACTGCGGTAGCACTGGCTCCAGACTCGAGTAATAATTTCACCGTTTCTATCTGCCCCGCGGCGGCCCGGTGTAACGGCGAGTCTCCTTCATTGTCGCGAGCATTGACGTCCAAGTTACGGTCCAAAAGCAATCGAACCACATCAATGAGGCCCCATTCAGCTGCGTAGTGCAGTGCCGTAGATCCTCCCTGCATGATAATGCCGATATCAATCCCACGACGGATCAGCAATACCGCAACGGCACTACGCCGCGAGGTGATGGCCAAATGTAGGGCAGTGATATCCCCCGCATAAACCTGTGAGATGTTGGCACCGGCATCTAGAAGCATTTCCACAATATCAAGGTATCCCCCCGAGGCAGCACAGTGCAACGGCAGCTCATAGTGCCCGGACCCTGTGTGTGCTCGAGGAATATTAGGATTCACGCCTCTATCGAGGAGCACCCGTACTGCCTCTGGTTCATTAGCAGAGACTGCTTCGTGGAGAACTACACGGCCAACATCACCATCAATGTAGCCGGGTGGTGCGTGATCTAGCAGTGCTCTCAAACTCGCAATCTGGCCTTCCTCCGCGGCTGTGGTGATGATTTCTGGATCGTCATATGCAAGAGCGTAGAGATGTGGAGTGAGGCAGGTATAAATGCGCTTCGAGGTTCGAATGAATGCATTCAAGACTTTGGGGGGGAGGTATTCCTCAATGAGGAGGAGGATCTCGTCTGGCTGGTCAAGTAAGCCTCGGGGGCGAGTCGTGGTGAAATCTGGGATAGCCATTTCGATTCTATAATCTGGTATGAAATGAATGTTTATTGTTTGGATAATCCAGTGGGATGTCTGTTAAATAAGTCTCGTGTTTATCACAGCCTCATAAGATCAGCAAGACAGCCTGGCGGGGCTGTGTCGATCCTTCATGACAGCAGCCTAGCCCTACAGAGCTATCAAGTGAGATTGACTCATAATTTAACTCAACTTTTGACATGATTCAAGTCTGTCAAATAAACACCAAAATGTCACTATCAGATAATTAATAAAAAAAGGAGAAAAACATACAACGCAGGATGCAACTCCGCTCATTCTGCCGTGGCGGTTCACCACCTTCTCAAGAGATCAGGTCACCCTTTACCTACCGAAATATTTTTTACCTAGATACAGTATATATCTATGCTATACATATAAAAGCATATTTTTATATTTAGAAATAGGGAGGGCTAAATAATAAATAATATTGACACCACTAAGATAATTATAAGCCTTTAATTTAGTTTTTATATCTATCCTGATAAAATAAGCTTAAGTACTTTATATAGGTTATTAACATTGCCAAGTATAATAATAACCTAGATAAAAAATGTTATACCATCATAGATAGAAGTAAAATATAAAGTCGAGGTGGAAGTACGCTGTCATGAGTATAAAATAGTCGTCCGCATCCGGAAATGGCATGCCGCATTCATCAACACCACCATAGCACCCTCTGGCATATAAATCCATTCCCGATACTACCACTCTTTTTACTAAAGATTGAGTATCCAGACCACCCACTGGGTGGCTGTCCACACTTGTTCTCACCACAACCTAAAAGCCACCACCATGTCTCTATTAACAATCCCCAACGAAATCCTAATGCTCATCGTGAGCAAACTCGACGAAAGTAACCTCAACGCCCTCCTCCGCATAAACCGCTCCTTCTACGACGGTCTCAACACCCACCTCTACCAATCCCACGTCCATCGATGTGGCGGCGCAGCCTTAATGTGGGCAGCGACCAACGGACAAGAAAGCACAGCAAAGCGATTCCTCGATCTCGGCGTCGACCCAAACCTATCGATAGTTTTCCCGAAATACACAGGACCAGGAGCAAGCGATTCGAGCTTAGTCGTCGTGCAACGAGACGGTCAGAGCAAGACGCTGATACACAAAGACTGCGTCGCGCGATGGTTCAACGGCGAAGCGCAATGGTACTGGGGCGAGGAATACATGGACCAAGTGCCACTGCTGGCAGCGATAAACGGGTCGCATGAGGGCGTGGTACGGCTGCTTCTGGGGCACAGCGATATCGATACAAGATGCAGGTCGAGTATTGGGTATTTTCGGGTGTATACGACGCTGCATCTGGCGGCAGAAAAGGGCCATGTGGGGATTATGAAGATGCTGTTGGAGAGAGGGGTTGGGGAGTGGTCGTATACGGAGAGCAGTGGGTATGAGCGGACGGTGGTGTATGAAGCTGTTCTGAATCGACATGCGGATATGGTTGATTTTCTTCTGAGAGAGGCTCAGAATGGAGGTCGCGGGCATGAGTTTAAAGGGCGGGAAGAAGGGGGTGAACTACTGTATAATGCGTGGAATTGAGGCTATCCTCAGAGGATAATGGAGTCAATATTGCATACCCACTATATCGATCGAGATTATAACCAGGCAGTATAGTACCATGTAAGTTCTAGGCAGGCAATACAGTACCCTGCAGTATCACCATGAAGTAAAAATAATTATAGGCATCCGCAGCTTCCCCCACTCTATACTGGTTGAGTTCGGCGAGCACCATGATTCCCTGCTGTTTGAGCAAACAGTTGTACAGGAAGCCATTGACCATGACCATGTGGAAATGGTTGACCTCCTGTTACATCATGGGCCCAAACACCCGGAGAGCGCTGGTATTTGTTGAACCACCAAGCACCACCAGGAAATACTAAGCGTGCTGTTGAAACACAGCCTGGCTTCAAAGTTGATACTCGAAGATCCGGATGAAGCGATACCTTCACCAATTTATTCCGGCAAGGGCCTGGTGCTGCAGATCCTACTCTCCCAGGGCGTGGATCCAGAGTCTACGCATGCTCTATTCAAGGGACGCACTCTACTGGCAGAAGCCGCCAAACGTGGCCATCTGAACAATGTGCACATTCTTCTGGCGACGGGAAAGGTTGATGTTAATAGAAGAGATCTGATGGGCAACACGCCGCTGTTTCATGCTGCTTCGAGTGGGAATAAGGAAGTGGTCGACTTATATTGGCTCAGGATAGGATCCTGCCATATGCTACAAATAATGAGGGGAAAGTGGCAGCTCATTATGCTCTCAGTGCTGGGAAGAGGGAATTATGGGAGCAGTTGAAGGTTGACTTGTGAGAACTTTTGTATCCATGGGAGCTATCTTGCTAATTCGTATCATACAAAGCATCATCGCACAATAGATTAGGAATGAGTTCAGGGCAGACTTGAGAATTGTTGAGTTATCTGTGGCTTACGCACGGCGAGCAGACAGAAAGCCCTGTTCTCCGCCCTGGGGTGGAATGTACTGGAATAACAGAGATGATAAAATATATAGAAAGAATAAACACTGTTGATCATAATACAGTCTAGAAAAACATCAAAGATCTTTAAACTATGTTACTCATACGGACATATCGGAGACACCCCTCTTAACCCCACCATATCCACTCTGAATTAATAATATGATCAGACCATTATCTCACCATAAAACCCCTTCTAAATCCAGCCAAAACACTGAAATATAATACATATTTTGATATCTCCAGCATATACATACACAAAATGGCCTCCTTAAACGCTATCCCAAAGGGCTCCTGGATTCTCGTCACCGGCGCAAATGGCTACATCGGCTCACAAATCGTAAACACCCTTCTCGAGCTGGGATATAAAGTCCGTGGAAGTGTTCGCGCGCCCAAGCCGTGGTTGGAGGAGTTCTTTACCCAGAAGTTTGGACAGGGGGTGTATGAGAATGTCATTGTTGAGAGTTTTGACAATTTCGATGCGATTAGTGTCGCTGTAAAGGGTGTTGCTGGGGTTGTTCATGTGGTGAGTTATGACTTTTTTGAGAATAAAGGAGGCTTCTCTGACGAAAAAAGGCATCGGATCTTACATTCGGCGATGACCCTGAAGCTGTCATTCCGTGGGTTGTAAAGGCTACGCAGAATGTGCTTGCTGCTGCGGCACAGAATGACAGTGTCCAACGCGTCGTCTTGACCTCGTCTTCTGCTGCCCTTATCAATCAAAGGGCAAACACGCCAGCTGTAGTTGACGAGAGTGAGTTACCTCAACCATATAAAATCCAACCTAACTGACTAATCTGCTTTGTAGAAACCTGGAACGACGAAGCTGTCAAGCTAGCCTGGGATGCCAACACCCCCAACAAGAACGGTTTCGTATATTCGGCCTCGAAAGTCCAGGGCGAAAAGGCTGCGTGGGAATTCATGAAGGAGCATAAACCGTCTTTCGTGTTTAACTCTGTCTTGCCTAACTTCAACGTACATTCCCCCGATATCCATACCATCTCCACTCCCTATATAAAACAGTTACTGACTAGCCCAATTACAAGATCGGCGAGATCCTCCACCCCGAAATCCGCGGCTCAAGCATGGCCTGGATACGCGGTCTTCTCAGTGGTGATACCTCCCTTGCCAGAATCTTACCCCGTAAGAGATACACACCCTTCCCAGCTAGGTATCATCCCAGCTAACTATGGAAAAAGAAAACTACGTCGACGTACGCGACACCGCCCGCCTCCACGCAATCGCCCTTCTCGCACCCGACGTCGTCTCCCAGCGTCTCATCGCCATGGCGGGTAGTTTCAACATGACGGACGTCATCCATGCCATGCGTGAATTGAGGCCCGACAACACGGCCATTCCGGCTCCTCCGGCTGAGGACGGACAGGACCTGACTGAGGTGCTTCCTGCGCCCAAGGCGGAGGCATTGCTGGAGAGGTATTTTGGTCAGAAGGGGTGGACGCCGTTGAAGGAGGGTTTGGAGGCTGGGATTCGGGGGGTTTGATTAACTGTGTTTTTGTATGAACTAGATATGAATGTATATGCTTGTCCAGTCGATTGGTTAGAATCATGCTATTTCCATACTAAATATAGGTAGTAGTTTATTTTAACTTGTACCAAGAACGTCCAATGCATCTATCCGGATATACAAAGCCACCCTATACAACAAAACCACTATTAGGTCCCATCAATGCGTAGCATTTTTCAAAACAAGAAGATATATAAAGGGATGACAAGCATTGGAATAAAAGAAGATAATGGTGCAGCCTAATAATGAGCTTTTTAAGCTTCTCAACGCTCATTTCTCTGCCACGAGAAAGGAGTATTGTCCACTTTGGTTAGAAAAATGGCAAATGAGCGTAAGAGAATCATCATGTATTCTGAACATGCTAATATTTACATCATCCTGTCATCTTACAGGCATACAATCTCCAAAAGAAACAGTCATTATGACCACTGTGAAACCACCCAAAAGTACAGGAAATGAGATAAATCAAGGAAGTTCATGGCGCTGCGCGGGTTGCGTATCAGCCGGCTTCTCAACAGGAGGAATATTCTCTACTCCCGTGCCCAGCTCATTACCCTGCCCATGATCTCCTGCTAGCATATCCTGCGACCGCATAGCGGCATCCTGTCTCGCAGCACGCTTGCGGCGGAGAAAGAATGCCACAGCACCAAGGATAATCAGCGCACCGCCAACACCAACGCCAACTCCAACTCCAATTCCAATCTTTGAGCCGGAGGATTTGCCGCTAGAAGAGGATGTGTCGCTAATGGGAGTCCAGCGAGCAGACCAGGTGTTTGCCCAGCTATTTTGAGATCCTTGGATTGTCATGTCCCCCTCATTTATTGGTTGCATATCTTGACTGGGCAGGTCGGGGCCTGGTGCTTGGGCGAGGAACCAGGTGCCATACCCAAGTTCGTCGGACCAGTTAACACCGATGAAGGCAGCTTGCAGGAAAGCTCTTCCAAGGATGGGGTGGCCATCTTTGTGGGCAAGAGGGAGGTATTGAGTTGGGGTATCGGCGAGGGGGCTTCAAGGGTGAGGTTGAGAAGCTGGAAGGGGACTTTGATTTCGAAATGATCATAATTATGACCATCTTTTTCAAGAAAGAAAGAGAGGTAGGCTGAGGATTGGACGATCTTTTCGTAATCAGGGTTAGAGGTGTCCCAGAGGTAGAGGCCTAGGGAGTCATTGTAACGGACAGGTAGGTTGGCGGCGATTGCTTCACAGGTAGCGTTGGGGAGGTAGATATATGGCTGGACACTGTTGACTTCTGGATAGTCAGCATCGCCAGTCTTTGCCTTCATTAGATCTGTCTTCGTCGCGTTGGACAAAGAAAATGGCGATTCTCCCTCTCCAATATCGATAGAAACATTCCGCATTTTGATCATCAGAGCGCCATTATAAGCTCCATTGCCAATATTGACTGGCTGGGTGCTGACCTCACCCAACACCCGATTTCTATCATACCCCCCAATAAAGAGAGATGGCTTAATGGCAGGCTCTACGGAACCAATATGCATTCCATACGACTCGGAAGGGATTGTTCCATCTTTATACAGCGCACTCGTGATCCAATACCCCCAATTCTGGCTGTTAGCCGGGTATTGCCCATATTGTATGGGAGCACCCAGCGACAGAAGCCCGACGTTGGGTTGATAGGTGGTATTGGTTCCGGTCGTATTGGCATCATCTGTCACAACCAAGGTGATATTATTCTCCCAAGTTGTCTTGACTGAACCGTAAATCGTCATCGCATCCAACACAGTCCGGCTTTTGCGTGTTCCCTCAAAGCTCCACCAAAAGTTTTCTTCCCACTCGTCAGGCATTACAATGTACGCGAGATCTGACTCAGACGGGTCGTATGTACCCGAATGGCATGATTCAGAACCGTTATAGCACGAATCAGAACCGGTGTAGTTTGATGACAGAATCGTACTGCCAAATTCGGTCCCGGGATAGAGGTCGACTTGCTGCTCATTGCTGCCAAGCCCGACAGTCACGGCGTGCCAGGGGCCATCTGGGCCATATGTCTGGGAAGACCACTCGAAAATAAAAGGATTTGCTTGAAAACTGTGCTCTGCAAAAAGAAGACAGGTAAACGCCAGCAAGGCCACCATGGTGGTTGAGAAGAAGGAAGGACAACACGTGCGGATGAAATGGGAAAGAGAGAAAGAAAAAGGAAACGGACGCAACCAGGACGAGTTGGTCTTCTCCGCATGTGTGGCCCGTCAAGACTAGACTAAGCCTCCATCGCCTGGGCAATTCATGAGGCTGTAGACACATGAATCCCTTCCGATTGCGGCAAACAGTAAAGATTGACACTTCTCACAAATCGATAATAACTTCGATTGGACCCTGGATCGTCAAAAGTGGAGCATGGCCAGCGATCTTCATACAAGGCTGCGAACTGGCAATTCAACCTGTTTTTGGCCTCCCACCACCGTGCCTTCACCTCGATCGAGTGTATCATATTATATGAGGACCAGGGAATCACTCTTCCTGCCAGACGCTTTAGGCGTCTTCTAAGCTGTCATATTGAGGAAGCTGGGGTTGTGTGCAGTGAGGTTAGGGTGAAGTGTCAGTAGTGTTTCAAAACCTTACCCAACAGCTAACTATTAGTGCCAACTGCCAAGAATTAGGGGTTTAGTGAGGGGTTGGTTGTTGGTACCTTAGAAACCTGGCAGACTGGCAGCAAGGCTGTACAGTCCAGCCTTGCACCGTCTGCAGAGTTATTCTACAGCGTGGTCAACATTTCCATACTTGCTTTGTGCGCAAGTACTAGACACTTACTTACTGGTAGTTTTAACAGCTATCATATAGTCTTATCATCTTTATATTGCCTAGTATTAAATTGCAGATGTCAAGAATGTCCCCACTCGGCCCGCCTGACCCAAACAATCGGAAGAGCTTATCTCGATCACGACAACAGGATACACACCTCATACCATCATACCGTTAGATGACAGTATAACCAGGCGAAACCCCGCTGAAGCAAGGAGAATGGTGATATCATGTATAAAACAACAAAGAAATGACAGATGCTTGGCTTGACGGCGTGTGTACATTCTTTTTTTCCTTTGCGAGATAAACACAATCTAGACTACTAAGATAGCTGATGCCAGTCTTTATATAAATACAGACATGAAATATTTATGATTTATAACAATACTCTTCACATTAATCCGTAGAAGATAATATCTACTTGACCTTGCTCTGTCAGGGCTGTCCTCGGCAAGCCGTCTCGCTTACGCTAGCGCTGTCCGGTGCTCCACCCGAAAATATAAAACCCCCGAATCCCCCGACCTTTCGAAAAGTAAGCGACTCTACGTATGTCTTCCCTCCCCCTACATTTATCATTATCATGATATGAATCCTAACAAATCCCACAGTTCAAAGAATCACTTTAGAGTAGACGTCCCACCTCTGAGCTCTTTAAAAGAGCCACAGAATCTCCACCCTTGCTGATGACTATATGTCCTCAACGCCCTAAAGTGAAGCCGTTTTACTCCCGACTCGACCTTGTTTATCACACATTTCGACACAACGCTGCCTCTGGCGGTGCTTGGTCGGGTGCTGTCGATTTGCTCTGGTCCAGGGAGTGGTGATGATCTTGACCTTTTCTCGATGTCAGACTTCGGTCGGTCGGTTGAGGTGGGTGTTGAGGAGGTCTGAAAGGTTCTTACTAGCTTAGAATATGATGAATATGATGAATATGATATATATAAACAATTTACTCGTTTTCTTTCACTATTGTCGATCTCGTAGCCTGTCTACACGTGGGAAAACTCTACCGAGGCTAAATCTCCGACCCATACTTCGGACAGCCACGTGCGAATTCTATTTTAATCCACTACATAAAAGTACAAGTCCAACCCTGTCTACCTTAATCTTATACATCTCACCCAATCCAATCATGCAATTAACAAAATACCTCCTCGGCCTGGCCGCATTGACCAGCACAGCCGTCTCCCTCTCCCCCAACCACCCAGCAACACACCTCAAGACCGTAACCAACGGGGCAAAAACCATCCAGCAAGCGCTGGAAAACTACAATGGCGGATTTATAGAAAGCGTCAAGCTGGCCAGCACCATCCAAAAAGCGCACGATGCGTCTGTGGCTACGCGCAAGATCATGGAAGGCTATGAGCGGTTTTCTGATGCTGATGGAAGATATACGATTGACGAGTATCATAAATTACATCCGCATGTCATTGATGGGTTGAGGATTGTTGAGGAAAAGGTTAGTACTGGGCTAAACTATAAGTTATGCATATGGTTAATTCGTTTCAGGCTGCTGTTTTTCAGAGTGCTGGATATATGAATATAGCGCAGAAGCTGCTTTTGGGGTGGCATGCTGAGAAGAATAAGCTGAAAGATGTGATGAAAGAGAAGCTGTTAGAGGATCATTTCGACGAAATAGCAGAATATACAGACTTGGTCGATGAGGCGTTTGTTAGTTCTATTAATGTGTTTCAAAATGTGGATTTTTAGTTATAGCAAGATAATGATTATATTAAACAGTCAGATATAATATATGGTCAACTGCTTACTGTGAGTCATCAATGGTTGGGATTTTTGTTGGGGCCAACCATTGCTTACTAGATATAAGTCACTATATCCAGATTATATTTCTTCTTTATGAAATAATTTTGCAGATACTACCTTATCTAGAAGAAAGAATGGCCATCGGCAACTGTTTCTGCGGCAAGATTCGCATCGAACTCAACGGCCCTCTGACATCGGCTAGTATACCCACACAGCTACTGAACCAATCTAACCTAATATAGGGCCTATGCCACTGTCTCGACTGTCGCAAACTCACCAGTGGACCTTATAGCTACAATTTCATCGTCAAAACTACAGACCTGAACATCTCTGGGAGTCCAAAAGAAGTAGCAAAAACAGCCGATAGTGGAAATAATATTAGGAATTATTTCTGTCCTGACTGTGGTGTGTATATATATGACTGTATTGAAAGACAGGTATCTGACAACGATAGGCACCCCGCTTTATGGTCGGAAGATAAAGCCTAATGGAGATGCTGAGGAGATTACAGTCGTCCGGGCTGGAATCTTTGATGATGTTCATTTGAATGAGAAGCCCCAGGCGGAGATATACACTGATAGACGGTTGAAGTGGGTGGATCCGATCGAGGGGGGCTGGTCAGTATAGCGGCATGTTGTCGCTGTCATAACCTGACTGCATGATATTAAAGATATACTCCATATCATAGATGCATATACCCAATCGACTGATCCATGATGTCATTTAGTATGTAGGACGGTCTGCGCCCTAGGGCGTGTGCTCTCCAAGTTTAAGGTTATTCTCTGGAATTCCGGTGTGACGGTGTCTGCTCGGGGTCTGAATGTTGACTTTTGTCGGCTGAATATTTGTCATGCGGAATGATCTTGTCCCTTTTGTCTCCGATGTATAGATCTCTCCGACTAGGATAGATTGTCTCCGACTGCCATCGGGTCTGAGCATCTGGATTAGAATGTTTACAGCAACTGGCAAGAAGGTAGTTTGATGAACAATGTGACGCTGAACAGTACTCGTAAAATATTAGACTACTGCTTCCTCCCCTCCATAATCCCAGCCATCAAGTTGTTATTCACATACCGAAAGTGGTCAAACACCGGCCGATCATCATAGATCATCGTCGTCGACACTTTACCCCGAAACACCATTTCTTTCAACTAATCGCCACTTAGTTAATCGCTTAATACAATCAAGTAGAAGCACTCACACTAGCTAACCCCCACTGTCCCCAACTGACCCTCTTTCCGTCCTGCTCGACAATAACAGGATCAACGAGGTCGACGGTCTTGAATACCTTTCCCACCCACATGACCTCGTTCAGGGTGTTGGCGATAGGGTGGAGGGGTCGACCTTTTCTTTGGTTTAGGTGAGAGCGATGAATTGCTCTTGGGCACTGATTGTGTGAGCTAGGCTCTATGAGGTGGTGTGGTAGGGTACTTACGACATGGTGGTAGTGATGTTTGATGTTAGATCGAATGAATAGAACGACTACTATGGGTTGATGCATATTTATAGTCTGCCAGAGTACTGCTGAATAATTAACAAGGTCATTTAGTATGTGCCATTCATTTCCGAGAATTTTCAGGATCGATTTAGCCGATGTTATAAATCATGCGTCTAGATTTACTTCGTATATATGAATAAATTATGTTTTCATACTATGCCACTATACTAAACAGATTAAAGAGCATTCTTCTCAATCATCGAGCTCACAGCATCCGTCACACTCGTCTTCAGATCGATATACTCCCACTTCCCCTGCTTCGTCCCCTTGGCCAGAATACCCAGACTAACCCTCATATCCCATCCGGTAGGGTGGATTCCAGGCGGCAAGATCTGCGACGGGTTTCCCTCGGGCACTCTGTCCCGGAGGGCGGGGAAATTCTCACGGATGATATTCACGATTAGCTGCGGTGTCATGAGGTCTGAGATGAGCAGGATACGATGGCCGGCTGCGGCGGGGTTGGTGAGTGCGTCGACGTGGCTTCGGGCTACGTCGCGGACATCAACCTGGACAGTATCAGCTGGATTACTCTACAGGCTGGATTCAAGTAGAGAAACACTCACGAAATGGAAAAAAGGAAACTGCACGCCTTCAATCTGTTTATGAGTACCGTCGATGAAACTCTTAATGGCAAATTGATTCGTCTCGTTGACAGATTTCGGACCCGAGATGGGATGCAGCATCGGTCCTGTGATGATGTCTGGGTTGATCACCACCAGGTCGAAGTTCGGAGATGTTTCCTTCATGAAGGCCCATGCAGACAATTCTGCTTGGGCTTTGGATACATTGTATGCCAGAATGGGGTCGTTTCGTTCAATGGCTTGTTCTGCTGTGACCTATATAGTGTTAATATAAGGTATGGATGTTGGTAGGACCGACGTACTGGATTCCAGTCTTTCTCGGTATACGGCTTTCCCTCCCTGGACAGGTCTTCGAAGGAATTTAGAACAGACACTGCACTTCCCAGGAGGACAACGCGTTTGAGGGAGCTACCACCGTAGTTGTTGGCTGCTTTCAAAATCTCCGTAGTCCTGACTATGAGTTAGTCCAGTATATCTAATATCTATATCTAGAATTATATACCCCTTAACAGCAGGTTCGATCATCTCCCTCCTCAGATCCTCAACCGCAAAAGTCAAAGGCGACGCAGTATGAATCACATAGTTGAACGGCTGTTTCGCATTTCGAAAGAGCTCGTCGAATGGCTTTTCCGAGGTGAAATCGGCAACGATGGTGAAGTCGACTTTACCCTTCCAGGATGGGTGGGTGTTGAGAACGTCGTCTGCCTTCTGGGGTGATCGCACGGTGGCTGTGATGGAGTAGCCGCGCTGGGTTGTGAGTTATTGATGTATCCTATATTGATAGTGGACGTACCTCGATGAGAATAGAGAGGATATGCGAGGCAACGAAGCCGTTTGCGCCGGTGAGGAGAACGTTTCCAGAAGACATGATGTTCTGTATATTCAAATGTATAATTTGTATAATCAATCAGTATAATCCATTCAGCTGTCATCCCAGATTATGATATACAAAGCTGTTATATACATCTGATGCATCCAGACATACAAGTCATGACGTCAGCACCAACAGCTCTACCCCCAACCCCCGAAGCCAAATTTCTCTATACGAACTGGGATCTAATCATTGAGATCCAAATAAAACATTTCTTGTCATATTCCGGGATTTGAAAGATGTCAAAATGGCGTGGACATGCAGACAATCTAGACCGTCGGGGATTTGAGCAGATCGCGGGGAAAATCAACTGACCTGGGAACCATGATCTCAGATCGACAGTGTTACCTTGGAACTGGATGTTTACGTCAGTTTGTGATACGAGACATATGAAAATAAAAGGATGGGCCATTTATTCAATATGTAAAAAGACTAAATCTCGGTGTTCTGTGCCTATCTCGCCCGTGACGATAACACCACGACGCTGGTCACTAATTTCATCACGGCGCTGGGAATCACCGGGCAGAGAGGAAGATTAAACGGTTTATCCTGACCTGCGGGTTTGACCAGTATGGTGTGCATCTGGGACAAGCGAAACAGCCATTCCTGGAGGATGATCCTCTCGTGCAGAGCTATGGTGGAGTCTCCTGGCCGCCTATCTTCTACTACGAGCAGCAGCGGATTCTCGCCGACGCTGCGAAGAAAGGCAACTGGGAGTGGGTGGCCACCCTCCCAGGAGATGTATTGGGATACGCCCGAGGGAACTTTATGAACGAGGCGACATGCCTTGGTCTGTACTGTGCCGTCAGCAAAGCCAACTATTTCGCCTTCAACTGCTGGACGTCAGCGAATCTGCACGCCAAATTCTGTCTGTGAGTTGCATCCGCCCCGGGGGCAGGTAACCAGATCTTCAACGTGATGAACGCCTTCCCCGACATGGACAAATATATGCGTGACCACCTCCTAGACGAACACAGAGAATCCTTCCTCTACCCTCTCATGCGCTGCACGCCCCGTGACCACTTCCCTGATCAACCATCCCTAAACAACACCGATATCTCGGCTTTTTTCGACAAAGGACACCAGTTTCTGTACGAGTTTTAGGAGATTCTCGACGATATTGGCGTTATGGGGAGACATGTCGATGATAAGCATGCTCCGAATTTCCCGTTACTCATTTACCAGGACACAACGGACGAGGTGAAGGGGCCGCTTAAAGACACGACGGATTTGGTGAAGAAGTTCCGGGATGGGCGGACGAAGGTTGTGTATATTCCGTATGTCAATCATGATCATACGGGGACGCTGATTTCGGGGATGGCGACCGCTTGAGCGTGGATTACGAAGGGGTTTGATAAAGCTGAGGCGATGGATCGTGTTGAGGTTCTTTTGGATGAGGAGGTTACTCATGGGCTTAGATTTGAGCAGATGGTTCTAGATGAAGCGGAGCATGGATATGAGTTGTAATATTATTAGAGTTATATCTTACAAGCAATGAAAGACGAGCTAGAATGCGAACTGACAATAAACAATACCTGTAGCTATACTGTACTCGGTGTTCCGATAACCCCGACTGACAACACCGAACTCAACACCGAACTTTAAAACCGAGGCCGAACTCCCAAAGTCTATATAATCTATATGCTTAGCCCTCATCCAAATTATTCTCTACACGCTCCACCTCACCATTTCTACATCTTTATTGTCAATCACAACATCAAAATAACGATGTCTACCCCCTCCACCGCAAGCCGGCAATACTACCGCAACATCCACCGTCGTCCACACGGTGCCGGCTTCGGCATCGGTCGTTTCGCCAAAGTTGCCTTTGTGGGAACATGCAGTTATATTATTTGCAAGAAATTGTTGCTGTAGGTTTTATGTATTGATATCTATTCCTTTATTTATAGCTGATGATCGGTTGTGTTTAGTGCTGGAGATCGTGCTCCAGTTGATCAGAATCAAAATACTGCTGCGCCTGGTACTCACCATACGTATCACTCGCATATTCAGGGAAGTCGATAGTGATATTAGGGGGAGAATTGGTTGTTGGGTTGGAGTTGAGCATATCATAATCTATCTATTTTAGTTATTTTATCTATTTCTTTATTTGCACTTAGTGATGTTGGTCTGCTATTCTTTTTTTGTCTCTGCTCTTTACTTGATCAGATTTAGATGTATTTTCGGTTCTTGTATATATCCGTTCTCCTCGCTATTAGTATAGTATTTCCCCAAACCACAGTATCAGAAGGTCCAGTCGGTCTTTCTGAAGGCGAGCTTAGGAAAAGGTTCTCCCAGTATTAGGTCAAATCCTGTCAAGGTTCCAAATGTACAGAAGGTCCGACATTCCGTTTCAGACAAGACCATGATACTATACTGGAAGCCTTTCTATACTTGAGGCGTAGTACCCAATGAAGCGAAGTAGAATGATATCGTTAATTGCAGAAGATCTAGTTGCAACGTCTATACCAGATTGCGTAAAACAAAGCACATATCCCCTTGTAAAGACCCCCTTCCCAGATACCAACTTCTTAATAAAAGCAACCACCGCCCCAGCCAGCATCACCACCCCGCTAATGATCTGCACCTGCAAAAAGCCACCATACGCACTGATGAACGCACCATTGATAGGCGGCCCAATGAGCGTCACAATCTAGATCACCGCCATCCCCATACGAATGTACATGCCGATATCCTGAGGACTTTTGGGCACGTTGGTAAGCGCCGCCGCGCTGAGGGAGATCATACCGCCCGAGAAGAAGCCGTATAGCATGGCGAACGCGATGATGGTTGCGTTGGTGGTCATACGGATCCAGCAGAGAGTCAACAGCCCTGACACGGCGATGAGGAAGGACAGCATGTTTAGGATTCCGATTTTGTCGAAGATGATGCCTGGGATGACGTGGCCGAAGAATGAGGATGCGTTGAGGATGGAGATGAGGTAGGAAGACATGTGGGTGCTCATGCCGTGCTGTTGGGCGTAGAGAGGGGGTAGAAGAAGGGGGTAAAGAGGCCAATGTCAAGGAGGACTGTCGTAATGTATTTGGCGTTTTTGATGCGTCGGGCTTGAGGAATTGGCGTTTTCGTAGAGGCAGACGAGCACGTATTGCGAACACGGCGAATGAGTAGACGCCCATCATGATGGATCCAACGACGCGCACACCCCATGCGAAGCCCAGAGACGACGAGAACATCTGCTACAGGGCGATGGGGAAGATGACGCCGCCGAAAGAAGAACCGGCGACGGTGATGCCCATTGCGGCTGCGCGTTTCTTCGACCACCGACGAGACCGGCAGCGAAATGGAAGAGGGTCTGTATCAAGCCAATCCATAAGATGTCAGAGGCTGAGCGGTGGTTGAGTTGGTGTTGGATACAGTAGTCTTGGTAGATGCTGTAGTTCTGTCAGTATAGTCCTTTTTCTTCCATTGTAGACAGTAACATACCCAAAAGCATTGACGTATCCAAAGGTACAGAAGAGCACACCACTGGCTCCGAGGGCTACCATCCATGCTTCAGTTCCACCGTCTGGGAAGGTGATTGAGTCTTGTTGTCCGCTACTTCAACATCCTTGGTATATTCCTTGGAATTGTTGAGAGATTCTGTAGAGAAGATGTTCTGGCTCTGAATGATCGAGGCCTTGGCAATTGATAAGTAGAGTAATCAATCTGATCAAATATCATGCCGGATCAAAGGGTGTATCTTTTTTAATATGGATATAAAAGCCCAGTGTTGTCAACGCAAACCCCGAACTGTCGACCGAAGACCGAACTTGGCTCAGTGAATTGTGTAAAATGCCCGAGAAAGCGACCCCTCGGTCTTTTCCGCCCCGTGTCTACAAACCCCCGAGGTTCGCTCTTAAGACAACTTCACCATCGCATTTAAGCCATCTCCGTTGCTAGCCATCTCGATGTCTGTCCGTTTCAATCTCCATAATCAAGCAATCATGCCGGCCGAGGACCAACCCCGGAAACGCAGACGACCCGCAAAGTCCTGCGAGCAGTGCCGACAGCGCAAAGTCCGTTGTGACCGGAACATCCCATGTGCTCCATGCACTCGTTCGCGAACAGGACCGCGCTGCTCGTATCGTGATGCCAGCACCTCACCGAGTCCTCAGCTGGAGCAGCCTGCCTCGGATAATCATCATTCCACTCAGGTGGTCGCCCAGCCAGCCTTGAATCATTTAACACCGACGTCTCTCGGGGATAGGCCGCACCCCAGTGTCGCTGGACGACACCAGCCAGTGTACAGCTTTTCGCAGCCTAGCTCGCCTGCCCATCGCGAGACATCCCTTCAGGATATAAAGCGTCGCTTACAGTCTCTCGATGAACGGTTGTCCCGTTACGAGACCAGCAGTCAGTCGGCGCATCCAGGACTAGACCATGCATTGCGTGACTTGAGCGAGAGAGTCTTGAATATTGAACAAAAGGACTCTGCGTCTCCATCGCGTGTAGATACACAAGATCAAGGGTTGTCGATCAGTGGCGTGCCGCCACGTCTGCATACAACCGCGAATAAGATGAAGCTTTTAGGCCAAACTCATTGGATCCACACCACGGACAAGGTACAACTCCATGATGCCTTGCCTAATTCCCATGCTGATTGTCGCTAGCTGCAAGTCATCGATACCCTCAAGGCGAAAGGGCCAGAGCCCTCGTACAGGGAGCTCAAAGCCGATCTGGCGAATCTTGTAAAAAAATGTCGAGGCCTCCGGCAAGCCATCAAATCACAGCAGTCTATAACGCTCAACGAACCAGTCCCGGATCTGCACAGCACCATTCCACCTAGATCTGTTTGTGATGAGCTAGTAAATTGCTATCTACGCACGTTTGAATTGATATATCGAGTCATTCATGTCCCTTCCTTCTGGAAGGAATACAACCAGTTCTGGGAACAGCCTCAGTCCACCTCGACGTCTTTTCTCATCAAGCTGGTGCTGATTCTGGCAACCGGTACTGCATTCTATCCAGGCCGGGAGAACCCTATCAGTGATGAGTATACCCACCTGGCCCAGAAATGGATATACGCGGGACAATGGTGGCTGACTGGACCGTCGGAAAAGTCAACATTTAATCTGGACGGTGTGCAGGTGCTTTGCCTTCTACTTATCGCACGCAAAGTAGGGGCGTTAGGACCGTCTCAATGGCTTTCGACAGGCTCACTCACCAAAATTGCCATGGCAATTGGTCTGCATCGTGATCCTGGGAACTTTCCGTCGTTGTCGGTCTTTCAGTCGGAGATGCGTGTCCGGCTTTGGACTACTGTGCTCGAGCTGGCCCTTCAGTCGTCGCTAGAATCGGCCACGCCTCTTTCTATATCTGACGACTTTGACACAAGAGCTCCGTGGAATATCAACGACGAAGACATTAGTCCAGATACAGGCACGGCTGTTCTTCCAAGACCGACTGGTACATCCACCGAAACCTCCATTCAACTACTCCTCCACGAATCGGCACGGCTCCGCATGAAAGTCATCCAATACATCACCAACCACCACAGACAATCCTACCAACAAGCGCTACACCTAGGCGGAGAACTGCGCAACGTATGCCGCAAACTCGCAGCATTTTTCCACTCCACAAACCCACAACACTCCAACCAAGACATATCCCCGAACGACTTCCATAGAAAGTTTGTCGACATCGAAATCCGCCGATATATTCTTGCCCTCCACACGCCATTTATGATCCAAGCCCGCAAAGACCCGCGGTACTACTACTCCCGAAAAGTCTGTCTGGAATCCGCCATGGTGATTGCGTCCTACGCAGACAGTCTCAACCTCCCCTCCAACACACTAGATGATTTTTCCCGACTCACTATCCTCGGACGAGGCTCCTTCAAAGGCCCACTCGGTCTAGACATCACCTCCATCCTGGGCCTCGAAATCATCACCCAGTTAGAAGAGGAAGCCCCCGCACAACAACCCCTATCCCATCCCGTCCCGGATCCACTCAATGAACTCGCAAAAGCAAGTCGCGCCCCTCTCATCCGGAGCCTCGAACACATTCTCGCCCAACTCCTGCAGGTCATCAAACTGGGGAGTCCCAGTACGAGACGGTACAATTTCGTCGCGGCAATGCTCAGCCAAATCAGGGCTATGGAGTCGGGTGATTGTATCAAGCGTGTCGTGTATGAGTCTATCAAGCAGAGCTTGAAGGAATGTTTTACGTTAATGCAGGCGAGCACGGCTCGTGGGTCAGCGTCAACGCCGGATTTGACTGTGGGTGCTGTTCCTAGCTTGGCTGATCCTGCTTTGTCGAGTTTTGATATGGATTTCGCTGTAAGTTGTGCTTCTACGGCACGGAGACAAGAGCTAATTCTATAGTTCGTAGGACTGCCTGTTTGATCTGGATCTCCCGAGCCTTTTATCCTTTACGGGTATGGATGACATTGACGAGGCTAGTTTCTAGACAGATAGATATACTATAATAAACTGCCTGTTGAATAAGATTATAGGTCTGCATCATATATTCCAAGTATAAAAGGGAGAAAGAATGATGTAGTCTAGTATCTTGGTTTATAATAAGAATATGAAAGTGAATCCGAATACGACAGAAAAAGGGTGCCTGGTTTGACCCACAATCGTAAATCGTACCAGACTTCCTCTTAGAGAAATCCTGTCGTATTCGTGTTTAACAGTTTGAAGTCGTCTATAAGAAGATGGGATCTTTACTTTTTTTTTTTTTCCACCTTTCAAATCCTTAAGCCAATTAAGATAAGCTGGTCGAAGATGCAGTTAGTATCTCCTATATTCTCATTCCTGGCCTTCACGGCCATCTCTCACGCCCAACACCAATGCCGATCCACCCCCCATGATACGGCCTGGCCCTCCACCGAAGACTGGAAGGCACTAAACCAGTCTATCCAGGGCGTACTGATCAAGGCCTCTCCGGCCGCCTCCTCCTGCTACCCTGGAAACCCTTTCAACTCCATCGAAAAGTGCGCTGAGGTAGAGCAGAGCTGGACCTACGCCTCCTACCACGCCAAATTGCCCGAAAGCGTCGACTATCCCATCTGGGCTAACAATTCCTGCCTTCCGCCTGGTTCCACGGGGTATGTAAAGGATAACGGCTGTCATCTTGGTGGATTGCCTCAGTATATCGTCAATGCCACGACTGAGGAGCAGGTTGCGACGGCTTTGGTCTGGGCGACTAAGCGGAACATCCGTGTTGTTGTCAAGGGTACAGGGCATGATATGAATGGACGGTAGGTCGATTTCTCGTGATGCTTGTCTGTCTCTTCTAACTTCTCTCAGATCGAGTGGTGCGTACGCCTTGTCCATCTGGACGCACAACTTCAACCATCGCGAGTACCAGCCACACTGGCCCGTTCCCGGCAGCAATGAAACCTCAAAGGTGTTGATCTGCGGTAGTGGAGGCAATTGGGGAACGGCATATACCGCTGTGAATAAATTCAATCGGATCGTTGTGGGAGGAGAAGACGCCAGTGTTGGGTTGGGAGGATATATCCAAGGAGGTGGTCATGGTCTTTTGTCGAGCCAGTATGGTCTGGCTGCCGATCAGATATATCAGGCCACTGTCATCACTACTCAGGGCGAACGTCTCATTGCCAATGCTGAGCAGAACACAGATCTCTTCTGGGCTATTCGTGGCGGTGGTCCTGGTCAATACGGAGTGGTGACGGAGTACATCATGAAGACATATCCTCCCGTCGCCAATGTGGTCACTGGTGGTCTGACATTCTATCCCAAGGACAAGTCCAACGCGAGTGAGAATGCCACCTGGAATGCATTGGCAGGCTCTGTGAGTGAGATTCCAGATTTGATGGACTCTGGAATGGCCGGGACCTTGACAGCGGCGACGGGTCTCACGGCAGCGGGCTTTCTGGGACTCAAACAGAGAGTGCCTGGTGTTGCAACAACCCTGTCCTTGACTGGATACAACTTGACGGCACAGAGGATGAATGAGACTGTCTCAAAGGTTGCAGCCAAGATCGCTGAGAACGATCCCAACGGATCCCTGGCCGTCACCCTCCAGCAGCCCAAGGTATATCCGAGCTACTTCTCCTACATCAGCCCCAATGCCTCCAGCAGTGCCACCTCTGGTTCAGTGAGTCTCATGTCCAGCCGTCTTCTCGGCCGGAAACACCTCTCCGATCTCCCCCAGGACGAATTGGTGTCTTACCTCCAGCGCATCATGGTCTCCGCGTCTTCCACCTCAGGCTCAATGCTTCTATTCGGCTTTCAAGGCGGACCAGGTCCCGCAAAGGTCCCGGAAGATATGCGAGGGGCATTGAATCCCGTCTGGCGCACGACATACGCGCATGTACTCACCACCGGCGCACCAATCAATGCAACAGCCAACCCGAGTGCATCGTTTGCGGCAGCCGCTAAATGGGTCGAGGAGAACAAAGAAGCTGTATGGAGGGAGTGGGCGCCGAATACGGGCGCATACTTGAACGAGGCCAATCCTTTCGACAGGGAATGGAAAAAGGACTTCTATGGGGAAACCTATGATCGATTGCTGGATATCAAGCTCAAGTATGATCCCAGTGAGAGTCTGTTTGTGCTCAATGGGGTGGGCAGCGACCGATGGGACTATGATCTGAACAGTGGTCGTCTCTGTCGGTTGACTTGACTCTCAATGGAAGATTGATCAGTGTATACTATCCTTAACCCCCACTTAATGAGGGGGTGAATCAAGTGGGGGACTGTATATAAGCAACAATCACTGTATACTATATATCCAGTGGGATGAATTACCCCCACAATCAAATAAGGCAGCGGACATCTTTCCGACACCAATAGGAAAAATATCCATCTTATGAAAAGAGAATACCATAGCATTGACCCCGGATGAGAGAACGTGGGGGGCAGCATATATTATTAGTATTATTCTGATCTCCATTTGCCGGCCTCTTCTGTGGGGTTGACGTGGGGGTGTCGACCGTTACAGCTTCCAACTCCCCCTCTTTGGAACCACTTCTTCCCCTCTGCTGGAGGGGATGGGTTCTTAATCGCCCCCTTCCGCTCTCTGTTCTTTTCTTTCTTCTTTCTGTCATTCTTTACTTTTCTGGTATGCTTCCAATTTGATGCTTTTTTGACTCGAGACTCACTGAATTCCGTTGACAGATCTACCCCTCTACCCCACAATGTCGAACGGAACAACACGATCAAGACCCCTCACTCCGGGTGTCTACGTCCCTACCATCGCCTTCTTCAAGGGCCCCGAGGAAGAGGTCGACGTTGCGACCGTCGAGCGTCATGCCGTTTACCTTGCCAAAGCCGGAGTCGCTGGTTTGGTCGTCCAAGGGAGCAACGGTGAAGCTGTCCACCTCGACCGGGAGGACCGCAAGATCATCACAGCCGCCACTCGTCGCGCCCTCGACGCCAACGGCAGCGAGTCCTTGCCCTTGATGGTTGGCACTGCTGCCTCCTCCACCCGCGAAACCATCCAGTTCTGTCGCGATGCCGCCGAGTCCGGAGGCGATTACGCCCTCGTGCTACCCCCGTGCTACTACAAGTCTCTCGTGAACAACGAAGCTCTCCTCGGCTACTTCCGCGATGTGGCCGATGCCTCCCCGATCCCCATCCTCATCTACAACTTCCCCGGTGCTTCGTCCGGGCTAGATCTCAACTCGGACGATATCCTGGCTCTGTCCAAACACCCCAACATCGTGGGTGTCAAGCTCACCTGCGGCAACACGGGTAAACTGGCACGTATTGCCGCCCAGGCCCGTCCTGAATTCCTCACATTCGGTGGATCGGCCGATTTCACCCTGCAGACTCTCATCGCCGGTGGTGCGGGTGTCATTGCGGGAATCGCCAACATCGTTCCACGGTCGTGTGTGCGGGTCATGGAGCTGTACCGCAGCGGCAAGGTGGAGGAGGCACAGAAGCTGCAGGCTATCGTGGCGCGTGCCGACTGGTTGGCTATTCGAGGCGGATTTGTCGCCGTCAAGAGTGTTCTCGAGTCGTATCGCGGATATGGAGGACTGCCGCGACGACCATGTGTTGCTCCTTCGGCGCAGGAGGCACAGGTGTTCAAGGAGGATCTCCGCGAGGGTATGGATCTGGAGCGGAGCTTGGAGTAGATGACTTACATATATGTGTGGATGTATAATGCATGAATGGAATTAATGTGCTTGATGACTTGAACTGATATGATCTGGTGCGACCGTAGATTGGTAGGAAGTGTGCCTTATTTATGGCCCCTCAATTGCAACCAGAGGATGCAACGGTGATATCATGTTTATTGTGATCATCTAGACAATCCTTTCAACATTGGACAATTCAACATTCGCCGGCATAAATTTAGGTCAAAGGATTAATTAATTAAGATGACATCAGATCCAGGGATCAGCATTCATGTCCAGAAATATTCTCGTTGGAATGTTTGTGCTGGGGGCGACGATCAACAAACTGCAGGGGCGAGGCCTTAAGATCGTCTCTTTCTCCCCTCGCCTTTTCCTTCTTTCTTCTTCAACCTCTCTTCCTCTTCACCCCACCTCAATGCATGGTTAATTATGCATCTCAATACCCTTCTGACCGTTCTGGTCACCATCTCCTCGGCTGTCGCCGTCAAGGTCAATCCTTTACCAGCCCCCCGCAACATCACTTGGGCTTCATCTTCTGGCCCCAAACATTTCAACAGTCACGTCTCGCTACGCACCTCCAACGATACCAACAACCAGATCATCGCCAACGCCTGGGATCGTACCTGGCACTCAATTACCTCTCTTCAATGGGTTCCTGCTGCTACTGAAGCTCCCATCTCATCCTTTGCTCCATTTCCAACCGAATCTGCCTCGGCCGCCCCCAAGGCCAAGCGCGACTCTCCGTCTTTGGCCTATGTGGACGTGAGCATTGAAGATAACCGCGCTGATTTGCAGCATGGCGTCGATGAGTCGTATAAGCTCGAGGTGCGCGAGAGCTCGAACAGTATCTCCGTCTGCGCCAAAACCGTCTGGGGTGCTATCCACGCCTTTACGACTCTGCAGCAGCTGGTCATCTCTGATGGCAAGGGCGGGTTGATTATCGAGCACCCGGTTAGCATTCAGGATGCCCCGTTGTATCCCTACCGTGGTATTATGATTGACACCGGTCGCAACTTCATTTCTGTGGGAAAGATTCTCGAACAGCTGGATGGCATGGCCTTGTCCAAGCTCAATGTCTTGCACTGGCACTTGGATGATGCGCAGTCGTGGCCTGTGCAAATTGACACTTATCCCCAAATGACCAAGGATGCTTTCTCGACTCGCGAGGTCTACACGCACGCGGACATGCATCGCATCGTGGCGTATGCACGTGCACGTGCTATTCGGGTTATCCCCGAGGTGGACATGCCTGCCCATGCATCGGCGGGCTGGAAGCAAGTTGATCCCAATATGATTGCTTGTGGTGACTCCTGGTGGTCCAACGATGTCTACAAGTACCACACTGCGGTTGAGCCTAACCCGGGTCAGCTCGATATTATCTACAACAAGACGTACGACGTCGTGCGAGACGTGTACACGGAGCTTTCGGGCATTTTCCCTGACCACTGGTTCCACGTGGGAGGTGATGAGATTCAGCCAAACTGCTACAACTTCAGTACTTATGTCACTGAGTGGTTCGCTGAAGATCCATCGCGTACTTACAACGATTTGGCACAGTACTGGGTTGACCATGCTGTTCCTATTTTCCGCAGTGCGAGTAAGGACCGTCGCTTGGTTATGTGGGAGGACATTTTCCTGTCTACGGAGTCTGCACACAACGTGCCTAAAGATATTGTGATGCAGACCTGGAACAATGGCCTTGAGTATATTGATAAGCTTACGGCCAATGGGTACGATGTGATTGTATCCTCTGCCGACTTTATGTATCTTGACTGTGGTCGCGGAGGCTTCCTCACCAACGATCCCAGATACAATGTCATGGCCAACCCCGATCCTGACACGCCCAACTTCAACTATGGAGGTAACGGAGGGTCGTGGTGTGCTCCGTACAAGACCTGGCAACGCATCTACGATTACGACTTTACGACAAACCTCACCTCGACGCAGGCCAAGCACATCATCGGCGCGGCCGCTCCCCTCTGGTCCGAGCAGGTTGACGATGTGGTGGTCTCGAGCGAGTTCTGGCCACGATCCGCAGCTTTGGCTGAATTGGTCTGGTCTGGTAACCGCGACGCAAAGGGCAACAAAAGGACCACCTTGATGACGCAGCGGATTTTGAACTTCCGGGAGTATTTGGTTGCGAACGGAGTGCAGGCTGCGCCATTGATTTCCAAGTACTGTCTGCAGCATCCTCATGCGTGTGATTTGAACTACGACCAAACTGCGATTCATTAGATGATTGGAATTGAGGGCTAGTATTGGAATTGTATATACTTAGCATCCATAGCATCATGAATTCGAACTGCAGACTACGAATTGATATTATATATTTCCTAGTATACAACAGTGATAAGAGCAGCAAACCTGAGATCAGCCCGTATATACCAAATCATGAAAGATCCTGCACTCCCAACGAGTACAAAGGCGACATATCGTGCGGATCCACCTTTCCTTTGAACTTATTACCGAGGAACGAACGTACTCCCTCTCCTTTCCACGACGACATATCGTGCGGATTCTCCCAAGTGGTACTAGAAGCCTCCCACAGCACCCTCGCATCGCGACACTGATGAATAGCCCCGATTCCATCAATATTATGCGTCTTGACCCCGTTCTCGGCTATAGGTTGTTCGATCGCATCGTCAGCCGCACAGATAATAGCCTACCAACACAACACTCATTAGCCCACCATTCATATCCATCCCAGAAAGTCGGAGGGAGAAAGCTACCTGCGCAATATAATCAAAACAATGCGCCCAATGCGCCCGATCCCCATGCTCATGCCCACCCCCATGCAACCTCGACTCAGACGTCGAATTCACCTTCTTCTGCGACGTCTCGGGAAACACCAGTCCCCTGATCACAAGCAGACAGTGGAGCTGGTGATACATGGAGATACCGTAGACTTCGCCGTCGACGACGGTTTCTGCGTCCGGGATGGTGTTAGCGGTTGTTTTTGCGAGGAGCGTGCCTCCTGTTGGTGGGATGAGGAGGGTTTCCCAGTTTAGGTTTGGGTGGGAGGCATCTGGGGTTATGCGTTCGAGATCAGGGTCGTCGTTGAAGGGGCGGTGGATGATTTCGTTGTTGTGATTGTTGGCGTGGTCATTTTGGACTTGGTCGTTGTTTCGGTGGTTTGATTGAGGACAGATAGGGCTGTATTTAATCGAGACGATGGATGAGGGCGTTAGGACGAGGAGGACGAGGAGTAGGAGGAGAGAGAGGGTGATGGAGAGAGTGAGGATGAGGGCGAGGATGTGGCTGTGGGTGGTGGTGTTTGTTGGTTTTGGCATCACTGCACTTGAGTCAACCCATTTACTTGGCAGTTGAGTTGATGCTTTACGTGGGAGGATTTATTTTATATCTATTCATATATTCTATGCTTTATTTGTGAGTCAATAATGCTATACTACAGTACACAAGTCAGGTAGATGAAGTTATTGTTTCCTAATCCGGGTAACAAAGAACTGCCTTTTGCCACTGGCACAATTTATAATCACCATGATTATACATTTATGCAGCATAGCCTCCTCTACCTATAACCTATTCATCTATTACTCCAATACACTGAATCTGAATAGTATGGAATAATACAGTATCACCAGGCAGATCATTCAATCGACAGTCCCATTCGCCAGAATCCCTACCACGTCCCGAACACAGTCATTGCATCCCACCCAGTCGATCCCCGGTGGCAACAATACCAAGAGAAAAGAAGCGCACGAACACCCTCCTATCTATGCGGCGGCTGATTGGCCTACATATTCGCAGGTTCGTGATGACATTTTCGTCCGCACTCAATATGGAAGGATTAGCCCGAAGTTGGGGAGGGGAAATTGTGTTTTATTTGTTGTTGATTTTTTCCAGGTTTATGCAGGTTGGAGGCTTTATGTTGTAAGATTTGCATGTGGTTTATTATTACTGTTACTATTATTCATTCTAGTGGCTATACTGGATTATATATCTTAATAGAGAATCTAGCATTGCGCTAGATATCTCATCACATTATCATCACCAATAAACCTGATCGAGTAGTGTTGAAGTCATATGGGGTATATTTATTTATTTAACCTTCAGCCAGCCTCTTCAATATCAACTCAAATCATACTACGGAATGTGGACCTGCAAGAACAGGTTATATCAACGCTACACCAAATAGACCCAGACGTCTCTAACCCTTATAATCTTTATAATTCCATAAGCAAGTCGGTACTTCTCGTAAAGATTTCAGTTTGATCAAATCTCACTGCATTTGTTACACAACAGCACAAACCGACAGAAACCAGGATCCGAGCACGCGAACCGCCAATCAGACCCGGCGAGGATATTATTGCATGTTGGTTTCTTGTTATTCGTCGATTCATTCCTGTCGAGGAAAATGAGGAGCTGAAGTCTACGTCTACTATACTACCTAATAGGTAGGATCTATCAGTGTATATTGCTCTAGAGTCGAATTGCTTCTCCCGAGTCTGCAGCAATCTCAATCAGGTTTTCGAGTGTCAGGTGATATAATTTGAAAAATAAATTTGACCTCGGTTATTAGTATTATTAGGTATAATAATGTTGATATCGGTTCATATCAGACAACGTTAGCTGAACTGCAAGTCAGGTATACATACATGCATAAGACGGGATGGATATAGCAAGATGTTCAGTGGCAAATGTCCCTGGCAACTTTATTCTGTGACATATGAGCTGATAGATGAACGTTAATGACGTTATTGAAGCTGGAGAGTGTATACTTGGTTGAACCGTCGGGTAAAAGCTTGGCTGGGTTCGGATGAACCGTGGATCTATTATGATATCTAGTTATAGGATATAGGACATGATGTAGGACATGGATATACGGGTTATGGCCATTGGAATAACTAGATAGAATGATACGGAAGAGGATAGGAGATATGGGATCTGGATAGTGTATAAGGTATAGAATATAAGATATAGAAACACAATGCCTCTTTTACCTCAGGCATCAGAACCCCCCAACTCCCACGTCTCCGTCAACTCCGTTTCTCCCAAAATTTTTCCCATGGCTATGCTCGGGGCTACCGAGACTATTGCCTGATTGCAGATCGTCTTCGTTGTCCATTCCTCCATCCGGTCATTGCAAGCCCTCATCTCAGCCAGCCACAACCATCGCGGGTGGGTATACTCCCGCCCTCTGATTGGCTGCAATAGGTTCGCGGAGGCCTTCCGCCACTACGCCTAGTCGCAAGCCACAGTTCAAGACGGGATGGGGGTCGCTGATGTTCATGTTTGGTTCATGATATTATGAAGATAATAGCGTGTGTTTTCTGGTCGCGTACGCCGTGCTTTTGACTCTGAGGGCTTGGATAAGATCCATGGAATCATGGTGGACGATGGATCTGTATTACGCCTTGCTGGGGACATACCGTATTTTACAGTGGAGACACTGCCGATCATGCACGGAGTTGGGAATGACACACCCATTTTCGAGGTCTTTTATTTTCCTTAATTTTTTATTATTATTATTTTCGTACAGAATTACTGTCTCCATCAAAATCCCTAAGATCGACCCAGAGCAATGGTTTTCGACGCCGTACGCGGTAACTCTGGACCATCTACCTTTTTTGTCTCAGATCCCATCTTCGCATGTATTCGGCACGAGTCATTCAAAACTTTATGTCCATCTGCACATTCCTATTTCAGTTGACCTGCCGACCAAAGTAGAGTTAATATGAGTTAAGAGAAATGTGGAGTTGATACTCTGTAATGTAATTGATAATAAGAAAGGAAAAAGCAATCTACACTATTAACCTGTACAGTCCTCTCATACGCATTACCATCACATCAACTCTTTGACCTCCAACAGTACTATACATATTACCTACTATTTAAGAGACTGATCTCGATGCAAGTCTGCAAGGTCCACCACTCCCTCACCTGTCAACGGCACAACGACATCGCCTCTCCCCTCCAATAGCTGCTTGATCATGACACATGATTTCAAGCTGCCGACCAGTAAGTAAGGACTATGTGACTGCACTTGCATACATGTGTGATATTGTCGCCAGTTTCAAAATATAGCAGCTGCTGTTGCTTTATGCTCGGGCCTACGGAAACAGCATTTGTCAGGGAGAGGGGAAAACAGGATTCAACGCGGACCTACAATGCATGTGTAGTAGATCTACAGAGTTTGCTGTGGATATAACAAAGACATAGCTATGGATATGGATATATAGGTGAATGTGACGATGTAGTCAGTGAATGCTGTATAGGCAGGTAATATAGACTGCCATAGCAAAAAGATTATTATCTACAAGATGGAGATTTTCTGTCAGTGTCTTAGATGTAGATACACTTCGGTGATACAGGAGATCCAACCAAGATCTCCTCTGAATCGGGTCTGTCGTGTCACCATACCATGGTCAGGGTGCATGATATCATCCATGGTTCAACCTGCCTTAGTAATGCATGATAAGAATACAAATATCACCCCTGTAAAGGATTTGACCCATGAATCAGTTACTGCAGTAAATTCATATCCAGCATAATCCACCCATATTTATTCACTAAATATTCAGATATATTTTATATTGAATTCCCTCTGAGGAAATCTAAGACATTAACCTTACTGGCCCAGATACTAGTAAGTGGACCTCATTCGCGACCCGTGCCACATTAAACTGAGCGATTGAATATGACAGCACAGCATCATCAAGGGCACTGCGGTGTGGTCGTGGGAAATGGGCCGATTCATGATTAGGAAGGTCGTTGGCAGAAAGCAGACTGGAAAATATGATGTATCAATTGACTAATTTATGCTGTCTGATGCAGAGTGCCTGTTCCATCTTACCACCCTTGTAAAACTGTAACAGGGTGACTTTCCCACCCTTGGACCTGCACCCATGATACGTCAGTAGCCAGTACCCGTTACATACACACTGCTTACTGTAGCACAAATCCAGTACTATAGCCATGAATGGAAACATCGTATTTATCCATGCTATGCCAGTCAGTCAGTGTGATAGAATTATCAAAAATAATTCATTACTCAATCAATTTATAACTAAAAGCAAATAGTCGCCATGTTGAGCCCAGATCGGAATTGATTTCCCCAGCGCGGGGCAGCAAAATACGATCGTCGATAATGCTGGTATTATAATCCCTATTCACGAAAAGGGGGAGGGGCTAGAACTTCGAATATTCTTCTAGTGCTTACTTGCTATTCTGTACTATCCAGGGGTTTATATTAAAGATAATAAAGATAATAAGAATTGTTAACAGTACTGAGTACTTCGACTCTATTATTTGGAATAACAATAAAGCTATGGCCAGGTCAGTGCGCTTGTCGGCACTCGAGGACGGAGAATAAAGATCAGCAGAAAAGGAGACAAATAACACGTAATAACATTTCTTCTTCTACCGTCCACGGAGCATTATTGCTACTATTGAATAGAAACTTCGTATAACGGTGAATATTTTTTTTTTTAATAGGGTCTGACAGGTAACCGTCCCGTTTCTGTCAAATTGCCAATAATTGACTGCACTGACATATCTTCGGAGAACACCGTTAAATGCCAGTTAAGCCACATTTACAGGGAATGAGCGAGATTTCTGTACAGTACATATTCATCGCTTATTTTACTACAGTATTTCTATTCTTATCGCTACTTCATCTGCATAGATGATCAAACTGATTTGAAACCCAGCATGGCATCCCTGCACTGTGCTCGACCCTAGATATGGAGTAGTATCAAAATATATAAATGAGCATTCCACAAAAGCAGGGGCTAAGTTAAATAAAGTAATGCGAAATAAGCCCTGATCCTTGCATTCAGGCCAAGCATCCGTCTAGAATGCACTATTGGGTGCCAAAAACTGGTACAGAATTCGATAATATATCTCGGCAACGTCAAAGCACATGGCATGGCGTTTTGTTGGTTCAGTCTGAGACAACCAGTATGACAGGATGATCCGGGGATACGAGACTCTTGCCTATCTTGGTTTGTGCATATTATCTGACTCCGGTATGAAATATATATTGGATCTGTAAATATGCGTTGTAACGCTCTTACATATGCTCATCATATATGCCTGCTGTATACCAATTAACATACATAATTACTGAATCTGGATCTCATATTTACCTAATAAAAACCAGATACATATAAGAAATATGTACTTTACAGTACCCCAGACTTCACATTCAAACCTGATAGGACACACCCTCATTAGTCTCGAGTCGATCGTTTCCCAGACAAGCTTGGCCATAGCGCTTGTTCGCTCTTTGGACTAGTCCGACTCTTTCTGTATATAGCACAGAAACCAGTCTGCTGACAGCTGACTGGCTGACACGCACATGGTGGACAGGGATTAGGGTGCATCCTAGGGCTGATTGTGGGATCTTCTCCATTCTCCACGGTGTATGCTGTATTGACTGTATTTGTATTGAGGGTCTGTTGACCCGAGTATTCTGTAGATCTTGTATATAGTGTTGTACTGCTGATATGTAACTGTATCTAGGTCAGGTACTCCATAGGTCTACCGTACTGGGTATAGACGGAGTCATACCATCGAACAAATCCAGAACAAGGGGCTCAGCAAGGGGACCCAGCATACTATGTACAGACTACAGCGACTATCATGAAATGGATTCACACGTCAGACGGGAAGGATGGAGCCTTTCACCACGTGTGAGCTGTGGCTTGAGAAATGCCAGCTGGGTCTGGGGTTTCCCCCTATACTGTATACCGTATATAGTATACGGTAATAAAAGTGATCTGCATAATGGGCTTTCACTTTCAATAGTATGCATCCCGTCGCGTGTGTTTTTAATTTTTAGACTCATCTTGGATTGTTTATTTGGTGATCATGGTCTTGGACGGAGTGGACTACGTATGTATACTATTGAGTGTGGCTAGGGTATCCACTGTGTAGTTGGATTTGGTGATTCATAGTCATTAAGATTTTTCTGTATAGGCTGTGCAGCGTCGTGGTAGAGAGATATTGAGCGAGTACGACAGTACGAGAGTACACTACACAGTATGGATGGAGTCAGCAAGGAAGATCATTACATCACCGTATTGCTGCAACGTAAATCTTGGCGTCGGAGAGACCGAACACATCTCATATCCTGCAGAAACTGTGGCAGTGCCCACAATATGTAGGTGTGGCAGTGACACCTGCAAGCTGTGGCTCAGTAAATCCCCACTAAGACAACTACTAACTAGCGGGTCCGGAAAAAAACAAGTTGAATCCGGAAATGACAGCGAGACGATACTTACTGACTCGGAACTCGGCTAGCGCGACGATTGTGTCTCTCGGCTCATCTCGATGTTCATCCTGCCCTAAAGCCGAATGGAGAGAAAGAAAGAACTTAGAAGGCTTTGTGGGGGGAGCTTGGGATCTTGGGTGTTTCATCTGTGCCCACGAGAATGTTCTTTGGGATATCCTGTGGACCCATCTTGAGCCATGGTACGGTAGTTCAGGGAGAGAGCCGAGTATCTCCATGGGGGATGGTTTGTTTATTTTTTTTTGGAGTCTCTACCATATTTTGGAGGAAATATCTTTATGATTTTATGTTGTGGGATATGGTATTATCCTTTTCATAATAATAGTAGTGTGCATAGTCAGAGTACCTTGATGAAGACGAGTCAGTCAGATAAGACAATAGTTAAGGTTTCTGACGATCCTTTCACCATTGTTTATAGTTAAATCGGCGAAGCATCAACTCCATTGATATGCATACGGTGACGGTCTCATATTCCATTTCCGGACGGTGACTTTTCAACCTTCCAGAATAGTCCAATCTCCCGTGGCTCGGGTACTATTGGAAAGGAAAAAAGTGAAAAGAAAAAGTCAAAAGAACGAACCCACTTACGGAGTAGTTGAATAGTCAAGAGTGAAGGAAAAAGCGTTGTAGCGTTGTCAATTGTGGCATCGTGGCTCGGAAATCCTCACGGAAACATCGGTCAAGTCAAGATCATGCTTTTTCATCGGCATAGTGCTGTCAAGTATTTTCCTCAAACAGCAAAGCCAAAAGGTAAATTGACATGCTGGGCAGTCGGTCGAGTGGGACTGAGATGCTAGTCTGCGAAATATATGGTACCGACCTTACGATGCTTACAGGCATACAGGGTGGAAATGGAAAAGATTCCCTGATCTCCGACTGGGACAAGTCGACTCAACACGGGATGGACGGGGAGGAAAAAAAACACAGATTGGGGCGGTGTAAAAATAAATGCTACTGCGCCTCACATGTCTGAATCAGATGTCAGAGGGCTGCTAGCGCGCAGTGTATCTTCCAATAATGGTGCGGGCCGGGCCTTGACGTCGACAGTGATAGGCTGGTTCACTGTGGCTTGAACAAGGGTGTGGCGCTAATGTTTTTTCCTTCAGTCATCAGTGCCTCACCGACCTGTTTCGGAGAAGAGCGTCGAACATTCAACCTGAGGCCTGCATTAGCCTTCTGCAATCTGCACCTTGGTGTCCCACTCCCCCGTCTTCGCTTGGGTCTAGATTACAAGAGTATTCGATTGCGAAAAAATGGGTTTCCGGCCAAGTGGCTTCACGTCAAAGCGGTGCATTAGTTTCGTCATTTTCCTTTTCGTTGGGCCTTTTGAGGCTTGTTCGGCTGTCATCTCGAGACTCAGCCTTGTTGAGCCACAGATCGACTTTGACTCTTACCATTAGATAGTAATACGGATTCAATACTGATTTTCTAGGTAGACACTACAGGTAGATAGTGTGTTCAAAATATCCATGACATGCATTGTTGACATTTAACAATCTTCCGATCGGATGCACTTCGGGTATGGGAGGAAATGTATTCCACGTGACCGGCATGACTGGCTATGATTCGCGTGGGTCTGTGGGAAATCAGATATGGAAGCGCGAGAATCGGCGTGTTCGAGAGGATCTCCAAGACAGACCATGGATGACAGTCCCATGGATGAATCAAGGCACCAGGGCCGTACCTTACAGTACGGCAAATACGTACGTCGATGTCGGACGACCAAAAGAGTGGCATTTCCCGCCCATCACTCCATCCGAGGCCAGTGATTGGGACGAGATGGACACGCTTCATTTGTCTGGCACGGACTATGTGCCAATCGCCAGAGACAGAGCGAAATGCATGATTCCTCAAAGGGCTGGGGTTGTGGAGCGACCGGGCCAAGATCGTCAAGCAAAGACCCCACCGCTAAACCCCACTGGGCCTAGCGCCGTGGTACATCCATGGAAGGGTTCCATTGGCATTGTGTGTGCTCGGGACTGACGGCCACGGGGTCAGATCCAATTGTTGCTGGCGTGATGCTAGCACTTCCGTCACCCGTGGTCGGCAGGCTAGTAGGCAACTACTGCCGTGGATGACGATGATGATCTGAGTAGAAAACGCGACCCGGACTGACGGGACATTTTAATCGTATTCTAATGTTGGACATGGACAGTGTGGTCTGTCATACAGTGCGTGGTATTCGGTGCTAGTAGTAGGTTGAAACAGAAGCACAGATCCATAGAAGAATAAAAATAAAAAGATAGAACAGACAAATTTCATAAAGCACAAGTTTCATAGGATTCATGGATCTGCTAGAAGCAAACTTTCTCGAAATTGAGTTGAAGTGAAATCATCACAACATGGAAGAACAACCATTCTCAAAGCTTAGATAGGTAGGTCGCCAGATGGCGTACCGATAGTGCCAAGTCAAGTTCAGCGGAAGAATGTATTTTCTGGCGCTTGACACTCGACACGGACTTGCCGATGACACCTGCGGATACGAAGGTCAATAATGCGCCCGTGGCACTGTCATCTCTCGTTCCAATTTTGACACTGCTCCCAGGGTCCTGGAAATTGACTTGTTATTTTTTACCGTCTGTTTTGAGAGAAAATTCTAGAGAATCGAAACTATTTTCTTAGTTGGGGTGTTTTTGCGACACTTGTTTATCGATCGTCTTTGGTTGGATGGAGCCTGAGGATCTCACGTACTGAGAATCGGACGATCACAACCTAAAGGAACCGCGGACAGGACAGATTGATTACTCGGCATTGCCCTAGGTCCGATGTTAACCAAACTCCAGAATCCATGCAGGAACCAAAGGAATTAGGATGCTTCCAACCTGACACAAAAGTCGTAGATTCTTCAGTTTCATCTTGTCTCTCTGGATGAACATGATCTGAAGCAGTAGGGCAGTGATCCTGTCAGATCGCCAGATGGCCCCTGGGTCCTCAACCGACAGGGAATGACGTTTCTCTATCGAGTCCGATGGGCCCGACTGCAGGGCATCGACCCAGAATTAGGTAACCGAGAGCGCAGCAGCAGAAGACGGCAGTGCAGAGAGTATCTTCTTCCCTTCTCAGTATGGTAAGTAATCTAACGACGTAATTACCTCATCCCTGCTGGACCAGTGGCCTGGCATCTCCGCCCCCCCTGTCGTTCGTCTTTCCTCCCCACTTTTCGATCTTTTTATTTTATTTTTTATTTTATTATTTTATGTATTCTTTTTATTATTTTTCATTACCGCTAGGATCCACACTGGGCTGTTTTGACGCAAACTAGAGAGTCATTCCCCTGTCCCTGCTGCGCATTCGCCTCCAGTAGTCTGGATGGCTCCAGTTAGTCTACTCTCCGTACCTTTAGTTCCTAGTCTGGATGGCTGTACCATCGCAGTTCTACGTAGGGCCGACAATCACGTAGGGTGAGGTAACCAGCATTTAACAATGCTTTCCACCCCTCCCCTCCACCTCTTCTGCAGATTTCCCCGTCTTTGCTTTACACCTCTGTCTTCCTTTGAGGTACGGGATTCTTACTTTATCTTCTCTTTGCCCTCTTCTCTTGTTGTCCGTCTCAATTGTTTCCTACTCGCCGGAAGCAAGGTGACATCAACTGTTTCATCCTATCTCGTCTTCTTTTTTCATTCAGTTTCTGCTTCAAGAATCTGGAGTCGGCACCCCTCACAGTCTTCGCTCCGTGAGACATTGCCTTATCGATTGGTTGCCTGAAAAGATTGCCTTGTTAGAAGCTCTCCGCCTCCAACAATCCAATTCGATTCCCTTCATCCCAAGGCACATCGTGAGAAACTCCCGCTCGATAATACCCCGAGTATCGCACGAGGGCTTCCGGAGCGGCCCGTTATTCTGTCCGAACTTTATTGTTCTCCTTCGTGGTACGCCCAAATTCCTTGTTCCGTCGCGAGTCTATACATACATCGTGAAACAGGACCGTGGCTAATGATCTTCCTCTTGCAGATTGGCTGCACCAGACATATTCGACATTCCAACGCACCCCTTACTCTACAAACCAACTAGCTGTCAAATAAAAAAAAAGGGCATGCAGCATCAGGAGGAACCGCTTTCCGATTTCGTCCTCTTCCCTCAGCCCCAGTTTGAGATCCGTTCCGAAATGCTTGCAGACGACTCGTCCAGACAGCACCCTTCCTACATTGAACCGTTTACGATGGATTCTGCCGTAGTCAACCCCTTCGCTTACCATGTCGATCACTTGAACTATAACTCTTCCCGTGTCCCTCACTGCTACGATAACCCGGGCCTCTACACCGAGTCGGCCTCTGATATCAAGGCTCCGGGCTTTTCTTCCTTGCCCGTCACTCCTCCTTCAATCCCTATTTCTCAGTCGGCCGACCCTCACATGTCGGGCCTTTCTACTGGACCTTCCATTGCGAGTGCTTCCTCCTCTGCTGTTGGCTCCCCATACTCGGGAACCATCCACGCTTTCCAGGACAATTGGGTTCATACGAGCAACGGCATGGGACATCCCGGGGCTGTCATGGACGAGTTCTTTCCTAATGACTATGCCGCGGGCACCCTGGACGCCGATGGATGCTACCAGAAGGACCAAGAGGGATTTGTCGGTAAGTTTGACCAGGTCAAACCCTATTTCCTATCCATAACAGATCTGACGAGTATATGTCCAATAGCCCTCTCCCTGATTGAGCCCATGCAAAATCAAACCCATCTTTCTCCCCCTGCCTTTTCATACCCTGAGCAGTCCAACTACATGGGCTTCTTGCCCCAGTCCTCCCAGTCCCCCGAGGCATCCCCCGTCCCCATGCCTGAAAGCTACCCCGCCGAACTACCTTCTTTGGAACAGCCAAGGGAGGTATCTGTTTCATCGCCCGCCCCAGCTGCGGCCAGGGAATCATCGGTCTTATCGACCCATTCCCGCCGGTCTCCACACAGCCCTGCTGCGAGCAGCGCTGCGAGCAATGACGAGCAGAAAGGACAGGGCTTTTGCCCTATTGCTGAGTGTGGAAAGTTTTTCAAGGACTTGAAGACGCACATGATCACACATCGATCCGAAAGGCCTCAAAAGTGCCCTCGGACCGATTGCTCCTTCCACACCAAGGGTTTCGCCCGCAAGTATGATAAGAACCGTCACATCTTCACCCACTACAAAGGAACCCTGGTGTGCTGCTTCTGCCCTGGATCTGGCACCCCGGCCGAGAGGACTTTCAACAGACTCGATATTTTCAGGCGTCACCTGATTGGTGTGCATAATGCGGAACAGACGTCCTCCAACAGCCGCAAGAAGAGTTTAAATGGATCAACCAACAAATCCACCGTGCCGTCTAGTCAGGCAACTGGCAAGTGCACAACTTGCTTTGTTACTTTCAAGAATGCACAAGATTTCCATGATCACTTGGACGACTGTGTCTTCCGATATGTACAGCTCCAACAGCCCAGTGAAGCTATTAACCAGCAACGACTGGCAGAAGTAGCCTCGGATGAAGAGGTCAAGAAAACCTTGGAAAAACACAACCTACCTGACACGGCTGGCCCCGTTGATCAGTTTTACGACGAAGACGATGAAAATAACGATGACGACTTGAACGACCCAACCATTCTCAACAAAAAATCTGGCAAAGGATCCCTAAAGTCTACCAAGGGGAAACCAAACGCTACCTCCCGTCCCATCAAGGGAAACAACAATGCCATCTCTAAAAAGGGTAAAGCGCTTCCGACCGCATCGAAACGTCGGAGTAACCGTGATAACTACCCTCAGTCTTGGGGCTGCCCTCGCGCGAGCATGAAGATCAAGAAGCGGGTTCTCTGCGTTTTCGACGGGAAGCGCCGTCTGTGCAAGGATGACATGATGCTTGATAATGAGTTCGAAGTTCGAGTCAAGCTTCCCGGTGGTGCTGGAGACGGCACCGCCCGTGAAGCATACGTCACCGACTTGGATGTTGAAACAATGAAGCGTGCCGAAGGCATCTTCAGCGCGACTGATGAGGAGCGAGGCCCTTGGTTGGATGGATCTTCCAACCAACTCATTGGACGACCAGCAGTCCCACTACCCGACATCTCTCCGGACATTGATGAATTGATGTCCTGAGAAGATACCACATTTCCTTTTGTTCAAACACCTGCCCACTTGCATAGGTTGCATTATTAAAGCGATATTGTATGTTATACCGAAAACTGATACCACCATTTGTTTATTTGTCTGTCGTTTCGACCATTTCCTATTGTCATTTTACCCATCTTGGTTACTCCCCTTTGCATTGGGCATAAACTCTGTTATACTAGTCGTGGATTGGGTTGTGGTCTGGAAAAGACGAAAACAGAAATTTGATATGCAGGCCATTATCATCTATATATGAATTCATTTTCTTACAAGACTATTTATTTCTTCGAGTATTCTTATTATTCTTATGATCTTGTGACAGTAATGTAGACGGATTTTTTGTGATATACAGCACCCACGTGATCTGGGACCACGTTCCTGTAGGAATATTGGATGGCATAGAGCAAATCTGACAACCTTAGATTGAAGAATACATACTTTCGGATACCAGAAAATGATAAGTATCAATAGTAATTGCAATTATATATATCAGTGGCTAAGTCGCTTGTTCATCTGTCTTTTCTACTCTACTCCAGGACGTCGATCTCTCCTTGTTCACATGCCCCGCATTCCTGGGAATCTCCAACACTCTCCAACACCCACTCGAAAACAACACCGCAAAGGCAAAGCAATCATCAACATCACGACATTTCAAAATGCAATTGAGCCTATCTGAAACTCTTCCAGCTCTGGTATCCAGACGCTTCACAGCAGCCAAAGATGCTGGCCATCTCACCTTTTCACAGACCTATCTTTCCATCATCCACTCATCAGGGATACCGGTAACCTTCCAATCCTTCCCTTCAAAAGCGAAACAAACACCACAATAGCAGGGAAAAAAAAAATAAGCTAACCCATGGTAATTCACGATAGTACCAACTCCGCTACTGTCCCGCCCTAGCCAAAAAACCCACGGGCGCCCCCAAATCCGACAAAACCGTCCCAGCACCCAAACCAGACCCCTTCCACGACCCATCCCCAGACTTGCTACTCGCGCAGATCCCCGCCCAAAATCCAACGCATAACCTCGTCCTGAACAAATTCCCCGTTATACCTAATCACTTCATCCTCGCGACGACGGCGTGGAAGGCGCAGACGGATATTCTAGAGAAGGGGGATTTGGAAGCTGCGTATGCGTGCGTGAGGGCGTGGCGGGGAGACGAGAAGGAGGGAAGCTCGGGGTCGAGGAGGTTATATGCGTTTTTTAATTCCGGGGATGAGAGCGGGGCGAGCCAGCCGCATCGGCATTTGCAGTTTTTGCCGGTCGAGGACATGCGCGATGGTGAGGACGGGTGGGAGCCGTTGATTGATTTGGTTTCTCCGCGTGCTGGTGGTGGTGATGAATGTCGACGGTTGAGTCGGTTGCCGTTTGCGCAGTTTGCTCTTCCACTACCGGCGAATCCGTCGGCGGATGCCCTGCATGCGATCTATCTCTCGCTTTACAAGACGGCTGCCGTAGCTGTCAAGGGGGGAGAAGCATGGCAGGATATCCCGACTGAGGGCCCCGCGGCTATCAGCTATAACCTGGCGATGACGGAGTCGACGATGATGATATGCCCGCGGCGAACTGACAGTGCTCGGATACCGGTCGACGCTGCCGCTGCAGCGAATGTCTCTGAGGCTGGTGTTGTTGCGCTGAATGGGACGATTCTCGCCGGTACGTTGATGGTCAAGGCTGAGGCAGAATGGGATGAGTTGCGCAGGAGCCCGGAGACGCTGACGAGCGTTCTTGCGACGATTGGGTATCCCCAGAGAGATCTGCGGGGGGTTTCTTCTCTATGAATGATTTTATTCGGTCTATTTTCTTCTCTCTTCTACTTTTGAAACAGACTTTTCGAATATCTACCGACAAGGGATTGATTGATACAGAAAAATTGATCAGGATTATGGTCTACGAATATTCTTCATAATTAGAACAAGAAATGCAACGACGCTTTTGCAGACAATCGTCCAAATGAAACTGTGAAGAAGAAAAAAAAAAAAAAAAGTCGACAAAAGAAACCTAATAAATGACATGGATATTAAAACAGAGAAAAGAAAGAAAAAGAAAGCCTACACTTCAACCACTGAAAGCGACATTATGTACCTCACACCACTTCTTCTTACACGTTGCATTCCCAAAATGATATGAACCTCCATGGGCCCAAATGTACTGGGCGACCTTTTTCCACGATATCCTCGGCGGTTGCGTGGTATCTTTTAAGCGACAGAAAGAGCCATACGAGCGAGGTGTTCGTCTGCATGATTCAGAACAGGCATTGACTGCTTCACACAGAAGTTGGATCTATACAGTTCTTGTTAGTCAAGGGAAAGAAGGAAGAGAGAGGGGTTATGTCAGAACGTACATCTTTCTCCTGCCATTGTGGTTTCCTCACGCGCTGTTCTTTTGTTTTTGTGAGTGTTCGAAACCTGCCGCGGAGTGTGGATTCTGCTTCTTTGAAGCCGCCGATTCTTTTGATGTCTTTGTATGAAAGGCCGCGGCGCTTGCATTCTATCAGGAATGCGTTGCGGGTGTCGCTGTGGCAGGGGATTGTTCTGATATTCATTCGATCTCGATGGGATGGGTTTGCATCAGGAGTGTGGGTGATGGGGGCGTGAATAGGTTGGTTAAATCGATAAGTGCTCTGATTTTCAGAAACAGAGGGCACTAATTGATGAAACATTTGAGGGGGCATGGGTTGTTCTTTGCTGAAGCCAGAATCAAAGTCTGGTCTGCATGGGTTTACGAAGGAAGGCGATTCTGGAGGGTACTGATCGTGGTCCATGAGAGGGAGACCATGGAAGCAGCCATCGTTGATTACCACCGAGGGATCGAACTCGGGGTTGACGGGACAGTGATAAGGGTTTTCATTAGCGAGACATTGCACGTTGACCCAGCTAGTATCGCTGTGACTGGGGATTTGAGGACGTGTGCTGCTCCATGGACTTGGGATGTCGGATGTCACCCAGGACAGCGGCGTGGTGGCACTGGTGATGCAAGGCACTGGGGTGTGGGTGTAGCTATCCTCAAGGGTAGTGACAGAGCTCACGTCCGACGAGCCGCGAGACTGCTGGAACTGGGAGGAGAGATCCCCGGAACTGTTGTTGTTGGGCAGAGTTTGTCTGCCGAAGAAGAGCTTGTTCTCTGTTGGGTTCTCCACTGGGCCAAACGGGGAGACAGTGTCTTGCTCCTTGTTGTCTTCGGTGAAAGAGGCAAAGTTGTTGGCAGCCAGGTACAGGTTGGGCTTTGGGACTGGATGGACAAGATCGTGGGATGAGTGAGCAGACCTGGGTTCTTCGTCTCTAAAGGGCTTGTTAATTGGTCTTGAAGGTGTTTCTGCCTCCATGGGAGTGAATTCTTCAGGCCAGTAATAAAGATTCTCCTTCAGCGGCTGCCCCTGAGCCATTGATCTTCTGGTAAACATCGTACCAGAACTTCTCGACTGATGATACTCCAACTGTGGTATCCGCGGCTGTTCGCAAGGCTTAGCCTCGACGGCTGTTTCAGCGTTTTCGACAAAAAAGCACTTGGGAGACAATTCTGAAGGAACTCCGTTGTTGTTGTTCTCAACAGTCAACCATCGTTTGGACATATCCGGATCAGCAAGAACGTGAAGCATCGTTTTATAAGACCGTTGATGGTTTCTTCTATGATCGCCCACTACTTCACCGCCGTTGATGGATGACTGTATGTGTATGGATGCTGGATGCAGCATGCGCATTAGGCTTCTTTTGATGCACGTTGGGCTCGGGCTTATCGGGGCACCTGCAGGGTTTTCATGTGTTAGCCTCACGGCATCTATATTTATATGGAGAGGTTTCACCTGCTTGTTCGAGACGGGTGACTTACTGAAAATCCCTTTGACCAACTAACGGCTTTCCGGGATGATAATCGATGGAGAAAGACCTTTGACTGCAGGTTGATGAGAGAGAAAAAGGCACACACCAAGTGACGCAAAAGCAATGGGTGGTTTCAGTGATATGTCGGCTTTGGGCACGAACGTTTCTGGATAGCAGTCCGACAATAGGATTCGATTTCGATTTCAGAGAAGAACAGAGAGCAGTTGGAACAAGCACCTGCTCTTTTGGGCTGAACAGAAGTAAGACAACGACGGGAGAGAACAGAACGTTCGACGATATTCCAACAGGATACGAGAGAATTGTCTAAACAATAGAGAAGGAAGAATTGGATTTCACTCAAGACACGGAGAGATACAAGACAGCATTTTAAATCGATTTCATACTCCCATCCCATCACACACCCCTTTTATCACATACGTCCTACATGTTAGCCTTCGAAATGGCTAATTGCACTAACGGGACTGGATCTTGACACACCCCGGCCAGAGAAGAATGGGCTGAAGCACTATTTCCTTTGATGTTTCAATAAAGTACAACATAGCGATTGCCGAAAAAAAGGAACCGGCGTCGATTCTAGCACCAACCTTATGATCTACGGGCTTGCCTGGGAGGGTGGTGGGGCCCATATTTGCCCATCTTCTGCTGGATGATCAATTGACAAGTCTCAACTTGACGGCCGCCACAAACTCGCAGGAACTCTAATAGTCAGACCATCGTGGCAGAAGCAAGAAAGGGGATGAACGGATGGGGATGGATGGATGATTCCAGAGCTTTAGTCTATGACGGTGTATGCACGCAAGACTAAAAGAAATAGAGGAGGCAGATCATCGAGACGAAACGCATTGACTAAGTGTGTCATTGAACGCGGCTGTTTTACAATTATTCCATCCAGACTCGGATAGCCACATAGGGCAGCTGCTGGAGCATCTGGGCCCATCCAACCTGGCCATCGGCCGAATAGAAGGAATCAGAGACAAGAGGAGGAGAAGAGAGACAGAAACAGAGAAGAAGCGCATAGGTGCAGCTGAACGCCACCCCGAATCGAGAGCGAGGATTTGATTTTTGTTGGGCTCACCATTGATTTGATTTGGAGACGTTTGACATCGGAGAATTCGAATGGCTCCGGCGGATCAGATGGATGTTAATCGTGTATTTCTTTATTCTCTTTATGATTTCATCTATCTTTTTTTATTTACTTTTTTATTCTTTCTTTTCTTTATTCCCGGGTTGGTCTGACAAACTGTGAGTTGTCCTGCCGATCCTGCATATGCGGGTGTCATTCCACCCACTAAGTCCCTAACACCGAAAGAACCGGCTAGAAGAGAGCAAAAAGAGGCAAAGCTGGAAGTTATGAAAGAAAGACGTTTTGATCAAATCAAGGCCAAATCATATCAATCATATTGATAACGTGTGACAGCGGCAAACCAGCCGTTACAACTCGATCGATGTCGATGATTAACTTCGAGGTCTGTCTGTGTGTGAGAATAATCCTTCGAAGGCTACAACCTCCTTTCCCTTCTACAAAGCCAGAACCAAAATGAAAATGAAAAAATAAACAATTACACCGATAATCCGGGAATCTTCCAATATCCCTAGTCCACCTTAGTCTCGTCTAGGGACGTTTGCCAACTGAACCAATTCCATCCCCGGAGATCACCACCCGATGGCTACGTGCATCTGCACCCAATCCCAAAATATCATCACCATCCCAAGCCTATCACAATCCACGGCGGGTAGAAATAAAATTGTGACCGGGACTAACCTTCTCTTTTTTTTTTTTTTTTTCCAATTATTATTGTTGTTTTACTTTTCGCTTTCATCCCCGAGCGTTGGGATGATCTGCGCATGGATTATTGCATCTCGATAGAACCACTCTGTTTATCCATCCCCGCGTACCATCCCCAAGACAGATAGGGATTGTCTCTTGGGCCCTATGTTATGTGCTCATAATAATAATAATGATAAGAATAGCAGCAAAAGTACCTGCAATAATACCATCTATTTGATAAATATTCTCCCCTGTCTACTCCCGCCTCCCGTCTATCCGGTTTGCCAACGGCATCGGCTGGGGCGGATCCAAACGGTTGGAAAACGGGACTTTTGCCTCTCACCGTGCTCTATCATATATTGGTTTTGGTTTTTGATTGATCTGAAAGTCTATACCTTTCTTTATTCTGCATTCTTCATCCATATTGGGCTTTCTGCATTGCTTTTATTCCTTTCCTTCTATTGATTTCTCCATGCTAGAACCCTACGGGATGTCGGGAGTCAGCAGTTTAATCATCTGTAGATAAATCTTTACTCTCAATATATTATCCACTGTAGCTTTGGAATGGTGTATGGACAAAGAAGTCAAAAATCCAGACAATACCCCTCGATTCAAATGAGTGCCCTGAAAATTCCCAAAGTTTTCCATGGATCTATGAATAGAGCATATGTCGATACAAAAAGTCTCACCAGAAAAGCTCATCCCCATGCATTTCTATCACACCCCGAAGTAATAGACGACTGATAATGCAAAATATCGTTAATAAGAATGGGTGACTCCGCGGTCATCGCTTTAACCCGATTTTCGCTTTCCTGCGTCTGTCGGACTCTTGCCTCTCGTCGCTGCCCAAGATGATCCAAAAGTCGGTCAACCAGGAGAGCTATGTTCTGATCAGAAACATCATCGATGATAAAAAGCGAAATGGGTGCCAACCAACCTGACAGCAATGTAAAGGTGACTGCGTACAGTATAGTCGGAGACTTCATGAACGAATGCTCAAGAGGCAAATGGGCAGAAAATAAAATAAGACCAGACATGAGTATCACAAGAACGATGCGGGCTCCTAGGCCGATATAGGTATATAGCTTGCGGTTATGACGGCGTGCTAGTGGCACAAAAGCAGCAAATAATGCCATGGCCAGTGTTGCAGCAACGAAGAAGTAAACGTAGACAAACCCCAAAAGATCCATGTACATTGCTAGCAACTGATCACTTGTCATCTGAATTAAATCCAGTTTCTCCGACGGAGTAATTCCCATACTGGAGAAGAGAGCTGCTGTTACGTTTCCTACGAGATCGTTAATGGTCTCGTCAGTAAGAGAATGGTCAATCCCATTTCCGGGACATAATGGCTTGTTCGGCAAATCACCAAGAATATCAAGAATCGCAGCCTGTTCTCTTACTGCGCCCAGGTTGTAATTGATTTCCATATTGGAAATCGTAGTCCTGAGTAGTTTGATAGCTTTCTCCACAGTTGGCCGTGGTTCTTCGCACGCGTACTGGAAGGTTTCCCGAAGGTAGGTAAGTTTTAATGTGATATCCAAGGCCAGCGCAAGGATTTGGGATCCTTCAAGAAGGAGAACAAGAACCACGTGGAATGGGAAATGAAGCTGGGCCCATACTTGCTGCGAGAGCCTCCCAAATGCCCTCCTTGGAGAAAGATCATAGTAGGCTTGCCAGAGAAGATACTAGACCAAAACGTGAGTAGGGACTAGGTGGAATAGTTTCGAGAGTCATCAGAGACATACCACATTAGTCGTAACACCTAGAATGTGAACAAACGACCATTTTGTCCAGCCTCCCGGCCGTACTGTCTTGTTGACAATCCTCGTGACTGATATGACGCCCTCCCCGATAATGATCAGCGTAAGAAGACCCATTCGCACATTGAGGTGGGTGTGTTGGAATCCGATGTCGGGAGTGAAGTAAGACACTCCCATAACCGTCCACATCTCGACGCCAAATAGCACAAACCAAACGGCCCATAAGTGGGAGCGGAGAATATTTTGTTCTTGGAAGGCAAAGGAAATCTATCAAACAGATAAACCATAAATGTGAGCTCAGTTTAACACATGGTTTGTTTCTAGTTTGAAGATGGGCCTACCCCGATATAGACAAGACTCGAGACAAGAAAGGTGGCAGCTATGCCGCACACCCCTTTGATACTCGGTCTCATCTTCTTATGTAAGAATAATACAGTAACAGCGTACTGTACGGCCAGTAGAAACCGACTGCCACCGAGTAGAAGGCTGAGTGACTTGAATGCCCAGATGTTCTCATCGCGAACCCGTGTTGTGAACCGTGTTCCTGCAGACGCAATACCGACCATGACACCAAGCTGTAGGGCCTTGCAAATTCTTTCGAATACTGAGTCTCGGGCAAAACGAATGTCGAATAAAGTGACTTGAAGCCAGGTGAACCAAATTACCCCGAGAAACCCGACATATGCCCACAAAGCTGGTTTTCGAGATTAGGCATCCTTTCTAAGTCGATAGGGCATCGCCATCAAACACACCTTCTACATTATTGATCTCATGTGTAGCAGTGAACGTAGAAAGGTCTGCGACAAAGAAGAGGTCGAAAAATAGCTCAATTGGAGTCGCGTCCGCATGACAGTAAAGATGTGGAGGGTCACCATCTTTCTCATCAACCGGAGATTCGATCCAAGTTAGGCCCTCGTGCTGGCTTCGAAGGCTACATGAGTTCAGTTCAGAATGACACGATCCATCAATCACTCACTGCTCTGTTTCATCAATCCGCGCGGTCTTACGCAATGGTTGGCGGAACAAGGATAAGAAAGGAGGCCCAGCCATTCTTGGAACATTTTTGTAATATTTAAAAGGCTAATCCATTGGGTATCATAAAATAAAAATGCGTGTAGATGAAGCCGAGTGTCCTGTAATATGTCTGTTGATGAAAAAGTCGAGGCCGCATTATGGAGATGACAATTGCGCCTTCATGCTTCTTTGGTTGGAAAGAGCGACGAACGCGTATTGACCTCAACCAAGAGAGCCGAGGCAAGCACGTAGAAAAGATAGACTCTATCCGGGGTATTAAGCTTCATCTTCCGAATGACCTGCTTCTATTGCCATCGGAGCACCGAAGCTCTCTAATCCCCGCGAATTTTGCATGTCGCCTCTTGAGTGTTCTCCCTCAGAGCCCGGCGTAACCCCAGCTTCTAATCTGAGCCTCTCGTAGTTATCACCAGCTTCCTTAATCAAAGCTTGAATTTCCACTTCGCGTACAGCAATGTCGGCCTTCTCTTTTCTCAGCTCTTCCATCCGGCTGATCATCTGTATCTTCGATTTCTCCATCACAATTAGATTGGTTCTCAGGCGGTCGATATTATTAGAGAGACGAGGAAGTGAAATCATTTTGGGTGGAGTTTTGGGTCGATCGATGCGATCAGTTCCGCCATGGCCCATTGCAGCTCTTGTTTGAGTGGCTTCGTAAGCGGCCTTTTCTTCCAGATCAGAGTCGTCTTCATCTGAATCGACCTCAGCATCGTCGATGAGTTCCCGCATCTCTTCGCGTTGTTTCCGTTTGTGTTCGCGTTCTGCTTTCTTTCCGAGAGATATTCGGCCGTCCTCCACGAATTCGTCAAAGCCTTCAGCGAAATCTTCATCATCCCGGATAAGTCGTGTATCCTTCGGTTCCTCTTCGCGGTGATTAGGGTCCCAGTCGCCATCGTCCACATTGTCTTCGAGGGATATGTAGTCCTCTGCCTTTGTCACGCCATAGTCCTGCTCCTTCGCCAAGCGCGCTCTCCTGGCTTTCTTTTCTCTGATTTCTGATTCGCTTGGAATAACTGACGGGTCTGCCACTTTCGCAATTTCTCCAAACTTGGCAGCAATATCCAAAGACTTTTCTTTCTCTTCATCCGTATTTTTAGGGGTCGAGGGTGTCGAATCCCGAAGTTCTTTCAAAGATTCTGCGCTGTAGCTTGGTCTATCTTCCTGCCCCGCCCTAAAAGCGAGCCGTTCGGATGCCAGTGAAGGTGCCCCGGGTCTTTGAAGTGCGCTTTTTTCCAATGCCTGCCTCCCTAGACCACGTCGTTTGGGCATGATGACCTCGCTTTCCTGCTCGCCATCCTCAGCCATTGATGTCCCATGTGGACCGAAAGATATGCGCGATTTGGATTTTTGTTTGGCCTTGGACATTACAGGTCGCTTGACAACTGGACCTGTGTCTATGCATTGTTAGTTCTTGCTTCATTGGCTCTCACGGAGGGTTTTGTCGGGGAAGATACCGACCTTGCTCGTCATTTCCGTCATTTTCTTCGTCGTCGCCACCGATTTTGCGGGGCTTCCTCCGGTTAGCAAATGCGGAGCTCATAATGAATCGTTTTATGAAAGATCTATCTCCGACAGAATCCGGGAAGATTAAAAATTGATGGGTAGAAATATTGTCAATCCCGCCGCTGCGTCACCGAAGCTCCCGCGTCTTTTGGAGCTTTCAGGAACATCCTTTCTCCGACCCAGCTTATCCCACCGCACGCCTCAAAGTCCGCCGCGACAACTCGCTCGACATCACGGAGGGACATTCAAACAGAACCGGCTAGCCAAGATGCCTCAAGCTCAGCCAGAATTGAAGAAGGTATGTTTTGTCATCAGTCAGGGACTCGGTTTCTTTGATGCTTTTCAGAGTACTCTTGCTAACTGTCTTCGCTCATCAGTATATGGAGAAGCGGGTATTCTGCCAACTGAACGGCAACCGCAAAGTCATTGGCATCCTGAGAGGTTACGATGTACGTTGAAAGATCCTCAATTCCAATCATATACCTTGCCCATACCGGCTTCACGGCATTCTTAATGCCGGGACTACGGGAATTGCACCGAACTGAGATCTAATACTTTGTGGCAGGTCTTCATGAACATTGTCCTTGATGAGGCTTTCGAAGAGAAGCAGGGTGGAGAGAAGGTCGCTATCGGCATGGTGGTAAGGATAAAGTCGTGCGGGAAAAAGTCCGTGCCAGATTGTTGCTAATTCCACATACCTAGGTGATTCGCGGTAACTCGGTCGTCATGCTCGAGGTTCGTATATTCCCAACTCTCGCATCTTATCTCGCAAAGCAAATGGCTAACGTGTGCGATCTTCTTACAGGCTCTGGAGCGGATAAGCGAAAAATAAATGTACATGTCATAGAAACGGGAAGTGGACAGGTCCGAAGGCGGTTTACTTTTCATACACGGGGTCATTTTAATTCAATAAGGAGTTCATGGGACGGTTGCTCATCATGGGACGATCGAAGAATTTTGCTTTCATTCACGCTTGGTTACGTAAAAATTTTACATCTCAATCAGAAGGACGTCTTCTGTGTCTACAGTTTTCTAGGTTTATTTCCACCGGAAAATAAATATTGAGCTGGAAATTATCTCATGATTGCTGTGCAAGATATCATTCATGACATGACAAACCAAGAGGACATCGGGATCATCTGACAGATAGACCATGAGTCAGATATGTCTGGAAAAAGAACGCTAAAAGAGAAGAAAATAAAGGTCTAGAAACAATATTCATTCCAGCCCCCGCGCCTTAAAGCCAACCTCCACCGATATGGAAAGAAAGTAGCAGTATAAGATACAATGATGAATTTAAAGTGAAGTAAAACATTAGAAAATTTATTTCGGTTTTTGACCGAATTTCAGTTTTAGTTTGAACCCGCCGCCTCCAGGGGTAGACGGGGTCGATGGAGTAGCTGGCGTTCTCGGTGCAGCTTGGGGGCAGGGGAAGAGTGCTTTGGGATATGCAGCTTGGGAATCTTGGGAACTTGTGGGCTTGCATGAGATGTAGCGGATGGTGTGCTTGAACCAATCTTTGACTGCTTGAATGTGATGCGAGGGCCCGGGGGTGGCATTCCCTGCTCCTCTCGCTTGCGCTTTGCGGACGCTGCCGATGCGTCTTTGGAGGGCGCGAGGGTTGTCCGGACACGACTGGACCGGTAGAAATGCATACGTCCCTGGATAACATTAATATCAATGACATATCGTATGGTATATAACTTAGGGCTTTACCTTTCCAAGATGTTTGACTTTCCAGTATCGCGGATATTTTAGCGATACCATGACGGAGGAAACCGTGTCATATAAGACCTTGCAGAGATCGGAAAATTCAAGAAGTTCAAGTACTCCGATGCATGGTGAGTTGCATGCGGACCAAAGAGACTCCTTCAAAGTTTGATCGCCGGAGACTTCGTTCTTGAGAGCCTCCAGCGCCCCGGTGACAGTTTGCCTTCGCGCAAGATCTGCTTGGCGGACCTCCGTAGAGGATTCTTGCTCGATAATCAGGCCATCTGCTTGGACTGATGGCTCTGAAGTTGGTCCACTGCCAAATGCAACGGGCGCTAGGGCCTTTCCGAAGAGGCCATGGAGCCGCCGCCTAATCCAAAGCGATGAGTCGCTAGACATGGTAAAAATAAACCACCTAAGGAGCTCCGGGCTCCTAAACAAATCAAGCTCGACTAGGCACTCGAAAGCATCCAGGCGCAGCAAGTCGTAAGTTCCAGCCCGGGTATAGGGGAGAAATTGCATCACATCGAGGTCCAATGCTTTCCCTTGCATCAACTGCATTTGGCAATGCAGTGCAGCTCGTGAATAAACGTTTTGGAAAGAACTCGACCACTCGTCCATTCTCCGGTATCGGTCGATTTCGGCAATGGCATCCTTTTCCAATTGTTCTTCTGCCTGGACTTCAAGGACTCGTTCCATGTCGAATTCATCCAAGTCCTCGGAGCGAGAAGACTCAACTCTCCCCAGCATTGCGTGGCACAATGACCGCATTAAAGTTGCCACATAGAAATTATCCGAGAACTAGTGGCTGTATGAGAACAGGAATCTAACTCAGGTAGTTGGACGATTTTCTTACCTCATTGTTGGAGTTATCGTTGAATTTTAACTTATCGAAGAGGAATCGCTTTACCCTCATCGGTGTCTTGCCATCATTATCCCGGACCTTGGATATGGCTTCCGGGATGGCTAATTGGAGAACATATGCAGCTCGATCAGAAAAGTCATTTGATCGGGTCATGGGCGAGCCTGGAATGCAAAAGAGCTCCTGGAAAGCCCTCTCAAGATGGAATAAACCTAACCAGTTGATTTCTTCTTTAGCATGCTTGACCAAGGCTCGCGCAGCAGCCTCACGGATCCCATAAAAGTATCTACGATCCATGAGTGTGCGGACAAATATTGTGGAGATCAATGGGTGCTCTCGTTGGGCGGCCATATATTGCAGGGACTATTGAGTGGTCAGTGAAAAGCAATGGAATACAGAACTAAGAGGGGCTAACCTCTAGCTGGGCTATGACATCTCGATCCTGTTGTAGTTGAGAAAGATACATGTAGCCCGGCATCACTAGTGAGAGTTTGCAGATCCATTCGAAATCTGCATCCATCCGAATCCATTCATATGATTCTTGTCCCATTCGCTCTTCGTCTTCCTTGCTCCAATCGGCGAGCTTCCACTCTTGCATCTCATCCTCTGTCTGTAACACATCACCGAGGCAATAGAGCAAAACATCTTCTTGGACTTCCGCATTGAGATCACCTGACGTGGCAGCGGCGCGCTCCTTCTGTCTTTTGTTGCGTTTTAAACGCTTATACTTTGTGTTATATGGGATGTCGAATTTTGTGACACCCTCTTTGATTTCAACAATGTGTTCATACGGCGTGCCGTCAGCTTCGTGAATCCGAATCGTCATAGAGCCCGAGAAAACCGGCTGGACTGTGCCAGCGTAGACGCCCCGAACTTCTTCCTTGACATCTCGCATAAACGCATTTTTATCCAAATCACGAGTAGTTGGCTGCTCGGATTGAACCTGCTTGATCATCATTTCAACCACAAGCTTTTTCTTATTAAATCTTTGGGTGGCTTGAAACCGCGGACAGCCGGCACCGTAAACCCATTGACCGAAAAACCCATCCAATTTTGCGTGGCCTAACCGTTCGCAGGTCTTCTGGAAGAGCGAGCTAGTAACGGCGCCGTTGGGTATGTCGCCCATTCGAGCGTTCAAGAACAGCCGAGAAATAATCCGGGACATGGTGGCCTTCCCACTAGCTTTCGTGAGTCGTCGATCGAGAATGAAAAGGACAAGAGGAGCTTTGAGTGCAATGAACTCTATTTCAGAAGGGTCAAGCTTCAAAATAGTTCCCATGTCGTAGATTGATGGACGTTCATAATCCAGGTCGCATACCCTGTCCGACATTTGCTTGTGCCGGAAACGATATTCATTGTTGCCGCAAAGTTTTCTCATGAAGGTGTCTGTTATGTACCATGCGACACCAACCGTAACCCAAGTGTCAACGGGTTCCTTTGGAATAATGTTTACGCCTATCCATTGGCACGATAAAGCATGGACCAGTGACCGTGTTGAGTCATACATCAGGTCAATAACTTCTTCAGGGAAAAGTAGGTGGTTGCTGCAAATCGACAAGCACGCTGTTGGCATAGTGTCCTCGGCTGTATCATCCACGAAGCACATTTTATAGCTGGAGAATGGATATGATCCATAGGTTAGCGAAAAGAAATCAATCGCTTTCGCCATCGGAAAGTTGGTATTTCTGACTTCGTCACCTCTCCCAGGAAGGCAGAATGCATGTAGAGGAATGGCATTTAGACCAAGTTGCTCGTCCTGATCGCTTTCACGGAAATCAGACAGATTGACGTATTCGAAAGGCCCTACAGCAAATCCAAGTTGTTGGGCTGAAAGGGGCGAATAGCATGCAAATGAAACTGTCTTCTTGCTAGGATCTTTGGGATCAACAATCTCATCTGTCATATCTCCCGAGCAAACCACCGACAAATCCAACGTCTCATCATCGGGAGAGATATAACGGCCATTTCCAAGCGAAGTTTTTGGTCGACCAGAGCCAGTAACACCGGATCCATCCCGATGTTTACGGTCGAAAATATCACCCAACGAACATGGGCATTTGACCGATATCTCCCATGTGCAACGCGATGAAGGGTCATCAACGCAAGGGAAGAGGGGGCAGCCGACACCATACCCAAGGGAATTTGTCGTATAAGCGTGCGGATAGCGTCTATCACCATTTTCCACCCCTACAAACTGCAACCCATCCCGTATATTTTCTATGGAGAATTCGACATTAAGTGACAGAGCCGTAAATCTTGGAAGCGTAGTGTCTGCTGTTTTGGGGCCCGTTCCATCAGCGTCATCGGTGGCACCGGTGGCACGCAGTGCCATTTGATCCTGAGCCTCGATTGAAAAAGGGTCGAGTTCGTCGATCCGAACACTTTTCGGGATTATGACCAACAGATCAGGGTCTGGCGGACTTTTTAAGAGGCCATCGATCTTGGAAGACAGACGCTGGTGGTAGTGTGGGCCGTACAGCTGGAGCGACTCGTAAGGGTCTGCATATTTGGTTGTTGCAGCCTTTCCATTAACATTCAAGCGTTTAAGCTCACCCTGCCGGAAATTCAAGCGGATGGTTCTGAGGTCTTTGGAGTGCGGGTGGATCGTAATTTCCGTCTTGCCTTTGAGGGCCTTGTTTGCGAAATCTATCTCCAGCTCAACCCTCTGATGTGCGACGGTGTAGCCCAAGCCAGGCCAGACAGGGCCGGCTGGTGTTTCGACAACGCCAGGCATCGCGCGAGATACTCAGTCGTGGACTGCGCTGTGAGCGCTACGCGAACCATCCACCGTCATGTCCAAGCTCACTGAGCCATTATATCAGGTCAAAATTCGGTATAATCGGAGGCGCGAAGGATGTAGACGATACGGAAGAAGTGAAAATAGTGATTGGGATGTTGGAGCTTCGACAGCGGGGAGCGATCGGAGAAAAGAAAACAGGATACAGCGACTGGGCGAGGTGCAAAAGGCTGTATTCAGGTGAGGCTCATTAAAAAATAGTATGTATTCGTATTGTGAGGTCGAGTGTTATAGCAAAAGTGAAGAGAAAAGACTTTTTGTCGTCTCAGCATCAATCATCATTCACTTTCTGCTCATGTCGCGTCCGCTACGTCGAGAGCTGCGGAGCTCGCAACAGCCCGGCGACACGTGATTGTCGGTCGAGGAGTGGGTGCATTGCCCGCCGATCACAGTCTCACACTTCTCCTTCCGGCACGGGGGCAGCCTTGGCCTTGCGCTCTTTTTTCCCTCACTCTCTCTTCAAATAGAACACTTTGCAACTGTGCTTCGCCACACGCTTCCCCCCCTTTACTGATCTCCGGAGTTTCTCAAGTCTTTTTTTAAAAAGACAATTCGCCCTTTCTGGGTTACTGATTCCGCTTCTTCAACGGTCACGCGATGAACTAGACACCCTCAACCAACCCTTACTGCGACCTTACGACATTTGAATTGTTCGATCAGATTAGACAAGATGAGTTGGTTTATGAGGAAGGCCCGCGGTAAGCTCTGGAATGCGTCTCTTGTGCTCAAAGTACGTTCCGAGGCTAATCTATATTCTGTCTCGCAGAGGCCCAGGATTCGCTTTCCGACGATATCTTGCTGCCCCTCAAGTCTTACAAGTACTCGAGTGTGGACAAGTCCTTCATTTCTAGATATATTTTGAAACATTACGTATGCAATAATCCATCCCGCAAATGAAGATTCTCTGACAACAGTGGTTTGGTGTTTAGTGGAATGCATTCGTCGAAGTTGTCCCACTCTGGATCGCACCCAACATGGTCACCCTTTTGGGTTTCTTTTTCATCGTGGGCAATATCTTTCTCATTGAACTTTTCATGCCAGATCTTATTGGACCGGTAAGTGCAGCCAATACCATCCTTGGATTCGGTCCCTGAATTCTCACTGACTTCTGGATACTCAAGGGGCCCTCGTGGTTGTATTACAGCTTTGCCTTGGGAATGTGGATGTAGGTCAAGGAACAGCGTGCATTGGTGCTTTGGATGCAACTAACAGTCTACAAGGTATTCCACACTGGACAATGTCGATGGCAAGCAGGCACGAAGGACAGGAACATCTAGTGGTCTGGGAGAGCTTTTTGAGTCCGTATCCACCGCGAGCAGCTGAAAAGACGGAACACTAACTATGTATAGCCATGGAATCGATTCATTGAACTGCACTCTTGCTAGCTTGTTGGAGACCGCAGCAATGGGTTTTGGCTCCACGAAGCTCGGAGCGTACACTGCCCTGATTCCTTGCCTCGCCATGTACTTCTCGACGTGGGAGACTTACCACACACATACTCTATATCTCGGCTACTTCAATGGTCCAACTGAGGGTCTGCTCATTGCCATTTCCCTCATGATTGCTTCTGGAATCTACGGTCCCCAAATTTGGTCGCAGCCCATCACCGACTGGTTGAACTTCCCACAACTCTTTGGCAACAATTCCGTGAAAGATCTATGGCTTCCTATTCTCGCCTTCGGGTTCTTTGTTGGACATCTGCCGGGCTGTGTCTTGAACGTGGTCGCCGCTCGAAAGAGCCAGAATCTTCCTGTTGCGCCCATTTTCAAAGAGTGGATCCCAATGATTGTCTTTACGGTTTGCAATGTGGCCTGGCTCTTTTCTCCTTACTCGACACTTCTGGCCAACAACAGACTGGTGCTCTACTGCTGGACCATCTCCTTTGTCTTTGGCCGCATGACCACCAAGATCATTCTGGCTCACCTGACAAGACAGCCTTTTCCTTTCTGGACTGTGCTCCTTACTCCCCTCGTTGGTGGTGCAGTGCTTGTAAACCTTCCACATCTGGGTTTCCCTATCATCAGTGACTGGGTTGAACTACTGTATCTCCGGGCCTACCTTCTGTTTGCCTTTGTGATATACATGTACTGGGCTGTCCTTGTCTGCAACAGAATCTCGACTTTCTTGGGCATTAACTGCCTGACCATCCGTAAGGACAAGTCGGCCGCCAGAGAACGGGCTTTCCGCGAGGTTGTTAATCACAACGAGACCGCAAACAAAGATCATTAATTGCTGACATTCGGTATCAGGATATCACCCTTGGATAAACCTGAGTCTTAGTTTTTAAATCGAATGGCCACTTGATTCGATCCGAGAATGTTACTGGCCACATAAACCGGCAACCAAGAAGCGAATGAGCCCGTATGGAATACTGAGGTGCTAACTATGTGTGGACATGGCTCTTGCTATTCCGAGGAGCTACGGGTGATGCTCAATCTTCTTTCCCCCCCCTTTTTTTTTTTAGAACACATTTCCTTGTCTTGTGTATACGAACTCTTGGCTGCATTTATGCTTCTGATACCCGTTTGCATATGCCCATGTTTCTTGAATATGTTCACGATCCCCCATTCATTGTTCAGGCGCAACCACTTAGTAATATGAGAGGGCTCTGAAGTTGGAAAGTCTCCCAGGCAATTATAATGATAATACCAATAGTTTAGATGGAAATATAACTAACTAGAATACACATACCTAGTACCAGAACCAGGAGCACCAGAATTATTAACAAGAATTAATCAAAAAAAAAAAAAAAAAAAAGAGTTTGAAGGATTATACAAGACCACGATCGGGCACATGACTTGCTTATTGCTTCTTCCCTGTCAACCCCAGAGCATCTGTCACCGACGACAGTCCCAGGCTTCCCAACAACTTGTCAATGCCTAGGCCACCCAGCAGCCCATGCACGATAGGGCCGAGTCCAAGGCCTTCAAGAAGACGACCAACAAGGCCCAGTACACCGGTCAGTAGAAGACCAACAGCAGTGATAATCTGGAAGAGCGGTTCGCTGAGAAGAGCCCAGAGTGGATTGAGCTCCTTCTTTGCATGAGGCATATCTGCAATCAGCCTACGGCCATTCTCAACGGTCTTCATGACAAAGTCTGTCATTTCCTTGAGCTGATCAGCCAAGCCGTATTCCTCCGGAGATGCTTCATGCGATGCAGCGCGGGCTTTTGCCGTGGCAGCGATACGGCCATCTGGGTCCAGCGCTCGAATTGCACCATTGCATTCTTGAAGGACTTGATTGCCTTGCTCCAGCAAAGGCTTGACATTCTGAACCAGTTTCTCCTCGTCCAACTCGTCGCGTGGTGTACGGTCGGCTTTTTCGATATGCTGGAAATGTCAGTCAGAAAACGTCCTTATTTTGGGGGTTTCAATATGGGAAAATATATATACCTCTGTGATCATATTGCAAATGGGACGGAGGGAGCCCATTGCATGTCCAACAATGCTACTCATCTTCTTCGCCAAGTCTCGATCTTCAGTGGCCTGTTTCTGGGCCCCCAGCTCTTCTGGCGATGGTCCTACTTCTTCCTCTGGGATATTTTCCAGCAGAGTGCACTCTCCCATTTTGTTACCATCATTATCCACAACGTAGCCGTTGTCATCGATTTCCTTGCCGACGAGGGTTCCCAGATTACCTGAGGTCAGTTTCCCTATGAGGTTGCCATCTGTGTCGCGCACCTCGCCTTCGCGAGTGACTTTGCGACCAGACATGGGGCTGACACTGCGCTTCTTTTCTTCGGGCTCCCAGCGCTCAGCTTTCCCAATCGAGTTTCCATTCTTGTCAAGCACATCTCCATCTTCATCGACCTTGCGACCCAGGAGTCGCTTTGGGTCTCCTTCGATGAGACGTCCAATAATACGACCAGAGGTATCAGCCACCGTTCCATCTTTGCCAACTTCGGCGGCCTCGAACCCGTAAAATGGCCCCTCGGTCTTCTCCTGCTCAGATCCATGGATGAGGTCTGCTTTGCCGATTATCTTGCCATCGTCACTCCAGATCTGACCTTGGCCATCGACCTTTCTGCCTGCAAGTCTCTTGTCACCTGAGGTAATACGACCGTAAACCGTTCCTTGAGCATCAACGACATTGCCCGCCTTATTGACCATCTTCCCCTGCAGCGAAGACAAGTCCACCTCTTCTACCTCCTCCTTGGGAGGCTCGTATGGCTCCGCATGGCCCTTGACGCTACCAAACTTGTCCACAATGTCGCCGTCTTCGTCCACAATACGGCCTCGAAGCTTCTTGGGGTCGCCTTCAGTGATTTTACCGATGATGTTGCCGTCTTCATCCTCGACTAATCCCTCCTTGTTCACGACAAGGTTGTCAAGTCCAGCAAATGGACCTTCTGGCTTGTTCTCGCGCTCGTTCTCGGGGATAAGTTCAACACGACCGATGACCTTGCGTCCATTGTAGATTTGGCCATCATCGATCTCTTTGCCGGCGACTTCTTTCAGGTTTCCATCTACCACACGTGCAATCGGGACGCCCTTTGGACCAATCACGTATCCCAGCTTGTTGGGGGTAAGACCATTCAAGCTGGAGAGGTCGACTAATTCAAGCTCAGACTCCTTTGGCGGTACCCAGTATTCAGCTTTGGCAATAGAATTACCAAATTTGTCGATGACATCGCCGTCTTCATCCACTGCGCGGCCTAAAAGCTTTTTGGCATCTCCCTCGACGAGTCTGCCCACACGCTTCTCGTTGTCGTCTTCTATCCATCCATCCTCAACAACGTGAAGACCTTCCAAGCCCGCGAAAGGTGGTTCTTCTTCATTTTCATCGAAAGCGATGGTTTGGGCTTTACCGATGACGTTGCCTCGACCGTTCCAGAACTGGCCCTTGTCGTCAAGTTGGGCGCCAAGCTTGGTGATCTTTTTGGCGTCGCCTTCGATCAGCTCGCCCACGGGCCTGCCAGTAGAAGTGCTCACAATGTTACCTGCCTTGTTGCACTTTAGCCCCTCCAATGTAGAGAGTGGAGGTAGGTTCTGGGCGGCTTCCACAGCATCCTCACTCGTCTCCTCGGTGATGTTCTTGACCTCGTCGGGTTCTGGAACAGATTCTTCGGCCTCTTTCACAGCATCCTCGGCGACTGACTCTGTGTTATCAACCATGTTCAGAGGAACATCACTCTGGGCTGTCTCAGTGGCATCTTCTGCGTTCCCAAGAGCGCCATTTAGCTCATCGGGAGGGGTTTCTTTGGCGCCTCCAACACTATCCACAGCATCCTTGGCGGTATTCAAAGCATCTCGAGCTGTCTGGGCATTATCTTTGGCCTGGTCGAGAGGAACCGATTCTTCGGTGTCTCCAACACTTCCTAAGGCTTTTTGAGCGTCTTCGGGTAGAACATCGGCGCGGCCAATTAGGTCACCGTCATCGTCGAGGACTTCCCCTGCGTTATTGAGTGTATACCCCACCAGGTCTTCTGGATCTCCTTCGGTGATCTTTCCAATGGCCTTGCCAGCGGCATTCTTGATGATACCGCCCTCCGAGGTGGGGAGGCCGTCGAGGTCGGCGATATTCGTCACAACATCCTTGACCTGACCCACTGCGGGCTGTACATGGTTCGGAATATCCGTTGCCCCTTCGGTAGCATCCTGGACTGCATCTGGCAGAACCTCGACGCGACCAATAAGATCTCCATCCTCGCCTAGGATCTCGCCATCGTCTCCAATCACCTGTCCGACAAGATCATCGGGCTCCCCTTCCACCACTTGACCCAAGGTATTTCCCGCCTGGTCCAAGATATTCCCACCCTCGCCAACCTCTAGACCTTTCAAGCTTGACAGATCGAGAGGGACGGCATCATCCACAAAATCCTGGCCTTTCTCTGCTGTATCCTGGACCGTATCCTTGACCTGGTCAGCAAGACCATTCGTCACCTTGCCAGCCAGACCAGCAGTGTTCCCGAGTGGAGTAGCAGAGCCGGATGCCTGGGCCTGGTCAGCCTTTGGGACAGGAGAAGCTAGGCCACGCTGCTCATTGTTGGCTATCTTTGGCTTTGGGGAGGATATGGCAGGCTTCTGTACGATATCGTCTTGGATAGGTGCTTGATTCTTGCTTTGGAGCTTGCGGGGAGCACCCTTCTTTGGCATGGAGCTCGGCTCAACCTTTGACATGGTGCTGGAGCCAGATGCCTTTCGAGTCTTGGTTGGGGTGGAGGAGTTTCGTTCAGTGAGCTTTGGAGCTCTTTCGGCGATGGGAGAAGACATTCTAATTATATTTTGCTGGGATCAAATTGGCTAATAGATTAGTTATGGAAGGATGGATACTTCAACGTGGGGGTTACTAACAAGTTTGAAAGATAAAATGCGCGTTGATTTGGTCGTGGATTTCGTCAATCGAAACAAGCGTCAATATATAGTACAATGATAATAAAACGGATCGTCACTCGATCAAGCGTTAAGAATATAATTTCACAAAGATGATATTATAAAATAAAACTGTTGTTCTGGATTCTTCAACACCGTACTTTGACCTCATATAAATCTTGTCGAGAAGTATACATCCCATGCACCTACGTCATGACCTTACGACATCATCGACATACACACCTCGACAAAAGACCAGGAATTCGATCTGTGGCTGACCATGCTGATCGGGAATATGCAATGCACAATGATCAGAAATCCGGTTGACAGCCCGTCAACAGGCTGCATTCTCTGGTACAGACGGGATTATATCCATGGATGGATGGGACGGGTAAAGAACGGTTGATCGAATCAGAATGTACAATTGGCTGTCACACGGTACCTATGTTTACTGAAGAATGGCTTTGTCCTTTCATTTGAGTCCACTTTTTCTATCTTCTCCGCTGTCTCATGTTGTGTTTTGGAGGTGGGCTGAAGGTGTTGTGATTGATGGACGGGGATTCTGGTTGGTTGGGGATCATTATTGCGTCAGAGGCTATCCATATAGTACACATTAATTGATATTTATTATTATGCAAATATATCTTTCTCTACTATCAGTCAATCATAACGTCTAATTCTATGTAGACAGCTGTTCAGCAGTAACAACCGGTGCAAGTTGAGAATACCTGATTAGAACATTATCAAAAGACCGAGAAAACATCCATATCGGATCCGAATGGCAGATCGTCTCAGCCACTTTCACCCAACTGATATCATCACCAGCCTATCACAATTGCATCTCAACCCCAGGTTGTTTTCTCCAGTGGCTTGAAGCGAAATTCATAAGACGATAAAACAAGATCAATTCGGTGGCTCCGATGACGTGCAGGTCTGGCGTCAGACCGCGTGGGGTTGACCCACCATATATGTACTATGTATTGGATTTGCAGTGTAATGGATGGTGTCATGTAAACTATATTAGATTAACTGATGAGATGGATGATGGTATTCGGGGTGGGCTTGATGGTGATTTGTTCGATCTGCTGACTATCATATGTTGATGTTACCAGTTTCTTCTAGGGGTCTGTTGATGCTCAGATCAGGGAATAGTATTTTTATTGCTGTCTTCTTCTCACGATCCATGGATTGGAATTCTCGATTGTATTTTGCTTTGATGTAATGCCATTTTGATCGACTGTGATGATCTGGTGGCGTTAATAAACACTATCAAGTAGTTATCACCGTACCAAGTAGGATGTAGTTCACAGCAGTAGGAGAGTATGTGCAGTTTTTGTAGTTTGGATAGTGATTTCCAAACAATAATTTTGCTTGAACTGATTTGTGTGATGATAGCGGGGCAAATAAAATACCTCAGCCTCACACCTCCTCAACTCCACTGCAACTTCAACAAAGCAAATGGCTTCTTCTCTGTCCCCATCATCAGGCCGGGACTGCCTCTCCAGTCTTCCTATTGAACTCCTCACATCAATTCAATCTTACTTGCCTAACTGCGACATCAAATCTCTGCGCTTAACATGCACATTCTTAGCTAAGGCAGTGCAACTCCGTTTTACACGTGTTTTCCTGTCTGCTAATCCACACAATATTAGAGTCTTTCGTGCAATTGCAGACCACAAAATATTCCACAGGAAAGTTACTGAAATAATCTGGGATGATGCGCGCTTCATCAAGACCCCGGACTTGGAGGCAACCCACCCTTCTGAGCTCGATGGAGTCTTGGGCATGGACCCTGATGAAGGATGTCCCTACTGGTTTTCCAAGGAATGCAAAAAGAACATCACACATTTGAAATTCCGAAAGGGCCAGGACGTGGAACGGCCAGATCATATAGCTCGGGCGGATCAGGTTGCTGCACAGCCGTCATTGAGGGTATGTTGGCAGTATTATCAGAATCTGCTACAGCAACAGGAAGATGTACTCGTCTTTAAGAGCGATGTCGATGCTTTCATATACGGACTGAAGCGGTTTCCGGCACTGAAAAGAGTTACAATCACACCTGCAGCTCATGGATGGTTGTTCGCCCCGTTGTATGCGACACCGATGATCCGAGCATTTCCGTACGGATTCAACTACCCGATTCCACGGGGATGGCCAACATCAGGAGACGCAGAGGCACCACCGTATGCTTATTCATGGCAAGATATGGATGAGAAAAAGAAGGATCAGTGGCGTGGGTTTCGTATTGTTACGCGTGTGCTCGCAGAGCAAGAGCATAACATCACAGAACTCCTCTGCAACGTCAACCAGCTTCCCACTGGACTCAACTGTACGATGTTTGATTATCCATGCGAGGAATACGATAATTTTGCATCACTACTTAAGCGCCCGGGCTTTTCTCATCTTGACCTTCCCATGATTGTCCGCGGAAAGGAGACTGTTCCTTGGCCGTCGCTCCGTAATGGACGTCTTCTTCAACAGGCTTTGGGTGAGGCAAAAGACATGGAATATCTCAGGCTGTGGACATCAGCCGAACCCAATACAATTTACGATGCAATTTTTATAAATGGCATTGGGTCTCTCCGCAGATTTGTCCCACTGCAGACTCTTCTTCCCGTGGGTAAATGGTCGAAACTCCGCCACTTTGGACTATCACGCTTCCCTGTCGTACAATCCGACCTGGTTTCCATTTTAATTGCACTACCAGAAACCATACGCACCATCGAGCTAAGCTTTCTCTATTTCATCCATGATGGCGGCAGTTATCATGACCTACTCACTGAGATTCGCGACAAGTTCCGTTGGCACGAGCGAGATGCGGCCGCGAGGCCCAAACTTATTATCGGTGTGCCGACAAATACACCTCATGTTGGAGTTGGCATCTGGATTGAAAATGAAGTGCACAACTTTCTCTACAAATTCGGACCGAATCCATTTTTCGATCATTGCTCGGATTATATTGAGTGTGGGGTGGGGATTGAACGAGATTCATTCGAACCCGAGCATGAAAGGCCTAATGCAGAATATTCGACTTTGGTTCAGATGGGATATTACCGTGAATAATTTCGGAGGTTTTACCTAGACTTGTACGATGTCTAGGAAAACAGCGACGTCAAAAATTAAATGAATATCACTTGATCCATCGGAGATGAAGCTGCGGCACTGAGCCGGCGAGAGTCAATCCTGGAATGTTTAGATTTATGCTAGCCCAACCACCACTCACGACGCACGCAACCGTTTCGAGAAGCTGCGCTATACACTAACTGGGGTTGATTTCTGTCATTGGCTTTGGATATGGGAGAACCAGTCCAAAGCACTCTTAGATTGGCGACACGTAGTAGCAAGTCGCAAGGTTAATGACTCGCACCTGCATTGATCTTCTGTTCGAAAAGCCTCGTTCTTATCGCATCTTGATCTGAATGGCTTCCAAGACACCAGGATCAGAACCCCTGGGGAGCTCCAATGCTTTAGACCAATCGTGTATGCACATTATACAAGGCATCAGTCCTCGGAAAGACGCTGTGAGGGTGGTAGCCATATAAAAAACGCCACACCTTCAGCTCTCGGGATTTGATGAGAAGCAAGAAGAGCCACTGAGGTTACAGAAAACCCTGGTCACCTCGATGAACAAGCCCCGCAAATATGGCTGTGCTGTGTTGTTGCGATTTAGCGGAGTAAGCGCTGCGCCGCTTATACAATCCTTACGTTTTGCCTCATCCTATCATACCAACACCACTCAAAGCGCCAGCCTTGAGCTGGACGACGTAGCATGCTGGATAAATCTGCCTTGGGCGATTTGTACCCCTCTTACTGGGTTTGTTTTCTATATAAGTTCCTCGTTCCTCCCTCAGAAAACCATCTACTTAGCTCTTTATTCAAGGCTTATACAAGCGACGCTTCTTTGTATTTCTGATTGTGTCATCACCAGATCTCCTCTTTTCAATCACTCTTAATCACTCAACATGCCCCCCAGAGGACGAAAGCCAGTTCAAAAATGGTCCATGTATCCAGCACTCCACGAAGACGTCTGTCGCCTACTAGATGAAGAAGAGCTCACTCTCGACTTCTACACAATCGACGAAGATAAAGGCTGCATCGAAGACCGTGACACCAACATAATGGGCCGATTTGTATGCCGCAACAGCGCCTGTAAATCGAGCGGGTGGTCGAGCAAGAAAATCGCCATCACAATACGCATGTACTCCGGGCAGAGGTACAATGCAAGAGTGTACCACCAACGCTGCAAGAGCTGTAACAGTCTCAGCCGGCCAATTCTGGATGGCTCTTATGCGGAACGAGTCACTTACTGGGTTAAGAAGTGGAATGGGGTTGAGGTGGAGAAGCCGACTACATTCAGTGAGAGCAAAGGTCCTCATAATAGTCGACTGTGTGAGGGATGCAAGGCTGGTCATTGCAGTGAGATGGGACGCGCAAACTTGGTTACAGTAATGAGCAAGTGAGTTTGGGGACCAGCTTCGTCTTGTATTCGGCTAATCGCTGTTCAGGTTGGCTATCTAGATATGGTAAACATATCAGATTGGATGAGCATTTTGGAATCGACAGGTTATACGAACTGGGATAATACTAAATGCCATTTTATGTTTATTTTGATCTGAGTTTCTGATGCTATCAAATGTTGTCAGTTGAAGCCCGTACCTGAATGTAATAGAAGGCATTCAGTAGCCATCCTGTGAAAGTAGTGATGAAAATCCCAACGTTTATGTCGAAATATCGATTCCTACCTAGGCTTATATGTATACTCAATAACAAATATTTTTGTATCTCATCAACAAACAGTAATAGAATGCCAGATTACACTGTCACTGACAGATAACGTACGCCCAATACGGTCTAGTGTCTCCCCAATCCAGTCGGGGACTTTTCCATCTTCGATCTCTCCAACATTATCTCTTCTTCTTTTTCCTTTCCTTCTTCGTCAAAATACAAATATCAATCAAAGATCCATCAAAAAGTTGATCATTTCCAATTCCATCTTGTTCATTTCCATTCTAGGAAAGATGCCACCCCGCATTCCTATCAGCAAGAGTAACACTGCTGGCCGGCCAACGGCGCGATAATAGCACGAGACTACAACAACCCCTCTCCGGAGACTTGGCCGATCAACCAATAACTCTAGGACTTCCGATGTTGGCGGCAGCTGTGTCCTGATAAGAGTTATTTGTCTGATAAAACGTTATACAAATTCACGACAGCCTCCCTGTCAAGGCGATGCAGAATATCCCCGTCGGCTTTGCTATTCCCCGCAAACAATTCCCCCAAAGATGGAGAGTCCTAAAATCGCACCCGCTTCCAATGCAAGGCCCCTTGACGACAGCAATGGATCTGGGGCCGTCCAGGTTCAGAATGCGGATGAGTTGCGACTGGCGCAAATGGGTACGTTGACTTGACCTTTGGGTGACTTCTGCTGATGGTTTGTTTTCTAGGCCATGAACAAGAATTAAAACGTCACTTTTCAGTATGGAGTTTGATCGGGCTGGCTGCGAATTGTACCATTTCATGGACTGGTGGGTGAGCACAAGACACACAGGGATTGTCTATAACTCTGACCCCGACATTTCTAGGTCTTGGTCTTGGCCTGATAACAGCTATCGATGCCGGTGGGCCTGGTGCACGTACGAAACATCCTTCTATTATAACTATACCAAATTTTATATCTGACCGTCTCAGTCATCTACGGCTTCATCCTTGTTTTCATCCTCCAGTCCTTCCTAGCCGCATCCCTGGCGGAGTTTGTTTCAGCATACCCTGTCGAGGGAGGTATGTACCACTGGATTGCAGCGATCGCCCCGAAACGTTATAACAGTGCCTTGAGCTTTGCAACGGGCTGGAGTACAGTATTTGGATGTATGTTGGCTATGGCAAGTGCGTAATAATGGGCGAAACTAATAATTCCAGGGATCTTTACTACCGCTTCTACCAATCTGATCTATGCGACAAACTTTATGGCTCTTATTGCCCTATACAAGACAGATTTGGTGATACAGCCCTGGATGACCTTTGTGGCGTACCAAGGATTCAACATTCTCACATCCGGGATAGTGATGTTTGGAAACCGCTTCATTCCAGCCATCAATAAGTTTTCATGTGAGTCTTTCTCATACTGATATGGAAGTCATCTAACAATCTATCTTTAAGTATGCTACCTGCAACTGGCGTGGTTCGTCATCATGGTCACAGTCGCCGCCTCAGCGCCCACACACAATGATAGCAAGTTCGTGTTTAGGACTTGGATGAATAATACTGGCTGGGAGAACAATGTAATTTGCTTCATCACAGGGCTCGTTAATCCGCTGTATTCGCTGGGTGGACTAGATGGGATTACCGTATGCATTTTCTTCCAATTTTCGAAACAAGACTAATCGGATACAGCACATCACCGAGGAAATGCCAAACGTGGGTATCTATATACTTTTGAATTGGAATAGTAATCACTGACCTTTAAAGCCTGGAAGAAATGCTCCTTTGGCACTTGGTGAGGCTCATCAGCCCAGAATGCTTAATAAAGAAAAAGCAAAATAGACTAACAATACTCTTCGATAGCATGCACTATCAGCATAGCCTTTGTCACCGGACTGACCTATCTGCTCAGTCTAATGTTCTCTGTCCAGGATTATAAAACGCTGGCTAGCTCTCCAACGGGTCTCCCTTTGGCTGAGATCTTTCGACAAGCAACGCAAAGTCGTGGTGGTGCATTCGCTCTAGTTTTCTTGTTATGGGTTGCCCTGGGCCCATGTATGATCGGTTCACAGCTTAGTAGGTGCCATGCCCAAACTATTTATAATATACGCTTTCTAACCCGCTAGGTACCGGAAGAGTATTCTGGGCTTTTGCTAGAGACGACGGTCTCCCCCTTTCGAAGATGTAAGCAACACATGTCCCTCAGCTGGATTTTTGTTTCTGATAATTTCTCAGCTGGGCCAAGGTCAACCACCGACTCGGTTCTCCGTTCAATGCCCAGCTATGTGTGGGAGTTATTATCGGTCTACTTGGCTGTATTTATCTCGGATCCAGCACTGCGTTTAACGCAATGATGAGCTCCGCAGTGTATGTTATACCACATCTCTTTACCTCTCTTGAGTTTCAAAAGCACATAGCTAAACCCAAAATCCAGGACAATCAACAATATAGCCTACCTCGTTCCCATCTTAACCAACGTGCTTCGTCGCCGCAAAACCATGCACAAAGGGCCATTTTTCATGGGCCCGGTTATTGGAATGACCGTTAATCTCGTGACTGTGGCATGGCTTATCTTCGCCATCGTCTTCTTCTCCTTCCCATATTACATGCCAGTAACCGGTACGTCTCTTTATACCATTTTGCTTCCGTTTCAGTTATATCTGATTTACTTCACAGCATCCAATATGAACTATACCTGCGTTTGCGTTGGCGGATTCCTCTTCATTGAATTCGTGTGGTGGATCATCGCTGGGAAGAAGTATTCGGAGAGTATGCAAAAGGCAAGAGAAGAGCAGACGGCTCAGACGGTGGTTATTCCCGATGGCAAGGATTAATACTGCCATCACGTCCGATAAGCAGCCAACACTTCAGCTTTTATATTATATATTTTTAACTCACTACGAAGTCATGCTTATAGTAAGGATTATTGATGAGTTGATGCTTTAGCTTAAATCTGGATAGAAAATGAATCTTGACATCATTTCATGAATCCTCCAAACTCTGAACTAGATCGACGGGACCAGAAAGACCCTTATATTCCCGTTCGGGTTAGCGCCCTCTCTGCCCTATGGCTGCCTAGCACCCTTAAGCTTTCGTGGCAAGGCTTGGTTGTGAACAAGATATTCAGGTTATCTACCACACCCATCATTTTCCCCCGTAGAATAAGCTCAGAACATCAATTAAAACCAAGGTTTCGTACAAGGTTGTACACAATTTAACTCTCCTTCGTCCGTCTTCTTTCTTTAATCTTGTAGCCTGTCCATTCAATAGCCACCATCATGTGCGTTAACCAAAAATAGTTACACCGAAAGTGGAGACCATCACTACCTTGTAGCAATGACATCGGAATTCGGAATGCATAACACGGAATCCGCGGCCCCCGGATATTCGAGGTAGCCTAGAAGGAAGGTTGAAAGGACGAATTCTGAAACAAGGGCGGCGCGCCCGCATGCGGTATTATGTCTGCCACTGCGCCCCCGTCCAGGGTTCTTCGGGCCTGTGGTTCCGTAGGGCTGATCGAAGCTTATAGTACCATCCAATCTGGAATGAAAAAACGTCACTGCCTAGAGCGAACGGTTGATCTTCATGCAAGCCGGGCATGCCCAAGTGATGGCGCAGGGCAGCCAGTTCCAGTTCCAGGCCGGGCCGGATGGCCTGAGAGGTTGAAATGTGTCCTGCCTCGGGCGTGTACATATCCCCTTTTTAGCTTTGGTACAAATCATTCACATGTTCGGTTGGCTAGTCGCATATTAACGTCAGAGCAAGGCTCTTCATATTAAATGATGGCCACTTCCCATGTCTGCTTTCGTGTGGTAAAATTACCAAACTCTCTATACAGACCCGTGGCCGTTAACCAAGACGATGTATTCTTCGTCGCTATCCCTAGAGACAGGGTACGAACAATTGAGTCCAAAGAATGCACAAAAACGCCGACCCAAACCCTCCAAGCCAAAGCGGAATACCACAAATAAGCGACTGCTCCTAGACCAAGTCAATGAATCCCTGATAAACCAACTATACACTCTTTCTAGGCCGAAGGTATGCCAATCCTGCATGTCTTTTACAGACACTTTTCATGACGCAGGTGCTTTCAAGTCATCTGTCAGTTTGCATAGTAGTGGCAGTAGCAGCACTCTCTTGAACTCTGCCCCAAGCACAGACACAGTGCCATGCAACAGCAGCACTATCACCAATCGATACCCGAACATTGGCCCCCTCGACCCCGATGAACTTACATCACCGCCACCTAGCGAACCGAAACAAGCCAAGCATTCTCATGTATGCAGCTTGGACGACTTTGAATCGACAGAGACAATAAAGAAGCTTGCAACACGCTATGGGAGAGTCTCACACATGGGCATGCTTGATAAAAGCTATAGCTTTTTCGTGAATAAGAAGCGCACTGGAGCCCTTTCGTTTAAAGTGCAGAACAAGGTGGCAATCGTCACAGGTGACCCACTGTGTGATCCAGACTTGTTTACAGAGCTCCTCACCGAATTCGAAGAGTATAGGAGAGGGCGCCATTATGGTATTGCATACCTAGGGGCCAGCGAGGGCTTCGCCCATTATGCCAAACAGCGGAGTTGGACGACTTTAGAATTTGGCAAAGAGCGGGTTCTCAATCCGATGACCAATGATGTTCTATTAGAACAGAGCGGGAAACGGATCGTTGTACAGAACAAGCAGCTATTGTGCCAGGATAAAGGTGGAATCGCCATAGGTTTGTATGTGCCTGGGCGTGGAGAAGATCCGGATTTACAGAGGGAGTTGGTAGCAATTTATGACGCGTGGAGGCTGAGGCGCAATCGAACATCGACGACACAGGCCTTCATCACGGTCTATGATCCTTTTTCCCTCCCTGACATGATGACATACCTTTACACACGAGGACCAGACGGAGCGGCCAACGGGTTTGCAGCACTTCGAAAAGTTGGTGCCAACGAAGGATATCATATCGACCCCTGCATTGCTGCTCCCGGGGCGCCTAGAGGGATCAGTGATTTGCTAGTTTTTGCGGCAATGGCATTTTTGAACCACGGAGGTGTTTCATATCTCAGTCTAGGATTCGAGCCTCTGGATAATTTGGGTGAGACAACAGGCATGTCGCGTCCACTTGAAAATTTCACTCGCGCTCTACACCGCCGCATCTTCCGACGTTTACCCGTCGAAGGAAAGAAAGCATACCATGACAAATTCAGACCTGATAAGCCACAAGAATCAAGTCTGTATTTGATATTTCCCACTGGAGTGCTCAGCCCGCGTGCGGTGGTTGCGATGGCTCATATGGCTAATATCAGTATCCGCAAGCTAGTGCTTGCAGAGGAGAGACATTCCCGAAACAAGCGTTCGCAAGCCAAGCAAGACCAGATTAAGGGGGTTCTCAAGAAACTCGAGACAGAGGCTAGATAGCATCATTTACACCGTTGTAAGCGGTGCATACACTCTGACTTTGGTGAATGACCAGCTAAGCCACGGCGATGCACCAAATCAAGACGGGTGATAAGAAGTAGAAGAGATGGGACATGCAAAGAAGTTTTGTTGTATTATAGCAAAGGCGTTAAGCGGTGATCCCAAGGATATTTGTGGAAATGGAAATAAGTCATCTACTCATGTCAAAAAGGAAAAAAAAAAAAAAAAGCATAGGACTGTTTTGCCCTACCGCTCCGGTCACTCCAATGCAATGCGGGACAGAACGTAACATCATAACTCAACGGTGAGGCTGCGAGTGAAATCAATGAATTAATTTAACACATTCGACCGAATAGGAAATCCTTGACGATCGGTGAACCGGAAAATTCGGGGTTAAGGAGAACGCAGCTAAGTGAAAAGTCGTTATAACCAGCGATAATTTGGGGATGGCCCACGAAAACTCACTTTAGAAAATACTCTAGCCCAACACGTCGAGATTCCAAAAAGGATGGGCGGAATTTGACTAAAAGCACAAGTTGTCAGCTGAGCAATATCTCTCCCAAGACCATGTCCAAACATACAGAATACGCTTTTTGGCGGAAGGGCAGGAAGGGCATTCTTTGCGTGTGGAAAAGCGACCCGCAATTGTCGCCGCAAGTCATCAAACTCGGAATATCTAATCAAAGGAAAGCAGGTTAACTAAAATCCCAACGGCTTTTCGGTGTTCATTTCATCACGGCACATACCTCATGCGGATCTTAATGGGACCTCCCTACAATAATAGTGAGCATAGAGGTCCTTGAGGCGGACCATAATGACCTACTTCAAGCGTTTGTATCATGCAGTTCCAAACCACGTATGCTCCTACACCGGTTTTCCCTTGGACGACAACATGATCGTCCACTGAAACGCTCCTAGCCCATAGCCCACGACTGGTCTCCGAGTCCGGGTCCTCGGTGTGATCTTCTAAAGTGATAGCAGGAGACTGGTCTACAGAAGCCTGAGAAGCACGAGATGTATTCCGATGGTGACTCCAGTATGGGGGGGATTATTCCGGACACCGGGCGATCCTTGGACGGGGGGTCGCGACCTCGGGGCAGAGCCGTGCCATTGCCGGCATTCACTCCATTGGAGATCGGTGCAGCCACGAGGGTACCAGTATCGAGCCCGGCAGCGGCTGAAATTGTATGGGAATTAGGCTGGGAGGGAGTTGGGGAAATCGGGTGTGGCCGAGGCGCCGGGCCAGTCTCCTCATTCGCTAGCTCCATCCATTAGATGTCTCGAAGGGAACTGATGAGATATGGTACGGACCTGATGACGGCAGCCGAGAGTCAGTGGAAAATGGTTAATGCGGGGATGTGAGTGGCGGAGGAATAGTGAACGCAAGGAAAGATCACTAACGAAGCTTGCACGAAGCAGGTGTACAGAGCAACACTAAGGTATGTAGCTGCGACGGAGGCGACAGAGGATAGGGTGGGTTCGGAATGAGAGAAAATAAAAAGACGAGCGATGACTCGACGGAGAATTCAAGAAGGATTGAGGCGATTGTCTGTGGAGGCGAGGCAGTATGTAGTACTCGACAACAATGCAACGGTTCAGGACTGGACATCCCCAGCTTAGGTTGTTGGAGGCAAAACGGCAGGACAACGCAAGAGAGACGAGAGCCAATCAGAGCGGCGGCAGGTCACGGGAACGCCAAGGAACAACTGAGTGAGCCTGGCCCGATCCGACAGTCCATGTGGCTACCCATAGAAGGGGACTGTAACTAGCACAAGATGCAGTTGTTGTTGAAGCAATATGTAATAGAAAAACCATCTTTTACAGAGTACATATCAAAACAAATCATTGAATTATCTCTCACATCATGATGTTGAAGACCGACATGTCACTTTGGCGAGGCTCGTGAATCGGTCGGGTGCAGAAGCCGATTCCCTTTTAGGTCATGCAGGGACGGCGCTAACGAAGTCCAGCAGTGCTCCGGCCAATCAGCATCTGAGATGGTGGTCACGTCCTCCAGGCGGAGAAACCTGGACTAAATTAATCGATGCCGGTGCGTCGATATAATATATAAATATCACAAGGTCGTCGATTTCTTTCAAGTTCTCAACATGGATATTATCCACGGGCGTACGTTTACAGCCATAGGCTTCACCGGTGAAACATGGGCAATGGAAGTTGGGAAGTAACTGCTGCCGATGGATGTAGTATTCCCTTGCCACTACTGCTAGTACTACCTACATAGTGTCCAGCGCCATGTCTCAGGGGTTATCATACCATCATATATTAATTTGGAGCGACTAATAAAATGCTGATATGGGAAGAATTTTGCTTCAAATGTTAGTTCTTAGGATATGGGGTTTTGAGAAGATATTGCAACATCTGAGTTATTGTTGGTTGTTAGTGCCAGGGTCCAGGGATCTCTTCTGTAACTGTCGCTCGGGCTAACACCCCGGATCGACATCCTGTCTTCTCGAAGAAAAAGTTAATGTTTAGTGAGACAAGTTGCATCGGGATCTATACGGACCACGGAGAAATCCTTAGTCTCACCACCACTGGCCTAGAATGATAAGGTCGATAATGGAATCAAAAAAATACAAATGTCTCACTTGACCCCTCGTGCCATCGCCATTCACTGTCTTCTTCACTTGTTTGCTCTCTTGGGTCTGTGCCCCCGTCCGGCAGATCGTGGGTATTTATTTCTATTATTATCACTATCGATAAGAGAATCAATAGCTTACTTCTGCTCCTCCCTCTTTCTTTTCTTTTTCTTCTTTGCATGCTGCTGCAAGTTCCAGTCCAAGTGGAGGTCAGCTTTTTTTGCGTTTGACCTGTCGTCACTCCAACTGCATAGGACAGAGTATTCATATCTCATCAACCTCAGTTCTACCGGTCAATCCACTTGGAAGCTCAAATTTGGCCAACATGATCCAGTCGCTGTTTCTTCTTGTCCTCGCCGCTGTGGTCGGGCTTGTTAGCTGCCAAACCACAGCCAGCGTTGATACTGGTAGCCTCGACCAGTCAACAAAGGGTAGGCCTTGTCGAGAACTCAGAATGCTCAAATCAGACTCATCTAACCTGGTCATTATAAACAGACTCGTGGTGTCAATCGCAAACCTCATCTTGCCCGCTCATCTGCCTACAGCTCCCTGGGGCAACGGGAAATACCGAGGAGAACAGTTGCAACGCAGTATGCCTCTCTGCTTCCTACTCCATACCGCTGAGGAGATTGCTAACCAACAAATGTGACATGGATAGAAAACCCTCGACTACAGCTGTGTCTGTAGCAACGGATTGTCTCCCAATGCTTCCCAGTATTCCTTGACCATCCCATACTTCCTCTGCACGGAAGCGAATAACGAATGTGTGAATAACTGCAATGGCGGGGATTCTTCGTGCCAGTCTGCCTGTCGCACTCAGAACCCTTGCGGAGCCCAGAACCCCAAGCGTGTCAATACTACAACCTCTGCGACTCCTACTGCGACCAGCTCTGCCTCTGCTACCGATGTTGTTTACAACGGCTTCGGAGCTACGTCGACTGGTAGTTCTGAAAAGGGAATGGCTTCAAAGGCTTTGGCTATTAACCTTGGCCAGGTCTATGGGCTTTTCGTCGTTATGGGTGGATTTCTTGTCGGTTTCACGACGCTGCTGTAGATTGAAATGATGGCTGGGTAGATCTTTCAGTCAACTTCTAACGACTTATCTGACGCAAATGGCATGACCTCATGTTTGATATGGCTCGGCTCCGGGGCTTTAATATTCAGCAATAGTTTACGGTTCTCTGCTTGTTTTCGTTCATTTCAGCATCGGGACGGAGTGCTTTCTTATTTTCTACAGGCCTTTCCCTTTGGTTTCTCGAGCGTGCTTTTTTTAATTTTTCTCGCCTACTAATATCATAATTCCAATTGTTTTACAATGCACTCTACATTCAAGTTCGATTTAATACTGTATCGATGAGATATCGTCCAGCTAACTATCTGAAGTTATTAATCCCTCAGGCCTTCTATGAATTGACTCGTCTAAAATGTGTATTCTGCAACACTCTCCAATCATTCAAACCAATCACCGAAGTCCTGACAAGAATTCTGTGTCAGTGCTAGTGTCGATCAGCCCCAGAGGCCCCATCCTAGCGACAAGGGTTAGGATATAAGTTTCAGTGAAACTTCTCAAAAAGTCCATTTACACGCAAATAATCCCATATACAATGAATGGGTCAAGACCAACTCTTAGCCTGTCTCATAAACTTGAAGGCGATACTGTGAAGTGAATGCGTCTGGCAGTATATTCGAGAACACTTTCTGTCACAAGAATAAGTGTTGGTAGTCCTCTGCAGTGGGGTAGGCCAAATCAGGAAGTCATTTGGACGCCAGCCCTGATCTCTCCTTCCTCTTCTCATCCATCCAACCACTCCCCATCTGAGAATCATCATCCCCGATCACTTTCGCGTTCATCTTCAGGCATTTTCTTTTTGTCAAATGCCCTTGTCGCTGCCAGTTGCTTCTTCTTTTTTTATCTTGAGTTCGCTATTTCAAACTCACTCTCCAAGGATGGCTAGAGCTCGTGTAAAACAACACCGCCCCTCCACGGCTCTCCAACCAAATTCCTACGGACTAACTGAGCAAATATAGGATCATAGAAGATGTTTCTTTTGTCACCGCAGGGGACATATCCTCTCTCGGTGCCTCTTACGCCGAGGTTTGATGGTCTTGGTATGACATACACCAGCTGCTTCCATATACTCTACTGATTCTTTCCAGGGTCAAATGTCAATGACAGTATGTCCGCTTCCAATATGGCCTGAAATGAACTACTCACACACCTACTGTACAATACTATATGTGGACTCGCTCGTGGGTCGAATATTGGAAGACAAGGCCGCTATCGCGGTCGTCGCTATAGGCGACCGGTCGACCATTATGATGGATCTGTAAGTATTGGAATTAGACATGACATAATGGCAGTATTCACGAATCTCCTAGGACTACGACAACCGCCACCTGGGGTGGGCACGCCAAGAAGCTGCTTCTGTTCCTCTTTTCGAGTATGATCCGCCGAAGCGCGTTACGGAGTGAGAATGCAATAATACCTCCTTCGCACACTGGTGTTAATGTGCCTGAATAGACTTGGAGAACTGGACATTGTTGATGCTGCTTTCGAGGATACTCCCGCCGGTCCTTCAACTAGGACCTCTGATGCAGTCATCCATGACACCAAGTAAGAGTATCCCAACATAATATTTGAATCATGATTAACAATGTGGACAAGGCATTCTGTCGTGCTTCGTCCCAATAATCAGTGAGAGCAATCCCCAAAATAGTTTCCATGGCAGAGTGATAGTGACACTGGATTAGGTCCTCTTCGACTACTCTCAATTTCACCACTGGAACCCAGTAAGGACCTTGAATAAGATCCCGGATAGTCTCAACTACATTCTGACAAACATTAGGAGTTCCTCTTCCGCAGTAAAGAAAAGGTAAAAGGGTCGCTACACATTAATTCCATCTGAATGAAAGCTGAACATGATTATTAGTGAACTGTCGGGTTTTTCAAGAATCGTCAAGGGTCTCAATTGTGACCGACAAGAAATTTCCCAAGAAATAGCTAATTATATTAAAGCAATTCATTCCCGGAATTCTCGACTGAAAATCCTCAGCCCGGAACGCTCGACTCCAAACCTACGAATACCAACAAGGATGCAGTATTTTCGGACCTGGAGATTGCTGTGGACGATTACTGCGACGAGATGTTCACCATAGTTTGATGTATTAACACCCCTGTCTTCTCTGCTTCATCATGTACATTGAGAGGCATACTATGTCTCACAGTGGTCAATATTGACGGATTTAAAAGAGGCATCTGAAGAACACGGCACATGCTTGTGCTTATTAGAGGCCAAGGCACATAAACTTCATATTTGTTTTGTTGATATCCAGATTTCTCATTATTCGAGTGCTGCGTAGCTCGGGACACATGAAATGTTGATTCTGATGCTTATTATAAACAGACAATTGTTCAATAAGCCAACTCGCTGTTCCTTCTCAACCTGTTGCTCCTAGCTATGCACAATGTCTTCGGCTGTATTGATAGAAGCTTTTGAGTGATTCTCTCCAACCCGATTGGAATCGGAAACATTTGATACTTCGAGTCGAACTGGTGTTGACCACAGAATGTTTTTCATACCTTGCTCGACAAGCGTGGACGTCAGTTCTCTCCGTAGATGGTTGTGGTGTAGACAGCGGAAAGACGGTGAAGGCGGTGATAGAGGCGGTGTATCCCCAATGGTCCAGATTATGCCCAAATATTGACGATGCGGGCGATGACGGCCGTCTGTCTGATAGCTCACCTCGTCCGCTTTCCACCATTCAATCGCATCCTCCGCTGCAATCTCCATTCCGAACCGCCTCGTGCTCGATTCATACACTGGAATTCCATACGAACCTGCGAACTAGAGGCAGTGGTATTTTCTTCTCTTGAATACATCTAGGTAGCGACTTATCACGTTTGTGACGAGGGGTTCTCCACTTGACGTGCGGATAGTGCCCCCGGATTTCTTGAATTCGACTCTCGAAGCTCGTGAACACTCAAGACAAGGCTACATTTGTCAGGCTTGCAGTGCCAAACCGGGTTCTTATATTTGAACGACATCCTATTCTCCATCGAATCTAACAGGCTATTGGTGTATGGTCCACGTGCGCGGAACAAACGAAATGGACTCGACATTGCCAGACGCTTTCGAAGCTTCTCAGACCGGATCATTTTCGGGGCAGGGAGCCGGTTTAGGGAGTGCTGACTTGGAGAATATCAGTGGCAATACAGTCACTGCGGGGTCGTTAGTTCGGGTCGATGGTGCGTTTGTTCCACTTGTATTCTCAAGAGAGCTGAAGGAGGGAATAAAAGCAGCTGCACCTGCAGCTGCAGTTGGAGCTTGTTGATAATAAGACAAACATGACCTAACTACTTGTGTGCAATCTTTGCAGAAAACCCCAAATTCGAGCTCGAGTCATACATTGCAAATTACACTGGTAAGCGGGACAGTTCTGTCGGGATGCGTCAGCCGCAGTGGCTGACAGAAATATTCATTCAATAGGCAGAACCAGATTTGATCGCCTATTCCTCATCGGAATTTGTTCCTCTTACCTTTCCACCGATGCTTTGAAGGCTGCAATCGTCGAGGCCAAATCGAGCAAGGATGTGATTCGATATGAACGTGCGGTTCGGGCGCTTGCGGACACTGCATCGACTGAGAGTGAAGCCACTCTAGACACGGACTGGATGGATTATATGCAGAAAGTCGTCAAGACAGAGTCAGACCGGTTAGAGCATGAATTGAAAGGATACAAGAATAACCTGATCAAAGAGAGCATACGGGTATGGCTGTCCTTCTGAGATGTCAAGACTGGATTTAATATCTAACTCTCGCAGATGGGAAATGAAGACCTGGGGCTCCACTATCATCAAATCGGAGACTTGGTTGGCGCATCGAAGGCCTACTCCCGCATGAGAGATTACTGCACGACTCCCAGCCATATCGCTTCGATGCTGTTCAAGATAATCAACGTGGCTATTGAACGTGGGGATTGGCTTAGTGTGCAATCTAACGTGCACCGGCTGCGTAACCTGCAATCAAAGCCAGAGGAGCAGACCAAAAACCAGCCTAAGATGAATGCCGCATTGGGCTTGTCGCAGCTACACTCCGGATCATATCTAGATGCTGCTCACAGTTTCTTGGGGACTGATGCAAACCTGGGAACTTCCTACAATGAGGTCATCACATCTAACGATGTCGCTGTGTATGGTGGACTCTGCGCGCTTGCGTCTATGGACCGAAACGATCTCCAGCGCAAGGTGCTTGACAACAACTCTTTCCGGAACTTCCTCGAGCTGGAACCTCACATTCGCCGTGCCATCTCGTTCTTTTGCAATTCCAAGTTCCGACCTTGTCTGGAAATTCTTAATGCTTACAAGACTGACTACCTTCTCGATATCCACCTGCAGCGCCATGTTGCCACTCTGTACTCTCGTATTCGCACCAAGTCGATTGAACAATACCTTGTTCCTTTCAGTCGCGTGACCCTAGACTCCATGGCGAAGATATTTGCTCCCACGGCAATCGAAGAACAGACCAGTCTGACTGATTTAAAGTCGCCATTCGTGAAGGAATTGATTCAACTAATCGAAAACGGCACCTTAGATGCCCGCATCGACCTGGAGAAGGGAGTATTGGTTTCCAATCAAACGAACCTACGGACGGAGGTGCAACAGGCAGCCCTTGACAGCTTGACGAACTATACACAGGAGGCTCATCTTCGATTGTTGCGGACTAACATTCTCCATGCCGGATTGGAGGTGCGCCCGCCCCCAGGGGACAGAAAGCACGGGGCGGAGGAGCGGTCTGGGGCTAAAGGGAAATACTCTCGGAACACACCAAGCATGCTTGGGTGAGGACCTGGGATGATATAGAGATAGATTCCATGGTCACTTTATGGGGACCAAGTATTCTTATTCCTGGAAAGAGAAAATGACTCATGAATTGACGCTGCTCGTTTGCTTTTCAATTCTTCTATTACATAGATCCATTTTAAAATGTTCTGGAGGTTGAAGGACTAGACAAATGTAAATCGGAACTACTAGAGTTATCTGTGATTTCGTTATCTGTAATTTCTAGATAACTCTTCATTCAGTGTACATCAACAGATGATGTCCTGTCTACAAATAGAGCAACTGACGAAACCATCACGTCATACAGTCATATTATATCATTGAAGAGCCCCAGCTGCTCGCAATGAAATTATCAACAAAATATTACCTTAATATGGTGGGCTAACTTTGATAACCATTGGGATTATAATAAGACTATTGTCAAAATAATTTATCATGGCTCTCGTTGCCCAAGCAGTTACTTTTGTCCACCAGTACATCTACTCTTGGCTTCATACCACCCCAAGCAAAACACCAGATGCATTAAAACTGGGAATTCTCTCCACTGCTCAAATTAATGCAGCCTCAAGTGAGATAGACCTCATTCACTGCTGAAGACTTATAAAACAAATAATTCTAACGAGATAGTCATTCACCCCTCCAGATCTCACCCCTCGATAATCCTCTACGCCATCGCCTCCCGCGACATCTGCAAAGCCCAGAAAGCCCAGAAACAGCACCATTTCGCCAAAGCGTACGGCTCGTATCAGGAGCTTCTCGATGACCCCGAGGTCGATGTTGTGTATATCTCCACACCGAATGGACTGCACTATGAATGGGCGTGTAAGGCACTCAAGGCTGGGAAACACGTTCTCTGCGAGAAACCGTTTGTGTCGAATGCGGAGCAGGCGAGGAAGTTGGTCGAGCTGGCCAAGAACAAGGGGTTGATTGTTGAGGAGGCTGTAAGTTTTCTGGGTTTTTTCTTGTTTCAAGCGTATCCTTGATGCCTGTGCTATGTGACTGACTGACTGTGTTGAACAGTCGCATTGGCAATTCCATCCGGCTGCGCATACATGGCGCCAGATTTTGGATTCGAATCAATACGGGAAGATTCTTCGTACTGATGCTTCGATGGCTGCTAGCCCGGCCATCCCGGCTGGCGATATAAGATGGGATTTTAATTTGGGAGGTAGGTCATCTCATCATTGAGTATTTCATGTGTATCTATCTAACCGCACCCTACAACAGGCGGTTCAGCCATGGATATGACATACCCTCTATCATTCACTCGATACGCACTCCACTCCAAACCACCAGAAACCATTACCTCCGTCAGCGTGCGCGCCTCCAGGGCCGACCCCCGCGTCGACGAGGCAATGTTCGCCCATCTCGACTTCGAAGGACCACAGGGTAACAGAGTCCACAGCCGAATCTACACCGATATGGCGCGAGACCGGTTCGTCGGGTTAGTCCCCCGGGTCTGGGAGTTACCGTCCATTGAAGTCGAGACGGAAAACGCAATTATATACTTCTACAACGCCCTAATGCCGCATCTATACCACTATATTGCCATAATGGACAAGACGACCGGGGAGACACGCTACGTGAAGCAGTACGAGGGAGGGCCATTTTGGGGAAACACTGTCACGAGTACCGGGGACAAGGGGGAAATCAGTACTGGAGTACGTATCGGTGGCAGCTGGAGGCGTTTGTTAGTGCGGTTCAGGGGAAGACGCCTGCGTTTTGGGTGTCTAATCAGGACAGTATTTGGCAGATGGAATCGGTTGATGCGATATATCAGGCTGCGGGATTGCCGGTGAGATCGTCTATGTACGAGAGCAAGGAGTGAAATTTCAAGCAAGTCCAAGGAGACAGTTGTTCAGAAACATAATATCACAACTTTTTAATTCAGGTATCTCGTATCTACATGAATGACAGAAACATGAGTGATTATTTATTAGTGTATCCAATAGAACTAGGGGGTATGATCGCTTAAATCCAGCAAATATAATATATATAATCAAACTCTCATGGTTAAAAAGCGACCAAAGCAGCCGCAATCGCAGCCCCAGCCGCCCAGCGCGCATTTCCTGTAACCTGAGGCAATGCAAGGTTGCTAGTCGGTGTCGACGATTGCTCCACATCGGCGCCAATTGTTTGCGGAGACGAGGAGGAAGTAGCAGTGGCCAAAGTGGTAGAGGCGCTGTCCGTCGGGGTAGAAGACACAACAAACGAAGGAGCGGTAGTTAACACGCCGGTCTCAGTGGCCGTAGCAGCTGATGGAGATGCCCCAGTGGAGGCAGAAAGAGCAGCGGTGTTGGTCGCAGTGACGACCACGGGCAAGAAGCCATTACCATTGCCGAGGATGGTGGGGTTGATGGTGATGGTGGTAGCTACACTGGTGAAAGAACCGCTCTGCAATGCGACGCAGGTAGCGAGACTGGTGCCTTCGAATTTGCATCCCTCGGAGATATATCTGAAATTGGGGGTGGGCTGTTAGCAAAGATTGGGCCTCAGCGGTGCGATATCAAAGTGACATACTCATTTTCATAAGTGGCCGAAAAAGCCATCGACGTGGATCCCTGGAGGACGGTGAGTCCGTTTGGTGGAAGACCACAGTCATTGGAGTCAGCTCCAGCAGGGCAAGATAGGGCATAAGCGGTCATTGGGCCCTCCTGAAGCCACGAACATTAGCCATGGTGTTTCATTTAGACATTAGAATGCAGTACGTACGGTGCCAGCGATACTGGCCACATAGGAGCCATCATCAAAGCCGGGCAAGAAGAGAGTAACAGTGCTCTCGGCGGCGATAGCAGCGGCACTCGCCAGAATAGTAAGAGACTGAAAACGCATGGTGTAGTATTATTGTAGTTGAAAAGAATGCAGATGAATGGGCGACAGAAGTGAAGTACACTGGTTAAAACGAATGACAGGTTGACTGGAAAAAGAGAGAGCGAGATTAATAATGGGGCGAGGACCCCTAATAAAGAAGCCGAAATTGCACTGATTCACGACATCCTGCAGCGAAATCCGCCCAAAGAACTGGCTAGCCATGGGTTCCAAACATCTGTCTCCGATCAGGCAGGTTCCAGCGAACTCAATATGAGCTGTCTAAACCCTGATTGGCTGCCATAGATTAAGTGGTAGGGGCACTAGCCTGTTATGGTATAGCTTACGGTCGGAGAATACCGAGACCTCCGAGTCTATACCTTATCAAGGAATTTTTATCCAGCACAGACCAATAGTACTACAAGTCCTTGTCCAAAAATGGTAAGAAAAAAGGAACTAGCAAAGATAACGCTAACCATTCTTGGATTGGACCGACCCTAAATTTTGATGGGAAATGAAATCCAAAATTTGAGAGGCGTTCGCGAGATATGACAGGATTTCTAGTCCTGCAAAAATCAGAGGATGTGAAAATTTTGTAGTTTGCCCATTAGGGTTCGCCGGATCAAACCGGATTTTCAGGGCCACCCATTTGCAGTTTATATAGCATAAATCCCACATGTCACTGACTTCACATCCGAAATCGTAATATAATATCATCCAAAATAACCAAGACCTCATGAAAGCTTGGTCAAAAATTAAGCTGCTGCATGAGTTGCTGCCTGGTGAGGCTTGCTCATGAAGCCTCCTACAATGCCGGCCAACAACAGAACACCGTTAAAGCTTGCCATGATGAAGAATGGGGCACTCGATGAGACAGTATCAAAGAGAGCGCCACCAACCTTGGTGAGCAGCAAAATACCGACGCCTCCATATAGAGAATACACTCCAGCGATTGACCCTTTAAGGTGCGAAAATTGCTGCAAGTTCTGATCCGGGGCTAATGCCAATAAAGGCTGCTGCTCACTGGACTGCTGCTCAACGGCATTAGTCGTAATAGGCTCATTTGCCGTTCCTGTTCTGCTTGTATTATCATTGGCTTCGCCTTGCTTCAAGGTTTCGTCGCTAATACTTAGACTTAAGATACCGTTGCTCAGCACAGCTAAGCTGCAAACAATGGCACCAATCTGGCTGAGACCAATAAGAGCCATCAAAATGAAAACTCCTGGGTTTCCATCATCTCCCTTGAATTGTGGACTGGGGATCAGTCCAAAGGCTGTATAGCCAATAATACCTGCGAGTGAGGAAAAGAGAAGAGGTAATTGATATCTTCGTGACTTCTCTGAAAGAAACCCGAACGCTGGAGCTGCAATCAATGCTACCAGCTGAGAAACTCCGGTTAGAATTGCAGCCAATATGTAAGCGCTGGGGCACGACTTTTTGATATCAGATACCGGTTCATGGCTTTCCTCACAGAGACCCAATACTCGGTAGTAGTGGTTGACAAAAAGAGGTATGAATAATGAAATACCAACGGAGGAAGCTCGTGCCACAAACCCTCCAAGGTAGCCCTGGCCGATGGCCGGGTTTCGAAAGCCCAGGATAACGGCGGTGCTCAACTGCTTCCAATAAGGCAGCTGCGGTATTCTATGCATAGCATCGTTCTGGTCATTGCCTGTGGTCTCAGCCGACTGGCCCTGATATTTTGACAACAGCGATGCCCATCCCTTATCTTCTTCTCCCGGGAGATCTCTCAATCCAACCAAGCAACAAATGCTGATCAAGAGAGCCACCACCCCGACAAGATAGTAGCTGTACTGGATGGCCTGAATAGGCGATGAACCCCAATTTTCAAATCGAGCAGGAAGAGGAAGGAACACAGACAGCGACACGAGCGCACCGCACCCAGCACACATGCCCACAAACCCGGCCAGCCGGGAGGACGGTGAGTCTGCAGCGGTCTCTGGACGGTCTCCGTCGTGCGACGGACCATTGGCAAAACGATTGGGAGTCATTGTCACCTCAGATGACAGTGACATCCGGTAGGTCTGTGCGTTGGGGGCCTTTCCAGTAACGGCGGGTAGAACAGCTGTGACCATGGTCGAGACTGCAGATCCCCCGACACTGAAGAGCAGCCTCCCCAGAAGCAATTGGGGATAGACATTCTTCGCTTGGACGAGCAGGACCAATGCGAGAGCTATTATGGCGTAACCGAGGGCGCATACCTATCGGGAGAATTGCATCATATCAGAATCTGAAGGCTTCTCAATATGAAGAGGGTAAGCATCGCTTACATGGCGAACTCCGATGTGATCCGAGAACACGCCCCAGAGGGGACAAGCGGCCAGCGCGAGTAATTCATCAGCAAATCCCAAAGTCCCAACGGCATCACCCTCTCCGTCATGGATTCCAATCAAATCCGTAACAACAAAAGATATGGAGGAGTTGATAAACACCAGAAAGGCGATGGAAAATGGACAGACGCCAAGCAGGTAGGTTAGCGTCTGTAGACGGGACGCAGTAAACAGAGCCCGTTGAGAAGCCATCACATCGGCTCAGATCATATCGCGGCTTGGATAAAATATGTCAAAAAATTTTTCTCCCAATCTAGTCGAATTGAGAGAATTGACAGGTGAACAGAGGATGGAAGCAGAAGATGCTTCTCTCTGCCGACACTGAATGTCAATGATGATGATGCTCAACTCATACCACCGCACTCCGCAGGACAGCCGGCGGTCACATGATGCTGCCCCTGCCTATCGATCGGCGATCGACGAACGATGCAAGTATGTACATAGTCGTAATCGAATTCATTCAAACAACATTCAGGCAAGTGGAGAAGCACATTTAAAAATCCCGAGGTTATCTTATCTTGACACGATCAGAGGTGACAATGTTGCAACACTGAGAACCGAGACGGAATTGGGAGTGCTGAGCTACCCCGATATGATGGCGGCCACCTGCCCCGCATTATCAGAGCTCCTCCTCACCACGGGGGTGTCGGACAGTCGGCTACGTCCTCGAGATGGTGTTGGATCAAGCTGATGGAGAGTGAATATACAATTCCCCAGTTTACAATTCCCCAATAGATAGTACTAAATATCAATAAACTTATGAATCTTGAGGGATTCTGAGCTTCTGCACAGCAACCCATAGTTATTCATGTGTAGGGATATATCCGAGGTGACGCCCATCTCTACTATCAACAAACAGACTGATCCACTTTGATATGAAGTGGTCATTTAAACCATCAGAAATAACAACTATACTGGGTAATTCATACCGACATCAATATTAATATCAACCTCCTGGATAGCAACTGTCATGCCGAAGGTATCATGTTAGCCGAATGTCCGCTGACGTAAGGCACGGCAACGAGTCCGCCGCCTATTCCTGTATAGCTGGCCAGAACGACACGCGATCCTCTCTGGCTTTCAATTTCTCAGCTTCCCATTGTCCATTCCATCTTTTCAGCATCGTCAATGTTCTCCTGAAAAGATAAAACATCTTTTAAAGTTGACTTTGCCAGTGACATCGGGCTTCTCGCCCACGTCTGTCACTTCGCGCCCATGAGATTAGCCGCTTACGCCGGGGTAAGTGACTTGGGGGATACTATGGCGTGAGTCCCATCCTGACTGACTTTGTATATAGGCCTCAGTGGTCCTGGCTACTGGTGTTTTTCTTAAAGCCATGCACCAGAGAGCTAATTTCTACGCTGCTTGTGTTTATCTCTCTCAGAGCAGCGCCAATCTCATGGTAAGTGCTCATCTTGCTTGTCGGAGAACTTGCTCTAACAGTCGCAGATCTTGACCAATCTATCCCTCCTTATCGCTGGTTTTCTACTCTTCTGGCTTCAGCGACTCCTTTACGGACCTTTACGACCGATCGAAACCGAGCAGCTTTACGAGAAGGCATGGTTCGCTGTCACGGAAACATGTCTCGCCATGACAATTTTTCGGGGAGAATTAGGGGGCTGGTTCCTGGTTATGTTTGTTGGTCTGTTGGTCGGCAAGGTCTGGGGATGGATTGGTGAAGGACGCGTGGAATTTTTGGAGCAACAACCTCCGGCTAACCCGCGATTGTTCCATACTCGACTAGCAGCTTCGCTGGTCTTGTCGGTCTTGTTTAACGCTTCCATGCTGAGATACTGTGTCCATACTGTCCTTGAACAGGCCCGCCCGGATATGATGGTTATGTTTGGTTTCGAGTTCGCTATCCTAACCATCTTATCAAGCTCGACTGCCGCCAGATATTCGATTGCTCTGGTTGAGATCTACATCACGAACCAGCAGATGAAGGCAAAAGTGGAAGAACGCCGGGCGGAAATTCGAGAGGCTAGGGATGAGATACTCCGACAACATGCGCAGTCCGGCGCAGGCGGATTCCCCTCTAACTTGCCCGATGAGAATGATATTAATGAAATGGAGTTGGACGTCCCCGGATGGGAAGAAAAAGGCCGATGGGTCTTCTATCTCGATCTGGTCACCGACTTCCTCAAGTTGACGGTCTACCTTACCTTCTTCGCCATATTATTCACATTCTATGGTCTGCCAATCCACATCCTACGCGACGTGGTCGTTACAATCCGCTCCTTTTGCCGACGGATTATGGATTTCCTGCGTTACCGCAATGCCACCCGGGATATGAACGAGCGATATCCCGACGCGACTGCCGAGGAGGTTGGAAGAGAGGACGTTTGCATCATCTGTCGGGAGGAGATGACTCCTTGGCAGCAGCCTGCAGACGCCAGGCCTGGTGCTCCTCGCAGGGTTCCCGATAGACTGCGCCCAAAGAAGCTTCCGTGTGGCCATATCTTGCACTTTTCCTGTCTTCGAAGCTGGCTCGAGAGACAACAGAACTGCCCTACTTGTCGACGTCCAGTTGTTGTGCCTCGAACTCGTGGAAATCCTGGTGACGCCAACAACGTGGGCGGTAATGGGGCCGCTGGGCTACAGCAGAACATCCCGGGCGGAAACCAAGCTCCTGGCCGCAATGGTGGTGCTCCAGATGGCATGCCTAGAGCTCGGGTATATCAGTTCGGACCGTTTCGAATTGGGTTCGGTGCTGGACGAGGTGATCTGTTCCACAACCTGCACCAGCAAATTCATCAAAACAATGTTCCACTGCAGCCCGCGGGCAATGTCAACCCGCCTGGGGCACGACAGATCGGTTTTGGATTTGGATTTGGGCGGCCCCCGCCTGCGGCCGCACCACAACCTGCTGCACCAACCCCCATGTCCAACTTTCCGATCATCCAGAACAATTTACAGCAGATTGAACACCAGATCACGCAGGAAATCAACCAGCTTCGCGTTACTTCTGATCAACTTCATGTTGTACGGCTTCTACAAGCAGAACTCCAGAGGCTACGGGGTCTTCAAGCAAATGCTGCCCCCGAGCCGCATAGCACTCCTCTTCAAACCCCTGGCTTCTCATCGCCCTCAACATCTTCGATGACAATGCGCCGTCAATTTATCTCTGATCCTCGAGCGCCGGCTTTGAGAGCTGGGGATGCTCGACTACCAGAGGGAGTCAGTCTTCCCCAAGGCTGGTCTCTGCTTCCTCTCCATTCATTTGGACAGGGGCAAGGCGAAGCGAGAACCTCTAGCACCGTTCCCACTGCCCCGGAAACTTCCTCGCCCGCTCCAGATAACGCCACTGCTCACCAGCCCAGCCCACCCACTGAAAACACGGAAAATCAACGCCGGGATGGCGATGCGGTCGATGCACCAACCTTGACAGCAGCACAAGACTTGCCTAATTGGCAAGCGGATGCAGTCCCAGCGGCAGCCAGTCACCGTGCTGACTCACCATCTCAAGAATGGACTGATGTAACCCCCGATGGACCTTCTGAAAAACCCGCAGGCCTGTCTGGCACTGAAGATCGTGCGCATTGCGAAGGCGAAACTTCCAACAATGAGGAGGAATCCCCATCGTCGTCCAAGGGTAAATCTCGAGTAGCAACAGTGGAAGAAGCGGTGGACGATGAGATGTGATAATAGATTGAACGAGCATTTTATCTTTCCATTTCCATTTTGCTTGTTTCCTTCAAATGGGGAAAATACAAAGCGGTTTGTGGCGTTTTAGCGATTCAGAATCATACCCGGTTTTTTTGACATTTCTACCTTATTTTTTACTCTCTACTTGTTTATCATATGGCCATTTTGCCCCCACTCATGTCTCTATTGTTTACCAACTTTCGTGTTTCTATGCTGAGAATACCTCTTTGCATTCTTGGTCAATGGATGATGTTTTCCATCTATGGCTGAATATGTCGATCTGGTCTTGTGAACTGAAAATGAGCATCAATATGGGATGCATAACCCCATCTGCGACATACCATAGTGTAGATGCTGGTCTCATAATAGCATTTGTGGATTTTGGCTTGGTGGTGTATCACAGAAATAGTATACCATTTCTTGGACCACTAATGTAGAAATTCAACAGACACAGGGTGATAATCAAGAGTGTTACTGTTCCATATAAGAGACCCAGTGTTTCAGATGCATTTGGTGATCTTTGCAATCCATCAAGTTTTTGAAACCATGTTGCATCTGATTGTGGTATGGGACAAGCGGATATATTATCGTCATCGACAACCAGGCCTGCAGATCTCCCCGTCAGCACGAGGCAATGAAAAAAAATATGTGTGTGATCCATTACTCTGGCTAAAACCCTAGTACCAATATATATAGTCATGATGATATCTTTCGTGCATATTCCATGTGGTTAGGGCATGGCCATGGCGATAAGAAACCCGCTAGAATTCCAACACGGGACATGCCTTTCACCCACTTCTCTCTGCCATAGTGCCCTAGACCAGCCTTTGTCTTATCTTATATTCTTCTTGTTTCACATAATTCTCGCTGATTCGTATAGACACCATCACTACCAGACTTGGCACTTACGTTGTCCCGGTCTCTTTGTGGTAGTGTTCGTCATCCTCGTCGTCCCTCTTACGACGAGACTGACCTGAACTCCACTCCGCCCGCTTGCAACAACTTTAATGAACCAGACCCAGACCCTCCAACTAATTCCCCAACTACCCGCCATGCGCCATCTTTTCATTGCGACAGCGTGTTAGATGCGACCTTGACAGACTCCTCTCTTTTTGGTTTGATTCCCTGTCTTCTTATTCACGACCCGGTGGTTGCTTCCGACACTCTCCTCTACTTCAACGACTCCCGGACTCCAACACCGAGATCATTCGAATTGATACCCCTGAGTGAGCGGCGTTGAACACTTGCAACCTAAACGACGGGACTCTTGAAGAATAGATGCATGGTATAAATGGTGTTCTAATATTATTATTATTCAGTTGATTGTACGTTGTGGCTCCTGCCCAGTGTCGTTTTCGTTGCACACTATGGTCAAGCTGGCCTTGTGCGACCTTTGCGAACTTGACTTGTTGATAAGCTAACCGGGTCTTTCATTTGACAGAATATTTATTTCATTTCTATCTGTATTAATTTATGAATCTTCATTCATGATTTTCTCACGGCGGACAACCCCTCTTGTCGGCATCGCCTTTTGCCTCTTTTTCCTTTACCTGATCAGCAACCGCACAAGACAATGGCGTCAGGTACCACAGACCGTGGGCCTAGGTGATATAGTCACCCCGGTGGGAACTTGGAATATCAGCCATTCGGAAAACGAATCAACTAAAAACCGGCTCACCCCTCAACCGAATTATATCCCTGGCGTGCCAAAACCTCCCGGAGAGACTTATTCGAAGATATTGGTGGTGCCCAAGATCAAAGATGAAGATACGGATTGGATGGCACGGGAAATCCCTGACTGGCAACATGCTGTCTATGTGGCCGACGATCCCTCCGCCCCTCTTCATCCGCCAAAAAACAAAGGTCATGAAGTCATGGTTTATCTGAGCTATATTATCGATCACTACGACGAGATTCCCGACATCGTTGCATTCATGCACTCGCACCAATTCGCATGGCACAATGATGAGATATTTGGTGGCGATGCGGCAGACATGCTGCGACGGCTCAACCCGGCACGTGTTGTGAGAGAAGGCTACATGAATCTACGCTGCACTTGGGCACCTGGCTGTCCCGACTGGATGCACCCCGGTGCGCTGGAGGAAAACTCCGAGAAGCAAGAAGAGACCATGTTGGCTAGGTCTTGGGGAGAGATTTTCCCTGATGTCCCCATTCCTGATGTCCTGGCTCAACCGTGCTGTGCACAATTTGCTGTGTCACGCGAGCGCATTCTAGCGACTCCCAAGTCCCGCTACATATTCTATCGAGACTGGATTCTACGGACGGAGCTGAGCGACTATATTTCCGGTCGAGTCTGGGAGTACTTGTGGCACTTTGTGTTTACTGGCGAGAATATCGTCTGCGCAAAGGAGAATGTGTGCTACTGCGACGGATACGGTCTGTGTTTTGGTGGCGAAGACGAGTACGATGCTTTCAGAGGGCTTGGTTTCCAAAAGAAAGATCTCGAAGAGGAGCTTACAAACTGGCACACGAAAGCTCAGAGCATCGAGGTTGCGCGGATCTACGGACCTATAAGTGAGAAGAATCGCCTTAATGTTCCTGAGCCAGGCAGAGACACCGAGCTTGAGAATCAAATCAACGAAAAAATACAAACGCTCAATGATCTGGTATTCAATGCCACTCAGCGCGGTGCTGACCCAAGAAATCGGGCTCTCGAAGCAGGCCGCCCATGGAAGGAAGGTGATGGGTTCTAAACCATTGAAACCCCCATATAGGTTCAAAGCCAGCTTTGCCGCTCACGAGAAGGTGCTTTGCTCTTCCGTCAAGTCAGCCTGGTACTTTCTTCCCAAAATAAAGCCACGTATGGTGGCTACTGTTTTCCAGAGGTGGAAGAAGAGTTAATCTACTCCTTCCCCTCCGATAACCAATCTTTGGCGTTGGAGGGCATGATCATTTTTCATATTCTGACAACACATTTGCATTTGGATGCGATCCTTTCGATTCTCTTCTTGTTTTCTCGTGAATATATATTGAGCATTTTTTTATCTTGGTTTCTTGGTTCACCAGCTGGGTTTGGTTTTTTTGGCCTTGCAAAAGTACTATGCTTTGGCCTTGTTGATATATTGTACAATTTTTCCCATTCTTTTGGCGGGTTCCAAACTGATATACGAGCAATTGCAACTCGGTTTTGATGATCAATTATTCAAAAAATATTTTACAGATCCCAATAAAGTCTTTTAAGCACAATATCAATTTTATCTGCATGGCAGTGTACATCTTGCTTTCATTTCGCATCACCGTGTGTGGTGGTACAGTGTGGTACTTAGGCACGTGATCGGGATTTCATCCCCGTTACGTTTTTCCGCCGTCATCCGCCCATGCAGAGTTTGCACTGTCTGTCCTTCCTTCAAACTACACAAACAGCGTCATCAGCGCGGACAAGCTATCTCCATTCGCCTCATCTTCGCGCGAGCTATATTCAGCGAACAGAAGCACTTGGCGTTTTGTTTCTGGTATCAATTTCTTCCTCAATAAGGCTAGTGTGACGCTCCAGCTCAGCGAGTGGCGTTGGGAGCAGGGCTGCCTTCTGTCGCCTTTGCATTGCGGCAAGGAGGGCAACGAGTCCGAAGTCCCCTCCGCGACGAGATATTGGTGACTTGTACCTGGAGTGGTCCCGCATTTATTGGAATTCACTTTTTCACTATAGTAGAGAATATTGCATGCTGTTGCCTTAGGTGGTAAGTGAATTATTTTCTTTGAACTCACTACATTGAAAGAAATGTTCTAACACTACATTGACTATAGCAAAGGCTAGCTTGCTTAATCGAACAAATACCTTAGTTTAAAATAACAACCACTCTGTGGTTTGTTAATTACTGGGTAACTAGCAAAGGCAGATCACATCTAAACCAGATCTACTTTGGGCTCGCACGATAAAAAGAATAAACCTATCTTTATTGCGACAACTATCGTCATGACATCTACGCCCGCTTCGAATCACCAACATCCTCCGTCGACTTCGGCGCCTGAATTCCCCTCCAACCAGACATCGCACACTTCCCATATTGATCCGAATGCCCACCTTGGTTCCAGTGGATATGCGCCGAATGATAATCAGCTTGCTGGGCTGGTAGAAGCTGCTACGGCAGCAGCTGGGCAAGATGTCTCTGAATGGGCAGCCGCAGCGGCTGTCGCAGCAGCAGCTAGCGCTGGGCATCAACATCAGCTAGATAGCTATGGACCAGAAATCCACATTGAGGATGACGGCTTTGGGGATTCAGGCTTCGGGGCAGGAATAGGCGGTGGAAGACAGCTGAGAGGACCAGGTCCGGCGTCCGCTAGTGAACAGACTCAATCTTCAGGGCTGTCTAGAGCTGTGTCAAAGAAAAGAAAGAGAGGGGATGATCCACTTGATCCCGCATTGACAGCCGGAGTTGGCCTTGGTGGCCAGCAGCAGCATTCACAACAACACCATCACCCTCACCAGTTTGATGGAGATTCCTTGGAAATCAGGGCCGTTCCTCCCCAGCCGTTGTCAGAAGCTCGTGCTATAGGCCTTCACTCTGCCGCCGCTCTATTTCGCCAGCCTTCGAGTAACAAAAAGCATACACGCCCACCCATGTCGAAGCTTTTCGCGTCGCTTGAGCTATCGCCGGAGAACTTCCTGCACCTTCAAGCAGCCGCTAAGGGCTACATGCTGAATGATGAACACCCAGAGAGGCGGGACTGTGTGGGACAGAGGGGCAAAGGTGACACGGAAATGGTGAAATTGAGACTCTGGAATTGCGTCCGCGATTTTTTGGAAGCTGAGGGGAACGGTGAACGGTTCTTTGGCGAGAATGTGATGAATGAGGGCATGGGTCCTAGGACTTATATATGGCCTCGCGACCAACAGAAGATTATCGCATTGGTTATACCTTTGCTGAGGAGAATGGTAACCAACGAAAGGCAACGACAGTACGCGATTGAGACTCGCAAAGGTGGCCCAGATGATAGAAAGAGGAGAAAGACAGAAGACTTCCAGAACGTCCACCGCGATAGCCCCTCGAAATTCACGCCAGAAGAGCAGCTGCAACAGATACATACGCAACACCACATTCCCGAAGGATTTGCTCCTACACAGGCTCCAATTCCCACACCACAGCCTCAGATGGGGCCCAACGCACACGATATGGACATGGGCTTAACGGATCTTCTTCTAGATGGATACCCAACCGACTGGGAAGCAATCGCAAAGTCTTACGAAACCTATAACCATGATAACGAACTCGACAACTTGTGGTCCCTCTCAGGTCTCCAGCAGCCGGATTGGCGCGGTTTGGTAGCAGCTGTCGACAGCCACTACCAAATCATTCATCAAGGCGCATACGATTGTCCCGGGCCTTGTGAAGACGAAAATGTCAATCGTATTTTGAATTCTGATGCGGTAACGGATCTTCGATGGCGAATTGGTGGGGCCCGTCAACAGCCCGCCAGGAATGAATTGTAAGTCCACTTCATATGCTGATTTACCCTTTTCTATTTTTGTATGAAACTAATATCCCTCTAGTGCCAGCAGCATCACGCGTGACATTTCGCGGGTTATTCGCGACAGTCTAGCTGCCAAACAGGGCGTTCATACCGCTACCCACGATCAAACTCCAGTGCCTCAGCCGCCATTCGTCCCTCAAACCGAAAACCATCACAACACTACATCTCAAACTCCGATAACCCTCCGCATCAACGTCCTTCAAAACGGCAAGCGTATCCTTCCCCGTGTCGACATCCCTGCAGAACAGTGTCCCGATCTTGAAACTATCAAGCAGGTTCTCTATCGCCGATTTGCTGGTCAGCTTCCAGGTTTCTCCGATTCCGGGTTTGATGCTACTACCGCCACCTGGGATTCTTCTGTCGCATGGAAGTTCAAAGTCTGGCTCCCTAATGGTTTAGCCCCTGTACAGAACGACGGCGAGTGGACGATTTCCCTTCTCTCTGCGGGAACTGTGGATTGGATGGACGGCGAGCTGAAGGTTCTTGTCGAACTTGAGGGATCATCTTGAATGAGTTTCTCTGTCAATAGTGTATTTTGGCTTTATTCGTTTAGTTTTTTGCTGCTTCTGTGAACCCCACTCATACCCCCAAATCAGCAAATTTTCTGGCGTTGGAATTTTCTTGTCTTTTGCTCCGCCCAGAGAACTGGTACATACTATGGGCTCTTTTTTTTCCACTTTCGATCATCCATACTATTATGACTCCTATGTTATATCGGACATGACTTACGGCATGAGATTCCAGGCAAGCACTTCTTTATGTTTGCTACTCCTGGGTTTGAATCAATAGACTTCTTTGAAAATATTCAATGGATGCAAATTATCTGGTCTTTATTTCTTGCATCAAACAGCATTTCCAAACTATCCTGGTACATCCATGTTTTGCCTATACGAGGGTTATATATATCACGTGCAGATGCATTTTCTCGTCGGAGTACTGGGAGTACAGGAAAACAAGAATCTTCGAAGAACAAATGGATCGATAGTTTCTCAGTAAATTGCACGGTTTCGTGGTATAAATAGTATAGTCTACTACTAGTTGGAACAAGACAGCACTTTTTGATTATTGTATTTTTCTAACCTATCCGTCGTAGGCCATCACCAGATTAGAAATTACCAACACAATATGTTTCGGGCAGGAGCGCAAATTTTCGCAGTTGGGATCTTTGTCATTCCAATCCAGCATTTTAGCTTTAAAATTTCAGCATCAAGGCCATCCTCATTGTTTGGTTAGAGCAAATAGGTTCCACGGTGGAAATGTGTGCCGTAGCATGATGAAATTGGCTCCGATATGGACGAATATCGGTGATATTTCTTCCCCAAGCCCGGAGTTCGAGGCTTACCATAGCGGATCTAACTTGCTGCCTGGTAGCTGGTTACACCCTGGTTCTGCTATACCCCTTCATGTAAAACGTCAGTTTTGTAGTTGACTGCGATGCGATAGAGCGAAAGCTGAAAGGCAAGAGAAAATGCAGAATGGCGAGATCCCCAAGGGAAATTTGGGCAAGGGCCAGCCCCAGCTTTGATGTCTAGGCCACGAGATCAAGAATCAATACATGGCTCAGTAGGCGACTTCAGCCTGAGCCAAGTGTTCATGACCACGTGAGTCAAATCTCAGGACCATCTCAATCAAGTAGCCGAAAGAGGTGTATCCGCACTATCGTCTTCTCCGGCCGCCAATCTAGCCTTTTTCGCCCTGCGCTTCATCTCTCTTTTAGAAAGAGTCTTTTCGGCCTCCTCCGAATTGGCCTCTGATCCAAGCGATGCCTTCCTCTTCAGGTTGTCTCCATTGTTTTCCGTCTGGGGTACAACCCTCTTGTTCTTCGCGCCCTTTTCCTTTTTGGTCTGTTCTACAGCCTTGGGCTTCTCCCCGCCATGGACGACGTCGATTATTCCACGCCAGCTGGTTCTTCTCAAATTTGCTAACGCAGTCACTTTTCGTGTCTCCTCAGAGATAGCCTCCCGGCCACGCTCCTGTGACAATCCCCAGACACATGCAAGGTTGATCACATCCCAAGGAGCCCGTACACCCAATGCTCGCCTGGCCTCGCTCGACACAATGATTCCTCTCCCGCGCGTTGCCCGGATCAAAGACATGGCATTCCCAATGAGGTTCCTCCGGGCGTCGGGACCGCTCCCTGTGACTCCGGGCCCATAGCAAATTTCCAAACGGATTCCACGTGAAATAGCGGCGGAGAGCATTTTGAACTTGAAGTGGAATGGAAGTCTCACGGAGAGATCCAGCGAGATCAGGTCACATTCTAAATTGGTGCAAGCGTTTAAAAGAGCCTTCTCGTTCGTAGGACATAAAGCAACCAAGTCGTACGCTTGCGCTAGGCTGTTTAGGCGTTGGTTCTGGGCGGGATCGGAAAGCGTCAAATTCAGGCGCGTGAGGATCTTGAGCGAGCTGGGGACATTTGTTGGCAAAGGCGGGGGAGTGGGGTTTGGAGGGAGCTTTCCACTGATAGTTTGGGAGAGAGCGACGGTTGTGTAACCAACTTTAGAGGTCAAGTCAGGTCAGTTCCTCATGTGGTCTCCAATATAGCACGCATTGTGCCGGTTTGGTCTTGTGCCGGGAAATAGAGTGACGTACGTTCCGCAAGAAAACTTAAGGTGTGAGGGATCTCGGGATCATCCGAGCTAAACGGGACGTTCAAATCGTAGAACATATTGAATATAAAAGGACTGGATCTGCCGAGCCTGCTTCTTTCTCTCTTTCCACCCTGGATGATTCAATCCTACCCGCGAAAGGAAACACAAAAAAAGCTGCTGGAACTGTCCAAGAAGGGAAATCTCATAATCCACCCGCATCAATAGTTTCCCCGACCCGACCGAGAGCCTAGCCGCATTGAGACGGCTACCCACACGCCAGTCCCGTGACTGCAGGGTGGAACGAGCATCTCATTCCACTATTCCTATTTATCGTTGCTGCGATACATCTCTGCCTACCTCCGCTCGGGACGATAGCACGGCTGCACTGGTTGAACGGGGTATTCCGCTCATTATCTGCAGCTGCTGTTGTCTGTCCATTACCTCAAATTTGTCGCGATCCCTCCGTTGTCACGCGTCCCCGTCTCTACCCCGCCGCATTTAGTCTTCGATATCGTTTGATTGTGGGTGGACTCGGAACTGCCAGTGAGCCGTCATCATCATGGCGCGCGTCTATGCCGATGTCAACGAGCATATGCCTCGATCCTACTGGGACTACGATAGTGTGAACATCTCATGGGGAGTATTGGAAAATTATGAAGTGGTCCGCAAAATCGGTAAGGAATAACAAATATTCCCTTGAATGCCCCAATGGTCGATGGCAAAGGTTATTTTCGATACTGACGACGATAATTATAGGACGGGGAAAGTACTCGGAAGTTTTTGAGGGTATCAATGTTGTCAACTACCAGAAGTGTGTGATCAAGGTCCTCAAACCGGTCAAGAAGAAGAAGATTAAGCGTGAGATCAAGATTCTTCAGAACTTGGCGGGTGGTCCCAATGTTGTAGCCTTGCTGGATGTTGTTCGCGATAATCAGAGCAAGACGCCGAGCCTGGTCTTTGAATACGTCAACAACACAGACTTCCGCACCCTTTACCCACGCTTCTCCGACTATGATGTCCGCTTCTATGTCTATGAACTCCTGAAGGCGTTGGATTTCTGCCACAGTAAGGGTATAATGCACCGGGATGTGAAGCCTCACAACGTTATGATCGACCATGAGAAACGCAAGGTAGGTTTTTATGTGTTTGATCGGTTTGCCCATTGAGTACGCTGACGTGTTGCCTAGTTGCGCCTGATCGATTGGGGTCTTGCTGAATTCTATCACAAGGGCACAGAGTACAACGTTCGTGTCGCTTCACGATACTTCAAGGGCCCGGAGCTTCTCGTTGATTTCCAGGAATACGACTACTCTTTGGACATGTGGTCGCTTGGAGCTATGTTCGCCTCGATGATTTTCCGCAAGGAGCCGTTCTTCCACGGAAACAGCAACTCGGACCAGCTGGTAAAGATCGCCAAGGTGCTGGGAACCGAAGAACTCTTTGAGTACTTGGACAAATACGACATCGAGCTGGACCCCCAGTATGACGAGATCCTCTCCCGTTTCCCTAAGAAGGCTTGGCATTCTTTCGTCAATGCTGAGAACCAGCGCTTCGTGAGTGATGAAGCAATTGACTTCCTTGACAAACTTCTCAGATATGATCATGCGGTATGCTTCGTTTCCCCTTTTTTATATGTTGGCCCGTACTAAACAGACTCCATTAGGAACGACTTACTGCCCAAGAGGCTATGGCTCATCCTTACTTTGCGGCTGTCCGCGCGGCAGAGACCCAAGCCACCCGAAACAACGCGACGTCTCAATCGTGAGTCTGAGGCGCTGGAGAGATTACTATCTCTTTTGAAACGCTCTGGTTCCTCGCTCAGCACCCGCTGTTATCAGTGCCCATCTACGGCCAATATGATCACCGCCGGTTTGGTTGGATTTCGAGTTGATTCTGGAATGACTGGGTTAGAGATTTACGAAGAAAAAAAGAAAAGAACAGAAAAAAAAAAAAAAAAAGGCGGTACAGCAGCCGATCCGTGCCTCATGCTGGGACGAACTGACTCTCAGTGGGTGTTAATGAGTTATGGAACACGGAACGGAGACGACGATGATGACAGATGACATGCACCTGATCTGTTGGGTATATAGCCCATCTAACCTCAATCTTCTCAGCGTATCCAGTGGGTCAAATATATTTGACGATGTGTAGGATGTGATGGGATTTATTCTATTTCGTCCTGCGTAACTTGCACAGCCAATACCCATATTCCTATGCCTTTTCACGCTTTACCTCTTCTTCTCCATTCCTCGTAAATTGTTGGTCTGGTGTTACGGGTTTCTCCTATCCTTTTTTCTTTCTCTACATCTTTTCGATTTCTGTTTCCATGTCCAGTTTCTATTATGATGAGCTCTTTGCAACTTTTGGTTGATGCACGGTTCAAGGAGTGAAGGCCCCGTATGTGGTTAGCTGAATTAATCTCAAGAGTTTTGAAGAAGTGAATGGACTGAAATATTTTTTCGTAATTCAACTCAGTATATTGCAACAAGAGTATATACTAATAATTCTCAACCGGATACTATACTGCATAGATCACCTGGTTTAAGGTGGAAACAACTTTGTCCCAATTTGCCAGACTCCCCAGTTGGCTTTGCTAGGGTTTCGAGCAGAACCTGTCCATCGAGTCTTCGCTTTGAACACCAACTTATAAGAAAGGACTTTCAAACTCAGTTGCTACTGCTGTCTTTAGGAGGGTATTTGATACCACTCGAGGGGCATCCAGACTTGGAAACTGAGGAATAGGTTAGCATTAACAGGAAAGTCTACAAGGAGATAAACATACGTGGGCTGGTTGCAACGTATTTACCACCAACTGCACTTCCGTAGACATTGAAGTAGTACTCGATCTCATACAAGGTGTCATCATTGCAGAGCAAAGTCACCTCATAGCCATCGTGGATAGATCCAACGGCAGATTGAATTTCCTTTGCGGTGTAGGTTTTGTCATTTGTAGGCGTGATACCAGCTTTCGAAAGGGCCTGCCAGAGAAATCGTTATTTTATGCGCTCCATGAGATAAAATATGATTTCTTCAGAGTACTTACGGTATAAGTGTCTAAGTCCTTGAACAAAGTGACCACTTGCTCAAAGAAATCACCAACTTCTTCATGTTCGGAGTAGTCGGTGTAGCAGCTGGGGTCGATAGTGTTGACACATGTTCCATGGGCATTCCATTCATGAGCCCAGAATTTGTTGTTTGATTCGCTATCGCTGATCCAGTAGGTTTGCATGTAGTCGAGTAGTTCTGTTCGACCCTGGTCCTTCAAGACGGATTCAATATCGTTGACTTCGCGGCTGTCATCGCAGTACTCGCCGTATCCACCATCACAATGGTCTGGCCTGTGAAGGAGAACTTTTATTAGTGCTTATTTAATATCTGCTTCATGGTTGATACTTACCAGAGACCATGGATAGTCCATGAATCAGATGGACCAGTGGAGGGATCGGTATCCCAGAATTGAACCTGCATAAGAGTGCCACCAGGGGAATTGAAGCAGCAGAGGTCGGAAACAGAAGTAGAATTATGGCAGCTCAGGTTGCTAGTGTCGGTGCAAGTCTTCAGGCCGGCGTGCGCTCCAGCAAAGAGCTGCGCAATGGCTAGGGCAATTGTGCCTTTGGGAAGAGAAAACATGATGAGATGAGCTTGAAATTTGGTTAGTTTAGTAGATACCTCAACCTCTTTAAATATGTTCAGCTCACTGGACACTAAAAGGTGCTGAAACACCGCCTGTGATAGTTAATGTAGCATTGCATAAATTGATGCTATTGACAACGACCAATAAGCTGCAGTTACTGGGATGCGTGCTTTTATCAGTTGCGCTGAAAGTGGAGAATGATTTTCCCCTTAAGCTGATACTCCTATGCAACATTGCAATCTACTACTCATCGATGCTGATATACTGGTATACGTATTTTTAGCAGCAGTATAACAACTGATATGTGCGTTATATAGTATGTCATACTTAGGTAGGCAGCCACAAAAGCTGATTGAGTTATTATTCCTACCAAAGCGAATTTTCATTTCGACTTATCTACTCAACTCTTCAACTAAGCTACTATCTATTTTACAACTCTCTAACTGTTTTACAGCTCTTATTGGTTTTTTCTGAAAATTAAATTCATTCATTCATTTATTTTCTCTTTATATTCCACATCCAAACGTGCAAGATAATATGGTTGTTGGACACACTGTTGGCATTTCTTGCCATGCTACTCGGGCTTTTCGCTATCCTGACTATTATGAAAACAGATATTTTATGGGAGATTGATGCCTATTTCAGAAGAAGGTCTCATATAAAATTGGCAGACATGATCGAGTTCCTTATGAAGGTTACCACTTCACAGGAAGACAAACAAAAACAGCACCAATTTATAAAATCATGGATAACCAACACTCATGAGCTCGACATAATCCTACAGCTCCCGGGGAGGTTTAACTGTTGGAAAGCAAAGAAACTCTGAAAGCTAAGGCAGATTCAGGGGGTCTCAGCAAGCAACACGGGGCGCTATTGGAGCAAATCGAAAGGGAGCTCCAGCAAATCAAGCGGCGTCTGTGGAAGAACCGCCAGAGGTTTTCCAAACTGCAATCCAAAATCACTCGTGGCGATCCTGATGAAGAAGAGTTAGGTAATTGATGTTGAGTAAGGAGCGATCCGCCGTAGGAGCGGCCGGTAAGCTCTCCTTCTTGATTAGGACAGGATGGTAAAATGTTTGTGTTTCTGGCTCAAGTCTTGCTTCTCTGTTAGTTCTCAACTAAGACCCAACCAACTTTCTTTGACCATCGAGCAATCTCATCAATACAATCGTTTAACATACAACCATCATCGGGTACCTTCTCTATACTTTAAACCTCTTCATATACTCAGTCCGCTGTGTTTTTAGAACCTTCTACGACCGGCCTTGTGTCCAGAACCTCTGTCAAACTCAAACCACTACATCGTTGAACCTGCTACTGACGGCATTGTGTTCAGAACCTCTCGCAAACTCAGTCCGCTGTGTTTTTACACCTGCTATGGCCCGGCTCTGTAGCCATGTCTTTCACGTCCATCATCGAAGGGAGCCCGGAGTGGCTCAACCTTAGCATGGCAGGGTTGACATTCATGGCTATAATTTTGTTTTGTCCCCCGACTCGAGTACTTGTGGAAAAGTATGTTGTCCGATAGGCGGATTCTTGCTGAGTTTATACTGATGATTCTTTAGGTTCTCCTCTAGCCCAACCCACCAAGGTCTACTCCGTCTGTCACATATGTCTTTGTCAAGATGTCTGAAGACACCTTGGTCGCCAGAGAGAGTGAAAGACCACATCCACTGCCACAAACCCTGATGCAGCACCATGGGGTATATGATTCAGATGACATTGACGACACGAACTCAGATTAGGAGGGTAGTGAGTGATGAGAAAAGGGCGGTTGGCAGTAATGTGATATTTATATTTTTCCGGTGAAAAATGGGAATTAGGTAGCTATTAGATAGGTAAGAATAAGAAGGATAATTCTTACAATCGCCTTTAATTATACAACCGGTTACCGAATACCTTCCATTAGGGGACGAAGACCTTTAGGGGTGAAATCGCAACTTGATTAAAGCGTTCTGCTTTTTCTCTTTTATTACGCCATACTATACAGTGTTTTGAATATCCTTGATACTAGCTGAATAGTAATTACATTGCTTTCTGATCATCCCCTTTAAGTGTTATAACAATCCATAGTTCATCCGAATCCCTGCTAGGTTCGTCATTTGACGGAATCGTCGGTATTGATAATCCCCAGGTCCCCATCTCAAAAGAGCTCTCTATCTCATACAAGTTCTCTGTCCAGCGTCATAGAGGACAAATTCTGTTTACCTGAGTCACTTCATTCCTCTTGAGGAGGAAGAAGAAGCAAAAAATGAGATTGTACAGTGAGTGTAGCTATGTGAGATCACGTGACATGAGTCACTTGCACGGTCTTTTTCCTTCCTGGCGAAGTTATACCAAGCCAATTCTCGGTGGGAAGAAGGGAAAAAGCTCGAGAGAAGCCAACCATTCACTGCAGTGAATTTTCTGCTATCTTTCCATTGATATTACCCTCTATACCAGCCATAAACCTGCTCCATAATACTATTCTCCACCGTCGGGGCTTCCATCTTTCTGGGCCCCGCACCAACATCCTCTGATTCGTTCCGTTCTTTTGCTCTGCGCCAGGGAAATTTAATTGCCCGCATTCGCACAACGAGAACCCCTCCCCCTCCTTTGCTTCACGCGCGGTTTGAGTCACCGGTGGTCAAGATACTTATCCGACGATTTGTGGCGCGATCGGCGCCCTGGAGATTCACTCCGACATATCGATCATTTTCAAGGATGTCTCAATCCTCTGCACCTCAGAACCCGAGTGAGTACCGTTCTGTCTACTGGTAGCCCGCCGTGTCATCGCGGACCCCGGAGAGACCATCGGAATGCTAACCGGCGCGAATTTTTTGCTACAGTTGGTGAGCCCACGGCTCCCTTGACGGACCGCCCAACCCAGGCCGGCGAACAAACGGGAAATCAAGATGCCTCTGCAGCCCCCAAGGTGAAGAGCGAGAAAGAGTGTATGTCTCCGGACGTGTGGACTTCGCAACGTTGTTTGTTGAGCAATGCCTGATAATTGGTTTTACAGTGGAGAGGGAACGGAAGAAGGCAGAGAAAGCAAAGAAATTTGCTGAGAAGCAGGCAAAGGCTGCGGCCAAACCGGCTCCCGCTCCCAAGGCAGACAAGAAGGCCAACAAGGTCGAGAAGGAAAAGACCACCGACGCCTACGACCCCAAGACCATCGAAGCTGATCGATACGCATGGTGGGAGGAGCAAGGTCTCTTCAAGCCTGAATTCGGCCCCGATGGCAAGGTCAAGCCCGCCGGCTCCTTCGTCATTCCAATCCCTCCCCCGAACGTTACCGGGTCCCTGCACATGGGCCACGCCCTTACCAATGCCCTGCAAGACACCATGATCCGCTGGCAGCGGATGAAGGGTAAGACTACGCTGTGGTTGCCCGGTATGGACCATGCCGGTATCTCGACCCAGAGTGTTGTCGAAAAGATGGTCTGGAAGAACGAGAAGAAGACCCGCCACGACTATGGCCGTGCTGCTTTCACAGACAAGATCTGGGAGTGGAAACACGAATACCACGCCAACATCAAGAATGCTCTGAAGAGAGTGGGTGGTTCCTTCGACTGGTCTCGCGAAGCTTTCACCATGGATCCCAACCTGTCCGCTGCTGTCACCGAGACCTTCGTCCGACTTCACGAAGAGGGTATCATTTACCGTGCTAACCGCCTGGTGAACTGGTGTGTGGCATTGAACACCTCTCTCTCCAACCTTGAGGTCGACAACAAGGAAGTCGAAGGTCGTACCCTCCTCGACGTGCCTGGCTACGAGAAGAAGGTTGAGTTTGGTGTATTGACTCACTTCTGCTACGAGATCGATGGCACCGGCGAGAGAATCGAGATTGCTACCACTCGTCCTGAAACCATGATCGGTGACAGTGGTATTGCTGTCCACCCCACTGACAAGCGTTACCAGCACTTGATTGGCAAGAATGCCCGCCACCCCTTCCTGGATCGTCTGCTCCCTATCGTCGCTGACCCGGAGGTTGACCCCGAGTTCGGTACTGGTGCTGTCAAGATCACCCCTGCCCATGACTTCAACGATTTTAACCGCGGAAAGGCGCACAACCTCGAGTTTATCTCCGTCATGAACGATGATGGTACATTTAACAAGAAGGCCGGTCCTTTCGCTGGTATGAAGCGCTTCGATGCTCGTTACAAGGTCATTGATGCTCTTAAGGAGAAGGGATTGTATGTCAAGTGGGAGCACAACCCCATGAAGATCCCCCGCTGCAACAAGTCGAATGATGTGATTGAACCTATCCTGAAGCCCCAGTGGTGGATGAAGATGGAGAGCCTTGCTGAGCCTGCCATCAAGGCTGTCGAGGACGGCGAAATTATCATCAGACCCGAGAGTGCTGAGAAGAGCTACTTCCGCTGGATGAGAGGCATTAACGACTGGTGCTTGTCCAGACAGCTCTGGTGGGGTCACCAGGCCCCGGCTTACTTCATCCAGGTTGAGGGTGAGGAAAGTGATGACAGTGACGGTAACTTCTGGGTCACTGGCAGAACCGAGGAAGAGGCCCAGAAGAAGGCCGAGGCTAAGTTCCCTGGCAAGAAGTTCTCTTTGACAAGGGACCCCGATGTGCTCGACACATGGTTCTCTTCTGGACTGTGGCCCTTCTCTACCTTGGGATGGCCTCGCCAGACTCACGACTTGGAGAACTTGTACCCCACCTCTGTTTTGGAGACTGGCTGGGATATTCTGTTCTTCTGGGTCGCCAGAATGATCATGCTGGGTATCAAGATGACCGGCAAGATTCCCTTCAAGGAGGTGTACTGTCACTCCTTGATCAGAGATTCTGAAGGTCGTAAGATGTCCAAGTCTCTGGGTAACGTTATTGACCCTCTGGACGTCATGGAGGGTATCGAGCTCCAGACACTCCACTCTAAGCTTCTCACTGGTAACCTTGCCGATAAGGAGGTTGCCACTGCTACCAAGTACCAGAAGAAGGCTTTCCCCAAGGGAATTCCGGAATGTGGTGCTGATGCTTTGCGCTTTGCCCTCGTGTCTTACACCACTGGTGGTAAGTCTTAATGTACTCTATTTCTACAACGGCTTTCCATACTAACTTCACTTATAGGAGGTGATATTGCGTTCGACACCCAGGTCATCTTTGGCTACCGTCGTTTCTGTAACAAGATTTACCAGGCTACCAAGTTCGTCCTTGGCAAGCTGGGTGAAGACTTCAAGCCCAAGGCAACTGTCGGAAAGACTGGTCGGGAGTCCCTTTCCGAACGCTGGATTCTGCACAAGTTCAACACTGCCACCAAGGAAATCAACGAAGCCCTTGAGCAGCGTGACTTCTCCATTGCTGCTTCCACTGTTTACCAGTACTGGTACAGCCAGCTTTGCGATGTCTTCATCGAGAACTCTAAGACTCTCCTTGCACCCGAGGTTCCTGCAGAGGTGCAGCAGTCCGCCAAGGAGACTCTCTACACTTCTCTTGAGGGTGCTCTGACCATGATCCACCCCATCATGCCTTTCGTTACGGAGCACCTGTGGCAGCGTCTCCCCCGCCGCCCTGACGACAAGACAATTTCGATCATGACCGCTCAGTTCCCCGAATACCGGGAAGAGTTCAACGACCCTGAAGCCGAAAGAGCCTACGAACTCATTTTGAACACCTCCAAGGCTATCCGTTCGATCCTTGTTCAGTACGACGTCCGCACCAAGGGCGACATCATCATCCAGGCCTACGATGAGACCAGCTACAAGACCGTCTCGGACGAAGTGTCCATTATTAAGTCCCTGGGTGGCAAGCTCTTGGGCGAGCTCAGCGTCCGCGGACCTGAGGACACCACCCGCCCTGCAGGCTGCGTCGTGTCGGCTGTCGGTGCCGAGGTTGCCGTCTATCTCCGTGTGTCTAAGGAAGTTGCCCTGGAGCAGGAAGAGAAGGCTAAGGCTAGTCTCGAGAGGGCTCGCGAGAACCTCCGCAAGTCGCAGGGCATCATTAACGGTGCTGGCTGGAAGGAAAAGGCCAAGCCTGAGGTGCGTGAGGCCGAGGAAAAGAAGCTGCGGGACTCCGAGAGTGAAACCGCTCGCTTGGAGGAGCAGATCCGCGAGTTTGAGAAATTGAGATTGGAGTAGATATGTCTATGATACACTTGCAAAATTCGAGTTAATATGTTCTGATTGTTACTTTGACCATATGTAGTAATTCCTATCGTAGGACTATGAATGGGATTTCCCAGAATATTCCATGCTATTTCTTAGATGACCTCTTCTGAATAAATTCATAATTCAATCTGACTTTATGCGTGCATTTAATTTAAACGAAAAAAGTTCTATCTTTATCATGTCCAACGCTCACGTTCTCATAGTTAAGCTTATCGATAAGGAGCGCCAAGACTTTTTCCGCCAAAAGTTTTTCGCTCCGCCTTTTTTTCTGTTTGAATCCTTCGAGATCAATTCCAAGAAAAAATCAACACCACCCCCAATCACACAATTCCAAGATGTTGAGAGAAGTGTACGTTTATCATGAATTCTCTATCGGGTAATTTCGCTAACATGATTTTCTCGCAGAAAACCCAAGAACCCGCGCACCGCGCGCATTCTCAAAGCCAAAGAGCCCCAACTCGTCGAACCGCCCAAACGAACACTGGTTATGCACGGAGGAAAATGTCCTCAGGCGCTGCAGACTGTTCTCAAGACGTTCCACTCGCTGACGAACCCCAACTCGGTCCTTTTCCACAAGAAGAATGAGAACATCCACCCGTTTGAGAACGCAGAGAGCATCGAATTCCTGGCCAACAAGAACGAGTGCGGTATCGTTGCGTTCGGTAGCAGCAACAAGAAGCGCCCCAACTGTGTGACCCTGACGCGGATTTTCAACTCCAAGGTTCTGGATATGTGCGAGTTGTTGCTGCTTCCCGGCACCGAGGGCGATGCCATCCCCCCATGAACAACCTCACCATGCACATTGGTGTTGGTCTGCGACCTATGATTTTGTTCGCCGGTACCCCCTGGGATGACCCGACTGCGACATCTCACGCAATGGTGAAGAGCATGTTTCTTGATATGTTCAAAGGCGAGGAATCGGATAAGATCGATGTGGAAGGATTGCAGTATGTGCTTATGATTGGAGCCGATGAGCCTACCGAGGGGCTGTCTCCCGTCATCCACCTGCGATGGTACAAGCTCCGGACCAAGCGCAGTGGCCACAAGCTGCCCCGTGTGGAGCTTGAGGAGATTGGACCCAAGTTCGACTTCAAGATCGGCCGTCTACAAGAGGCACCGAGCGACGTCATGAAGGAGGCCATGAAGCAAGGCAAGCGACCTAACGAGAACATGAAGAACAAGAAGAACATCAGCGTGGATAGCGTCGGTGACAAGGTCGGACGGGTGCACTTGGGCAAGCAGGATCTGAGTGGATTGCAAACGAGAAAGATGAAGGGTTTGAAGAGACGGGCCGGTGTGGAGTCGGACGAGGAGGACAATGACGATGCGATGGATGTTGATGAGATTTCGGAGGATGAGGGACGGAAGAGGACAAGGACGAACTAGATTTCCTGCTTGTTTTCTTGGATGCATTCTTTCGCCCTTCTGTCCATCTTATTCCATATAACTAAGGCGTTCCGGGTTGGTTCGGTTTTTTCTATTGATTACGCCAAGCAAGTTCATCTATGAACCCGGGTATCTGTGTATGTACGCTGGTAAAAAAGTCTGAGCACTATGCTATCTTACATTATTGTCTTTGATGAGGTTACAGTCGAACTGTATTGCCCAAAATACATGCCTGAAATAGACTAGAAAGCAAATTAAACAACATGAACAATTGCCAATGCTTGAAAATATGAGAACCATTGAAATAGAGATACGACACGTCCAGCAGGTTAATCTTGCGTAACAACTTGCACTGAGCCCTGGTTGCTTCCGGGGATATTGTCGTTCGCAAGACTGCGAGAACTATCATCTGTTGGATCCAGCAAATCCACATCGGTACTCTCCCCTGGGGAATCTTGGGACTCTTGAACGGGGTTCTTCGGTGTGTTCTTGTTGTAGTACTGATTCCCCTTAATCCTCTTATTCCCTATTCGACGTTGAACAGGAGTCGTGCTGAATACCCACGCATATACATTTCCCTTTGCCGACGCCATGGCCTACTTTCCATTTGGATCTCGCATAACCCGATCCATATCCTCGGGGGATATATCAGGGAGATTCAGTTTCTCCGTTGATGTCGCGCCACGAGATATAATGCTGAGAGAATAACCCAGTTCCCTGAGACGACGGGATATGCTTGTCTTGCCTTGAGTTGTGTTGAATTTTTCATGAAGATGTGCGTTGATATCATTGAGTGTTGATAGAGGGTTTTGATCAACGTATTGGCGGAGTTCCTGCGGCGATTAGTACTGACGTGTCTTTCAAACAGTTTTAGTCTTTCTTTAATTGTTGTTTCTCTGGGTTTCTTGTGTACATCCCTCCCTGAGGCGGGTATGGAATGGACCTACTTCGAGCATCTCAGGAGTAAACATCGACGACCGACCCATCGGTTTAGTAGGCTCTTTTTGAGGCGGATGAGTAGTGCCATAGGTTCTCAGACACCTAGCCATGCGTTTTATTGTGTCTCTAGGGACATTTTGGGTTTTGGCTATGTGGGCATATGATATGATTTCTGGCGAAAGAGAGCTGCTGTGATCTGCTGTCTCTTTTCTAGAGGTGTGAGGCGGGCCATAGCCTATTTATTTTTTGTGTCATATTTTCTCCCTCGTTATTTCAGATTATCAAAAGACCCAGCTGATAGGGCTGTAGGAAATCGATGTTTGTTGATGGACGTTGGACTCGGTGTTGACGCGAAAGCAGGCGGTTTTCCGCGTTGTGGTGATGAGTCCAAAATCGCTTCATGGTCGGCAACGAATAGGGAAAGTCTTGGCTGGAGTCACCTGGAGTCCATAACACCAACTATTTACCATGCTGCAACAGAAAATAAATCGACAGAATACTATTCTCCTGACAATTCGCTATCTTCAAAACCACGTGACATGACGTTGCGCTCGGCCGGGCTCTCACATGCCGAGGATCTTTCTGGCTTTTGCGGATGCAGCCAACGCCATTAAATGCCGTGCTCTTCTTCATTCTCCTACATCCCCCCGCCTGGGTATTTTTTCTTTCTGCTCTGCTCTAAAACATCCTTTGCATCGCATCTCTTTCCTCTCCCCATGACCCTGTTAGCACCTGCGATTCGTTTGGGCGGAAGTTATCACCAATAGCTGATCCGACTTTCCTCTTACCGAGGTCCCGAGATACCATGGACGCTCTCTTGGTAGGAACTGCTCTTTTGCATCTTGCCCGTTTCGGTGCCATTCTGATCGCATGTATAGTCCCGTTTGGACTCAATCGTCCTCAACCCCGAGCTTGCGCCTCTTCTCTCGTTGCTCAAGGGTATCCGTAATGGCGTCGTTTACGGATCAAAAGTGCGATTCCCGCACGCTTTGGTGTATGTCTCCCCGCCTCGTTTGGGATACAACCGGTTATGGTGGTCAAATTTAACTAACGGATGGCTGGAATTATAGAATGATCTTTCTCTTTCGCTCTGGAACGTAAGGCGACACTCGTGAACATGACATTTACCCCTCCTCGCTCCGACCATACTGATCCGGAGATGCAGCTTCCGAGAAAAGGCCAAGCTTGTCCTCAGTGCCACGCGCCAACATGCGCGGAACCTTGCGACCTTCGCATTAATATACAAAAGCTCCATGATTGTCCTGCGGAATGTGAATCCGGCCGGTGTTGGGAAAGAAGGTCGCTACGATAGCTTCTTCGCGGGGTTGCTAGGAGGGTATGCCGTGTTTGGACGGCACTTTAGCGGCGTCAGCCAGCAGGTATGCGGAAATTGCACCTAGCAAGGATATACGGAGGAGATATATTGACCAAATTCTCGTTTAGATCGTCATCTACGTCTTCGCTCGAGTGATGCTTGCTCTGGCTAAAATCGCCGTTGCACCGAACACGCACCCCCTTTCCTCCCTCATCACACCCGAAGCTCGAACTAAGCTTTACGACAATGCCTGGCCAGCTTTTGCTAGTCTGAGCTGGGCTCTTGTCATGTACATTTTCCGCTGGTACCCCGAGACTCTTGCGTCGAGTCTTAGAAGCAGCATGGTTTATATGTATGTTTCTTCCTTATATCTTATGTTTCCTCACTAACGGCATTAGATACGCCGACTCGGATCACTGGGATTCTTTCCGCAACCTCTTAATACACAACAAATAGATTTACCAGGCTGGATCGACCTTTTTTGTTTACGGCGCATGGCGTTCAGAGTTATAACGTTGACCCTTTCCCTTCGTTGTCTATTTTTACCACCGGTATTCTATTTCTATATCGAACTTTTGGGCGCGAAATTTTTCCACATGGAATTACCCTTGGCCTGCTTGTGCCCCGGCCATTTTGAGAGTGCGGACTGCGTTGAAACCCTCCCGCGGGCGGATGGGGGAGTTATTGGTCCTTTGACCAATGTAAGTATACAGGTTTTTGTGAGATAGATGCATCATCCGATTCGGGGTGGTACTCTGTATGCTTCATAACCTAAGAATAAATCCATAATGACCATGGAATTCTTGTCACAAGCCTTTTCGGTTTATAGTTTTGCATAGGAACAAAGATACAATTGCAAGTAATTATGTCCATTCGAATTTAAGCCTGCTTCATCTTGCACTGTATATCATCCCGACATAAGCCATTATACCCATAAATATTAAATACTGAGCATCGTAACCACATAAAATTATATCATGATTCACATCAACTCCCATAAGTTCGCCCATCCAAGTGGTTGTTGCGTAGTGGTAGCTCTTGGCTTGATCTGATCCAGTCTTCGGATTTTATTCTTGAACTCTTCCAGATTCGAAGTACCCTCTAGTCGCCATTGAATATTACGCCACTTCTGAAACCGGTAGACCTTTAGACAAAGCTAAAACGCGATAAAGCACATGGGCTATTGCTATCAGCACGCCTGTATCTCCATGTTGGTATAACGGACTTACTGCAAGATATGTGGAAAGAAAAGCTGTTCTGTGGAATCCGTTCCACAAGGATGCGCCATCTGCGACTATAAGACATCCAAACAGCGCCGCGTACATGGTCAGAGGCTGGCCATGCGAGCGCCATGGATACATGTCGCTCTTTCGACCGCGACGGAATCGACAGACATGCGCGAAAAACGGGTCATCTTCCAGTTCGTTCTGGTGGGTTTTGACACTATAAAATTGATATTAACGCTGAGCATGGAGATAGCGGCTTTGTGCTTATATGAACTCACCAGTTGTAGAATCGGATGAAAGCCCAAACCTCACATAACCACACTATCAGACAGCCCACTGAATTCATTTGCGAGAGGACTTCGAGCAGCTAAGAATACGGGCTAGCGCTTTTCCTATCTATGGTGCATTGAGATGTATCGATCTTACACTTGAGATAGCAGACCACGCCAGAAAGTCAACGAAGTTCCTTCTCTATAATACCGACCATAAATGGCAGACAGTTTCTACCGTATAATTTTCTACGATGACTATTAAATAGATCATGCAAATGCAGCGGCGCTGCAGGCGTAAATGCTAGGTCAATCTGGAAGGAGTCACGTGAGCGACTCAGCGACAAGGATTATCGTAGACGAAAAAGGAACTTGATCAGCATCATTTTTTTGTATGGAGTCTGGTTTTTAGTTTTTGGCTTATATCTTTAAATAATATTTTCCATTTCAACAATCCCAGCATGTTAGCTCAGGGGAAGAGCGTCGGGCTCATAACCCGAAGGTCCCTCGATCGAAACGAGGACATGCTACTTTCTTTTTCGTTTTTGCTCTTTCTTCAGGCAACCAACACTATATCTTCCACTCAGCGTGCCGCTGTTTTGTTTTCAATTTTGCTACACCAGAAAAAGATGAGCCAGAAAACTCGCCTCATCAATCATTTGAATTCTCAAGTCAGTATCTTCTATCAACCATTATGCCTTTTTCTCAATATGCTCGAATGAGGCATCTTCTTCTCTGTCCTTGTCCTTTCCATCCATATAGCGAACGTTCCTGGTTGGCACGAACTGACCACGTACAGTGTCCCTCTCAAAAAGCTCATCCATAAATTCCAGCGAGAGTCCTGTCAGATCATCAGTCAGTCAAGCTCGATACAAAAGTGCCAAGTATGAACTCACCCTTCGTTTCTGGCACAAAGAACCAGACATAAACCACCATCACGAAACAAAAGCTCCCATACACAAAGTACGTCCCATAACCATTCTTGCCCAGTGTTGCAAACATCGTCGGGGTTGATTTAGCTACTACGTAATTCCAGAGCCATTGCGAACAGCATGACATCCCCATGTTGAGGGCTCGGAGTCGTGTTGGGGGGATTTCCTATTGACTGTGAGCCTCTGAAAGCAGATCCGGGGATACAATAGTACTGACAGCACAATAGGTCCAAACCACACTTCCCCAGCCGAACTGATAAATCGCTGCGAAGAGATAGATTGCAATGAGAGCGACATAGCCTTGCGGGGTGATCGGTGCGTTTTCATCGATAGTATCGAATCGGACATAGAACCCGATATAGAAGAGCATCGCACCCTGAGGGATAAGGTTAGTGACAGTGCTGGCAGAATATAAGGGATATTACCTGAGCAATTCCCGTCCACAGCAGCGATTTCCGTCGACCAAGCGTGTCCGAGACAAACGTGATAAAGATCGCGCAAGCGACCATCTTGACAATGCCATAAATTCCTGTTGCGAATAGACCAACAGACGAAGACGACAAACCAACACTGGCAAATATAGTGGGAGAGTAGTATGTCATGGCGTTTGTTCCAGTCATATTACTCCACATCATCAAGGCGATGCACAGTATTGACCTACGTCGATAGGACTTTTTTGAAAACGACTCTTTGAGAGAAGATAGGAAGTTGTGAGATCCCTCCTCTTCGAGTTGTACTTTCAAGGTGACCAATTCTTCTACCACATAAGGGTGGTCCTCCGGCAAGCTGCGCAGTTTGGACAGAACTTTTGATGCCTTTTCTGGATGTTTCATGGCGAGATATCGAGGAGACTCGTTCGAAAGGAGCATTCCAACAAAGAGGATCAAACCGGGAAAAGCCTGCAAAGAGAGTGGGATGATAAACTGCCCTTTGCCGGTGAGATGAAGCTCACAAGCATAATTGATCCAGAAAGCTAACTGACTTTTATTAGAAATGACCGCCTTAATGGCCGAGCACTCACAGTAAGACCGAAGACCAATGTCAACTGATAAAACCCAGTAAGAAAACCACGAATGCCTCGAGGCGCATTTTCGGCGATATAGATTGGACAAACGGAAGATGCCAATCCAATTGAAAGACCACCAATGAATCTACACGGTTATTTTGCGATTGAAATAAGTACAAAAGAAGCTTACCTTCCAGCATACAACACTCCGACCTTCCCACTTGCCCCGGCCTGCATGGCAACACCAACAAATAGAACCAATGCAGCCAAAATCAAGGACTTTCGTCTCCCAATAGCATTTGCCAGCCATGCGGAGGTAAGGGCCCCTAAAAACGAGCCTGCTTGGATGACGGATACTATGTTTGAGGAAAGATTTGCAAGGACAGTGGCGTCTTTATGAATGAGTCCATATTCTCTGACATATGATTAGACGAACTCACCCGGACGATGGAGGAAGACTTACTCTTTGAAAGAATCCATGGTGAGGACGCCTCCTATAACCCCCATATCGAAACCAAAGAGCATGGATGCCCCGCAGGCCTTTCTTGTCAATATCCAACTCAATTGTCGAGAAGATAACATACTGCGAGACTGATGAATACAACTCTGAGATTGTAAATTTCTCGGGGGTCATCTTTGACCATGTCATTTCGGACAATTTTACGAAGAAGCGACATTTCCTTTTGCTGAGATATTCAGTTTGGACTGTTCGTATCTACTGTCAGACTTTAAGTAGTGCAGACTGAGTGCACGGCTGTAGACGGTCTTCTGCACTTTGACCACCATTCCGCCACAGACCATCTAGCCAGTCTCTGTCACTGTCTTCAATCATACTATACGAGAGCTGAATGAAGCCATGGTTTGATATAATCCCCGCTTTATGATTCGATGCATTCATAATCCGGGGTAAGCGGGGAACTGCGGGGAAGTTAGCTCCGGCTATAGATCAGGACGCTGGTTATCTATCTATTGCCAGGGAGATACCTGGTTTGCTTATCCAATGAAGACATGGTATTGACTATAGATCAGACATCAACAACTGACCAACGCCACTCTCGTCCAACTCTGGAAACCCCCTCGTAAAAAGGGCAAACTGGACAAAAACGCATCTGGACAATCTAGCGCTTCTGAATCACCAAACATTGGAAACATATCTACAAACGGAGAACTCAAATCTCCTTTATCTCCATCTACTGCGTCAGATACATTCTGAATATCCATGGGAATGTTTCCTGCAGGCCCTCGTTGCGTAGAATCTACTTGAGTAGACTGAGCGAGCTCGGGAGTAACCTGCCCCTGAAACCAGAGATTGGTAAGAAGTTTCGCGTAGCGATACGCTATGTGCTTTGGACTGGTTGCTGCATTCTTGAGCATTGAGATGAATTGTCGGACGAGTAATGAGCAGGCCTGATGTTCGTCTGATGTCAAGGCTCCGACGGATGATGCTTTGAAGAGAAAGACTGATGAGTGGATTTCATATCTGCAAAGTCAGTACTGCATATCATTATGAGACATGGGAACTCACAAGTAGAACCGAACAGGAAGATATCGAAGATGTTTGGACGAATTCAACCGGTCCATAAGCGTCGTCAGGACTGCCTTTGCCGCGTCAATTGCGATATAAATATGCCTCCCATCCGGACTCGCAATAACACTATACGGAAAATAAGAAACAGACGATCCATTCTCCGCTGTCCCTTTTGATCGATAAAGCACAGCCTGAAACGCAAACGCATTGACATAAAGCCTCAAATACTCAAACTGTAGCATTAAAAGCCCATTCACATATGAGGGCACATCCAACCCGCCCCAGGTTTCTTTCCACATTGCCAGCGCTTTCGAGCTATCGTCAAGATATTTGGTGTAATCACCCATGAGCATGAGCTGCACGGTACGTGTTTTGGATGCGTACAGGATGTCATGGATGTTCCCAAATAGGGTCGTCAGTTCGACCTGGGCTTGAATGAACGAGGCGTAGTCGATTCCACCAGGTCTCTGAGGCCGGAGAGATGGATAGTCATCAACTGTGAAGCGGGTTGAGAGGCCTGGTCCGCGACACCAGAAAGCCTGGCCCATTTGGATGGAGATTTGGCGATCGGCAAGGTATGTAACTTCGTCCTGTTAGTCGAGGCTGGATCTGTTCATGTGTGGGGGCCATACATATCCAAGCCAGTCTCTTCCGATTCAAGTCCGTCTCAGCCTCCCCCTTTGCCTCGCCGCGAAACGAATATTTCTCCAGATGAAGCAAATATGCTTGTCTCACAGCCAACCCGACAAGATTCCACGCAACGCTATCCTCCGTTCCCTGGCCCTGACTCTGTCCTGATTGATTCGCCTCTTCTGTGGGAGAACTAATATGTGGCACCCACTCAGCCAGCAACAACAATCCCTCCACGGAACTAACATGGCGCACACTTACAGCGCCTAGAACAACACGGAGGAGAAGCTTTTCCATACAGGTCAATACTCGAGAATGTAGAATTTCCAGTCCGGGTCGGTCTTTCGTGGCGATTGTCAGGATGGCTGTTAGGAGGAAGGGCTCTGCGCTCCAGGATTGATCTATTCTGCCTGGGGACAGGAGGTGCGATGGCACGATTGGGAGGAAATGATGGTAATTGTGGATGTAGCTGAATAGTTAGCAATGAGCTATAAGAGAGTAACTGGCATACAATTGTAGAAGAGGCTCGACAAGTTGTATATCAACCACACCATCACGGATCAACTCTATCCTCGAAAGACCAGATGAATCAAGCTGAGGCATAACCTGACTGTCTGACTCGACAGGCATATCGGGAACCGTAGCTCTCCTCTCTATATTCCTTTCCGTAGAAGCAGTCTGAGCAAGAATCTGCAGCGCTTCAAGTGGATTCTGAATTCCACAGAGATCATGCTCTTGATCTCTCGTCGCCGTCACCACAGGATGAGCAATTCTCTCTGAACGATCAATACCCTGCCTCTCTTTCCTCCGAAGACGAAACCTGGAATAATTGCCTCCTCTCCTCGAAGTCGCAACTATACATCTATGTCCTTCCGCAGAACACTTTGAGCAGGGCTGATAATCATCGCCTGTATATTGTCTATACCAAACATATTAGATAGAACAGTAGAAGAGGGGAGAACATACAAATCGCATTTTGTCTTGCGTTGTCGACAGCGAATGCACGCGCGATAGAGTCTTTCTCCCGTACTTTTTGTCATGGTGATTATTTTCTGAATTCTGAATAAAAAAATAAAAATAAAAATAAATTAAAATGACGTGTGGAGGAAATGCGGGGATGGTCGTTCGGCTATAGATAGTGGGTGTAGATCGGCTATAGACGGGAATAGCTTCATCTGCCCACTGACACAACAACATATAAGTGGCATTCTCAATGCTCTGTTCATTTTGAAATGAATCAAATCAAATCACTTTGAGTAAAACAAAGCAAGATGAGCGCCACCACAGTCGAAACGCAGGCCCTCCCCCATGATGACATGTACGGCAAATACCATCCCACCGATCCGAGAAACCTCAATCTGGAATCCAACTTTGGGCCGATGATTCCAGAGCAGATTGGGTATTTACAGCCTACTTCGAGGGATACGCCAATGGAGATTATGAAGGAGCGATTCGACCGTGATGGATATCTTCTGGTATGTCCCATATGAATGAACAAACTGTATATACCAACGTAGCAGGTCAAAAACCTCCTCCCCAAACAGCCCGTCCTCGACTGTCGCCGAGAATACTTCAAGCACATGTCCCCATCCGGTCTTCTCAAAGAAGGAACGGATCTAGTCGACGGCATCTTCAGCGAGAAAGATAGTCGCAAGTTCCTACCCCCCGGTAATCTGCGACGACTATTCGGGCTCAAAGACGACGAAGAATCAGACAAGTATCTGGAACTGATGATCAGCGCGCACGAAGCAAAGTTCTATCTCGATCTCTGCGAGATAACTGAACTCCGCGACTTCATCCGCAGGTTCGAAGGCTGGGAGCATATCACCATGTTACAGCGGACGATGCTGAGGGCATTCACGCCCGACTGCGAGCTCACGCCTGTCCACTTCGACCAGATGTATCTCCGCGCTGGGCCGGCGACGAGTCTGACGGCGTGGGTTCCCATCGGGGACATCTCGCTCGAGGGGGGCGGGCTGATGTATCTCGAGAACTCGGCGGATATAGGCAGACAGACTGAGGAGGAGTTCAGTCGCAATGCGGGGAATCTGACCGACGAAGAACGCGTGTCTGCGTTTAACAAGAACATGAACGACGGGGGGTTTTTGAGCCGGGATACAGTTGAGTACGGACAGAAGACGAAGCGAAAGTGGCTGATCACCGAGTATGAAGTTGGGGATGTCATCTTCCATAATCCGTTTATGGTGCATGCAAGCTGCAAGAATAAAGATCCGGAGAGAAGGATTCGACTGGCGACGGATTTGAGATTCGTGGATGCCACGAAGCCTTATGATAAGGTGAGTTGTTCGTGTTATAATGAGGATTATGCTGACGATTTTGTAGCGCTGGATGAAGGTATACAGACCGCTGGATGGGTTGTAATCTACATAGCATCTAGCAATATCACATCTATACATCGCCATATGGCTTCACGCCCAAATACTTCCACACCATAGCACTATCCAACTCTACAGCCCGATTCTTCATCGAAAGAGTCACGTCAGCTGATCCATCATTAATATATACCACACTATTCTCCTATACATAGAAGTTAGCAAAATATTCTATCAATGCAGTAGACACTTACCATTCCCAAAGTCAACTTGGATATTCCCTCCCACCACTGCGGACGATATTCTTTCTGTTCCTGCTTCTTAATTGCGCTGACGATATTCTGCGCCACAATCTGTGCTTGTTGGACTGCGCCGTATCCATTTATGTTTCCCATGTCGATTACATCCCCTGCTGCGTAGATGTGGCTGTATTGTGTGTCTGATAGCTGCAGTGTTGGTCGTACTTTGATATGGCCTGAAGGGGCGATGGACGAAGGGGAAAAGGAGGATAAAAGACTGGAATTGGGGGTTTGACCGGTGCATTTCATCTATATATAAAGGTTAGTTTATATCAACCATATGGATAGAGACCTACCAAGCAATCACACGCGATCCTTCTTCCTGGGCTCAGAATAACCTCATCCTTTGAAGACATCATTCTCTCGCCCAGAACAACCACAACACCCAAACTCTCCAGCTCCTTCAACACATTCTCACGCAGTCTATCCCCAAACCGAGCATTCAGCAACGCCTCCTTCGAATGAACCAGCGTCACATTCTTCTCCGGATACTGCGATTTCGCATCCGCCGCAAGCTCAATCCCAGCCGGTCCACCGCCGACAATCACAACATCCTGCGCGGCTTTGAGTCTCTCCTGCTCAGTCTGTATAGCTTCAATTCCATCTCTTTTATCCTCTCTTCCAACCCTAGATGGTAACTCCGCAGCCGAACCAGTCGCAAAGACCAAATACTCATAGTCAACACACTCCCCAGATCCAAGCTGTACCTTTCCTGATCCATCCTCACTTTCACCTGGGAGTATCTTCTCAACACAATCCCTAACCCAGGTATATGAACCATCCGGGGCATCCGCTAGATACGACCCATACGGAATAAACGCCTTATGCTGGTGTCCTTCAATCGTACAGAACCTCGGCAGAACCCAGCTTAATTGGAAATGACTATTCTTCTCAACAACGACAACCCGATATCCAGTCGGGATGGAATGAGCAAGACGGTGTGCTGCTGTGTATCCTGCAAATGAGGCGCCGATGATGACGATATTGCGAGGGTGAGATACGGGGTGGTAGGTGAGGCGGTGGATGAGGGAGGGGCGGTGGATGAGGGAGGTGAGTTTGAGCTGGGCTCGGGAGTAGAGTTGGTCGAGGGCTGTTTTGAAGATTTTGAGGAAGAGGAGGGTTTTAGAGAACATTTCGCTTTTGGTAAAAGTGAAATGAATATATTATTTTGTGGTGTTGATGTTGGGGAGGATGAGGTGTTTAGTAGGATCTTATCTGATCTCCGATTATCGGATGAACCCCTGCATACGACATCATCTGAGTCAGATCAACATCAATATAGATTCAATAACAATATAATACTAAGGCTACAACTTGTTTGTTCTAAAAGCCAACTGCTGGTCCATAACATCCCCAATCATCTCCTCCCATGACCTCCACCGCATCTCCAACTCCTTCTCTGCCCGGGACGTATCCGTTGCCCACGATTCACCCTGCAGATCCTCAGTGATCATAGCCCCAGCATCAGGATACTTATTCTTCACAATCTTGGCAACATCTTTCCATGATGCCTTTTCGCCCGCGAGAAGATACTTTGATCCATCGGGAATTTTTGCGTCGAGGGCTTTGACATGTGCGTCTGCGATATCTTGCACATGGACACCACTGATGCTGTTATTTGGGACGCCTTTCATGATGGCACTAAACAGCAATCCATTCGTCGAGCCGTTGATTTCTTCGGCTGTTGTTTGCATGAGATTAGGACCGAAGACATAGGCAGGGTGAAGAGTGACGAGGGCGTAGTTTGGTTTGCTCGTTGCCCAGAACTTCCATGTCTCGTTGTTGGCGAGTAACTTGGAAGCGTGATAGAGACGGCCTGCTGTTGCAGTTGGGTTGTCAGGGACTGTAAAGTCTGCGTTTGGATCGACGGTAAAGTCCCAGTCATTCTCCTCTTCATATAGTCAGCATAATACACCAGTATACCGGTATAGATAGACAAACCCTTAATAACCCCATTCTCAGGAATCCCCGTCGCAGGAATCAACGCCGCAAAAGATGATGTAACAACCACCTTCCTGATACTCTCCACTCTCATCGCCTCCCTCAACACAGCCATCGTCCCTCCCACCGCAGGCCCAAAGTACGTCTCCTTGTTCACGCCATGCGGAAGCGGCGATGCTATATGCAGGACGTAATCCACGCCATCTAACTTGCCGCGCAATGCACCTTCATCCGCGAGATCAGCGACAATGACAAATTCGATCTGGGCGATGTGTTTGGCGAATAGGGATTGCAGGGTCGGGATTTGGGACTCCTTGCGTAGACAGATGCGGAGGTTGTAGCCGGCTGTAAGGGCTGTAAGGGCTGTGGCGCTGCCGATGAAGCCGGTGGAGCCGGTTATGAAGATTGTTGGCATTTTTCTGTATTCAAGTAGATATATCGGAGATGCAGAGTGATGAAGTTACTGTTCTAGAATGATTGCCTTTAAATAGGGACAATTAGGGATATAAACCTATTACTGCATTTATAAGCTGAATAGAATAGAGTAGAATGGGTGATTAGAAATGCCATCTTGATGAATTTGTAGATTGCCGAATGATTAGTGATATTGACACTTTGGAGATCACTAATACCTACTGTCGACTAATCTGCCAACTAATCACAGACCGAGGCTTCATTTTACTGACAAGCATATATAAGATGTGAATAAATTAGTATAATCGATATAATCATCATCTTAATCTACTTCAGCTCTAAATCAACCAAAATGCCCGTCTGGTTCATCAAACACAGCCCCAACATCCTCTCGGCCTCAGAGAAACAATCTCTTGCCAAATCCATCACCGAGCTGTATGTCTCCGTCGGCCTCCCTCCCTTCTACGTGCAAGTCCACTTCATCCAAGACGAACCCAACTCGGCCTTTATTGGCGGTGAAGTCCACCCCAACTTTGCCTCCTTGACCATCTACCACATCGCTCGAGCCTTCCGCACCGACGACCAGAAACAGCGATTCCTGAGTCGCATCGATGCAATCTTAAACCCAGTCTTCGAGCCCAAGGGGATGGAGTGGGAGTATTTCATCACCGAATCCCCACGCGATCTGTGGAAGATAAATGGAATGGTGCCCCCGGACGCCGGGTCAGCGGGGGAGAAGGAGTGGTTGAGGTTGAACAAAGCTGTAAAACTCTAGTCTTTAAGCCTATTATATGGGCTTCCTGTTTATTAGCGATTGATATTTCAAATTCAATTAGCGACCATTGTGATCGAGTTACACCGTTTAGCGGCTTAAAATATCGAGCTGCATATCTGCTGCATATCAGTCTGCACGGATGAACTGGCCTTAAGTGAGGCGATCCCCGTCAATCCAGAACATGTCCTGAATGTGTTGTTATATTGCTGTCAACTTCTGACAAGTCATTATGAAACACTCCATCTTCTATTATCTGGTCTTTTGATAAGGATTGAATATGCTGAATATGCCCGATCTATCAGGCAGCATACATTTCCGGCCCGAACGGCTCACCGTATTTTCAGCTCACGTGGCTGGAGGTTCCCGGAGGGCGGAGAAACACCGCCCTGGCCAATCAGCAGCGCGGAATGCGAGGATGTACACCCAACCACGTACTTTTATTTACACTCCGCCATGTTCGTCAGATTGGGTTGAATTCGTTGAATTCGTCGATCTATTTAGAGCCACGAAACACTTTGACTTTGTTGTTACAACAGCTGCACCCTCTTGGTTGTGACATGGTGGCTGCTGATTGGCTGTGCTTTTGAGGGACAGCTCACCCCGACAGACCATCCCTGCGCCGGCGCTCAATAGTTAAGCTGTGTCTTTCCGCTGCTCGAGTCTGACTCTTCCCAACTTCTTCTCTATCTTCTGAGATTGTGAAGAATTTTAATTCCAATTCCTGATATTTATTGGAATACGCATACGGCATCATGACCAGCCACAGCAGCAAAAATGGCCTGAATGGCGACACCGCCGTCACTAATGGCTTTCACGACGATGAAATCGAATACCCTTACCCCCAACCTTCGAAATCGTAAATACCCCCTATATCAGACTGTACACGTACTAATCCTTGACAGTCCCTACCAAACCCCCATCATGACATTGTTCATCGGCCAGAAGAGAGACTCGTACTCCATCCCGGAGAACTACCTCCGCCAGTCCCCCAAGTTGGTCCTTGCCAACGGCTTCTGGGGCAAGCATCTGTTCCTCTCTGACGTCGACGAGGACGTCGGCCACACTCTCCTGCACTACCTGTACACCGGTGGATACGAAACCATCAAGCCCTGGCCCTTTATGGATGTCGACCTCTCCAAGTGGGAGCTGGAATACCGACGCAGCGCGCTCGCCTACTGCGCGGCCAAGACCTACCAATTGGACGGCCTCATCGCCCACGCTCAGCACTACATGGAGAAATTCGCCTCGATGATCTCGATCTTTGCTCTCTTGAACATTGTTACTGGTGTGTACCCTAGCCTTTCCGAAGGCGAGGACTGGTTCCTCGACCACGTCAAGTCGAGGATTGCTGCTGCTTTTGCCGAGGACAACACGCTCTTCGTGCAGGATTCGTTCTTGAAAACGTTTGGTGAAGTTCCCGCTTTTGATCGGTTCTTGATGCAGAGTGCGCTAGACATATACTCTGAAGGCGTGCTGCGCACACGCGACAGTAGTATAAGTAGGTCTCCCCATGCACACATGCACAGACAATACTGACTATTCAGGTCGGGAGGAAACACCTGAGCAATCAGTCCCCCCTAGCGAACCACTCTATCCCGACGGGCCCCTCCCCGAAGATGGGCCTGTCCAAGAACCAATCCCCGAGGAATATCCCAACGGGGTGCTCTTAACCGAGCCCAAACTCGAACCGGAACCAGAGCCAGAACTCCAACCTGCGCCTGAACCGGAACGAGTTCTCGAACCAATCCCCGAACCGGCTCTCAAACAAGAGCCAGTTCAGGAGCCTCTCCCCGAGGCTCTCCCCGCAGCAGCAGTCGAACCAGAACCCATACCGGAGCCAGCCCCAGCGCCGGCATCGGTATCCCCACACCAACCGAGTCTGTTAAAAGGCGACCAGTCCATCCCTGACCTGTGGTCCGACCAGGCCCCAGAACCAGCCCCGATGCCAGCAGCGCCCAAACCCGCCTCATCCAAGCTGGCTAACTCCAACTCCAAGCCGGCATTCAAACCGCCTTCAAAAACGCCCGCCCCACCCTCCTCCACCGCTCCCTCTACCGCTACTTCTCCCCCTCAACCAACCAGCAATGGTAACGGGCACACCAACGGGACCAGTACTCCACCTGCCAACCAAAACGGTGGCGCCGGCGGAGGATCATCTTCCAGTAAGAAAAGCAAAAACAAGAAGAAGAAAAGCGGCCTTTGGAAGAAAAGTCCGAAAAGCGGTAGCAGCAGTGTGGCGAATTAAGGATCTTGTTCACAGTTGGGGGGCGCGTCGCAAGGAGCCCGATGCCTCTTGATCTGTATGATAGTTTACGACGGTATGCCGGTGATGTCTAGTAGAGGATATATGTATATATCCAGTTAATGGTGGGTAGATGAATGCATAGTCTGATATATTGATATCTGAGACTGATTTACTGTATTCGTAGCTCTATACAATCGTATTTTGAAGACAATAATTCAACTGCAGATATTTATATGACACCCATCAGGTACACATACATGACCCATTCGGACCGACCCGAGACTCTAATGCAGCATGTAGAGACAGTCAGTTACATAATTATGGACACATACAGCACCGGATAAGCCGATAAACCCAACAATCTGTTAACAATCTGTTAAATGTAAAGTAAATATCTATAAGATTATTAGTCACGATTTGATATTCACACGATAACCCAATAGCTTACATGATTGGCTGGACCCCGCATTCTTATGCAACCTGGGCTGGATGGACTTGCCGAATCGGAACACGCCGAAGATTGAGTCTCCGCATTCTTGGTAAGGCTGGCATTGGCATATATCAGTCCTTCCATCACTCTCGGCAAATTCATCAATCAATCAATCAACCAACCAACCAACCAATCAATCAATCATCAATATCACCATGAAAGACCATTTGCAGGGCGACGACGCCCAACTAGCTGCCATGGGCCATAGACCTGAATTGCAGCGTAACTTTTCTACCATGTTAGTTTGGCTGTCTATACCATGGTACATGCTAACTGTATAGGTCGATGTTGGGATTGGCATTTGCTGTGTTGAATGTATGTATTCATTCTATCTGTGTGATATCTTATGCTAATTATACAGTCGTGGACTGCTCTGTCGGCTAGTTTATCGATTAGTTTAACGTCTGGTGGAAGTACGAGTGTTATTTGGGGTGGGTTCTTCGGCTTTATCTTTGATTGCGTGGATATTGACTATATTGACTGTAGGTCTTGTGACGGCTGGGATGTGTAATTTGTGCATTGCGTCTTCGTTGGCAGAGTTTTTGTCAGCGTATCCTACGTTCGTTGTCTGAGAGAGCTTGTTGGTTGGGATGCTGATATTGTGTAGGGCTGGTGGTCAGTATCATTGGGTTGCTGGTAAGATATTCTTCCTTAAACATGGTCATTACTAACGAGATAGTCGGTATGAATATACCCCGAATAACATGGAAGCTACTAATATCCCAGTCTCATGGCCAAAATGGGTCCCTATTCTATCGTGGGTGACTGGATGGATCAATGTAGCTGGATGGGTATGTCCATCATCTTCATCATCTAAGTGACGTCTACTAATAAATAGATTGCCCTCGTTGCCACGAATGCCCTTCTGTCGAGTGAGCTCATCATGGGAATCATATCCGTTCTGCATCCGGGCTTTGAATCTCAGCGCTGGCAGCAATTTCTGATCTATATCGGGTTTACGCTTGGGGCATTTGTGATTAATGCTTTTTTGAACTCGGTTTTGCCGGTGGTTTATCGTGGGGCTTGTAAGTGTTTCTTTTTTGTTGGAGATGTATGGAGACTGATTGTATAGTTATTTGGTCCATTGGTGGATTTGTTCTTGTTTCTATTACGGTTCTTGCGTGTGCTTCGCCGGATTATAATTCTGCTGAGTATGTTTGCATTCCTATGGTACGAAGGTTACTGACAGGATAGTTTTGTATTCCGGAATTTCATCAATCAGACTGGCTGTAAGTTTGTCTACTATGTATGAAATGATGTATGCTAATTGACAGGGCCGGATGGAATTGCCTGGTTATTGGGAGTATGTTTCCAGTCCTATTTGAATGTGTCTATCTAACGTCGACAGCTCCTCCAAGGAGGTTTGGGAGTCACTGCATTTGACGCAGTCGCCCATATGATTGAAGAAATCCCCGGTGCATCAACCGAAGGACCCAAAATCATGGTCTCCTGCGTGGGAATAGGAACGTTTACAGGTGCCATTTTTCTTATAGTACTGCTCTTTGTAGCAGGAGATATGACCACCGTCGTGAATTCCTCTGCTGGTCCTCTGTTGCAAATATTCCTCGATGCAACCAAGAACAAGGCTGGTGCTATCTGCCTGTTGATGTGAGTTTTACCTATCAGTATAGAAGACGAGGCTAATGAATAGGCTTCCTCTGGTGTGTTTGGCATTTGCGACAATCAGCGTGATGACGACGAGTAGTCGGATGATATTTGCCTTTTCGAGGTATGTATTCTACCTGTATAGGGAATGATGGACAGTCACTGATGATAGCAGAGATGGCGGACTGCCGGCATCTCCATTTTTTGCTCGAGTTCATCCGAAACTGGGGTTGCCTTTGAATGCGCTGATCTTGACCTCTGGGGTTGTGATTGCATTTGGATTCATTTTCTTGGGATCGTCGAGGTATGCATTTTCCTTTGATATTAGACAATGCTGATTATCCAGCGCATTCAACGCCATTGTCTCCTCGTCTGTCGTCGCTTTGGATCTGTCATATGCAATGCCCATTGCCGTCAACTGCCTGCAAGGACGAAACAGCCTTCCAGAGAGAAAGTGGAAGTTACCCAGTGGTGTTGGATGGGTGGCAGATATGGTAAGCTGGTATATCCGTCGCGGTGGCTGTGTTAACCTGTTAGATCTCCCTCTCGTATATCCTCCTGACGACGGTGTTGTTTCTCTTTCCTCCTGCTCTGCCCGTGACAGGAAGTAATATGAGTATGTTGCCTCCTGCATTCATGATCAGCTCTAATAGTTTAGATTATTGTATCGCTGCCTTTGCCATCATCGTCATTGTCTCCGTGTTCCAGTGGTTCGTCGATGGACGCAAGAACTTCACCGGCCCACGCATCGACCTGACAGCATAATCTATATACACTGAATGACACAACTTTTACTACAAATACATATTATATTATACACACATCATATCTCATAAATCACCCCCCCAGCACCCTCAACGTCTCATCTATCTCCTTCTTCTCCTTCACCGGCAACTCCACCCCCTCCCCAGGCATCCCAAACACCAACTGCGCCCTCAACCTCCACTCCCCCGGTATCCGAAAACTGGCCGCCACCCTCTCATCCACCACAGGATGGTAATGCTGCAAATTCGCCCCGAACCCCTCTGCCTCCAACGCCATCCACACCATCAACTGGTGCATGCCACTCGTATGTTCGGACCAGTCGTCAAAATGCTCCGCATACGTCGGAAACGCCCCCTTCATGAAATTAATCGTCGGCATGTCCTCGTAGAACAGCACGGTCCCGTACCCGGCTTGGAAGCTGTCGAGCTTGGGCGCGTAGTGCGCGAATCGCTCGCCGGTTAGCCGCTCGTAGAGCACGCCCTTCACGACGTCCCAGAATTTAATGTGTTCGTGTTTGAGGAGGACAACGATGCGGGTGGATTGCGAGTTGAATGCGGACGGCGTGCGGTGTAGGATCTGGGCGATGATCGATTGGATTTTTGTGTCGGAGATGGGCGATTTCGAGGTGAGGGCGTAGTGGGAGCGACGGTTTGTGAGGGCGTTGAGGACGCCGGTGCTGTCTGGCATTGTATAATTAATAGATAGGTTCACAGTGAAGAGATTGGAGTGTGAAGGACGAGTTGAGGATATTTATACAGGGTGGAATGCGATGATGTCATGACTGGGTGGATCTGGGATTGTGGAGATGGCGATCTGATTCAGGTCGGTGGATGTCCTTGCTTTATTTATATCGTCTCGAATATAGATTATATGAAACTAGATGGAGTAGACATTCCATCTAAAAATAAAACGGCAAGGGATTCAGTGATTCAGTCATGGTATAAGTAGAAATAAATCAACGCCTAACAGGACATGGCAATTTAAAGGGGATCCATATTCACTGCAAAATATTTATAGAAGCTTCACTGGTACTCGAGATAATTATAATTATAATATCAGATATGTAGCTGCAGACAAGAAGATCATGTCGATCTCGCATATATCCCAAATTCCAGAATATCGATAATTGCTCTTCTTCGCGCTTCGCGCCTGATAGGTCGCCTGTTCCTCCTGTCATGTGCTCTCCTCGCTTCACGTCCATCGCACAGAAACCTGCATCGCGAATATCTTCATATCATCATCATCGTCTTCATCATCATAACCATGGTACCACCGACCGTTGACCCGCGTGGTATGTCGATCTTTAATTAGCACATGGACCGCCAATAAGAAGTAGGACAGCCAGTGCTGGGAATTTAGGTTTGTTGATCCTAGCAGTATCTATTTCGGCTTTATCAATTCTCTTCAAGGCTGATAGAGTCGATATCGAGTGCAGGGAATTTGTGATAGATCACGTTGCGCTGGCTCGACTCCGACCCCGCTTCTCTGTCGATCATCCCTTTCCCTTGATCAAAGCACTCCATCATTGCACGATATTTTCAACCACAGACCAGGAAAGATAGAGTATGTCTCTTTTCGGAACTGGGTCCCCGCCAGCTGCCCAAAATGACGATGGGGGTTCTGGAAATTCGAATACAAACAATGCACAGACAACCACGACCACACCTTTTTCGTTTGGAGCTCTAGCGGCATCTCAATCACCCGCTCCAAGCATCAGCAATGCACAGACAGACGGACCGTCTCTTTTTGGGCCTACAGCACCTTTTCGATTCTCTTTCTCTGGTTTGAATATGAATGATACACAGACAACACCAAGTCAAAATGCACCCAATACTACCCAGTTTGGTGTTTATCCAGCGCCACCACGAAAGATCTTCAAGAGTTCTGACTACACGGATCCTTTTTCGGCCCAGGCTGGCGTCACCCAGCTAGATCCTAACGGAGACATCGTCCTGATCGTGTCTCGCCCCGAAAAGCCCCGCCAATACAGCCAAGAAAGTTCATCTTCAAACGAGAAAGTCGAGCAGCAACCTGCATGCAGACGCTTCAGAGCGTCCTCAAAGCACCTAATTCTTGCTTCCAGCTACTTTGAATCGAGACTGAGTCTGCGATGGCACGAAGGCAGGATACTCAATAGCCAAGGGAGAGCAGAGCTGGAGATTCCAGACACAGATCCAGATGCATTCCACATTATGTTGAATCTTATGCACTGTCGGACTCGTGCGGTTCCTCGACATGTGGATCTGACGCAATTGACAGAGCTGGCTGTGCTGGCAGACTACTTTAAATGCCATGAAGCCTTTGGACTCTTCTCATCATCATGGATAGATCACCTAAAGGGAAATATTCATTCAACAAGACACAAAGATCTCGTCAAATGGATTTTCATTTCTAGTGTTTTTGGCGAAAAAGATCTCTTCAGATCGGTTACTCAAATGGCCCAGCGTTCATGTATAAACACGATATATGCAATGGACCTTCCGATTCCCAAGGCTACTTTAGGTGAGTGCCCATGAGACATAAGAAAGAGACCCTTGCTTACCAAGGAAGATGCCATCAATAGAGCACGAGTCATTGCACTTGATGCAATTTTCAAGATCATCAAAGATCGCCAAGAACAGCTACAGGGGAGCCCCAATGTCTGTACCTTTGACTGCGATGCATATAAATTGGGAGCATTGATGAAACAAATTAAAAGCAGTAATTTTAATTTATACCCGAGAAGCAAGATTCGCTCCTATCCAGGCTATGCTGTTAGCGACGTCGCTTTGGCCACTACCAAATGGCAAGCTGTGAACAAATGTGAGAAGTGTTCTGGTGCTAGTTTATACTCTAGTGATTGGAACAAGTTAAAGCCTTTACTTGGTAGCGATGCAACATCTGCTATTAAAAAACTTGAATCATCTCTGGAGGGACTTACATTAGTTGATACACCATCACCTTGAGATCAACATACATACAGAGCGCTCAATGCTGTCATATGTCTTGATAATCTACCCAGCCTTTTATCTTCGAATGGATTACATTTCATTTCTTCCAAATGATTTATGTGAAGCAACTTAATCAGGGCGGATGTTCGCCTATGCAAAAAAAAATCAATCATAACTGTAAGGCGATGTGATCTATATTCAAGAAGCCAACACTATATGGTCATTTCAGCAGAACACGGTGATGGCTACTAAGAATTAGTCTACTCATCGAGAGGTTTAACCTTGATATTTTTCACTGGCCATCAAGTTTAGCTGGCCCACACGTGGCCGGCAATTCCTTATACGCCGTGCCCACAGCCATTTCACTAACCACAGGATTACAAGCCTACCTATCACGGCCGAGGCAGTCTGGCTCTGCTTTTCAGGACCAGGGCTCTAGAGCTTTCGTCGACGAGAGAAGAAGAATATAGCTGCAACACCGCCACCGACACCGGCCTTGGCACCAAATGAGAGGGCAGACGAGTCAGATGAGCTGGATGTGGTGTTGTCTGTGGATGTTTGCGATGAAGTTGCAGTCGCAGTGGCGACTGTTGTGGAGAGCATAGCTGTAGCAGGGGGAGTGGCGAAATCCGTCAACTGCCATCGAACCTCGACACCGTATGCATTGATAAGACCAGCGCTGCCGATCTGACCAGTAGATGTGTTAATGTATCGTCTGTCTTCGACCATAAGTAGGGGAATCTGGTGATCTCATTTTCGCCTGGTTGGTACTGGCACCTTTCGGCCAGTATCAGAAATCGGTAGAGGTGGTTCCAGGGCGAACCGAGTAAGTGTTGGCGCCATGTCTGGGGCTTGCGATCGACGTTAGCCGATACCTGGCTGCATTTTGTGTGATCATCGTGATCATCCGGGCGGAGGATGGACCTGACTCACATAGGAACAACAAGTTGCCTGGGTTTCTGTTGCAGTACTGTCAATGCCAACGGTTGTGTTGGTCGCAATTGCATATCCACTCGGACATATTCAGGGGAAATAATGTGAGGACGTGGGTCAGCCAGAAGGAAGATACTCTGAAGTGTTTACAAGGCCAGGAAGCGTCCAAGTATAGGTGCCTGAGCTGCTGCTGCTGCCCCGCACCGCCCAAAGATCGCTATGCATGACTTGGAATTTTGAACATCGTTATCAACGGGAGCGGCCCGGGCGATGCTGATGATGAAGTGGTCATCGTGCGATAGGGATGGTGGGCGTTGTAAACACTGAAAAAGCTGTACACGAATTAACAGTTGACATGATAGGCTGGAATTACATAGAAGAACACCTAGAAGGACACCCTACATTTTCCTAGTCAGCAGTAGTGTTGCTTTATGTACACCCTATTACCATTTTGGGTTAGTCGTCCTAGAATGGAATGCTGTAGGGCTAGGGTACAGATTTAGGGCTACAATGTAGGGCTATCATGTAAACATCACGCTTTTGATCAGTATCCACCTCGAATCCAACTCATCTAGGCAATAAACTACTAAGTGGTGTCTAAAACGTTATGGGACTGGTTTAATATGACCTAAAAAGCGAAACACTGCTTCTCTCAAGGCCGGAATGAATCAGATTGTCCGAGTTCTGCCATCGGAGCTTTTCAAGAGTCCGCGGACTTTAAGAAAGGTCGTCCGTCAACATAACCTCCGATGTTGTCCACGGAATCCAGATCAATGTCGATGGTACTCATGAAGCTCTATAAAGGCAATGTATCCCGGAAAAATATATAAGAATATGGGATTTCGTTCTGAATTTGACCATCCACTGATCCAATCCATCTCCCATCACAATCTCCTTCCACCCACCTACGACAAAATGTCATCTACCAGATCTGTCGACAAAGAAGCCATTGAGCCATATGATCGCTCTTACGGTAACGACGAGCCAGACGCAGCAGTTTCTCCCTCCCATTTCTCGTCCAGATTCCAGGAGGTCCTGTTTATCTTCGTGATTGGCATGTCGCAGCTCTTTTCAGTCGGAGGTCTTGGAAACACCGCGTTTTCTGTGCAACAAATCGGGCGTGCCCTCGATGCGACCAGTAATGGACAAATTTCGTGGTTCCTCGCTTCATACTCACTCTGCGGTGGTGTCTTTGTGTTGGTGACTGGACGACTGGGTGACCATTTCGGGCATAAGAACCTCTTTCTCTTTGGCTGGATCTGGATGGCCATATGGTCTCTGGTCAGTGGCTTTGCGGACAATGTTATTCTCTTCGATTTCGCTCGAGGAATGACGGGTATTGGCAATGGCGCGCTGGTTCCCAACTCGTTTGCCCTCCTGGCGCGAGCATTTCCACCCTTCTCAGTCAAGAAGAATATTGCTTTTGCTTTCCTCGGCTTCTGCGCTCCGTCTGGTTATGTATTCGGTGGTCTCGTCGGCGCTGCCTTTTCTGAAAATGTCACGTGGCGATGGGGGTTCTGGTTTTGGGCGATTGGCTGTCTCGTACTGGGTATTGCGACATATGTCGTTGTCCCTCATAGTGTTGGATCTCCTATTCTAGGACTCAGCATCAGGAATTTCGACTACATTGGTGCCTTTTTCGGTGTTTCCGGTCTCATACTCTTTTCCTTTGCATGGAGTCAAGCATCCGTGGTCGGTTGGAACGAGCCTTACACATACGCTCTCCTTATCGTGGGAATCATCTTTATCGTTGTCTTTGGCGTGTCCCAATCATACGTCACGGCGCCTGTGTTGCCCAACTCGCTCTGGACTCGCAAGGGCTTTTCTCCCGTCGTAATCGCCATGTCTTTTGGCTGGATGTCCTTTGGAATCTTCCTTTACTACACGACCCTCTTCATTCTTACGATCCACGAGGAGCTCCCTCTAACGGCCGTGGCACAAATGGTTCCTTTAGTTATTGGCGGTCTCTTCGCTACCGCATCAGTCGGCGTTTTCATCACAAAGGTACCCGCTCAGTATATCTTCGGTGTATCAATGTTTTCCTTCTTCCTTGGCAACCTTCTCATGAGCTTCGCCAACTACTCAAGCACCTACTGGGCATTTATCTTCCCCGCTTGTCTCCTTGTCGTCGGAGGACCAGATCTCTCGTTCGCATCGTCTGGTATCCTCATCACCAATGTGGTTTTGCCTGAAGAGCAAGGCGTAGCAGGGTCGTTTATCTCCACGGTGGTTCAGTACTCGATTGCCATTGGTCTTGGTATTGCGGCTACCGTCGAGGGGAATGTTGGTCGTGGCGACGTGATTCTATCGTATCGGGGCTGCTACTGGCTTGGTATTTCCTTTGCGGCTGTTGCGTTTTTTGTGGTTGTTTTGTTTGTTCGTGATCATCGTTTTGATAAAGCGAATGCGAAGGGGGGCCAGGAGTAATCCTAGAGAGGTCAAATTACCGATCTAGCCTGTGACTGAGTACTATGTCAATTAGAAGATAGCTACATAGAGTACTATTTTGATAGCCAAATACTATTAATTCAAGACTAGATTAATTCATACTCAGAAACACATAACCATAGTATCTCATTTAAGTAGAAGCAGGTACATAGCCAAGATGAAAAGATATTTACACGTTCCTGCACTGCATGGGCATTACATGCTATTAGATAAACATATTATATGCAAAATAAGCACTAACCCTGTACTACCTGCCCAATCTCCGTAATTCTCTTCGGAGTCAGATTAAAACCCCGCTAATACACCAGACTCCGATCTCACTGTAGGCAACCCATTTGAAAGGCAGCACAAAGCAGATGAATCCTCCCATCCTCATCCATCCTTCATCTTATCACCCAGAGAATCCACCAAAATGCCCACCAACCACTCCATCCTCGCCCTCATCTTCCCCGATTTCGAAGCCCTCGACTTCTTCGGCCCACTGGGCTGCATCATCCCCACCCCCAACGACTACTACACCCTCAAAACCGTCAATGTTACCAACTCTCCATCCGCAGAGACGTCCATGAAAAACGGGCTCACCGTGTCATCCACGCTCTCCCTGACCGCCGCGCTTAGTGAAAATGAACACTTCGACACTCTCTTCATCCCCGGCGGATGGGGCATGATACCCATCCTTTCAAATGCGGGGTTAATGCAGCAGATTGGGGAGCTGGTGGATAAAGCTTCGACTGTGTTTACGGTTTGTACGGGGTCGATTGTGCTTGCCGCGACGGGGAGGTTGGATGGGAGGGGGGCGACGACGAATAAGATGGTTTTTGATGAGAGGACGCCGAACTGTATGTCCACATTCTTAGAATTAATATGGCATGGTATGGTGCTAACGAAGCAGACCCCAACATCAAATGGCAGAAACAAGCCCGCTGGGTCTGGGATGGAAAGTTCCTCACCTCATCTGGTGTCACGGCGGGTATTGATGCTGGGTTTGATTTTATTGCGAATACGTATGTTGCGCCGGAGGATCGTAGTGCAGATGCGCAGGAAAGGGGTGGATATGGGGATGCAGCTGTGATTCCAGGCTTTGACAAGGGGAAAGCACTCAAGTTTGCTCGTTTTGTGGCTTTTAGAGCCGAGTATAGATGGCATGAGGATTCGGGTGATGATCCTTTTGTGTAGATAGACCGTTTTTAGAACAGCTGGGTACTGGAATGACTATATCGCTTTCTATACTATAAAACCATATTGCATGGCTTGCCATATAAGGCAGCTATACACCCCCAGCCTCATATCGAGCAATTCCGTCCGACGAAGGCGTGAAGGGCATCGAGCCGGTGATATTTTGTAGGTCTGCCGATTTCTGAATGTCATTCTGACCGGTGACAGAGAAATGAAGAGGAGAAAGAGGAGAAAAGTCGACGAACTGCCAAAAGTTGCAGTTTGGGTCGTTGGAGAGGATGGGTAGTACGTCGAGATCTTGGAATGCATCAGCAGCAGGTGATGGCTGGATATGCATGTTTGGACTGGAGAATGGGGTTTCCTGAAGAGGGCTTAGGATTTGCATGACTTTGTTCTTAAGCGTGCTTGCATTGGTGTTGTTTTCCACTTCCTGTCTGCCCGGGCTGCCATCTTCGTTATTGTCAAACTCTGCTTCTTCCAAACTCATCAAGGATTCAAGGACAAAGGCACTCCGCTGAGAAGAATTGACTCGTCCTGGATAAGCATCATGTGTCGACGACGAATCCTCCCCAGTCCGCGACAACAACGTAATAGCCTCCCTCACTTTATCCCTCGCCATCAGCCGACTCAACTGCGCAATAGAATATTCCACCGCATTGTTCCTAGCCGGAAACAACAAATCCAGAACCAACACCATAGCGGCACTAAACAGCCTTGTTTCGGCGGTAGACAGAGATCCGCAGACGGTGCATCTTGCCTGGATCTGCGCTTGGGTGGTTATAATGTGCTGTGCGAGTAACTGACATGACGCGCGGCCGTCCGCAGAGGAGAGGGCGTTTCGATGGAGTCGCAGAAATAGACTCCAGAGATGTTGGTGGAGCATCCATCGCTGGACGGGGATAGCGGCCATGGGGCCTTGGGCGGCGAGGGCGATGGTGCTTCCTAGTCTGAAGTGGGGTGGTAAGGCAGAGACGAACTTTTCGTATTTCTTGTTGAGGTTGGCATTGGTATTTTTCTCTTGGTGGTGCGAGTCGATGGATTCGTGCACGAGGAGTGCAATTTCTATAGCGTGGACTGTATACGACATCATGGTGAACTCGGATCGAGGCCGCTCTGTGAGATAACCATTTACAGTCTGACAGAGATCATCGTCGTTGATGTGCAATGGCATCCGAGTGTTAAACTGCGAGGGCCGGATACTATAGTAACCCAATAATTGACCCCGAGACCAATCCCGAACAGCAAGTGCCCACCTATAACAAATTAGACTAGATTAAATCTCACATTCAGAACTCACCATATGCGAACCCCAATTTCCGTCCGTATATGCTGCGCATCTATTGAAATATCTGAAGCCACATCCAAATTCGCCTCGCCCAACCGATGCAAACCTAGTTTCTGGGCTGCAGAAATAGCAGTAACCAGTATAGCATCAAGCTCGAGTGGTTCCTCTTGGCCATTCAGCAAAAGCATGACGGCAGCTTGTAGACTTGCAATCGAACCACAGAAAAGCGATACTCTGCCCCGCAGGCAGCGCAGGGCAAGGGAGCTCCATTTCTTGCATAGTCCATCTGACGCTCGAAGTTCTTCGACACGTAAGGTTGTAGGTGTAGATGCCCAGCCGACTATGGATGGTGTGGGGTGAAAGGCAAGAGAAAGGACCAGCTATAAACAGCGTGAGAATACTCGATATGCAATGCAGTGTGGGAAACCAACCGCCAAGAGATGACAAGCAAGCATATCCATAGAAACAGTACTGGATAGAGCCATAATCCGTTCTTCTGGTAATACAAAAGATAGACAACCGCAGAAAGCTTCAGCTTGCTTCATGAACGTCGGTGTGTGGACGACATTTCCAAGGGGCCCTTGACAGCGCGTGACGAAGACTTGGTGGAGAGCGTGAATAACATCCAATTCTAGTAAAGAATCGACGATTTCTCGAATCAATGCATGCTTTTCATCTTGTTTTTGAAACCAGTATGTATTGGGGTAGTCTGGCGCCACAGAAGAAGAATCTGATTGATAGCTGGGTGTTCCATCGAAATATTGCTCGAGTATATGAACGACATCTTCTGCTTCTGTTTCCTGGCTGCGTACCACATTGTTAATAAGTCAGTAAGCGTCATGCAGCTATTGAACAAACTCACGTCTGGGAATTAGTATTAGCATTTGGGTTCTTCTTAGTCCTCTTTCTCCTCTGCCGAATTTCATCCTTGGTACAAAGATGGCCGAGATTTCGTTTGACACATTCCATCTGTACAGATCAGTCATCAGCCACCATTGATTATTTGTGCATGATGATATACTCACACATGGTTCCTTTCTGTCACATTTAAGCTTCGACGCTCTGCACCTCGAGCAGGAGGGAGTAAGTTTGCGCACACCGTGTGAGCCCGAGGCTTGAGTGCTGACTCGTTCTTGGATATTTTGATCAGGCATTATTGACAGATGGAAGATAAAGAGAAAAGAAAAGAAAGAGAAAGAGACAGACGAGGCTGACTGTTATCAGCCACGTGATTGCATGGCTTGGAGCCTCAGGCAGAATATATTGCCTGGGGCATGAGGAAGGTTGGGTACGTGGGGGCCAAATCTGATAAGGTCAGGGTTAAAATATATTATCAAGTGCATTTTCTGTCAAAATGATTATCTATCTATTATGTCTTGTAATTGATTATGGTTTAAATAATTATACAAGTCAATAAGGTGCTGATCAAATAAGACGCCCTTGTGTTTTATAAGACTGAGATGCCACCACATCAGGAGTACTCGCCCAGTTCTCAGACAATCTATTTGGTAGTTTCCAAGAATCGCTTGACCACGGCGTTGAAAGTGTCCGGATCCTGGAGGAATCTGGACTGTGTTAATGAATTGTCCAATAGTAAAGGAGAAAATACTTACGCAAAATGGCTAACAGAGGGAAGGATAACGAGGGAGGAACCGTTGATCTAGAGACGTTAATAAGGCATATATCTGATAAAGAGTAAGACTTACCCAGCTGTGCATAGTTGGAGCCGTGTTCCTGTTCAAGAGTTCTTCAGAATCACCATCAACAATCCAGATCAACGGTGCAGAAGGATCCTCGTAGAGAGTCGGGATACGGTCGAAAGCAGCCTTGGACCAGGTAGGCTCAGTCAGGACCAGATTGGTCATGCGAGCGTCGAACTGGTCGTAGGTGAGGTTGGTAGGCGACATGCGCTTGAAGTCGGCCTTGATCCAGCCTTCAACAGGATCAAGAGAGCTGGTATCTCCGGTGGTGTTGTACCCGTTGTTGACGTTGTACGAGCCACCGAACGAGAAGAGACGGTCCAAACGGCTGGTGTAGTTCATGGCCATGTCGAGGCCGATGATGCCACCGTCCGACCAGCCGATGACCTGGACCTGGTCGATGTCGAGGTGGTCCATCAGCCCGATGACATCCTTGGTCATGAGGTCGTAGGTGATGTTCTTGCTGACGTCGTCGCCGGATCGGCCCTGGCCGCGAGAGTCCATGGTGATGAAACTGTAGTTCAAGTTCTGCAAGCCCTTGATCTGGTGGGAGAAGTACTGGCTGTTGGCCTCGTTGCCGTGGATGAAGAGCACCGGCGCAGCACCAGCTGCCTTGGTCTTCTCCAGGGGCACGCCGAAAGTGGCATACCAGAGGTCAATCCCATTCACTTTGGCAGTGCCGTTGAAGTGGGCTGCCGGCAGAGGAGGAGGGTACTGCATGTTTTTGTAGGGAGGCTCATATTGGCATTCGTAGGTGTTGCCAGCTGATCCACAGAGGGATGCAGCAGCGCCTTGCAAGAGAGCCAGAGAGAGAGATGCTGTGAGACGCATATTGATGTTGAGATTATCAGATTGATAGTTGAGATGAAGTGAAGAATTCTCCTTATTTATTTCTGCAGCATAAGCACTAGCTGACTAAGTTGGGGGCGTAAATTGCGTCGCGCAAAATGCCATTTTGGGCTGTTTCACCCGGAGCGACATTAGCCGGCACTAAAAGTGGTCTGATTATCTGATAAAATCTGGGAAATTGAATCTGCTCAGACATATATATATATAAAGATATCATAGAGGGAGATTCTATACTGTGTATAGTTTGTTTCAGCTTCGATGCTCTATTATAAATAGGACAGTAAACATACCCTGGAATCTGGATACTGGATAGCCACGATGATTATTCCCAAGGCAATAGAATCGATCTAATCTGATCGATCGATAAACATATCAGTAGAGGGGCTGTGCTGGAGTTAGTGGGCAGCCATCGTCCAATCAAAGAAGGCTTTTTCAGCCGGATCGGAAGAGCCCGACAATGACTATAAGTCTCATATATCCAGTCTACTTGAGCATTACTATGCAGACGTATAGTAAACCCGCGCTATAGTGAATTAATTTAGACGGACCACTTTGTTCGTTAAAGCGAAGTTTTTGTCATGGCAGTTTGGTTGTATTCGCCTATAGATAGGCCAGTCCGTTCATAAATATACATATATATATATATATATATATATCTGGACTACACGTGACTGATCATACCCATATTCTCTGCCTAGTTTAGGCCATTCCCATATAAAATTGGCTGTGTATAACGAAATTCTGAGGGGATTGTACAAATTTCAGAATAGTCCAGGAGTTTCATATCTTGCATGGCAGAATGAATTGAACAGGCACTCTGCTTTGTTAAAAAGCGGATTTCGCTACCTGATTCATTATAGCGCGGTGCAAGATGGATAAAATAGTGTACATTCTTGGCATTCATTCTGATTGGTCCTCAGCAACTCAACAAGTGACTGATATTTACGCAGCCAGACAGACATGGCATGGCCAATCACAGAGGGATGTTTATATACAATGTTTACGGATCTGAAGATGGCCTTTATGCAGTACCACTCGATCTGGCCCACCCGATAATTGCCCCCTTCCACTAGTTCGAGCTGATCGTGCATTAGAACAAATAGTACATCTTAACACCATCGACAATGCGATGATCCCTCGACCCAGCAAGGTTCGACTTGTGCAAAGGCGGAATGCCATCACCCGAACTATTGGCATGCAACATATTTCTTTTGCAGCGCTGGCCAAACAATCCCTCGCCTCCTTATAAAGGCAACACAACAGATACTGGAAAGCAACGGAGTCAACACCAAAACCTTTCGACAATGCTGGTCAAACAGGTCCTGGTATCGGCCCTGCTGGTCCCTGTTGCGTTTGCTGCCACCAACACAGACACCGTCTTCGCTGGCTTCGAAAATCTACACAAACGAATTAATTCCGCCCATGACTGTCTCAAGGACTTCAACGGCGGCGTCACGCAGACTCTGCGATGCGGTTTCGAGTTCTACAACCTCGTGACAACCAGCAGCTCGGCGAGAAAAGACCTGTCCGATTTGGATTCCGTCCCGCCCGATCAGGTCCAGACGTACTTGGACCACTATCATGCCATTCGGTCGTCTGTTTCCGATACTTTGAACACCGGAATTTCAAAGGTAAGACGCATTTCTTTTTTCTCTGTTTGTTTACAAGCTGACTGTGATCCAGATCGATGATATGGACACGGCGGGTGTGAAGACGTTCGCGGGAGTCCTTTTGCGAAACTTCGCCAGCGAAAGAGCGTCTTTTGAGGTCTTGACAAAGAAGAAACTCCCGGTTGCGAATCACTCGGAAATTGCTGGTCCCATCAAGAGTCTTAAGGACGATTTTGAAAAGACTATGGGTGTCCTTGTTTGAATGCCGCTGAGGCATCGCGGATGGAACTAAACCTTGCGTGTCTTTATTTGGTCTTATTGTACTGATTATTCCTGGATTGTCATCGTAATACACTCATTACTTTAGACAGCTATAGCTATAGCGATGTCTATCTATATATCTGCAGTTGCCTTTCAATGTTCCTCCACACCTCCCTTTTCAAGTGCCACGTCAACCACCAGTTCCCACCCGCATCTTTTCCAATCACAGATCCAAGATTCAGTAGCAGAGGCCACCGGTATATCGTGTTGGGAATGATAAGCGATGGTTTCCCCACTGATCGGGTCTTCTCAACTGGCCCAATGACTGCAGCAGAAAAATCCACATTGAAAAACCTCGCCTGATGCCAATTCGAACAGTGGATCAACATGTTCGATAGACCCATCGATGCCGCGAGTGTACCCCCAGCCTTGGCCATGCCTTCTTTCTGAACAGCCTCGTAGTCCGTAATCTGATCTTTGGAGCGCTGTGCGAGAAGAGAATGCCGGAGCTTCGAAGCTAGGTAGCTGATAGGCCGCTCGAGCATCTGCCCGGAAGAGAGGATGGTATGCGCAGTCAGCCACGCATTTCCGATATAGGCCGTACCCGACGGGAAACGGTCTGGCAGTGCAGGGCGAATGTTGAAATTGTTCAGGATCGTGATGGGTGTTTTTGACGGCGGCTGCATGGAACGGACAATGCACTGCGCCCACCACGCCACGAGGACATCACTTTCACTGACAAATGGTGCGTCGCCGTTGTCATCACCTGCTGACAGTTCCTGCATGGCGTCCTCTCGCAGCTCCGTCACGATTGACCCGGGAATACACACCATTCGGTGTTCGTGCTTTGGAAGTGGAATCATTTCCCAGATCCACCGGATAACCAGCAACAGCGGTCCGATCCATTGCAAAAGCATCAATATCCACCGCGACCGCACGAACCACTCCTTTAGAGGCTGCGCATTCAAATCCGCCAGGGGGTCATCGAAAAATCCCCGGAATGGGGGGACTTGGTCTTCGCGACCGCGCAGAACAGCCGTCCATGCGTTGAGCAGGCTGGACCGCGCCGAGGCATCCATAAAAGTATGCAGCCATGCCAACTTCAGCAGGGTCGCATTGTGAAATGTCACAACGTGGATATCAAGCTGTGGACGGTCGGTATATATCCAGTCTTCGAGCTTTTTCGGGGAATCAGGTCTATATAGTAAATCATCGAGATTCGAAGCTGAACAGGGGAAAATGGTCGGAGATTTCGTGCCGCGTGGCAGTTTCCAGTAACACAAATCATCGAGTCGTGCATCATGCGAGACAGTGGAAAACGTGAATCCGGGGCATTGTGCATCGTATTTCTCGGGGATGTGATATTCAAGTTTGCCGTGCTATGACATCTGTATCAGTTCTCACTCCTAAGATTAGGGAAGTAATTGAATACGTACATTCAGACGTAAACGAGCACCCAGTTTTTTCCAGTTCCCTATCTCCATCAAGCGTTGCAGGGACCGACGGAGATGTTCTGGATCCAAAACATCATCAAACTGAAGGGTGAAGTCAAGGGCAATCCCTCGATTCATCCATGTATCGTCCTTGGAGTGTAGAGGGATTACTTGTGCCATTGTCTCACTATATCCCAATGGGATGGAATGCGAGAGGGAAGGGGAATAGCAATATGCATAGCTACACTAGGATTGGAAAAAAGCGGTGTATCCCATTCCCAGCTGCATGTACTAACTGAGTATTATTGTATATGCGTGTGACAAATAGTCAGTGAGATATACGACAGACCTGCAGAAAAAGCAAGGGTTAGGAAGTAATTTATGACACATACCCATTCAATGTAAATACAATTTCACATACATGTAATTACGGAGTAATAGAATCACATTTCAAGACCCACTGTGACTTCTCAGCTGAAGAATGAATAGTCGGTCGATCATCAATAGCGTATGTCGGTTCGTGTCGATACTGTCTCGATCCCGATCTACACTCAGCTCATCGTATATTAATACTGGTGATTTATGCCCGTACTTACGGAGACAACATCTACCTGTCCTTCTCTTCACCCCCTGATTTCCCAGTGTACCTTTTCCCCGCATAATAATTATACAATGGGTGAATTCATCAATGATGTCCTCACTCATGGTGTGCCTCTGAACGAAACATCAACCGAGTTCATCACCGATGAACAACCCCATCAGGATGACACCGATACCGAAGACGTGCCTGTCTCTGTACCAATCGCGATTGTCGGAATGGCCATGCGACTGCCCGGAGGCGTGAGCTGCGAGCAGGAATTCTGGGAATTTTTGATTAATAAACGCGACGGGCTATGCAAAGTGCCAGAGACCCGGTACAACATTGACGCCTTTTATGAAGACTCCCGACCGGGTGCGATTCGCACACAACACGGATACTTCCTGCAAGATGACATCCGGCAATTCGACCCGGAATTTTTCGGTATTAGCAAGATCGAAGCCGCGAAGCTTGACCCGCAACAACGAATGTTACTCGAGGTGACCTGGGAGTGTATGGAGAACGGGGGGCAAATTGGGTGGAGAGGAAAGAACATCGGATGCTATGTTGGTGTTTTTGGAGAAGATTGGCTGGATATCAAGATCCGAGACCCCCAGGATGATGATCGGTATCGTGTTGTTGGATCTGGGCCGTATGCCCTCTCCAACCGGGTCTCATATGAGTATGACCTGGGAGGTCCCAGTTTGACAATTCAGACAGCCTGCTCATCGTCCCTGGTCGGACTTCATGAGGCATGTCAGGCGCTCTACTCGGGTGAATGCTCTTCTGCCTTGGTGGCTGGTACTAATCTCATCTTTACACCGACAATGTCCACATCAATGTCGGATAACATGGTCATTTCAAAGAGTGGTGTTTGTAGGACATTTGATGCGGCGGCTGATGGCTATGGCAGAGGAGAGGCTGTGAATGCCATCTTCATCAAGCCATTGGATAAAGCACTTCGGGATGGCGACCCCGTCCGGGCCGTTATTCGCTCTAGCGCGGTCAATTGCGATGGGAGGACTCCTAGCATCACCACCCCTGGATCTGCAGCACAGGAGAGATTGATTAGAAGAGCATATAAGAAAGCCGGTCTGGAAGTGTCTCAAACTGCGTTATTCGAGTGCCATGGCACAGGGACGACAGTTGGCGATTTAGCAGAGACGTCTGTCGTGGCCAAGATATTCGGGGATAAAGGCATTCACATTGGAGCAGTATGTGCTGTTACCAGCGTTTGTGACAGACTGTATGCTGATGATCAAAGGTCAAACCAAATGTTGGACACTCCGAAGGTGCATCTGGAATCACGAGTGTGATTCAGAGTGTTTTGGCGCTGGAGAATCACACGATTCCACCCAATGTGCACTTTCACAATCCGAATCCAAGCAGTATGTCATCACGCCAGTTATACCTGCCAGTGTAAATACTAATCAACCGCAGTCCCGTTTGAACAGGCAAAGTTGAAGGTCGCTGTAGAGCCTACTCCTTGGCCCGCAGATCGAAGCGAGAGAATCAGCATCAATGCGTTCGGAATTGGCGGAACGAATGCTCATGTACTTCTCCTAGATTCATATCTTTTCGGTATGATAGCTAACATGGCCAGGTTATCCTTGATTCTGCTCCTTCCTCGCAGCAAAATGACATTTCTGCAGATCGAGATGACGGTCCGCACCTTCTGCTTGTGTCTGCAAAATCAAAAGACTCACTGGATGGTCAGATTGAGAATCTAAAGATGTATCTTGAGACGACCAAGTCACCCATGAGCGACATTGCATATACCTTGGGCTTGAGGCGAGAGCACCTGACCCATCGGGCATTTGCGCTCACTGAAACCGATGGGAAAGTTTTGTCTTTTGCAAGGTCCAACTCTGTAAAGGCGCCCATTATCTTCACATTTACCGGTCAAGGTGCTCAGTGGCCTGGAATGGGCAGGGAATTGATTGAAAATGTCCAAGCCTTTCGGGAAGACATCCAGATGATGGATCGAGTACTACAGAGGTTAGAGAGAAAACCGCTGTGGTCTATTGAAGGTATGCTTGCACTCTGGGTCAAAAGACAGAATTTAATCGGTTTTTAGACGAGCTTTTGAAATGCGACAATAAGAGCCGAGTGGCAGAAGCAGAATTCGCTCAGCCCCTCTGCACCGCCGTTCAAATCGCTCTTGTTAACCTTCTTCGCACTTGGGGGACGGCACCTGATGCAGTCGTAGGCCATTCCAGTGGAGAGATTGCAGCCGCGTATGCGTCGGGTGCATTATCAGCTGAGGTGGCAATTCTTATCGCCTATTTTCGTGGTCAGGAAATGAGGAACCTGTCTGATCGTCCGGGTGGTATGGCAGCTGTTGGCCTTGGCTCGGACAAGGTACGACGTTTTCTAAAGCCAGGCGTCGTCATCGCCTGCGATAATAGCGCGGATAGTATCACACTATCAGGCGACAGTGATGTCCTCGCCGAGGTTTTGGATGATATCCACGCTGCCGACCAGGACACATTCTGCAGAAAGCTCGCTGTCAATGTGGCGTATCACTCGCACCACATGGCTGAAGCTGGGGAGGCATATCAGAAGGCACTGTCTCCCCATTTTTCGCACCAGCCATCCATGGTTCCAATGTATTCTACTGTTTCCGGAACCATTGTTTCTGATCCCTCGATTCTGAGCCCTGGTTACTGGCGCAGAAACCTCCAATCTCCTGTCCTGTTCCATACCGCAATCGAAAGAATCCTCCATGACGATAACCAGCCAAAACTCTTCTTGGAGATCGGACCACATTCGGCGCTCTCTGGCCCTATTCGGCAGTCAATTGCAAAGGCTAATACAAAAGAGCACCGATATATCCCATCAATCGTTAGAGGGAAAGAACTATGGAGAAGTCTTCTTGCCACAGCGGGGAATCTCTACACACACGGCGCATCCATCAGTCTTCATTCCCTTCTTCCCCAAGGCAAGGTGGTGACAGAACTTCCACCATATTCGTGGCAGCACAGCGAGATATATTGGGATGAACCTCGTATCGTTCATGACTGGAGGCATCGCCAATATCCTCACCACGAGCTGCTGGGCTCTCGGATATTAGAGTCCAACCATTTGGAGCCATCGTGGCGAAACATTCTCAAACTGGAAAATGTCCTGTGGCTGATGGACCATAAACTGGGCATGGATGTTGTCTTTCCTGGTGCTGGCTATGTTACCATGGCTGGTGAAGCTGTGCGGCAAGTGACCGGGTCAACAGACTACTCTCTGAGAAACGTCTTCATCCGAAACGCGCTTATTCTAGAAGGCACTGCAGAGATAATGACAAGTCTGCGACCTGCCAAGCTCACAGATCATGTTGACTCCCTGTGGTTTGACTTTACCATTTCATCCTATCAAAACGGAAAATGGAAAAAGCATGTCGTGGGCCAGGCCCGCGCGGGGCCTGACAAGGAACATCATGCCCCTTCCAGACAGATCTATTCTCGACAGGTTGACTCGGAAAAATGGTATCGTACGCTGAAAAAGCGCGGACTGGACTACGGGCCCAATTTCAGGGGCCTTGAACAGATCACAGCCAGCCCAACGACCCAACAAGCGTCCGCGGTGCTGCATGGCAACGAACCGCCGCAGAGCAGCTACTATGCGCTTCACCCAACATGCATTGACGAGTGCATGCAACTATTTATTGCCGCAGCAACACAAGGCATCACGCGGCGAATGACCCACATGCCTATCCCAACAGCCATTGAGTCTCTGTACGTAAGTGAAGGCCGTGGGCCACTGGACCTCAATGTCTCCTGCGAGACCCTCGGTGGTACCATGGAAGTAAAGTCCACACTATTCTCAAATAACCGTGTTTCCCTCTGTCTGGAAAGGGGGGTTTTCTTCACCGTTCACGATCCAGAAGCAGATGACTCGGACACGCGGCTGGCATCGAATGTACATTGGACACCGCATATTGACTACATCCCCGCTGCAGAACAACTCCCGCCCCGTGAACCGGTTTTCAGCGGGCAGGTATTGGCCAGGGAAGCGAGTGTCTATATAGCTGAAGCATATCGTCTCACAAAGCAGTCAACACCAACTTCGGGCCATCTCAAGAAATACCACACCTGGATTCAAGACCAGTATCGGAAAATCCAGGAAAAGTCGCCTGACCTGGTTCCTGAGATGAGGGAAGAAGATGTTTCAGTGCTTGGTCTCCGCGGTCCCTATGCGGATGCATTGCGCAAGGAAATACACAAAAATTATCCCTCCATCACGCTCTGTTACCAACTCTCCGACAGAGTGTGCTATGCACTGCGCGACGTGTTGGAGGGTCGCACTAATCCTCTCGAACTACTCATGCAGGATGATGCGATGAAAAATTTCTTTGACCTCATGGCTGGCGTTGCGCCTTGTGAAGACTTCCTCATATTACTGGGTAACTCCAATCCAACGCTTCGTGTCCTTGAAATCGGCGCTGGAACTGGTGGGCTGGCATCCAGTGCCCTCAAAGCGCTTAGCCCAGACAGCGGCCGGCTTTACTCACGGTACACGTTCACGGACATATCGGCCGGGTTTATAGCAGACGCTCAAGAGCGATTTAAAGAGTATGATGCCGTCGAATACACAACCCTTGATATCACTCGCGATCCAGAAGGACAGGGCTTTGCTCCGGAGAGCTATGATCTGATCCTGGCTGGTAATGTGCTCCATGCGACGCCTCAAATATCCAGCACACTGCAAAACGTCCGCAGGCTTCTGGCCCCCGGTGGGCGACTCCTTATGCAGGAGCTCAGTGGAGATGTTCCTTCGATTAATTTCCTAATGGGAGTTTTGCCGGGCTGGTGGATCGGAGAAAATGATGGTCGCAGAGATAGCCCGGCATTGTCTGAAGAAAGATGGCATGAAGAACTGGTCAAGGCCAACTTCACCGGTGTGGACGCCGCGCGATACTCCAATGAACGACATTTGAGCCAACAAGTGGTGCTTCTGTCAAGAGCCAAATCCGCCGATATGGATACCAAGGGAGGGTCGATCGGACTGCTCTATCTGTCACACATCTCGGAATGGGGCCGTCAGCTGCAGAAAGCGCTTTCCCTGGCTGGCTATACGGTGACGTGGTACACGTTGCAGGACCCACCTCCGCCTGGGACTGATGTGATATCTCTTATTGACCTTGAAGGACCATTCTTCCAGCACCTGTCGGCAGATGAATTCGTCTTGTTCCAAAGCTACGTATCAAGCCTATCCGGTAGTCATATCCTTTGGGTGACAAAGAGTGTCCAAATCACCTGTGAAGATCCTCGGTTTGCATTGGTATTAGGAATGGCACGAACAGTTCGGTCAGAAATGGACCACAAGTTTGCCACCGTAGAAATTGACCGGTTCGATGAGATTGCCGTGGCTTCTGTGATCAAGGTTTTTCATACTTTGAGCGTTCAATCTCATCGGCCATGGCTGGATCCAGATTATGAGTTTGCCCTCTTGGACGGAAAGATTCTTCTGCCCAGGAATCGGTGGTCTTCGTTGGATGAACAACTGGCTAGTGTGCCACACCAGTCCGCGCCAAGGTCGTTGGATATCAAATTCAATGGTATCTTCGATTCCCTCAGGTGGGCCATGTCCAGATCGCCACACTCGTCACCTGAGTTGAAAGAAAATGAAGTTGAAGTTGATGTGAAATATGTTGGGCTTAATTTCCGGGTAAGTGTTCGTATACTACATTCTTAGCATTGGCCACTTCTAACCTGCACAGGACATGATGATTACCATGGGATTCCTCGCTGATACACGCCAGTTGGGATGCGAAGGCAGTGGGATCATTCGTCGGATTGGATCGTCTGTAGAGAATGTCAAAGTGGGCGATAAAGTCGCTTTCTTCCATGATGGTACCTTCAGCACTCGGGCAGTGGTCCCGGCTTCTCTGTGCCACACTTTCCAGGGAGTATCTCTAGAAGATGCCGCGGCCATGTCCGTTATTTTCGCGACGGCGACATACTGTCTGATCACGGTGGGCAATCTGCAAAAAGGCCAATCTGTATTGATCCATTCCGCGTGCGGAGGCGTTGGCCTAGCTGCAATCCAGGTGTGCCGGATGATCGGGGCGGAGATTTATACTACTGTGGGAACGGTTGACAAGGTTCGCCATCTCACTGATGTGATGAAAATCCCAGCAGATCGTATCTTTGATTCGAGAAGTACGTCATTTCTGCAGGGCGTGCTCAGCGAGACAAATGGGCGTGGGGTAGATTTAGTGCTGAACTCTCTGTCCGGTGAACTGCTCCATGCCTCGTGGAAATGCGTTGCCAAATTCGGCAAGATGGTCGAGATCGGAAAGCGAGACTTTTTGGGACACGGTAAACTTGATATGGGTGCCTTCCTGGACAACCGTTCCTATTTTGGCGTAGATCTCAGAGAGCTGGCGCTTTCAAATCCAATGGCCCTTGCGGGGCTGGTTGGCCAGTTCAGAGAGTACTTCGAGCAGGGGAAATTGACACCCATCAGACCGGTGACGGTCTTCGACGCTTGCGACGTTGTTAAAGCTTTCCGCCTTATGCAAACCGGCCAGCATATGGGCAAGATTCTGGTTCGAATGCCAGAAGACCCAGAAAGTCTGCCAATAACCAAGATACACGACACCACCCCCATCTTCCGATCAGACGCCTCGTACTTTTTGATCGGTGGTCTCGGAGGACTGGGTCGAGCCATCAGTGTCTGGATGGTAGAAAAGGGCGCCCGTCATTTCATCTTTCTGTCTCGGTCCGGGGCTGGATCCCCTGACGCCCAGGCCTTCATCAACGACCTGGAAAGTCATGGCATGGTCAACGTGATGGTGGTCACGGGGGATGTCGCCAACAATGAAGACATCCACCGGGCTGTGTCCGCAGCAAAACGTCCCATCGCAGGCGTCTTTCAGATGTCCATGGTGCTCAGGGATCAGATGTTTCCTAAAATGACCTACGAGGAATGGACAGCAGCCCTGACGCCCAAGGTGCAAGGAACGTGGAACCTCCATTACGAGCTTCAAAACACGCCACTCGATTTCTTCGTTCTTTTCAGTTCGGCCGCGGGTATCATGGGATATGGCAGCCAGGCCAATTACGCTGCAGCTAATACTTTCCTCGACTCATTTGTCAAATATCGCCACTCCCAAGAACTGCCGGCAAGCGTGCTTGATATTGGTTGTATGGGAGACATTGGTTACGTAGCCGAGCACAGCCCACAAACGATAAAAGCCTTTAACAGCATGAATGGTCAGATACTCGAAGAAAATCAACTGCTTCGAGCTTTGGAAATCTCCGTCCTTTCCCAATTACCTCACTCTTCATCACATATCATCATGGGCATGGGAGCAACGAACGTGGATATGGAGCCTTTGGTGCAGGAAGGTCGTTTCAGCCGTTGGCGGAATGCTGCCGTGGGCAGCAAGGAATCCACCGTCCCTCGATCTCACGAACTGCGCTTGCTTCTGGATGAGGTTCAGGACAATCCCAAACTGCTGGATGAACAGTCCACTCTTGACAAAATTACCATCGAGCTGGGTAAGGTCGTCGCTGCTCATCTTGCCTATGCGGAGGACATGAGCCAGGAAGAGCTCGCCAAAATTGCCATCGATTCCTTGATGGGCATTGAAATCCGCAGTTGGTTCCGGCGTAACGCGGCGATTGATATTTCTCTGGTCGAGATATCGAATGCCGGTACCGTTGGAAACCTTGCTGTCGTTGCAGTCAAGGCCCTACGCAAGAAATACTCTGATGGAGAAGATGCGCCCAGCCCTGACAACTTGCCATCATCAGCTGAACCGGATGAATTAGCACTTTGCCTGGAGGACATGAAGCTGGGCAGTGGCTTGCGACCTCTTCCTGGAACTGTCCCTGACTGGTGCTCTGAGTCCGAGGGGAGAGTCTTCCTGACGGGTGTGACAGGGTTTGTGGGTGCCTTTTTCCTGCTGGATCTTCTTGCTCTCCCGTGCGTCCAGAGCGTCACGTGTCTGGTGCGAACTACAGACCCCGAATCAGGCAAGCGCCGGATTGAAAAGACACTTACCCGATACGGCCTGCCACTGGATGGCCTGGACAGGGTGACTGTCGTCCCAGGCAACATTGCCTATGCGAACCTGGGCATGTCCAAGGAAGATTTCGACCATTACGCGCAGACAGCGAGCGTTGTCTTCCACCTTGCAGCCCATGTCAACTACACCCTTCCTTACTCTGCTCACCGTGAGGCCAATATCACTGGACTCCTCAACGTGTTGGAATTCGTCAATGCTGGCCGTCTCAAGGCATTGAATTACTGGTCTAGTATCTCAGCGTGCAGTACCTCATCCCATCTCTCTAATGTTACTGTCCCAGAAGACAAACGAGCTGTGCTGGATCGCAAGTCCTTTGAGTTTCATGTTGGATATAGCGTAAGCAAGCTCGTTGCAGAAAGCATCGTGTGGAATGCCATCGCCAACGGCTTTCCCATCTCTATCTATCGCCCAGGAATCGTCATGGGCCACAGCGAGACAGGCATCGACAAGCCCGAAGACCTGTTCAGTCGCCTAATGACCAACTGCATCCAACTCGGCGCTTTCCCAACTCCGCCCCAGCAACTTACTCACATCGTGCCAGTCGACTACGTGTGCGCAGCAATCCTGCACATCTCGCAGTCTCAAGCCAACCACGGCCATGCTTTCAACGTTATCCCCCCCGATCAAGACTCGACCATCACATTGGCTGGTACATTCGAGATTCTCAGCGCCTGCTGCTCTACTCCCCTCCGAGCGGTCTCATCAGCCGAATGGCTGCAGATGTTCAGGGAACGTGGGAAACAGGGCATGAAAGTGGCGACTCCACTGCTACAAGATCGACTGGCGGATAGCCTGATCTGGTGGGATACTAGTAGTGGAATGGCCACATATGAAACCACAAATCTGCACCGTGCGTTGGCGGACAGTCCCGATATTCTGAACCTCAAGTCGATGCCGGAGCTGCTTCAGACGTATTATGGTCGTTGGGCGGCTGCGGCTGAGACTGTCTGATGACTTTCTATCCCGTTCGGTTCTCATTCTGTATATAAAACTGTGTAAGATTTTCCATTCAATATACTTCACAAAATGCATTAAATCTGAACAATATATAATTACATGATCATAAATGCAGCAACATCCAGAAAATACAATGCTTTTCCATATAAACTGGCAACAAATACTCCAAAACTATGACATCATAGACCACGTGATGAGCGGTTGTGGATACCAGTAGCAGCCCACCATATCATCTGGATCAGCCAATCAAATCTGAATTTAATCTCCGAATATCATTACTTTTTGTGGTAAACGAGTCTCCATCGATGGAGCTGAACAGGAACCTCAGCCGCAGTTCAGCTGCAGTTCAGCTCTTGATATTTTTAAACCCCACATCTCCCTGTTCTCGTTTTTCTCTTTTCCAATACCAAACATCAAACATAATATCAGTATCAACATCAACACCAGCAACATGACCAACGACAGCTGGAGCGCCAATCTCCCCAACCGGGAACCATTAACCGAAAATGACATGCAGCAAATTGTGTCTAATACCGAAGATGGACTGGCCATGCTCACAATCGCCCTGGACAGAAAGCAACCGGGCTTCACTGTCACCGAGAAAGTGATCCAGGCAGCTGCCTCTAACGAGAAATATGCGGTTGAAATCCTCGACCTCCTGATGAAGAATGGAGGCGCGGATGTGGCCATCACCACGGCCATTGTGTGCGCGGCAGCAGGGAACTCGCTTGCGGCTGTGAAATATGTTTTTCAGCTCCAGGGACGGTCATTGCCCACTCTGGACGACAGTCTGCTGGCAGCAGTTGGCCATGAAGACGAGGCTGCTGCGAAGATGTGTGCGAATATCATCAAGCAATTCCCCGGCGCTCGCATCTCAAGCTCGGTTCTTGAAGCGACGGGCACGAAAGCCGAGGTGATGAAGGTGCTTCTGGATCAGCCTTGCGATCCTCTTCCGATTCAAGACATCATTCGGCAAGTAGCACGCGACAGATATGGATATGACGAAGCGCAGGTGGTGCAGGTGCTACTCGATCGCAAACTCCTGGTTGTAGATGAGTGGGTGATGGAAACGCTGGTTGCGAATGGAACGGCCTTTGAAATCATTGTTTCATCACAGCCAGATGCACCTATTACACACAATGTCCTGCTAAAAGCAGCAAGCATCGAAGAGTCCATGGACGCACTGGTGGAAAACCGACCGGACGATGTGGTGATCACCGAGGATGTGCTGCTCATTGCAGCCCGGTCAGTATATACCACTGCTGCAGTTATCCAAAAGACAGAACCTGCTGCGATTACCACGAGGGTTGTGAAAGAGGCCGCATACTACGAACAAGCCGATGGGATCAATGGCTTGCTTGGAGTAAAACCTGATCTGGATCTGCTCGCGATCTGGGACGAGATTTGGCAGGATGTGGATGTCAGCGCTGAGGGCAAATACCGCGCGACAAGGGCGATCTTCCTTAACACTGATTTGGAAGTAACACCATCCAAGCTGCGAAGCTATCCATATGATGCGGAGAATAAAAACAACTATGGTCTTGACGAGGTGGTGCTGGAACTTATGGACGATGACCGAATCTTACCGATAAACGAAGAAACGATGGAAATTATCCTGGAAAGATGTGGGAATAAAACCATTCGAGAGCTTCTGGAGTTTGATCCAGATATGCAGATTAAAGGCAGATTGATTGAAGCAGTGGAGAGGAACCAAATTGCGGATAAAGAGGCGTTGCTGTCGTTGCTTGAGAAGAGAGATTAGCTGTTTATTAGGGACGAGTCAATTATAATATTTTCTCAAAGTGATCCATGACAACCACTTTACTGTTTGTATATCCCTACTAAATAGTTTCAGTCCCTGAGCGATTGCTGAAAACAGGCAATGCAGAATTCAGCCTCGCTACAGCCCTTACTCTAGTATGCAGCTAAGAAACTGAACATGGTTATGAATGAGATTTTCTTTTTCAGTTGGCGACCGTTCCTACTAATGCACACAGCCTCGTCCTAACACCTTAAATCCCAGAGACCATCTTCGCTTGGGTGTGAAATTGATCTTGAGTCTATCCAGGTGAAAATGTCCCAAATGTCACCACCATCTTCAGTTGAACCTGGACCTCCTCAACCAACTACATTTTCCGATGATGACTGTCCAGGTGAATTCGCATTTCCCACCCCAAGAATCCGGATATTGAAGGAATTGGCGTATGTATATTTTAGTATCGAACGGAAATCATGTATGGTTAACCTGTGCCGTGTCAGGTCGCTATCGGCTTTCTTGCAACGGCTTGGTTAATGCTGCTGTGTCGCGATACACTAAGTTGCAACCCCACACAAGGGCAATTATCATCAGGACCTTATCGACAGGGCATTACAATTGGCTGTTGTCGTATCATGATTAGTTTCCAGAGTCTCTCTCCATCAGATGGGGATACCTAGGGGTTCAGCTAATTAGTCCCAGTATTATTACTTGTTGTTCCTGCCCTTTTAATAGCGGAAGTTTACTCAGGTAATCCACTTTCCTAGCTAATTTTTAAAAAAGAAGTGTTTTAAGCTTACTAGATTTTATAGACACTATACAGAGTGATGTCAAGGGAACTGTATAAGCAGACTAACTGTCTACTTAACCAGAGGAGCACAGAAGGGATTTAACAAGTAATCAGTCTTTGCCCACACATCTTCGTATGATGCAAAGACCTCTCGGCTCAGTATGCACTCAGCTTGCTTTAGCTTGCGAGTAGGGCTTCGAGTCTGAATCCTAGTGTCTCAATTGCCAACAACTACTTATATTTGTTTTGATGGGATCTGCCTCTGGGGTCATGATATTTGTCTTGAATAAAATTACCCCAACAGTCGCAGGGGAAAGCGGTCAAACAGCTTTCATCCTGGATATAACGGTTCCTTTGATGGGCCTCATTCCTGGTGTTTTGACCCTGCTCTCAACACTGTGGTGCTGGATCATTACCTGTGTTGATCTAATTCCTTTAGTCCAGCGCCATCCCCTGTTAATTATGAGACTGATCATTATTACTAAGAGGGTCTATAGAAGAGAATAACTTACTACCTTTATTATATTCCCTATATTATTCTTAACTCTTACTACATGCTTTTAGACAGATAGGACCCCAGTAGTGGTGTATATAGTAATATAGTATTCTATTACTTTTATTTATATATTTCTGCATCTTTATAGGCCTCTATTCAGTTTTCTAGGAAGTACTTAAGTATAATACTATCTAAGAGCATGATATTCAGTGAGAAAAGCTCTGATAAAGTGTAAAACATATGGGTAAGTTAATATTTTAAAGTATAGCGGGAATGTAGTGTAATCACTATGAGCCCAGTTCCTATGAGTGCCACCATCTATTACACGCCATGACGCCAGAGTATTAGCATGTTTAATGGGCTTTACTTCCTATATAACCCTCCATTAAGACGTATTTAGTACATACGACCATAGGGTGTGGAGAACAGGGCTTCCCGTTCGCTCAGCCGTACTTAAGCCACACGCCGGCAGGTTAGTAGTTGGGTGGGTGACCACCAGCGAATCCCTGCTGTTGTATGTTTTTTGCTTTCTATATTTTCTCCTTCATACATTGCTATACTAAAGTTCAAAACCGGCGCCCGGGTCTCATACTTCTCAATTGTTTCCCCAACCCTACGCTAATCCCAATATAGAAAGGTCCCGGATCATTAATATTCCTGTAAATTTAACTGTATGATATAGAACTGTAAGAACTTTGTAATAGATTACACGACTTGTATTATTTTTGTAAAGTGATCTACAGTGGCTGGAAGCTTCCATGCAAACTATACAAACAGCTTTGGTGCCTGGCGGGTTAGGAAAGTTGTCAACAATTCTTCTTGCGTTTCCAGGACTGTATCACCATTCACAATTGGGAATTAGTTGTGTGATATAAACAAGGTGTATTAAAACAATATAGAGCCCATGACCTTGCTCATCTTTCTTTTTGGCCTGTTAGGAGCATCTTTCCCTATACAGTACTAGTCATTTGCCTGAGGGTGAAAGCTAATTCAATGATTCTAATGCTAGGCTCCTGGGTGGTATTTACTGCCTTTAGGAGATGACGCACAGCGCTTTTAATAACAACTATCCTTCTTAGCTTGAAACATGGGAACAGACCCCATTGTATGCCCCCACCCTAGGTTTCTTCAGTCACAAGCATACACCATCTAGATACAGCCCTTCTCCAAATAATTTAATCCACGGACGATCTACACCTTCTGTTAAATCACAGTATGGGCAGATACCTTCCTCTAGGGAGGTCAATTAGGATAATAAGAGTATATTCTATATAATTAAGTGGAGGGTGACCCTTAATCACTGGGTCTTAATAATGGACACTGAATAAGACTTAGACTAAACACCAAACTTATACTGGGAAATAATAAAGTAAAAGGTAAATGATATTATGTACCAGAAAAAAGGCCGCAAATAATAGGTGAGGTATGATGATACTATGGTTATGGTTTCTATAAATTATTGTTCACATCACAACCTTACTAAACACTTTAAAAAAACTGACGTTAATTAGACTAGTATTGAGAGGCAGCTGGTGAGATGGAAGGCACTCTTTAATAATAGTAAGGAGCTAAGGCTTGAACTATGTATTAATTACTTAGAGGAGAGTAATTCATAGATAGATAAAAGAGGACCTTCATCAGCAACAGCAAGAATGCTCAGGGAGTGAGGAGTGAGAAGCTAGGATTAATACTAAGCGCTCTTCCAGGCTAACTTTTGCCTTACAATGCGTTTATCAGGTGATGCGTTGTCCTGGCTGACCATGCCACCATAGTGATCAATTCTGCTGTTGGACCTGGTGGGGGAAAAAACACTATAAACTTTTAGGTCATCACATAAGAAGCCTTACTGCCCATGTGGAGGGTGGTGGTATTTTAGAAACCCATGATGATGTGCCTTGTACTATCCGAGAAACCTTATACGCGGAAGAGAAGCGAGATCGTGAAAGGAAGCAGCAAAAAGCTTCCAACCCCACAAGTGGATCTGTGTGCCATCCAATTAATATTCATGTCCTTCCGACACAGCCATCACATCCCTTGGTGGCGACATCCGATGACACTGAGAAGGATTTTTCGAGATCCATCCAGGCTGATTCTATTGATATCCCTGGGTCTCTGGAAGAAGTAGTCGCCCGCAGGTTCGTCGATGAAGTAACCTTGTGGCTTAATAATCATAAAGTGGGCAGTGCTGGTTAACTGGTTAGTGGGTGGGAAATAATCAGTTTAATATATATTACTGTATAGTGATTTTGCATATTGTTAAGAAATAAGAAAGGCTGCTTTCTGCCTATCAATTTAGTTGTTTCTCAGTCTCATATTGAATGTTAGAAGTAATTATAACAGGTATATATATTACTGTATTCAAGATTATGGAATGTATGGTCACTATTATATTGGGACTAGCTGCAGCCCATCGTTGTGGTGGAACTGTGAGGAATGTTGTTCTTTTTATTTGAACGGAAGGCGCTAGTGAAAAAGTAGCTGGAAGGGAGATATTCTAATACAAGTTATTTTCCTGAAAACAGGTCATCTCTTCAGAATTCAATTCATCTGCTTGAGGGCTCAATTTATTAAGAACCGTGATCCATTAAATCCGGATCTCAACGCTTATGAGTTTCTCCAAGTCTGAATATAAATCCGTAACTATTCCTAGCCGTGTCATCTCGCTCGTCCTTTCCCCAGTCATTATGTACAGTATAGCGGAGGTTGATCGTGGGATTGATAATGCAGGGTATCCTATGAAACTTGGAGGAAGATCGATAGACATCGCTAAAACATGTAAGATGGACTAGCAATATAGTAAATATTAGTATAATCAAGGTCTTCCACACTACACCAAGTAAATAGCCTTTGTACTGTTTACTCTGATGGGCGTTGAACCACATCACCAGTAAACTACAATGCGGAAAAGCGATACGGTACTTACAATATTTACATCATGATTCTTCGATGGTTAGACCAGCATTCCGGAAATGGCCCTCGGCGCTTTGTTTCTTCGCACCTACAACATCAACACACCACTGAAGAAAGAAATCAAATCCTTGCTGAGGATTTTCTTCATAGCATTGCCAGTTCCGACGAATGAACACTTTCAGCTCAGTGAGAAACTCTTCAATAGGATTGAGATCGGGTGAGTAGGGCGGCAAAAATATTAGTTGTACCCCCTTGTATAGGCACATTTCCCTGACTCTTTTAGAGCGATGGAAAGAGGCATTATCTATAACTAGAATAGATCTAGCTGCAGGATACCTTCCATAATGGTGAAGGAGCTCCTTGATAAAATCCTTGAAGACTGAGGCATCTGTTTGATCCTTGAAAAATGTGAGAAAGAATAATGCCGTCTTAGGTGTATGCTGGAAGAATATAATACCACTGACCCTGATGGGACTTGGTGATTTAAATAGGCGTAATACCACGAGGAGACCAGCCTGTTCTTCGGATGCCAACCCATTTATCACATCCAGACTCATCCACAAAAACAAATTGATCAGTGAAAGTTTAAAATCCGGTCTAAGTATTCCTCTCGTAGATCAGTATTTTGCTCGCTTGCTCTCTGCTTAGCTTTCCTTTTTGACCAGCCTTCATGCAAAAGAGTTCCAAGTAAATGATCACAAAGAGTGTTAACCATAACTGGGGTGAGGCTTCGTGGCCGACCACCCTTATCTAGGGATGGTTTCACACTTCCAAACAGGCGTTTATTGGTACGTAACCTTCTAACCGTACGCTCATGGCATTCGATGACATCAGCAATCTGGACCTCTGTTAGTCCGCCGTCTGAAATCATAATACCAGCAGCCTCTAGCTTTGATGCAGCAAGATTGGGTGCCATTCTTATGGTTATAGCATGGTCGACAGACGGATAGAACTTCACTAGTGAGTGGGAAATTATTATTCATCATGTGATCAATATGTCGGAACAAGGACTCAAGCACTTGCATTTGTACATAGTCAATAGTACATCGCCCTACTCGTTCTATTAAAGGTTAATCTACCATACGGCCTTGTGCAGTCCGGATAATCGAATCCCCGAATCCCACTTCAGATAGATTATCCTAGAAGAGCATATTTAAAGCCATGCAAACAAGCCAAACAGTGATGCTTAGGCATCAACTCTTTCTCAAGTTCATTAGTTAACTTACGTTGGAAGAGAGATAAACATGTGACTCAAAATAAAGGCATGTCGTCCATTTTCCATCATATTTTAAATTCAAGGCCAAGATTTTATCCAGGAGGCCAATTATCATAGGTTTTTCTAGACTGACATATTTATTTCTGCCGCGAGGATGAAATCCTTTGTATTACATCAAAAGGTGATATGGTTTGCTCTCTTTACAGACTAATAGAAATGCATCCTCACACAGCCTCGCTTATTAAACGTCTACCCCTCCTCTAGGGTGTGATGATGTGTACATCAGTTGCGCTTCTCCCAAGAGATGTCATCTTTGCTTTTAAGAATACCTATGATCTTATTTTCCCCTAACCCCAAGGAGTGATTCAAATACTTCTCTCCATAGCCTTTTCATGATGGACCTTCTTTCTGGTGCAGCGAGTGTTATCGCTGTCGTCCAACTGACTGCAGGTCTAGTGGAAATTTGTGGAGGCTATATTAGGAAGGTAAAACACGCTCAGCAAGACATTCTTAACTTGCAAAGGGAAATCAGCAGTCTTGGGGATGTATTAGGATTGCTCCACCAGCTTCTTCGCGGACCAGATGGCCGGAAGCTTACTGCTCTGCAAAAACTTTTTGATCAAGTCACAGAATGCTCCTTAATCCTCAAAACAATCGATGATAAGATCAGTCCAGATAAAACACAGAGTACACCCAGAAGATTGGGCCTTCGAGCCCTTAAATGGCCGCTGCAACGCTCGGAGGTAGATGAAGCCATCAGTCAAATTAAGAATTATAAGTCAATTTTTAGTTTAGTTTTGCAGGCTGATCAAGTGTATGTTTGAAAATACTTTATCCTATCACCCTGGTACACTAACTTATTTCTCTTTTCATGCAGGATGTCCGCGGGTCAAATCAAAAAAAGGCTTGATCTGGATAGATTAAAAATCGCACAAGGTGCCACCTTCGATTCATATGAGAATGAACATGCCGAATGCCTACCAGGAACCAGGACTGAGCTGCTCCGTCAGATTAAAGAGTGGGCAGGATCACCGACCGGGAAATGCATCTTTTGGTTAAATGGCAAAGCTAGAACTGGAAAGTCAACTATTTCCCAAACAGTTGCGAGTTTTCTTAAAGTCAAAGGATCACTTGGCGCGAGCTTCTTCTTTAAACAGGGTGAAGAGGATCGAGGAAACGCAAAACAACTTTTCCCAACCCTTGCACAGCAACTGGTGACCAATATACCTCAGCTAGGACCAGAAATCCAAAAGAAAATTAAAGATGATCCATATATTTCGGATAAGGCACTTGGAGAACAGTTTAATAAACTACTCCTTCATCCTTTACAGAATGCAGATTCGAATCAGATTACAACTATGCTGGTTATTATTAACGCTTTGGATGAATGCGAGTCGGGAGAAAGCAAGGATGATATTAGATCAATTCTCCGGCTCTTGCCAATGGTCCAAACCTCAAAATATTTGAAATTACGATTCTTCCTAACAAGCAGACCCGAACTGCCCATTCGGCTAGGTTTTCGTGATATCAAAGCCGATCATCAAAATGTGGATCTCCACGATGTTCCAAAGTCAGAAATTGCACATGATATCACTATCTTTCTGAAGTATACCTTCTTACGCATTCGGCAAGATCATGGGCTTTCTGAAGATTGGCCTGACATTGATACTATCAATATCTTAATGGCAAGAACTACGCCACTTTTCATTTCTGCTGCCACCCTATGCCGATTTATTGGTGATAAGAACTGGGACCCTCGGGATCGCCTCCAGGGCATTCTTACAAATCGATCAACTTATGTATCCAAGATGGCGAGCACATACCTACCAGTTCTCAATCAACTCCTTATTAGCCAAGACCAGTGGGAGGCCCAACAATTGATTAAAGAATACAAGAAAAATAGTCGGTGCGATTGTTATGCTTGCTACTCCACTCTCAATAAATTCAATTACCCGACTTCTCAATATGAAAACAAGCAATATCCAGAAACGATTAGATCAGCTTCAATCAGTTTTTAATATACCCGAAAGTTTGGATATGCCAGTCAGGCTTCTTCATCTATCATTCCGGGATTTTCTTCTGGATACCAAGACAAAGGAAGCAGTGGCAAGTAAGCAGTTTTGGATAGATAAGAAGTTAATACATCAAAGCCTCACTGGTCAATGCTTAAATATCATGACGCACAACTTGAGAAGGAATATCTGCAACTTACTGGATGATGCTACAGAACGGAGCGAAATTGATATACATTCTATCAACTACCACATTCCATCAGAATTACAATATGCCTGTCGTTACTGGACACAACATCTTATACAAAGCCAGGATCCAGCAGCTTTATCTAAAAGGGCCTTTTCTTTTCTGAAGGTTCATTTTCTCCATTGGTTAGAGGTTCTTGGTATATTGGGAATTATCTCAGAAGCTATGGAAGCAATTAAGCGATTACAACCAGCCATACAAGTAGGTAATAGAAGTTTAGATATATTTATATTTATATACTGACGCATTACAGAATGACCAGAACATACAAATATCAAAATTCCTTCATGATGCCATTCGATTTACTCTGAGAAATCGACAAATAGCTAATATAGCACCACTTCAACTATACTCTTCATGCCTTATGTTCACTCCACGAAAGACCTGGCCTAGAAAGTTATTTATGAATGAGCTATCGGCTTGGTGTCAATTACCAGAAGTTCAGGAAACATGGGGTGCAGAACTTCAGACCCTAGAAAGCCACAGTGATTGGGTTCGGTCAGTAGCCTTCTCACCTGATGGCCAACTGCTGACATCCGCCTCTGATGATCACACCATCAAACTCTGGGACCCCACAACAGGCGAGCTACGCCAGACTCTAGAAGGCCACTCTAGTTCAGTTCTATCAGTAGCCTTCTCATATGATGGCCAACTACTGGCATCAGCATCAGCTGACCAGACTATTAAACTCTGGGACCCTATTATAGGTGAAATGTGCCAGACTCTAGAAGGCCACTCTAGTTCAGTTCTATCAGTAGCCTTCTCATATGATGGCCAACTACTGGCATCAGCATCAGCTGACCAGACTATCAAACTCTGGGACCCTATTACAGGTGACCTATATCAAACCCTTAAAGGCCATTCTGATGCAGTTGAATCTATAGCCTTCTCATTAAATGGCCAACTGCTAGCGTCCGCCTCTCATGATCAGACTATCAAACTCTGGGATCCCATTACAGGCGAACTCTATCAGACCCTTAAAGGTCATTCTTCTGCAGTTAATTATATATCCTTCTCATCTGATTATCAGTTGCTAGCGTCCGCTTCTAATGATATGACCATCAAACTCTGGGATCCCAAAACAGGCCGGCTGCGTCAGACCCTTGAATACGGTTTTTTTCCTGCTGATTCAGTTCAATCTATGGCTTTCTCATCTCATGGCCAACTGCTGGCATCCACCTCTCTTTATGGGAAGATCCTACTCTGGGACCTCACTACAGGCAACATATATCAGACCCTTGAAGGCCATTCTGATCGTGTTAACTCTGTGGCCTTCTTATCTAATAGCCAACAGCTGGCGTCTGCCTCTCATGATCAGACTATCAAACTCTGGGATCTCACTACAGGCGACCTGCACCAGACCCTGAAAGGCCACTATGATTGTGTTCAATCTATAGTCTTCTCACCTGATAGCCAACTGGTGGCGTCAGTTGCTAATGATTGGGTCATTATGCTCTGGGATTCCACTACAGGCCACCTGCGTCAGACTCTTGAAGGCCATTCTAGTTTAATTCCGTGTATAGCCTTTTCACCTGATGGCCAACTACTAGCATCAGCATCTGCTGATGAGACTATCAAGCTCTGGGACCCCATGTCAGGCGAGCTGTGTGAGACTCTTGAAGGTCATTACCATTGGGCCCTACCTATAGCCTTTTCACCTAATGGCCAACTACTAGCATTCACCTCTGATGACCGAACTATTAAGCTCTGGGATCTTACTACAGGTGACCTGCACCAGACCCTTAAAGGCCATTATGATTATATCCAATCTATAGCCTTTTCGCCTAATGGCCAACTACTAGTATCAGCATCTGCTGATCACACTATCAAGCTCTGGGACCCCATGTCAGGCGAGCTGTGTGAGACTCTTGAAGGTCATTACCATTGGGCCCTACCTATAGCCTTTTCACCTAATGGCCAACTACTAGCATTCACCTCTGATGACCGAACTATTAAGCTCTGGGATCTTACTACAGGTGACCTGCATCAGACCCTTAAAGGTCATTATGATTATATTCAGTCTATAGCCTTCTCACCCGATGGCCAACTGCTGACATCTGCCTCTTATGATCACACTATCAAGCTCTGGGACCCCATGTCAGGCGAGCTGCGTCAGACCTTGAAAGGCCATTCTCATCCAACTTGGTCGGAAGATAATGTTCTCATAACTATCCTGCAAAGGCAGTGGATATGCCTTCAAAGAAAACAGGTTTTATGGCTTCCATCAGATTATCGCCCCGCTTGCTCAGCAATAAAGAATGGTGTTCTTGTTCAGGGTCATGCATCTGGGAGGGTTTCCTTTATTTCACAATTTCAAGTGAGCCATGTTCTTCAGATGGAGGATCCTCTTTAATTATTTTTAATATCTTTTCCAAAATGGGACTCGAGGGCGTTGCAAAATTTATATTTTTCACTGTACTAGAAATTGGAATCCATGACCTATGACCTATTTTAAGGAAAAACGTGGTTTTGCCACTTGGATATAATATGGCGGTGACCATTAACTTGACTTCTAGTTTCAACTTTCGGAGGCGTCAGTATGCGTGGTTATATCACTTATATAGATATCTCCTTGTATCTGCCAATATGCTGTTTCATCTACATAAAGCCTACGCTTATGAAGAAATGATTATAAAGCACTTTTTAGGCCTTCACAGATTCCACATGTCACTTGTATCAATAAAACACGTAATATAACATCTATACCATTGGAAAATACTAAATACCACATAAAACACCGTTCAGTTACAGGTGGTTTTTCCGATGAACTCCAAAAAGGCTTAGCCGTCTTGGCATAGGGTTTGGGAACAAACTAAAGTATACAAGACCCGGGCGCCGGTTTTGAATTTTAGTGCATTACCAAAAAAGTAGATGTGTTCGTATAAGCTTTAGATAACATCTTCTCCTTCCTATATACTTCTCAGCTGAAAAAAGCTTAGAGCTAGGAATAAAGTTAGTCTAACTAGATCCAGATATGGTGGTTAAGCACTTACAGATATACATATAGTTAAGAATATACTCTTCTGTTTATTCTATTAAGGGTAATTCACTAATCCCACTTCATTAGTTGGACGATATGAGTAGAATATTATCACTGTGGAGCTCGTCCATAGACTACTATTATTGGTTGAGAACCACTCGAGGCTGAGTCTCGAGTCAGCCGCACCTGCTTTCCCCAAGCTACATCCATCTCTGTAGCTGCATTCCAAGATCGCTTATTCTCACATCGCGATGGGGGAGGAGAACCTGGAGTCTCTTCGAGGCTTCTTCACTCGTACGCTGATTCTGAATTCCTCTACAAACCACCAAAGCCGTCGCTTCTTCCCCAACGATACTCCCGCACGGGTTTTTGGCAACAATTGAGACAGGCTGAAACTCCTCTTCTTCCACATATTTGACATTCCAACAATAGAGTGATTTATTCGAGGGGTCGATTTCATACTATTCAGATTTACAAGGATATTGGAAGGTGGCTGATTTCCGTCTGTCTCCTGTAAAAGGGTTCCGGGCGCAAGAGTCGATCAAAGGCACATGTGGTGCACCGCAGAACTACGGCCCATCGATGCGAAGGAATCAGAAGACCATCCTTCAATGGCTGCTGACGGGAAAGGGGGGTATAAATTGCGGAAAGTGAACACTCGCAAATGGCGGGACCGTGATAGACGACAACAGTATCTACCACTTGTTCTGAAGACGAACATAATGGATAAGGTAAAACCTCGATGCTTGAATAGCTCGCAATATCACAGGGGGAAAATGACACGCTACGTACGAAAACGGTCTGAGTGTAATGTCTATATAATTTGGTGGAATCCCTCGCAGTTTTTATAGACATAGGGATATGATCAAGAACCAGCTAATATAATTGCGACTGCTATCACACTGACGGGATCAATCTACACGGCCGTCAGCGGAGATCGCGCGGCAGGCCCGCCTACGGATAACCCACCAGAATATCTCAGAGCGGCACTTTTCAATTCTTTCTCTTCTCCACCTTCTTGTATTTTAGCAAAGATACTGCTGATCTATTGTCTCAGGTACCAGGCCTAAACTTCAGGCTCTAGAGCTTCGGTGGGAATTGATCGTGGACAGTTGGATCTGTAAGAGAACTCTATCAACTCGCTGGCTGTTCCATCGGTCTTGGAAAGCTACAACTTCGGCTCGAATTCACTGGGATTGGGCCTGTGATCTACATTCTACCGTCCAGGCACCCATCTAATCTAAGACAAGACACGGGAAACGCGGGGCATTGATTGTGCTCAGACAGGGGAAATTATGTACATAACGAATGACGTGGGATAGCAAGATGAGTTCTAGACGATCAGCAGGGACTTGGACCCCATGTGAGTAAGCGGGTGGCGGATGAGCCGTGTTTGGGATTTTAAGGTTAGATCAACAAGGGCCTGAACCTTCTGATTGTCGACCGTCTTTACCCGTTCTGGAAATGTCTTCGATATGATCACCAGGGACACCATGTAAAAGTAATAACTTTGGAAGGATGTTGCCCCATCCATCATTCATTGATGTCATTGGTCTCGGGCTTATATTCGGCTTCACAGGAACTTCTTAAATATAGCTCATCTAGCCCGCTTCCCCTGATTTCTTTTCTCCCCATACCTCAATTTCCCTTGCTTGAACAAACAAACAAATAAAATACCTCTTATCTTCACCATGCAGTTCCTCACTGTCGTTGCCGCCATTGGACTGGCCTCCGTTGCCGTTGCCGCAGTATGTCCAGCTGTCCCCAGCGCTGAGCCTTATGTTCCAGTTGCTAACACTACTCTACAGCCCCCTCCCTGGGCTGAGCCCCACGAACACCACACTTCCAGTGTCACTCCCACTTCCAGTGCTACTCCCAGCTCCAGTGCTACCCCCAGCTCTAGTGCCACCCCCAGCTCTAGTGCCACCCCCAGCGCCAGTGCTACCCCCAGTGCCAGTGCTACCCCCAGCGCCAGCCCTAGCCACTCCTGCAACTACCCCTCGGGCTTCCCTCTGCCCTCCAACGCTCCTTTCAGCGTCCCCCTCCCTGGCAGACCGGCTGCCCCGGTGAGGGCCAAGGCCGCTAAATGGCCAAACTTGACTGAATCAAATGCAAATTGATGGCGGGCGTGCATTACAGTGGAGGGTATTTAGATGATATAGACCAGTGTACTGTGTGCAGCTGCTGCCAGGAGTACCTTGTTTGAGCTGTAACTAGCACCCAATACTAGAATGGCTTGAAGGAAGTGGATATCTTCCAGTGAAATACTCTACCCATTATCAAGAAGTGAGATTTCATTGCTTTTTAAGCGGATATTCTTTTTATTAGTCAGTGTTTTATACAATTTAGCCCCATCAAGACTAATGATATATAAATGGTACTGGAAAGTAGATATTCTTAGCGACTAAAATATGGATTATCAGGTAAGAGTAAAGAGCACATGGTGATAGTAGAAAGTCTAGTGAGAAGTCAAAGTTTGAATATTCCAGTTGTGAAGTTTGACCATGTTTCTGATTAAGTTATTACCACTGCCAGCCAGCACTCAAGCACTTATAGATATATATTGTTATGGTCGCTCAGCTAAAAGACATGGAGATGATTATGATCGACCTATAAAGAGGATTTTATGAAGGTATAACTAGATACAGAGTTATGCGCAGTCACCTGACTAATTAGTCATTGACGAATCCCCTCTCGTGGCATTAGGCAGTTCAGATGCTTTACCCCCAAATCCCCAGATCCCACTTCACCATACGGAGTAGAATTATAGAGTCACGTGGAATGCATTCAGCAGTCTGGCATTACTCCCGTCCGGTCAACTCACTTCTGGTCTGAGTGGAGAAGGCATTATTTATTAAATCGAATGAAAAAATTCTACCAACTATCAAAAACTGTTCGATCAACTTCATTTTTATATCAGATACGGTCTCAATATCAGGATTTATACAGTACCTATTCTTTACCACCAAAAATGCAAAAACATTCAAGATTTAGCACTCAGCAGGACCCCATCGCGAACAGTATGGTACAATCCATTATGTGTGATGATACGCCATCCCCCTCCACCAAAAAGAAGAGAGGACCATATAAACGCAACAACTAACATAAACAGGGTCTAGCTAGCTACTGTAGGGCATCTGATACACTGGAATACATAAAGACCTATCATAATTGGAAATTAGGCGACTTATTAGAATCTATGTTGTTGGATCAAAGAACAGCAGTATCCGGCAAAGAACGTACAGTCGAACAAAGATACAACCTCCCCGAAAGCGTCACCAGATGAAAGAGCAAGAAACAAAAGAAGACAACACCAACGAAACAGACCTAAATGTCACACTCGTTCAATCTCGCCTCCTCGATCGACCCATACGCATTGTACGCCGCCGGCGGCGGCAGTTCATTATTAGCCACCACTTCCCTGCGTAGCTCTTTCAGCATCTCCACCGGACTGCCCACGCGGTGCTCAGCAAGACGATTGTAATTCACCCAGAACGGCATCAGACGCGGTGGTAGTATCTTTTTAACACCAGCTTCAGGGATCTCGCGCTCCTCCATCAGGTCAATAAGCATATAGTGCCACTGTTGCTCTATCCCATTTGGCCGCTTAAGGTCACGGATATTAAGCATGATGATAGCCTCAGTCATGGCATTTGGATTGAGGAGGCGGATTGGGTATAGATGGGTCCAGGGCCCTGAGGCGCCGTATCTTTGACGTAGTGGGAGTCGGGGGGAGGTAGAGAGGATATAGTAGGGATCATCCTCATGGGGGTGGGATAGAGAGAGCTCTGGGAGCCACCAGACCATACTAGACTTAGTGAAGAGGGAGAGGATGCGGTGCTCATCTGTTATACCCTCAAGATGAAAGTGCTCGTCAGCGATAGGGTAGAATTGGTCAATGCGAAGGTCAGGACAGCCTGGATTGGCGCAGAGGCAGAAACCAGCCTCGTAGAGGGCTTCAGAGGCAGGCTGGATCTGCTCGTCTGGAATGATGAATTCCAGTCGCTAGAGAGTCAGTATTTACCTAGCGAGAGAGAGGAAGAGAATAACTTACGAGAGGGTGACGGTTAAGCCCTACTAGAGCAATCGCCAAAGAGCCCCAGAGAAGATGAGGGATGTGGGCTTGATCCAAGATCTCTGCCACCTCGGCAGCCACCGTTGATCCAACTGTTTGCATATTTGGATTGTAGAGTTAATTGTGTTGAGAATACAGACGGGTAGGAGTAGATGGGGATGCCACATATATACTCAGACTCGATCCTTGAGCCTTTGCTCACTTCAAGACAAAGGTTCGTCTAGGCCTCATTCTCGAAATGCAAAGAGGGTACAAAGGATGTGTCTCAAAATAACTGACAGCAAGATGTCAAAGAAAAGCACACCTTTATGGTCGAGTAAATACCCTCGAGCCAGCATGAGCCTGTCATATCGAAAGTGTCGGTGGGACCCTGTGCAATTCATTATACTTTTTGGTTGCACCATTCATTATCAGTTTCAGTCATAGCATCGCCGTGCTTACTCTGTATAACCTCGCAACAAACACTGATAAACACTGTCAATAATTACGCCCCCTGTCTATAGTACAGCGAATGATTAGGTGGACGTCATCGTCTCGCTGGCGCCAGCCTCTAGAAACAGTACGTTTCACACAGATATATAGGTTTTGCTGGATGCTAAACACCTCCGAGCTGGTATTATGCATGAGTGATCAGCAGATCTTGACAGGGCTTGCAATTATGATCAGTGGGTATGCTCTCGAAAGATCTGCCAATGAACCATTGGGCAATGATAATCAGCCTAGCCTGGTTTTCTTCGGCGACCCACCTTGCAAGCCTCCCATATTGGACATTATATTTTCAGCGGAAACCGTGGCTCTGGTACACTCGAGTCTTTTTGATGACTGGGATTGGTTCCCTCTGCGCGCTGACAGGGACCTATGGGGATTTCTCTCGTAACCACCGCTTGGAAGCTCACTCGAGAGTTGTGGACCAATAGCCTGATGTGGGCATGTCAGACGCTGGAACAAACCCCTAAGCACTGGAACTGATAGTTTTGCTTTTGGCTATACGTTTATTAACGCTATCTGTATTTGTTTGATGTGTAGTCGACTTACTTTCTGAGCTCGACTTTCTCTGGGGTAAGTCACTCGCTCTCACCACTGCCCTGGAGACATTATTAATTCGACCAAGTTGTTTTCGCTGCTTGTTTCTTTGATCTGGGGAACCATCCGCTGTTGTCATATCATGATCAGTTTCCAAAGCCTCTCTCCATCAGATAGGGACACCTGGGGTTTTGGCTAATTAGTCCAAGTATTATGACTTCTTGTTCCTATCCTTTTAATGGCAGAATTCTGTTTATAAAATCCTGTTTCCCACATAAAATTTAGGTAAAGAATTATTTTAAGCTTACTATATTTAATATATGCTATATAGAGTGATGTTAAAGGCACTATATAAGCAGACTAACTACCTACTTACCCAGAGGAGAACAGAAGAGGCTGAACAAGTAGTCAGCCTATCCCCACACTTCCTCATATGATGTAAAGTCCTCTTGGCTCAGTATATAACGGTTCCTTTTGGGCCTCGTTTCTGATATTTTTACCCTGCTCTCGATGCTGTGGTGCTGAATCATTACCTGTGTTGATCATATTCCTCTGGCCCAACATCATCCCCTGTCTAGTGTGAGACTAACCATTAATACTAAAAGGGTCTATAGAAGAGGATGACTTGCCTTTTTTATTACATTCCCTATGTTATTCTCTATTTTTACTATTTTCTTTTAGACAGATAGGACCCTAAGAGTAGTGTATATAGTAATATAGTAAGTATTCTGTTACTTTTATTTATATATTTTCCACATTCTTTATAGGCCTCTATTCAGTTTTCTAGGAAGTATTCAAGTATAATACTATATAAGAGAAGGACATCCAGCAAGAAAAGCTTAATATATAGGTAAATTGGTATTTCAAGTATAGGGGCCATGGAGTGCAATTACCCATTAGCCCAGTTCCTATAAGTGATGATCAAGGTCTACCACCATCCATTACCCCCAAAGAAGGGCATTAACACGCTTAATGGACTTGCTTTTCTCATATATTTCCTAGCGGGTAAGAATCCAGTACATACGACCACAGGGTGTGGAGAACAGGGCTTCCCGTCCGCTCAGCCGTACTTAAGCCACACGCCGGCAGGTTAGTAGTTGGGTGGGTGACCACCAGCGAATCCCTGCTGTTGTATGTTTTTTATGCATTTTTAAAAATTTGGTATTTTTGATCGTGAACTTATTTTCTTTTGTTTTTTTATATTTAATTCAGATTAGTTGAACATTATAACAGTGGGTGGCCATTACTGGCACGGACCGTGCTCCACGATCATTCAGATTTAATATCCTCCGAGTCTGTGCTACCCACAGGGTCAGATGGAAAACAGGAAGTGCTCAGCTTCAAAGTGCGATGTCAGCATGCAGACGCTAAATAGTTCATTGGAAGCTGCAGATTATTTGTAATTCTGACTTGATATGATTCGCCTTTCTTCACGAACATGACGGGTGGATCGATATGATTGGATGGCCATCACGATCTAAAATCATAGTGCAGATTTGTGGTTCGTGGCCCGCTGTTGCCATTATTAAGATCATCGCCCGATCTGGCAAGGCGCTGCGCCAGGTGGGTTATGAGCTGAATGTCGATCCCGGGTTGAAATTTGGTTCAGCTCTGAGCTCAGCTCAAAACTCAATCTCTCCTAACACCATCAACAACCTCATCATTTTCATTTCAGTCACAATGGTTGTCGCGGATCCTTTGCCCATGCCCTTTGGGTATCGATGGCGCTCATCCAGATGGTTTATCCTATCATGCATCACCGTTGCCTTGTTTGCTGGTAAGTCACGGCCTGAAGTAGGGGTGGTTTGATGCTCACTGTCCTTAGACACCTTTCTCTTCGGCTTCGTGGTTCCCATTCTGGGATATATGCTGGAAGACCGGCTGGGACTCAGTCCCTCGCACACGCAGAGCCTGACCACGGCGCTGCTCACCATTCACGGCTTCCTAGCACTGCTGTCTGCCCCTATTATCGCGCACTTTGTAGACAAAGCACCGGACAAAAAGACCCCACTGCTTGTTTCTTTGGCTGGGTGCTTCGTGGGCACTCTCCTTATTGCCTGCACCCCGTCTCGTATGTCGTTCTGTACACTGCCATCGTAAACGTTTTAACTAACTGAATCCAGTGTGGGCGCTGTTTCTAGGGCGCATTGTGCAGGGTCTTGCTGGATCAGGCACATGGATCGTCGGCTTGGGGACAATGTCTGATATGACCGGGTCCGACAGTCTAGGCCAGGTCATGGGCATTGCCATGTCGTTTGTCTCCGCAGGCGTCATTGCAGGGCCGATGGTCGCAGGTGCCTTGCTGGAGCTTGTGGGATACTGGCCGGCATGGACTGTTCCGCTGGGCATTCTGGCGCTGGACATCCTTGGCCGTCTCGTGATGATCGAGCCTCCTATCACGAAGACCGAATCCACAACCAACGACTCCCCAGACGAGACCACCGCGTTGATTCCCGAGCCTAGTGTTGACCCGGATGTCGCGGAGCCGAAGAATCAATCCCCTCATGGCTTTTATGGCATTATCCTTCGCGATGCGCGAATCCTGGCTAGCATACTCAACGGCTTCAGCATCTCTGCCTTGATGGCTTCGTTTGACACTACCATTCCGCTTCACGTGCGCGCCGCATTCAACTGGGGGAGCTTGCCCGCCGGTATGATCTTCTTGTACCTCCAGCTGCCCTTTCTCGTCCTGGGACCTCTGGCAGGCTCGCTTCGAGACAAAGTCGGGGGTCGCGCGCCCACTTGCGCCGGCTGGGCTATCCTCGCACCGCTGTTTATCTTGTTGGGTATCCCCGGCGATGATCGATTCCCGTGGGCTAGTGCCGAGTCTGGCGGCAAAACGGTCTACATCGTTTGTATTATCGGGATTGGGGTTGCGTTCTGCTTGGTGCGCGGCTCGGGGGTGGTACAGATGATAGGTGAGTTCCGTCTCCCTCGTCCAATTCTCGATGCTAACAATGAATATCAGCGGTCGTCAAGGATTTCGAGGCTAAGAACCCCAACATCTTCGGGCCCAGCGGGGGGACCTCGCGGATGTATTCTCTGTGCGAGATAGCGTTCAGCCTTGGCTTGATGCTGGGACCTCTGGCGTGTGGCTCTCTGGTTGAGACGGTGGGATACTTTTGGATGAATGTGGCAATGGGTGAGCTTCCTTCTTCTTCTGATCCTTGGAGGTACTAACATTGATAGCACTTCTATGCTTCGTGAATGGTGTCTCATCGCTTCTTTATTTTGAAGGAAAGACTTCAAACACTGCTTAGCTTGTTTATATTCAATCATGCTGCTTCAGCTCTATCTATTGGTATATCCACATATTGCTTAATGTTAATTATGGCCTCCGCAGAAGAATGGTCTATATACAATCATGTAAAAAAGACAAACCCGTTGTTTAGGATACATGTGTCTTCTATCGAATTTTCTTTTTCTATTTCTGTATATTTTTAAGAACATATATACTGAGGTATAATGTAGGTAATCATTTACTCATAGAACCAGCCAGCCTCCCCAGATCCCGAATAACCTCGCAAAGATAACCAACCCCTATCCCGTTGGAACCACCTCCATACTAGCCATATTCAACGACCGATTCGGCAGCGCAAATAGACCTGTCTGATAGGGTTCTCTATCAAGACAATACACATCACTACCATCACCCAGATTGTGAAATGGGATAAAGCTGCCGAATTTCATCTCGGACTTCCATGGGGTACAATTGCCGACTATCTCATTCAGTCCGATGTTCTCAACAGCCATGGTGTGTACGTGCCTATCCAGACCCATCCACAAAATCGGTAAAGTTGCTCATTTCCGGCTGTATGGTTCCTCACATGCAGAATGACATCATTTGGTAGAGTAATTATTAAGTTTGGATAACTGTGGTCACGTGTAGGATGTCTAGTATTATGAGCGTTACACAGCACTGTCCTCTCAGCTTTGAACATCTGGCAGAAGCGAGTCCAGATATCATTATCAATGACTCATGGAGTAGAGCTATGAAAGGCTGATGATGTTGCATATAAAGAAAACAGCTGGCAAGAAGAGTTATGACTCACTTGGTATCAACATCTGTCCTTACGAGCAACCATCATGACACTGTGTCATAATCAGCTTGAGTATAATAACACCAATGTATATAGATAAAATCATAAACCTCATCAATATAATTCATATAAAACCTTCATAATGAAACGAACACACAAAACCAAACCAACGAAGAAAGCAGCACAATCCCTCCCCAAACGCCCTTCTTTCCATCCTCGAACTCTCTTCATTGTCCTCTTTACCTTGATATCTCTCATTCTTTTCTTACATATCTATCCGGCGACTCGCACGCTTACGAAGAGTAAGCTAGGTTCTGTTGAATAATCTGGGACCTGGTGATCCTCCAAAATGTCGATGATTTGTTCGGCTATATTGCGAACGCGGTGGCATATTAGACACCATGAGAACCGGAAAACTACGATTTGAATTGATATGTATCAGACGGGGGAGCTCTGGATTTGAATGAAGAATGGACGAACGGTGTATATAATTAATAACGACAGTCTTCCAGGAAGGGAGTTGATTTACAGCCGAAATGTCCGTATAATATATGATATTTCTCTCCTGTATAGATATCACTGAGCGTAAACATACGTAAGCGTAATGGCGATACCTACTATCTACAGGTCATATTACTTCACTGTGCCTCTCATGTATTTCTGGAAATGCACCATCTACACAGTGAGCCAACGTTCTTGGCGTGACATATAATCAAAGCCGTAAGCATCTGTTTTCCCCCGAAGACTCGCAAAGTCCGCTCGCACCAGAAAGATCGTTCCCTTCTCCCCCAATCACGAGCGTGCTGCCATCACGAGAGAATGAAAGCCGACAGGCTTTCTCTGAGCCATGGTAAATTACCCTTGAGGCGAGGAACCCGTGTGTTTGGACATCCCAAACAGAAAGAAACGTGATATATTCCGACCGTGTATAATGACTAGTTGCGAGGATGGCAACAGTTGGTGTCGTGAGTAGTGCGTGGGTCCTGTATAATGGCATGGGAGGGATCATGCTTTGGGGACAGAGTGTCCAGATCGGCTCTCCCGTGGAAACATCGAAGAAGCGAATATCCCCAATCTCAGAATACCCGGGAAAGAAGAAAGCTACTTCGGTGCTGTCAGTAGAGAGCCCTAAAGGATACAGACTGTCAGACGTGGAGAGGATATCGATTTCATGGAAATAACGCGGCGTTTGATGGTCTGCCTCAAAAAGCAGCAGGAATGCAGCTGTAACCGGAAGATGTGGTGGGTGGCGTAGGGTACGGCTGTATACTCCAGCTGCCAAGACCTCACCAGATGGCAGAAAGGAAATGGTATTTATCTGCTGACAATCGAAGCTCTTCAATGGGATTTTGAACTTTTGCTTCCCAGAATCGACGTCCCAGCCATAAATGCACCCTTTTGCCCAAGCCCCAAATATTCTGCTGTTTGGCGAGAACCAGAGGTGTTGAATTCGATCATAAAACGGGGATGATTGAAACCCGCCAAACCCTCTGTACGTATGTAGGGTAGATCCGGTAGAAGTGTCCCACAACACTATTGCATTCATCCCTCGAGAAGCGGCCAGTCGACCGTTAGGGGAGCACATAATCTCATATATGTCTTCGTTAGAAACGACGATTTGTCTCTTGTCTTTGCTTTCAGTATCCAATATCTCCATCACACTTTCACGACGGATATCACCCGTAGTGATGAGATAGTTTGTCATCGAGATAGCCTTTTCGCCATACCTTGACAACGACAGTGAGTCTACACTTTGTCGGATATCACAAAGTATACCGTCCTGTGTAATTCTCTCGGCCTGCGGGGCCATTCTGTATAATAGCAGTCGTTGAGAGGTCCGCTCATCGATGTTTTCTTCCTCGGCATCTGGTTCAGCTCGTAATGTACCATCACCAGAATCCTGTGGGGACTTGAAAGATCGGAGAAACTTCCTCACCAATGACTGAGACTCTCCTGTTTGTGCTCTGCTATTTCTTTTGACTATAAAACTTTCAGGACTGTCGGTGGGCGTGATTGCAGTTAGTGATTCAGAAGTTAGCTCGATACTCCGTTCTTGTCCGAAGCTCGATAGGCTCCGCAACGATTTACCCCGAAGCTTTTGGGCAATCCTGAAGGTTCTCGATATGTTTGTGCCAAGATTTCCATTATTGACGACCCTGAAAGAATCGATCATGTCGACATCCTGTGTGGGCTGCTCTGAGTCGCCCCTTGTCGGAACTGAACTCGGATTGTTCGGAAGTTCGGCAGTCGAACATATATCACTGCTATCAGGCTCAAGGAAAGACCATTTATTTGATGGTTCGCCTAATGATGCAGGGTCATTTGTCTCTGTGGATGGTTGAGGTGGGCTACGACTTGGTTAGCCTGAGACTGTATCACAATGACCCGAAACGGTCTTACCTCGGAAGCACAACTTCTGCATTTGGGAGGGGATCTTTTCCAATCACTACCCAAGGCTGCTGGATAGCATTTTGTGCTGTCAGTCGCTCTTTTGGAATTGGAGCCATGAGTTTTCTGATAAACTGTTGCCCATCGCTGCTCACCCCGTGATGTTCTAAGCGATCAAACGGAAATCCCACGCGACCTTGGGCATAGCGGTTGAGATCGAGTGGAGTTGTGAATGTCACTTTTTTGGTCAGCATTTGGTGCATGCTCTCTCCAAGAGCCCATATGTCTGCTGCCTTGGACTCCGAGTCGCTTCTTTCTCCAGTGGATTTGATATATCCATGCAGCTCAGGAGCAAGGAATCCGAGAGTTCCTTTGAGAGTCGACGGTGCCGCACCAGCTGCAGCACGTTTGCTGACGCCGAAATCTCCGATCTTCACCCACCATCTGTCTGGAGGCTTTGACTTTAAGAGGACGTTCTGTTTGAGGTAAGCCAAAGAAATTCAATGACAGCGGATTCGATGGAAGACCTACGCCAGGCTTTAAATCCCGATGGATGAACCCGTTATCATGCATAAAGCACAGACCCTCAAGCAACTGGTACGTGATCTCTTTTGTTTGCCTTTCTGGAATCTGCGATGTAGAACACAAATATTGATCGAGATCTCCGTGCTCTAGATACTCCATGCTGATGAAGATGGCATCTAGGCTTTCATACCAGCCAAAGGACTGGACAAAGCACTGCACGTACTAGGAAACATTAAACAACGAAGATACAACAACGGCCATTTCATCTACCTTGGAATGGGAAAATTTGGCAAAGGCCTCGAGTTCTCGATCGTAGCCTTGGTCGACTTTTCGAATGCGCTTGATTGCGCGAAATTCAGACTTGGTTCGACCTTTGACACATCGTTCCAGCCATACGCTGCCATAGGCACCTTCGCCAATATGTCGCTGGCGCTTCCACTGTTCTTCTCTTCGGAGCACTCGTTGTTGACCGCTAGGATCTGAGCCATTGATGATATGCTCGGTAAAGTGAGGATATAATCCATCAGGAGATAAAGGAGGGTTGAAATAAGTTTCAAGCTTGGAATCTTGAATCAAATCAGAAGACTGCATTATAAAGGTTCTTCGTCAGTCCCATAGAGCATCTGCCGACGCCTGCATTTCTCGATGATTTTTAAAGGGATTGACAGATAAGGCTGTGCTGACAAATATGCGATTAACACATCAGTCGATGATAGGATGGGTATATAAATGAGGCTGTGAGGTACACAGCCTCGCAGATCATCTTTTTTCCCCTCACCTCAACAACATGGCTGAGCTCGGATTGGCAATTGTCGCAACGGTAGACCTCTGCTTTGAGTATTACTACCTTATCTTCTTGTTTTCCTTTTTTACTAACCATCCAGATATGGCAATTCTCTCGTCGAAATATGCAAGTCGCTCAAAGCCGCCGAGACTCGGGTTGCCGAGATGGCACTGTGCATACAAAACCACTGGATGCGAACACGAATACAACTGGAATTTGTCAAGCGTGTGTCTCATACTCTGGATGAGGAGCATCGGCATATTCAGAAGCAGATTGTCCGGGTTCTTATCAACAAGCTCAGTGCTGCAAACACCAGCCTCGACAAAGTCACCCAAAGAGTCGACGATGAGGAAAAGGCAGAAGTGATGAAATGGAGATATGCACGTCTCAGGGAGAGTCTAGAGCATATCATGGCGGACCTTGAAGTCTGGCAGAAAATGTTCGATCCCAGCTGGTTTCTTATTATGAAAATCGCGAACCCCATGATCGACTCGGAGCTGTCCAGAGACAGCCAGATGCAAGGCCAATTGCCCTCGGCGATGAGCGTGAGGAATGCCGTGACTGGAGGTCTACAAGATAGAAATTCAGTTTTCATGGATGAGTACGGGCTACGATCAGCCAAGATAGTTGACATAACTTACACTTCAGCGAAGTTGGCACAGCGAAAGGGATCCTCCAAGTGGCTTGTTCTCGATACCATGGCTGTCGATCCGCAGCTGGATACTTCAAGGCTCACCCAGGATGTACGTGATCTTGCTAGGAAGCTATCCTGCTCCGATCCAGTGACATTCGGGCTGCTCAACTGCTATGGTGTGATAAAAAAGGCCGACCCTTCTGATCGCAAGAGGCTAGTCTCTTTCTGCTTCGTGTTCAGAACACCTGCATCAACATCTCAAGGCTCCAGTCTGCGCAGTCGGCTGATACGTGGAAATACCGAGCACTCGCTCTCTGACCGATTCCGAATTGCCAAAGAGTTGGCGAGATCGGTATGCTACATGCATGCACGCGGGTTCGTCCACAAGAACATCAGACCGGAAACCATTCTCCTCCTTCAAAGTGAGTCTACCAGCTTTGGCTCTTCATTTCTCCTCGGGTTTGGAAACTTTCGATCTGCGGATGGCAGAACGCTGCGAGCTGGAGACTTGGACTGGGAGAAGAACCTGTATCGACATCCTCGCCGGGTAGGCTTAGTACCAAAAGATGAGTATATCATGCAACACGACATATACAGCCTTGGGGTCTGCCTTCTTGAACTCGGTCTCTGGGAAACGTTCGTATTATATGACGACCAAGGCGGAAATCCACATCCATCGCCGATACTCAACCTCGAACTGGGCAACTCAAAACAACTTGCTTCTATCAAAGAGCACCTCGTTTCACTGACCAGGAATATACTTCCCCGGAGAATGGGAACAAAGTATGCTCGGGTTGTTGAGACGTGTCTGACGTGTTTGGATCCGGATAATGCTGACTTTGGAGATGAGCATGAGTTTAAAGATGCGGATGGTGTTCTTGTTGCTGTGAGGTATATTGAGAAGGTTCTTCTTCAGCTTGATGGTATATGCCTATGAGTACTGGTTGATTGGTGATATCTTCGAACGTCAGCTTGTCCACTTCATAGAATATACAGTCAACCCACCTTCTCTTTTAACAAATCACCATCCCCATGAGCCTCTTTCCAGCGCGGCATGGCAGTTGAATAATCGAAACCACTCTTCTTCAGGGCCCAAACTTTCCACCATAACGCATTCCACCAATCTGCACGTCGAGTTCTGTGGGGAAATTATTAAAAGTATTATTTTCGGGTAGATTCCCTTTACTTCACCCATGATCGGGTTCTAATAACGCGTATCTGATAACGAAGGGCTTGTAGGTGGCGAGTGTAGCAGAATCGACTGGACTGGGGATAACCGCTTGCTCGAACGCAGGATCTGTAGGGTCTGAGAGATGTGACGCTTGGAACTGAATATGTGCCATTTCTTATCGCAGTGAGATGACTGGATGAGTCAGGTGGTGTGCTGTTGTGTGTCACGTATGAGTTAGGAAGATTAGGTGTTAGGCGGTGTAACCCAAGTTGATGGCAGAGCATTCAGATTATTTGACGATCAGACAGAAGATAGAGCATTGCTGTAGGCCGTTTATTTGATGGCTTGCCAGAAGATGTCGTCTGATCTCTAGATGGCACAGATGGTAGGGAGCTACAACTTGATAACTAGCCTAGGTTATTCTGGGTCTATTTCGAAACAAGTTTAAGATTAAAATTATGTTACGTTCACAGTTCCTTTGATTGGCTGATATGGCATTTAACTCCTGTGTTCACTAAAGCAAAAAGGGCAGCAGAATAAAAAAGATAGTGAACACGGTGCAAATGGACAACATGATAAAATAGCAAAAGATAATTATTAAAAAGTAGCTATATCCGTCAAAATACATGATTCTGCTGAAAGCTCACACCAAAAATAGCACACCACTCAAAAGAACAAACGAAAAGAACAAGAAAAGGGAGAGCAAGAGGATCTTTCTATCAAAGTCTCGATCGATCATGTACATCGCACACTGCTTGCATGGTATTCCAGACGACGCTATGTGCCTTCACTGTTATCTGGACGTCTCTTATCCTCCGGCTTGGACCTGAAGGTCAGTTTCCCACTCTTCGGCAACCAGCTGCGTCTTCGGGGAGGGGGATCATTTTGCTCCTGGATAATTTGAGTAGATCCAAGCAAGGTAGGCGTTGGGGGCAGTCCAAGAGGAGGACCGCTGAATAGTCCTTCGAGTGCGTTTGTTCTCGGCGGTGGGTTAAGCTCTTTGGTATTTCCGACTGGTTCACTTGCGAGGTATTCAACAAAAGCATCAAAAAGTCCCGGCTCGTAGGAGGTGCAATCGATGAGCTGGCTCTTGTATAGAATCAGATTTTTGCCGTCGTGATACGCTTGAATAATGCGTCCGTGCATCCCCATGAAGGAGAAGAGTTGGATCTACCGGAGAAACGAGATGGTCAGTAAATGACCAAAGAAAGGGGGAGAGTAAGAGCACGCACCGGAATAATAGGATGGCCCTTGCACAATTCATAATCCATCCGACTCAGTATGGCAGCAAGGATAATCAATATTTCTCCTCGAAGAAGCTCTTCAACGCCAGGAGCACCGTGTGACATGGAGAGCATGAGGTGAGGTTTATTCCGAGGCCCATCGTTCATACTCTCCCATGCCTGATATGGTTGGAACTTAGGGTTTCGTTCATAGAAGACTGTTTGTCGGCACCAGTCCTCGAAGATGTATTCTGGAAAGCCACTAATAACGCAAGCGAAAGGTCAGCATGTTCCGAGATTGAAGAATAGGTTGACGTACGATCGAGATCTCCAGCCCATGAACCTGCATAATGGCTTTCTAAATCCATCTTCATTCTTTGGAATCCCCTCTCTGTCGGCGTTGCTGAATCTCCACCCAATCTGGCCACAGACACTGCTGGCCTGAGTGTAAAGACCAAGTTTCAGGAGCTGTTCGAAGCCAGGTCCGGATTTGTCCAGCCGGGATCGCGACTTTTCATTCTTGATTATCGGGTACTGCAGGTGAATATCGGCAGTCGCAGGCTTGAAGAAGATTCTTCGCCCATCATAGTCATCTGGGCCGTTTTCAATCTCAAAATCCTTCACTTTAATCGCGAGTCGGGAAATTGCCTCTTCATCCAGGATGGCATCAGAACTCTCCTCGACAGAGACATAAAGATCCCAAAGAGTGTCTAGCAGCTCTTCTCTTTCCTTAGTCTTCTGGAAGTCCCCCTTCTGAGACTCTGGAGGTCTCTTGTGGAAGCGTACTGGGTCCGGCAGAGGGGTCTGGGGGATGACGTTTCCTTCCCGTCAAGTATCGAAATGGTTTCTTGATGGTTTCCATGATGTGCAAAGATGAAAAAGAATGAGAAAGGAGAACCCAGACTTCAGGGTAGGCTTTTCAGCAGGATTGTGTTGGGCTTAGAGGAATAGAAAAGAATGTGGGAGAAATCTCCAAACGAAGTTGGGCTGGAGGAAAGTCAGGTGTTTGCCTGGAGTGTTTGTTTACGGTGAATGAACCATGGGTGACAACGAGCCACCCTTAATTCTGTTGATCCAATCTGCACTTCTGTTTGATCCATTATCTACGGCCTATAAAAGAAGCTACCAGTAGGTACCTACCTAGGACCTGGTTAGTTGCTGCTTGCTGTTTGTCCACAGCAAACGGAATTAATTCGATACATACCTAGATACCAAGCCAATACCGCCAGTGTAATGATGGAATTAATAGACCATAATGTATTTTTGAAATATCCCTTCTCATTGGCCATGCTGCTAGTCGGTATTGAAATATCGCGCATTTCATACATCACCATAAAACACCACCACCACAGCCAACGCGGCGAACGGCCCAGTATGCGCGACGACGGCTGCTAGAGATGCGCCCCAGCTCTACTCTAAACCAACCGAGCCATCTACACAGAGCTGATACGCGAATGGTATGGGCGGGTGGCATACGGGATGACTATTGGCATGTCTGGAATGGAATTTACGAGTCGCTGTTTCGTGCCGTATACGCCACTTCCGTCTGTATTGCCATGTATCACATCGCTAGATCTGTTCTTCTCGATGCAGGATCATCGACGGGAGCTCGAAAGACAGAAACTGCGTGATGACTCGGGGGAGCATGAGTGGATACATCAGAGGGGATGTATGATCTGCTGGCTGAACTAATGGGTGCCCTTTCGGGATTAAAGCGCCTTTATATGAGTCTCATTCATCTGCCGGTGATTTGCAAGATGCCGAAACTGCTTCCGGAGCTTATGGGGTGGAATATGGAGCCTACACGGCGGAGACTGCGCGGGGGAGTGGAGCTGCAAGGGATAGTTGTTTTTTGCAGTCTGAGGGGGGCGTCAGATGGTATGGATCCGACGAGGGGAAAGCATGAGAATGCGCGTTTGAGGTTTGGGGATGTCATTGCCAGTATAGGAGAGGATGTTTTGCGCAGAGGCTGTATGAATTGAATATTGCAGTTTTGAACTAATCAAAAAATAAAGCACATACTCATTTATCCACGTGGGAACAGAAGAATCCATTGTATACAATCGCATTAGAAGCTATATGTAAATATCCCAAACAGATCCAAAACTGTTGAGAAGATATACTTTGTCCCACACCGACAATAGAACAGGTGGGTCTGCGGGCCGCTCCGTCTTGTCAGATCTGGAAATGCATGTCTGTCAACTTCTACTCCGTAGAATGCGTCTGCAATATTCTTACTGTCTATAGATTTATAGATTGAGAGAGTATAGGTCAGAATAATAAATGCGCTTGATTTTCTATATGGAACAGCCCATGCTCTACTCAGCGCATAATGATTTGATCTCAGGGATTAACTCAGAACAGACGATCGGGACTAGTACTACTAACATTTTCCCCGGGTGTTTGTACAACCCTTGTGGCATTCCCAAGAAATAGAGGCTATTTATTACTGTATGTAAGCTATATTTATTAGCTGTTGGATACACATACTACTGTTTCGTGCACTCTTTTGCTTCGGCTAAATGGATCAATAATGAATTGAAAATAGAAAATCAAGCATCCTTCAAGTATAACTTATGTAGATAATTATAGTTGAATTCAAACTTATGAAATAATAAACATTGGCTTGGTTCACTATGGCTTCTGACCTATCTGTCAATACTCTGTATCAGCGCCGTTTAATAATGGCAGGGCCCTTTGCCAAGCGGTTGCAGTAGTCTGAATAATAGGCACGCCTGGTCCCTTGGATGGCTGTGGCAGTAAGACATATTATCACAAAGATACAACGGCGCAGGCTTATAACCAGCAGGTCATGTGATTAGGCGTTAACTTTTCTTTGTCGACATTAAATGTGCACAATATCATGACTAGACAGTGCTGATGTCAGCAGGCCCGAGTAAACAAAGAAATATAAACCCCCTTAATAATTTCTCCAATTCGCCTTCTTCATCTGTCTCGACACACACAAACCAACATGTCCAACTTCGTCGCTGCTGCCCTCGAGGCTGCCAAGACCAATGATCTCTCCAACCTGCGCAGCGCTATCACTGCCTGGCAAGCACAAGAGATGCCAAGGAGACCAAGCCAGCCCATGGTTGACTTTCAAGAAGCTTTGGAAGAAGCGCTTAAGAACCATAATGTGGAGGCTGCAGAAGAACTGATCAATCGTGGGTGCGAGATTAGTAGAGGTACGCATTAACTTTCTGTTATTCGATCTTTGCGCCGGTGATGCTAATAGAAAAGAATAGACGTCGTGATCGCGGCAGCTGATTCATTCGATAAACCCGACTGGGATTCCCGATCTTTCGATGTTCTAATTGAGGCTGGATTCGATGTTGATGATGATCTAGGCCTTGTTGGTACCGCTCTCAGGTAATGACTTGCATCTGTAAGCAACATGAGTGTCGAAATCTAACTGTCTTAGTATGGCTATCCTTGCAAATAGGCCACGGCAGGTGGAATATTTGCTTGAAAATGGGGCAGATCCTAATGGTAACCACTACATGGACATGTCACCAGTGCAGTGGGCTAGTACGAGAAGCCAAGAGATGGTTGACATACTTCTTGCATATGGCGCAAGAGATGATCGAGATGAAATGAGTGATGATGATGATGAGGAGGAGGAGGAGGAGGAGGAGGAGGAGGAGGAGGAGGAGGAGGAGGAGGAGGAGGAGGAGGAGGAAGATGGAACGGATGATGATAATTATGAAGGTACGGATGGCGAAGGTGCAACAGATGATGATGCTACAAATGGCCATAGTACAACAAATGGTCATGCTAGAGAGTGATTATTCTAGCTTGGCTTTATTAGTTAAAGATCATCCCCAGTGCAGCGTTAAATCTCAATTTTATTCAACATTCCAGGCACCAAAGTGATAATACTGTAATTATGTCGATAAACCAATCAACGACTATTCTAAAGCCTGGCTAGTGACGTAAAGCTACTAGTACCTATGATGAGTATATGCTCAGTATGTGATTAGCTACTAGCTTGGGGCAACTGAACATAACAACTTATTTACTTCCTTTCTAGCCATCTAACTTCCGATTCTGTCTATTGTCTCTGTCAGTCCTCTGCTTGGATCCAAATAGGGAGCTCATGTTGACTTTACAGTAGCACCCACTATCTCTTGTTGGATATATATATATCGTCTATCTTTTCAATTCCTTTATGCAGTGACCATAAGCATCCCATCTATTGACCAAGCCGAGCATATGAACATAAAAGTAAACTATCTATAGCTATTGATCAATCGTGCACGACAGCAGCGCAATCTAAGCACCTCTGCCTGCATTATTTTATGCGTGCAATCATATCCTCTGAGCACATACGTAACAGAATATAGTTAATATGCAAGAAAAACAGTGACAGTAAAAAATCACCAAGTTTGTGTTCATTATTAACAGCTGCAAAACAAAGATTATGTTCAACAGAGTTAAGCTTGGCTCATGTAGCACTAGCGGCAACTGCAACATAACCAGTAACAGGCCGGCTGGCCCAATGGCAAGGCGTTTGACTACGAATCAAAAGATTGCAGGTTCGATCCCTGCGTCGGTCATTTCTTTTTTTCTTTTTCTTTTTTTCTTCTCACCTTATACACCTGCCCTGATATTCATTTATTCATTTAATTCCCATTTCATTCACACAACCTCATCTTCCCATCCAAACTAACTACATACCGCCGTCCCCGCCATGAAACACCATTTCCACCAAAGAACGCGAATAACCAGATCGGAAGTGCCAGAGCTTCTCTACTCAGCCACGCCATAGCCCATCTGAAGAGGGATGGAGTTTTGTGTGTCTGTTGCAGTTGACAGAAAGCCATTTTGTCGCGTTGATATACGGAAGAAAGAACGCGATAGAGGGAGAAATCCACACAAGCCCATATGCCAATACTGGCGATGAGAAATGTCGAAAAATCGTACCAGAATCTATCATCTCGATAATGTGCGAATGCGAAAGCAGCCATACCCAAGCAAAGCAGGCTTTCAATTAATGGTTCGAGCACCGTACCCGGCCAGAAAGCGAATTTGCGCGCTCTCACCCATCGCACATGGCGTCCGACATACTCGCCTAGACCAAGCGAAACAGGCTGAATGGCTAGTTCCCCGAGGATAAGACCGTGTCGATGATAGTAGGGTTTATCCCAGAGGAAATCGGCTATCGCTTCATCCTTGCAGAGCATATCGGAAAAAGTATCGAGGCCGGTGTGACTACAAGCTGAATCCTTTGTATGCAATCCACAGCGTCGTTTATCCAGATCAGAACGCCGGAACATGGTCGATTTACCGGTAACGCAGGGTCCTACTCGCCAGAAATTGACTGCTGTGTATAGTTTCGCAAAGGGAGTTGATGAGAATAGTTCTTCGACTTGGCTACCGAATCGTCTGTCGTTGCTTCCCACGTTGGCGTAGATAGGGAGGTGATAGACGAGGTTGTATGGCTGGGAATCGATGCCTTCTAGCTTGTCGACCATGCGATGACAAGTCCCTCGACATACCCAGACATTGCAGTCGAGGATCCAGACGAGATTGTCCGTTACAGAGCGATAGGCTTGACTCATATTGCGAACCTTGGGGTTCGCTCCAAGGGTCTTGTTCTCTCTCTCATCTTGGATAAAGATGCGAGTATGATGCTTTGGAAATGCTCGAGACAGCCGTTGCAGCAGAGAAAAAGATTCATCCGTTCTTGAATGGACGCAGATGAAAATGCTCATCTTTTCTGGTGGATAATTCTGGAGATATATGGCAGTCAAGCAGTCCTCGAGATATGGATCAAGTCCGTTGCAGGGGCGAATGATGGTGACATGAGGGAGATCCTTTCTGGGAGGATGGGCTGTAGGGTCATCTCTGGGTGTTTTCCAGAGATAGTGATATAGTCTACTCCGTATACTCTTAGAATGACTCATTCAGGTATATTGAAGACTCACACAAGAAGGTATCCAGTAATGTGCAACCCACCCACGATGGTAAACCACAACAAAGCCAGTACAGCCAACCCAGAATAACCAAACATATTTACAAAAAGCCTAGACTTGACATTCGAAGAGTAAATCAGTCAGTCAATATTGAAAGATGTCACATTGAAATTGGATGCGGTGAGTTGCACTGCTGTGTAACATCCCCTTGCTTTTGCTGCCTTTACAGCCTCAGGCTACCATCACTGCATGTCAGATTTTCAATAACCTAGGTTAAATTATATATGAAACATTTCTATGAGTAGAATTGAACATTTGTTTATTCAATTGATAAAACTAGAGTAACGTATCATGTTCAATCTGCATAACATGTATCCTCAATCCCGCCCATACCAGAACAACCTGCAAGAACGGAATATCCTCTGTAGCTCCTCGTCATAACCAACTGCAGATCGCACGTCCAATGGCACAATCACAGGCCGATCAAAATCGCATGCTCTATTATTCGTGAGTTCCAAGACCTCCTGCAGTATCCAAATGACAATCTGGCCCAAACCGGTGATGTAGTCGTTGTTGGCCATCAAACTGCTGCTCCCACATAAAGGGGTCAAGAGGCGTTTTATTTGCGCTTCCAGTGTAGCTGTGTCGAATCCAGGTATTTCAATATAGTCATCATGAGGATTTGTCAGACGCTGGTATAAATGAAAGTCGACGGTACTCTCGGTAGAACGTCGCGGATATAACGAAGCTGCAGTGGCAGGGACCGTATCCGAGCGAGTAGAAGGTGCAATGAAAGTTACCAAGTAGCTCATCATCATCTCATTCAGCAATGTATGCGTAGCGGCTTTGAAAGGATCAACCAATCCCCTTTCCCCAACCTCATTACAGAGTGCATCTAGACTGGCAATGTCTAGTAAATAGTCACCAGCATCGAATGGACCAACACACTCAGACTGTGGTGGCAGTTTTGACGGCGCATCCTGATCGAAGGGGTCTTTCATAATTTGATGCAATCGTTCGATTCCCTCAAAATCATAGCCTTCCCGCAGTCGACGATGGAATCTCTCTTCCCCCGTCTCCTCATGCCGCACTGGCTCTTCCAGGCCCCGGAAGGTAGTTTGCGGAAAGTAAGTATCAGCGGTGAAGAAGAGAAACGACCTCGCGAATTCCCTCGCCTCGTCGAATCCAAAGCGTCCAAATGCATATTCCGATTGGGGGATGTCCATCCATATTCCCGTGGTCGAAGGTGTAAGTTCTGCCGTTCCCTGCTCTTTCCAATGTGCTATTTGTGTAAGGGCAGATGCATAATCCACTATTCCAACAGACGTGCTGAGACTGCCGAGATCTTCAAGCTGTATATCTGGATAGTCTATCTCAGACTCGATGTCTCGATCGTCATAGCAATCCCAGTCATACCGATTGATAACAAGGACACCCTGCGCAGCAGTTCTCTCACTGTTAAATCGCGTATCATTATCTCCATCGACATCCTCATACGGAGACCCAGATACACGAAGAATCCGATCAACCTCCGCAAGCGGATCGACATCAGCATGACACGCAAACCAAGCAGAAACACGGCTTGTGCGAAGATCAATCAGTTGGAAGGTACCCCATGCACCGTTCTTGGCGGGGATGTTGAAATCGAGGGTTTGGCATGAGACTGTTCCTGATAGTTGGGGTAATGGACTAGGCAGGCCTTGGATGGGGGGTTGCGAGGCTCCATGCTTGATGTTGTGGAGGGCACCGTAGCAGAGGCATTGGGATGTTACTGTGAAGTGGTGGTGTGCGGTTGGGGATGACATGTTGGTGGCTCGTATTCAGAAAACTTAGCATGGCGGGATGGCCAGAGTATATATGTGTTTCGGTCCAGGCAGCAATGCCCGCCTCCCCACTGATCGACACGAGAGGGATAAATTATACGCAAACATAAAGGCTATTACATATCCTGATTATCATGCGAATCGTCTCGCTCCGTCAAGAAACAACTTATCGAGAACTTTACCCGCCGTGGTTGGTGGAACGGCCAGTTCTAGCCAATGCTGCGAATTCCCTTTAGACTCTGATAGCCAGGCATTGGAGCCATTGGGGTAGATATGATTGTGGCCACCGCTATTGCCGTATTTAAACAGCTCACCCAGTCCCTGGATGGCATATAGCGTAGTCAACGGATCCCAGGAATAGCGGGCTTTATCGCGTCCACTATTCAAATTAGCTTCTATTATAGATAAACATAGAACTATAGATAATACTTACTTATACCATATATACGCCGACCTGACCGGATCAGCATCAGGTCCCTCTTCTACAAGCTGTCTCCCAGACAAGACATTCTCGCCAACCTGGCTCCCCAAGAATGTCATCGCACTAGGCCATGTATGAATGACATGAGCAGTGATAGCAGGACCAAAGCCGTAAAAGTTCCATTCATAGCCGGATGGATAGTCGCCGCCCATTATCACCAGTTCTGATACTTTGGCCGTGACCAGTTCGAGACCGGATAGTTGGGAGTAGCAATCTGCTGTTGAGTTGAGGAGGGCGGAGAGCTTTGCCATGTTAGTTCTTGTTCTTATTATTCGAGGATGTGGCGAACATTTTCAAGAAAGCCAATACTGGCAATCGTAACGCTGTCATCGTCTTGTTCTGCGAGAACCTTGCGATAGAGATCAACTGGATCCCAGGCCTCTTCTGCAAATGACAGAGAGGAAGCATTTCGCCAGTGATATGCCACCTTGCTGGTGAACTCGCCATACTCAAACATCATGCGATCCCAGAATGTGTCGTGATTGATGGGTCGTGTTAATCCAATGGGAACATGGGAGTGTTGATAATGACCCAGTATACTTGACGCAGCAAGTGCAGAATAAGACGAGGGATAGTTGACATTTACTGTAAGTAATTCAACCGAGTCGATGGTGCTGGCGAGTAAAAGTGCACCGGCATCGCTAAGGGCTTTAGTATAGATGGTGAAAAGACGGCATATAAAAGCTTACTCCACATCACTGAACAAATCAGTGTCTATGATGATCTTCTTTCGAGATTCTGAGTGACCATGTGAAGTGCCTGTAATAAGCAGAAGCATCAACATGCAGCTGATGATATGGCAAAACATGGTCAGCTATTGGACGCAAAATGAAAGAGATAACGCGGAATAAGTAGCCAAGGAAGAGAGGCGACAGGCTAATTTGGTCCCCTCCGTTTGTGCTCTGTCAAAGCATGCAGAAGCGGATCTTGAAGGAACAAGATCATTCGTCAATATTGAAAGACAGAACATACACCGGATAATAGCTTAGGTTATGTTCCAGTTGCGTTCAGCTTTATCCAGTTCTATCTTATAATCAGTGCAACAAAATATATATCGGGGAGTTGCAAACGATTACACCAGCAGATTATTTTTGAATATTGCAGAATATGATTGACATGGAATAGAAGTATTCAGCTTTGAGATCCTCATAAATAAAAGAAATGGATGCTCCAGGGAGTTCAGGAAGTGTTGTGATAGCCCAAAGCGACCGTTTAGGCCCCCAGCAGTGACGGCCTGTTTGCTTGGTTTGTTCCGGTTGGTTAGTTTGCATTCAATGTCACATGACATACCCCCTTCACCATTACTTCTCATCCTTTCCAAGTCCAATCTTTCCCTTTGTCGATTCCCGCTCTCTCATTGCTCTTATCATTCCTTTTCGAGAGCAAGCCTGTGAGGCCGTGACAACTGACAATTGACAAGCCGTTGCAGACCCAACTCGGACACGGAGCGGATATGCCGATCTTAGCCTTGTCTGGTATCTCGATGCAGGGTTCATGCAGCAAGCTTGAGAATCCAAACTCCACACATGTGGCTCGTTCCGACGCTTTATATTGATAGACCCAGTTAGGCTGATGGTTGATCCTCGGCTTTCCTATCATTCGTTCATTCAACCGACCAGGATGTAACGTGGTGTCAATTAGCGTCAGGGACAAGCGCTGTCAGCTTGAGGCTCGTGGCTGTGAGATGCACAGACATGACTTGGCCTGGGTCTTAATTATGCAGTTGAATTGCACTGCCAGATTTTTGGCCCCATGTCAGCTCTTTAAATTTTTTAAATCCAGGCAAGTTCGTCGACTCTGGGCCTGGTCTCTGGTTGTTTTTGCTAATTCAAAATGCAGGGCCAAGACACATCTCCAGAATCGCCAAGCAAGACACAGCTCATTAAAGAAAATGAATTTACTGATCTTGATGCGAAGAACCGCCCGCAAATGTGGGCGCCAACAGTCCTTCGATCTTTTGTCATTGTCGCGTTTGGGCTGCTTTTCGCTCTAATGATCATCCTGATCGAGGTCCTTTTCAGTTTTTCAAACAAAAACCAGGGACTGAGCACCAGCGACCCGAGATACCATTATCTATGGACTTATGGCCCGACTGCTGGTAAGTATCATCGGAACTGAGTCAATCACAAGTTGACCTGGACAAAGTACTCATTATCGTGGCCGGATTCTGGGGACGGGTCGAATATCGCACCAAGCAGCTGATGCCATGGAAATCCATGAGCGGGAAGTCACGACCGGCGTCACAGAGCTTGCTGCTCGACTATATCACCCCTTGGAATGTGGTTTCTTTATGTCGCTCCATGAAAAAGAAGCACTTCGCTGTTGCCATTGCAGTTTTAGGATCCCTTCTGATAAATCTGCTCACGGTCCTTTCGACTGGTCTATTTATGTTACAGAGTGTCCGGCTGAAAAATGTGTCAACAACCCTGGATGCGCAAGCGGCATTCAGTGGAGATGGATATGACAGTAGTGCTGTTAATGAAAAACCTGCATTGGCTGTGGCTGGGACTCAGTGGGTTGATCTACCCTATCCAGTGGGCACCACGGACAAATATGCGTTCCAGCCGTTTAATGTATCTACCCCAATAGGTAAAGTCATTCCGAAGAACGGTGGATGGCAGTAACTGACTTGCAACAGGTACCGATGCTATTATCTCCGGTAACGTGGATCTATTTTCTGCGGATCTCGAATGCGAAGTCGCAACTGTCTCAAACTGGACTCAATACTGCTTAATCGCAAGTGAAGATGCTTATAATGGCTGTGCACAATATGGGCTGTTTTTAAATCTTACCACCGACTCCTGCCCTCAACATGAGTACGGCACCTTCACCAGAGGCTCAATCCTTAGTGGTGATGGGTACTATACCGGCACCTTTCCCGCAAAGTGTATGAGTGATGACCGACTGGGACTTGCGGCGGCCTTCTGGAAAGATCAAAATGCCACAGTGACAGCTTCGCTTTGTAAACCGACATACACAATGTCGAAGGGATTGGTGACACTGATCAGCAGCAACCAAACTGTGATCAGTGTCGATTCTGTCCACAACAGAACATCGGACAACACGATCCCCGGTATAGGACCGGTTGATATCAGAGACGGACTTTTGTCAGCCTTGTCGGCGGCAAACGGCCCGATGAATAGTTTCCTTTCTCTGGACCCCTGGGCTGCTAATATTAGTGCCTTCTACAAGATTGCAAACATGACTTCTCCACATCCTGCACATGACTACCTCAATGTATCTGTCTTAGAAGACGTTGCACGTCGGGGTTTCACGTCTATAACCGCACAGATAGCGAGACAGTATCTCATGACCCCTACAAGCAAGCAATTCCAAGGGACTTATTCGGCCACTAACAAAAGACTGATTGTTAGGGAGCTCTCCGTTAGAACAATGGAGGCTATCTTGGGGGTTCTGATCATTGTGACTGCAGCAATGTGGGTATGGAGACCGGTGCGTTCAACGCCTCGCGACCCTGGTACTATATCTGGTCTTGCAACCATATTGGCTCGAAGCTCCTCTCTTTCAGACCGACTTGTGGGGGTAAGAAACGAAAAAGATCTGAAGACCACATTGAGTCCTGGGATGTATATCAGTCAAGTCTCAAAGAACAACGGCGAGAGGACATTCAGCATTGAATCGAAATACAAAGAAAAAGAGGAACCCCTTCCAGAAAGCTCAGGTATCATATCCTGGTGGCGGCCAACATCACACTGGTGGCGGGCTGTCTCGATTGTCCTGCCTATCTGCATCATTGCTGGGCTCGAAACAGCATATCAAATATCTCAAAAACGAGACGGCCTGGCATATGTCTCATCCGACAACTATATCCACTACACCTGGGTATACATTCCTGCCTTGGTAATGCTCCTTTCGCGCATTTTCTTCGATGGTATTCACTTCGCCGTTATGATTATCCAACCTTATATTGAGCTAAAGCGCGGTGGAGCGACGATGGGAAGCATCATGGATAACCACCTGTCAAAAATGGCGATTGCTTCATTTGGGAGCGCGCTGGTCAAGAGACAATACCTTATGTCTGTATCGGCCATCTCAGTGCTTCTCGCCCCTGTCCTGACAGTTGCGGTCAGCGGTTTGTATTCCACTAAGGACGTGAGCTATACCCGACCGGTCTCTGTCATACCTACCGACTCATTTGAATCCGCGAGCCCCGACGCCTGGGCTGGCGACAACTCCGGACTCGGACTGGTCGGAGCTTTGGTCGTCACTTCAAACCTGTCATACCCAGCCTGGTCATACGGCGAACTGATCATCCCGACTCTTAAAGAGGATTCCCTAACCGATGTCAACAAGGGTGTTCCGTACCAGCCAACGAATGAAACCTCGACCGAACTTAGTCCCTTGAACCTCAGACTACCTGCTCTCCGCACAAGCCTTTCATGTGAAACCCTTGCAGCGGACGTCATAACTTTACAAAAGACGCCGTCCAAAAATGCTACATCTACTACATCTTCGTGGGAGCTGTCTGTTGATCTTGAAAACAGATGTTTAATGTCAGGTTTCAACGTAACAGTCCTCGTTTCTGGTTCTCGCCCAAACATGACCCACACATCCTTTGGCGTGTTTGACGACAGCGTGAGCTCCGAGTGGGACTGTCCTTGGATGATAGGACTGTACGGCAACCTGACATCTGCCAATTCTACGAGTGACGTCCGCGGCTTCACCTGCACACCTGACATAGAGCAAGTCGAGGTGAACGCAACCCTCCTCTACCCAGGCTTCCAGATCCAGTCATTGGAACCGGACGAGTCAACCCGTAAAAACCTCACAGGGACGCCACTATTCTCGTCAGATCTCAAATATTTCCTACCCAGTCCAACCACCAATACCGACAACGTCACATTTGATAACGTTTTCTCTGCCATGTTCAATTACGAAAATTCCCTGACTTTGTCAGACCTACAAGCCTCGGCCCCAATGTCCACCGTGATCAACGCAACTCAGCACCTGTATCGTGTCGTCACAGCCCAAGGCCTCAACGGGAATTCAAATGTCCGTGTTCCAGCTAAAGACCCGAAACCGTTCAACGGGACCATCGTGGACCCTACGCGGACGCGTCTTGTGCAAAGTGCCATATCCACCCGCATTCTCGAGGGCTGCCTTGCCGCGATGACAATCTGCACTATTTTCGTGGTGTCTACTCTTCGCACAAAGGAGGTCCTCCCTGTGAACCCGTGCAGTATAGCCGGTGCTAGCACATTACTGGCTGGGTCAGACTTGGCCAAGAGTGATGTGCTCCCAGCGGAAGCGGAGTGGTGTAGCGATAAAGAGTTGAAAACAAAGGGAGTGTTTGATGGCTATGTGTTTGGGCTAGGGTGGTGGGAAAATTGCAGATATGGAGTTGATATTGGGAAGCCGGCGGAGTGACGGAATATTGTCTTGTAATTTTTAATTTTTTAATGTATGATTCATGCTGGCTCAGACATGAAGAAATGATAGCCATAATGTAAATATCTCAGACAAGAACACATCCAAGTATCATTCTCCGTCATATGATACCTAGTACCTACTTACAGTATACACGGCCTGGCACATGATCTCAATACTGTTACTGATTCGGTCAATCTGCATTTCTGATGGATGTAACCCTACCCTACTGATGACACATGTGGCGAATCTTTTACATAAATCAATAGAGGATATACTCCCCCTTGCGGGGCTATGAATGAACTATAAGCAATGCTGTGACATGAGATACAGTACACTGCCTGATGTCACTTATATAGAGCTTAATATAACTAACATGACTCGATGACGTAAGATAACTAGCTCGGTAACTAATAGTAGCATTGCCAGATGCCATAATCATACCCCGTGTAGGACGTCAGCTCGCCAGTACTACTGACTGCGTGACGTGGAAAAAGAACCCCGAAATGAATTACTGAGGACAAAGAATTGAGGTCGATGGTAGATATTGGAATAATTCATCGTCCAACTTCCACTAGTTGTCTGTTACAGCCCACTCCATAACCGAATCCACCAAGCCCCGAATCTCATCTTCTGAATTATCAGCATGAATGATCATTCTCACCCGCTCTTCAGAAAGAGGAACAACAGGAAAGCACACGGCGACTGTCGAGAAACCAGATTGTCGAAGCTTACATTCTAGATCTCTCGATTGTCCAGGTGCAGTGCGGAGAGGGATGATCGGGGAGAGGAATATGTCGTGACAATTAGTTATCGAGGGGGGTTGATACTTGAGACGATTTGCCTGGCTGGCTACATGGCGCTGGGGATGTTGCCGAAGATAGTGGTGGAAGAAACGGACTCGGTTTTGGAGATGTTGTCGGCGCTGATATTATGAGTATATAGTGGTTGCAGCAAATATGGAAAGAAGGTACCTTTTCGCCTTCAGCACTGGCGATAATACTATATCCCGCTTTAACTGGAGCGAGGGATAGGAAAGAAGGACTTGTGCCGAACATGATACTTCGCGAGTAATTGAGCAGAATGGCTTTGATCAGAGGAGGACAGAGAGCGATGGCTATACCGTCAGTATAATTTTGATATAAAAGATGGCACATACCACCCGTCGAGTTAAGCCCCTTTCCAAAGGTATGCACGCGAACGGCAAACTCATTCTCGAGACCGAGTGCATTGATAAATCCTGCTCCGTTCGGTCCCATGATGCCATTTGAGTGTGCTTCGTCGACGATAAAAAGGGCATTTTGGCGCGGAAGAAGACGATGAACAGTTTGGATGATGTCGTTTACAGGGGCGATATCGCCATCCATGCTGTAGACAGATTCGATGGAGATAAACACCGTTTTCTGGCCGTCTTCAACGAGAGGATCATTCCTTTTTATCTCAAACACCTCTTCCTCGAGAGAAGATGGATCATTATGTCCAAATGACCGAATCAATGAAGCACGACTATTTCTCATACCATCGTGAACGCTAGCATGGATCAACGCATCATGGAGAATAACATCACCAGGCTGAGGAAGAGTACTAAAAACAGCACAATTGGCCTCGAACCCAGAATGGAAGAGTAATCCATCTTCTGCATTATGGAAATCAGCAATAGATCGCTCCAACTGCATCATGTACTCTGTATTCCCAGACAAAGGCCGACTACTGCCCGGTCCAACGTGGAAGTTGGGGTTTCTAGATATTTCTCTGAGAGTCTCATCTCGGAGGACACCAGAGGACGAAAGGGAGAGATAGTCGTTGGAGACAAAGTTGACGATCTTTGATTCGGAGGTTGAAAGAGTCCATAGTCGATTTTCCTCTTGTCGTCTTTTGAGGGTTTCATTGAGGCTTTTGGAGAGCGCATTCGGTAGATAGACCATGGTGTATCCAAAAGTGATAGTTTGATGGGATGATATGAAAAGTGACAGCTGTCGGATTTATATCAATCAGGCTCCTTCCATCTCTGTATGAAGATACATATAGCATTCCTTGTCCGTGTCAATTCCTGACTCAGATAGTGTAGGTTACACGGTCGTACAAGCTTGGCACTTCCTGATGACCAAAGGACTCCTCATGATATCTCAATGTTCAGCATGACCACCCCCTTGCTAGCCTGTGTAAATGGTACTGCATAGAGAGTGGCAGAAATACCTCACCAAGCCTGGCTGCATGAGGTCATTTAAGAATAATAAGTTGGATAGAGTTTATTTCACCATTCAGCTATACGACAAGGCAGCGTGCTTGAATACTAATACCATCTAATATTGATCACAATGTATAAGCAATCTATCGGCACTTCCAGCAAAAGCCAGGAAGCCTGGCTGTTATCGATGGCTCGCAGTCTCTCACCTATGCTGAACTCCTCGCCGAGTTCACCCATCTCGCACGCACCCTTCACAAGGCTGGGCTGGGATATAATGAGCCGATTGGTATTCTCCTCGGTCCAGGCATAAAGCAAGTCATCGCCCAACTTGCCGTGATTATCATCGGTGCAGCATGCGTCCCTATTGAACCGAGTTTCCCGGAGTTGCGCATTATTGATATGCTGCGTGACGTGTGCGCTTCTTATCTTATTGTCGATGATATAACCCGGTGCACTCCCAAAGACTTTGACCTTGTCCAGGTCGATGAGATAGATAGCCAGAATACGACTGAACCGCGAATTTTCGCCGCTCCGAATGTATTCTTGAAGCTTTTCAACCACTAACACCATTAAATTAAGTTAAATATTATACGAATATGAATCTATTTACTAGGGCAATTCCGTATTGTATGTCTAACAATCCAGCAGCCACTGCAGCATGGTGGAGCGCGTTAGCAAGGCATAGGCGTATGCTCAACAACCTCTTCATTATGCTGCATATCAAGCTGTTGAACATGCTCACAACCTTCCTATATAGAAAGAAAGAGGTTACTCCCTAAAGAAGCACGTTTCCTTGCCTTTTTCTTTATTTTCATAATTGCAATGCTCTATCCCCAGCACGACAGGGTTTAACAAGATTAACCAGACCTCTCGGCCAAGATGATTTTTCTACTTATTTTCAGCCTGTAGAACCTTTATCTCCTCTTAGAGAAGAAGATTCATATTCATTACTAAAGATGTAGCCTTTTAAAGGTATTAAATATATAATACTAGACTGCTAGAAAGGGTTCTTTTCTTTTAAAGACTTTGCTATAAGCTTTAAACCTCATAATTAACCTAGTAAGGATTCTATAGTATTTTAAAAGCAGATGAAACTGAGCCTTCAGCTTTAATATAAGGTAGTATTAGTGGAGAATTACGATTTGCTTACTTGACGCTCTTTACGGCCACTATCTGGCAGACACAACATCACGTGATCAGAAATACCATTTGATATACTATGGATGGTATACAGAATGGTATATAGGGTACCAGCGGAATACCATGAATGGTATATAGGATGGTATATTCGGAAAAGATATATAAGGACACTCGTTTCATGTACTTAGATAATTCTTTGTGATCAATACAGTCTACAATTCCAGTCACCATTCAATTATTACTCTCTTGATCGTTATCCACTTGTTCGCACATCTCTCGCTTAATCAAAGAAGTATACATACTTCTCTGATAGCCTGTCTGGCCCGCACAAAGAACAACATGTCCCCCGCTGAACGCATCCAAAACTCCATGCAGCGATACGATCTCTAGTCAGACAGACTAGATCTCGCGCAGAAACTGATCATCCTGGACGGCGACTTTTCCAACGACAGGCTCTCCCTCGGGAAAGATCAGTATGCATGGCTCTCCAGCTGGGCCAGTGTCATCTTCCATCTTGGGGCAAAGGCCAACTTCTGCGAATCGTATCAAGAGCACTACACGGCCAACGTGATTGGCACGAAAAAAATGCTCAGACGAGATCGGGGATTGCCAGTCATCATCTACAGACCGTGTTTTATCATCGGTCATTCCAAGACGGGGGCTAGCAACCGGGATGATTTCGTGTCGAGGCTTATTGCGGGCTGCATTCAGATGGGTACGTATCCCAAGCTATCGATGCGGTTTGAGTACGTCACGGTGGACTATGTCGTTGAAGCAATGATGCATATTTCCTCCTCGAGGAAGAAACTACGGTCGTTCGTTCTCGCTGCTATAGCCGGATATCACCAAGTCAGTGACGGTAGAGGGGATAAGCGATCGCATCAATGAAGCTGGTTACGATGTGAAGATAATCGACTACCCGCGCTGGGCGAAGCAGACAGCAGAGCAGCAGCGCCCTCATGGACCGCTTGCGCCTTTGATGCCGATGATAGAAGAAAAGGTACTTGCTAGACTGACGAGATGGGAGGCGAGTCAGTATGCGCCTTACTACGATTCGTCCAACACAGTGGCTGCATTGGCAGACAGATATACAGTAAATCCCATTCGACGCGGATATGCTGAAGCGGTTTATTGCATTTTGGAACAGAAAGGCATTTTATCACATCTAATATGATGCACCATCTACATTCTCAAACCATTTGCCTTGTATCCCTCGGCCAAATCCTTGGTATTCGCTGCGGCCTGCGCACTCGACGAGAGAGACACCGTAGGCAGATAGCCCTGCACATTCACATCCTGCCCGGTAGTAGCAATAGCAGATGCACTCTTGTTCACCCCGATGGTGATATACCCAATCAACCCTTCAGCGAGAGTCTCACCCAGCAGTTGAGTAGAGATGATAGCCGAGTTTCCATCGGCATTGGCGACGGAGTATACCGAGTCTTCCGAGTTGAGGGTTCTGTTCAGCGTAGACAGATGCGACGCATAAGGAGAAAGCTGGTAAACCGAGTTGATGAGCTCTTCAGTGAAGAACAGCTGGCCGACGTGTTGGATGGCTGCGTCGGAGTAGCTGGTGTCGGTGGAGTTAACGTGAGACTGGACGGTTACGTGGATGTGGGTAGTACGAGAATCGTAGTATCCCGGAAAGATGGTGAGGAATTCAGCAATTCCGGCTTCGTTCGTTTTGGAGATACCGCGCAGAAAGGTCTCGTCGTCAGTCGTGCCGTCGTCGCGGGTTGTCCAGCCGTCGAGGAGAGAGACGGTGTTGGGGTTGATTCCGGTGTAGCCAGAGTATGTGCCCGTGGCGTTGCAGGCCTATCCGATTAGTATTTACTGTGTATCAGGTATAAGATATAGACACACCCAGATGGTCAACCACGCATCAGGCAACGGCTCACAAGTCTCGACATCGATAACCCCGAGGTCAAGATAGAGATTGACACCCTCCTGCTCCTCACGCACATCATGGCGATGCAACTCTCCATCAACATCATACGGACCGAAGATGGTATCTGGTGTAAGGAGGCATGTCTTGTTCTGGATCTCCTTGTACATGAAGCGGTTTGCCTCGGTCGTGGCTCTTTTGCTGAGAGCGTGACGACGTTTCATGAAAGCTGCATCGCGACGCTGCTCAATGTTGCGAGCGCATTTGTCTGAGCGAGTGTGGATTTTATGAGGATGATGGATGGAGTTGGTATTAGAATGATCGTGGCGTTCCGGGTGGGCTGTTACGTTAGTATGTAGAGTATAGAGGCGAGGTGACTTACCGGCAACACCGGCAATGACAGCAGCGAAAGCTGCGAGTTTAATGACTTGCATGATGGAATTATAGTGAATAGATTGGATTATCTGATCTATCAAAGTGAGAAATATCAGTGTCTATATACTACTTCTATGAAGCCAATATTTAGAAATCGACTTACGAAGCGCCAAGACCAGTTCTCCGGACATAGGGCTGACTATGGATAATAGACGGAATATGATTGGCTGGTACAATTAAATCGACAAGGAAAGACAAAACAAGCTTATCAAAAGTGGTCGTCAGCGGTTGCGTGGCCGGAATTGATGTGGGTCAGTCCCTGATGGATAATTCGGCATAATAGCAGCACAAGATAGTGCTTATTTCATTATACTATATTATATTCCAGAACAGATGTCTTAAATAATCTGGAACAGCCCACTTAATCTGGACCACAAAATGCATTTCTCTACTCTATCTCTGATTGCCTTTCTTGGCAGCCCCTGTCTGGGTCTGCACCACTTTTATTCGGGTCTTTTTGCCGGTGATTCTCTATATTATATTGCTTTTGATGAAAATACTTCCCAATTGAGTGTTGTCAACAATGCCAGTATTGGAATTGACAGTTCCAAGTGGATTGCCCTTGATGTATGCACCCTCTACGACAGATGAATATAGCTGACTAGGTAGAAAAAACACGACAACCTCTATGTGACCAACGGCGCTCAATACAACAGTTATTCTATTGCTGAGAATAAAACTGCCAAGTATCAAGGCAGTGCCTCTATCTCTAGTGATTGTAAGTACCTCTACCATCATTGTATATATCATACTGACCATCAGGCGACAACGCCAATTACATTGTATCCTCAACAGCAGAACCATTCACCGTCTTCGGTGCCCCGTATTCCAATGGCTGCCCTGGTCAAGTCATTTCAGTCGACTCTGCCGGCACTCTCAACTCTGTCATTGCGAACATCTCCGGTGCGCATGGGCTTGCGTTGAGCAGTGATAACAAGTTCATCTATACTGGCGATGACATGGGAAGTGCCGTCTGGGTTCATTCGTATGACGTGACCAAGAATGAAGTTAAGACTGTCCAACACATCAATGCGACTGGAAACCCTCGCCATCTAGTTGTTCATCCTGGTGGACATTACGTATATGTCCTGCTTGAATCTGGAAACGAAGTCGCTGTCTACTCTCGAGACAGCCAAACTGGCAAGATCACCAATACAAACACGACCTTTTCGACAATCCTCTCTGGCTATACAAACACATCCTCCTACTGGTCTGATGAAATCATGTTCTCTGTCCCGCAGGAAGGTCAATCGCCCAAATATCTCATCGCATCTGTTCGTTCCAGGGAGTCGTCCTCTCCTGGTTTCGTCACTGCTTTCTCTCTCGACCGCACGACTGGGGCTATACAGAAACAGCTCTTCTTGACACCCACTACCAGCTATGGTGGTGCATCGAATGCCATCTCGCCTGCGAGCTTTTCGGAAGAGTACTTTGCTATTGCTGATGCTGGTGACAATTTCGTCGAGGTGTGGAAGATGAATGAGGAGAGTGCTGCTGTCGTTGCGCATTTGGATATGGATTATAGTCCAGCCAATCTGGTCTGGTATGATTAGAGATCAGGACTTGAATTGGTATAGATGGCATTACTGTATCTATCGGCATAAAATATTAAACACTCTCCGTCTTCACAAGAGATGCCCCAAAGCCTTCCATATGCTCCGCACTTCCCCAGCCATACACATACATGACCCTGGGAGTTGCAGGATCCCTCGTAGGTCCGTTATACGGCTGCCCCAGACGGAAGTTATCCAGCATCTTTGGCTCGCCTGCTCCACCATCACCACCGCCAGAGATACTCTTCTCCCGACTAACAAAGAACCGGATCGAATGCAGATACTCGCAGTATGGGTTCTCCTCAGGAAGCAATGAGTCATCCTGCTGAAATTCACTGATACGTCCAGACACACAAACAACCGACTCGCCCTCGCCCACTTCAAGAACCTTCTTCTCCCCAGAATATCCGCCCCGATGGCCGCTGCTCACCCCGCCATACCAGATTTCGATTCCCTCGACACGATCCCACGCCCAGATGGCTACTTTGGTGATGGGGCCGTGCTTCTCGGCAAACTCGCGGTCGTTGAAATGCGTCATGCCAGTGGTGATGCCGCTGCCGAGCGTTTCGGTGGTGGCGCAGATCACCTCCCGAGGCACAGGGCTATACTGGCCTTTGTTGTCGTTGAGGAATTGAGGCCATTGCAGCGATGGCGCGAGGAGATCTTTGATCTGCTGTCTGTAGACTGTGTCGGCGGAATCGCGCAGATCGTGGTAGTACCTCTCCACCATGTCGTCTTGGGTGAATCCGAGTTTGGGCTGGTGGGCATTCTCGTCGACCTCCCAAGAAGGTCGCCATTTGTCATTAGGATCGTCGTGAGCTGTATCGCGGTATCTTCCATCGCGCGGGTAACTGAGATGCGCGCCGACATCCCATTTGACTATCCGCACGATATTACGTTCGTAGTCGTGCACAAATCGGAATGAAGGTGGCGGAGTCACCACCCATTCAGTCTTGAACCAGGGTGTTTTGAAGATCGTCTGCTCCATGCGCCATGCGATACACTTTTCGAAGATTTTCTCTGCTGCAGCTGTGTATTCCTTGATAGCGTCCTCGAGGTCTTTCTGGTGAACTGCCTTGTCCTTTCCTGCATCCTTGGGATAAATCTCATCCCAGAGGAAGAGCTGATGACGCAGAAAGGTGAGATGCAGCGTCGCCATAGGGATGAAATACTGCAGCGTATTCCACGGCGTCTCATTATCGAGGAAATTCCGCTTGATGGTCGTAAAGTGGTCGAGGATAAAGTTGAACTTCTCGGCCTTTTGCTGCGTTCCAAACGAGCCCGCATCGTACCGCTTGATCAAGTCCTTGAGGACTTCGACCTCCTTTCGCAACTCCTTCACCTTCTCCTCATCCAGCATCTCCTTCACGATTGACCTGACGCCGGCGTCGATCTGCGCCCAGGTGGGGCTTTCGTTCCCGTCGGGCCAGTATAGACCCACAATGCCGGAGAGCAGACCACCGACACCAGGGACTTGACTGAGAGCGACGCCCGTGAGCATTTTCAGGAACCCGTTGAGGTTGATCATTTTGGCAATATCCGGCGATGGCTTCCAGGGCCCAATGCTGGTGCTCGAACCTAAAGACGGCGGTGGGAGATCGAGCAAGGCATACAGATCGAATTTGAAATACTGTTCGTCAGACGGGGCATCCGAAGCCCAGCAGTTGTACACCTGGGGCTCGGTATTCCTCGAAATCAAACACGTATCCGAGGCATAGTTCCTCAATCGGAAGCATCCGTTGTACACGCCCGTCCCCGGTTCAAGCTTGAAGTAGTGGTCTCCGTGGTCTTCGTTGTCCTCGTCTGTTCCCACGTATGGACGCTGGTCACCGCGAGAGTAGATGACCTTGTGGGTCACCCAGTTTTTGATGTAGTAGTAGCCTTCGAATTTGCCCTTTCCGGGAATCATATACCAATACTGGTCATCGCGGACATAGTACGACGGATGGTGCCCGAGGGACGGCTCAAGGTGCCAGAAGTCCAGCCCAGAGAAGGTCTGAGAAAACAAGGCACAGTTGGTCTTGAAGCTGACGATACGGATTGACCAGCCTGGGGGAGGGATGTAGAGGTCTGGGGTTTTCATGATTGGTTAAGGTTGAATGGCTGATGATATTGGGAATCAGATAGAATGAGTTGAAAATGATTTAGTGAATCGATTTGAACGGATTTGACCAGGTATTTATGTGTTTGCCAGGCCACTAGACTCGCCCAGATCGTCATCGCTCGGCTCTTGGGAAATTACGCTCTACTCACATTGGGCAGACATTTACACACCATCCAAGGCAACCATCAGTTCGCTTGCTTCACTTCATATGATAGTGATGCCTGTCACAGCCTTGCAATCGGAGAGCTGAACAGCGGGTGGGGCGCTGGGCAGCAGCCAGCCAATAACAAGCCACCCCGCAAGCCACTAGGAGGATCTTCCGCTGCGAACCGTGGAAATGATTTTCTGCAGCCCCATTTTTCCTCTGCAGCGGGCCAAACGGTTGGTATTTGGGATGTCTGCAATAATGAGGCTGTGCACCTGAAAACATCTCCATCTGGAAAGGATGATCATACCAAACATCAGCCAAGGTGAGTCAGTGGTCTACTACCGAGTAAGAGTATTTGTATTGATACTAGTTGAGTATGGCATGGGAGACGAATTCTTCCCAACTAATCTCCGTCTCAGCTTCACTGCCCCAATTCCACCAGAAATCAGAACCAGCATCGATTATACCGCCCACTCCTTTTCTCCCTCGCGGTACTTCCCTGTTCTGATCTTTCGACTTTAATCCTCGATGCAACTCTTTAACGGCACTCTCTATAGCAAACTGTGCAACATTCCGTGCTTGGAGGTCACTTTTACTTTTCTGAGAAACTTTTCTTGCAGTATCTGCCGTGCCAGAGGCTATACGCAGCATTTGGTGAAATTCACCACCCGATTTTTCATTGGCCAGCTCAATGAACAAAACTGCTGAATCTATTGCCTCGATATGGCGTTGTGTAGAGTTTTCTGAAAGAATGACGGTGACAAGGAGGAGAACCACGCTGGCGATGATGTATGGGGGGAAGAGCCTGCTACCAGTCAGTAATTGACGTAACTAAAAAATAGGTAGAATTGACACACCAAAAAGGGACCGGAGACCTCGGGTCTAGTTTCTGCACGAGATGAATAGAGGACAACGCAGCCTGGATCCGCTTCTCAGCCGATAATCTAATCCGCATCGCAAGATCTGAAGAGGCGCTAACTCGTGATAAAAGGCCGGTATACGGACAGTGAATAGCCGGTAACCGATGGATAGTTATGAGAGAATTATTGTACATGAGGCGTAGATGATATGCTTGACTTGACTGGTTAAAATCCGACAGTGTCTGTGGTGGTAGTTGATCTTTCCATGATTCGACTTTCTGATCTAATTGCCAGGCTGTGTCGAGTAATTTTTCAGGGTCCGTTTGCTGCTCTCCTGAGTAGAGGTTCTGGTATATTTGTTCTTCGATCCTTGCTAGTGAGTAGTAGTGTTGTAAGAAATCTTGGTCAATGGGCTGAAATGGTAGATCCCGCATATATTCAGTTTTCATCATGGGTGGTAATCCTGAATGCAGAGAGAACCTAGCCGAATTAGTTGTATCCATTTGATGATCGATTTTGCATACTCTTTATCCAAGATGAACAGTACTCGCCAAAGATTACAAACCAATTCTTTATCAGAAGTAGAAGACGAGTTAAGGTCAAAGGTAGATGCCTGCCGTATAGCAGACCCAAGTAGATTCGAAGCATTGTTGAACTGCATTGATCCTTGGAGAAAGATGGTCTGCCTGGATTAGTATATGAGATAGTAAAGGCAGGATTGAGAATACCATCAACGCCAATGCTTGGATATTATAAAGACTATCTTCTCCGACTGATATATCAGGTATATGGCGAGTCGCAGCGTTGAGATAGAACCAGGATGCAGCCACTTTATCGGGGGTTGAATTATACCACAGCTGTAGTTTGTATGACAGAGCAATCGCCGCATAGACACAAGCAACGGACCCTGGGCTGATTGAGGAATCCCGATTGAAGATATGGTCGACAAGACCTCTGAATTCATCTTCTTGGAAAAGAGGGAAGATCGGATTGAAATATGCAAAGTAGACGTCCAATAGACGTTGCGTTTCTCCATGCGGCGGTAAAGGAACAGCGATACTTGTCTTGGGTATAGTGGGATGAAGTCCTGCCTCAAAGATGGTCCGACTGGGATCGACTTCCCGCATTATACTGAATGCATCTTGCACGATATTTGGTTCATTAGGACAACCTGAAGAGACCAAGAGAGGGAACTCAAAATTCCCATCTTCTCGGTTAGTTGGGTCTATCATCTTGCCAAAATTAACATACTTTGTGATACTAGCTCATCGACTAAAATAATCAGCAAAATAGTTAAAGATTGCATACAAACAGCATACCTTCTTGGTCTATGGGGTTGTCAGTAAGTGCATTAAGTCTTTTGATCCGTTCCGTAAGCCGGATGACACATTCCGAGTTTATGCATTGTGGATCGGAGCCAAGATGATCCATGGGGATATGATGTTAGAAAGGGTGGTTTGTAATTTTATGAATTGTCTGTTCGATACTTGCAAGAGATGAAGATGAAGTCTTTCAAATCATGACATAAGGAAGTCAATCGAATTCGTCATGTGGGACCCAGCCCAGCTGACCAATAGGATGGCGGTTATGAACCGGAACGCGCCAACTTCCGAAACCTTATCGAGCGCATAAGTAATTATTATCCAGCTGCTAACATTTTAGCGTCCTTATGCCGAGTATTAGAGTTTATGCATCCACTTAAGGTTCCTCGGATGTGCTTGATAATCGCGAGATCAATTCCGCGCCTGACAAATGGACATGACGTGCTTGATTATGTATCTGATCGAGTGAGTATAAATATGGAGCGAATATCTCCTCAAAAACAGCATCAAAGGATCGACATCTGTTCTATCAGAATTACCATTTCATATACATTAACTCACAATGTCCCCTAAAGTTGCACTTGCTGGTGTATGTTCTTCACCATCCAATTCATATACACTGCTAAAGATACACAGGCCAGCGGAAACCTCGGCCCAGCCGTCCTCAGCGCCCTTCTCAATGCCGGCTTCGAAGTAACCGTCTTGACCCGAGCAGGCAAAGACAACAAATTCGACAGTCGAGCCCACGTTGCTCCAGTGGATTTCACCTCGTTGGAATCTCTTACATCAGCCCTTGCCGGGAATGATGTGGTGGTCAACACCCTTGGAGCTGGAGCTATTCCTCTAGACACTCATACCCGACTGATTGACGCTGCTGTTGCTGCGGGAGTTCAGCGATTCATTCCTTCGGAATTTGGCTCGGATACGACCAATCCAAACTCTGCCAAATTGCCTGTCTTTGGCGATAAAGTTGCCGTCCAGAAATATCTTCAGCAAAAGTCGGAAAGCTCGGGTGGAAGCTTCTCGTATACACTTCTCATCACTGGACCCTTTTTCGACTGGGGCTTGATGAATACATTCCTACTAAACCTCAAAGGTCCTGAAGCGGAAATATACGACAGCGGCGATCAAAAGTTCAGCACGACCACTCTGGCAGGAGTAGGAAAAGGAGTTGCTGGAGTTATTCAGAACCTCGACGCAACCAAGAACAAAACAGTATTCGTCCGTGAAGCAGAGGTATCCCAGAACCAGTTACTGAAGATCGCAAACAAGAACTTGGCTACCAAATCTGTGAAAACAGAAGACTTGGAGAAAAGCGCTTACGCTGAGCTGTCCAAGCCAAATCCCAATCCGATGGTTTTTGCGTTTGGTTTTATTCGGAGGGCTATCTTTGGCGATGGATATGGGGGTTTGTTTCCGGAGGAGAATGTGTATAATAAACTACTTGGTGTGAAGGAGCTGAGTGATGAGGAGATTAGGGATATTGTTTTGAGATATAGTAATTAGCTATACACATGATGCTGGTTGGGATATGCTAATTGATAAGTGGAATCAATCCAAGAGTCCCCCGCGGAGGAAATATTGCTCTGCCATGATTCAGCTTCGCCTATTTCTCCAGTAAACCGTCAAATCTCCCATCATTATCGAAGTAAACCTTATCCACATACTCAAACAGACACTTATATGTGCTGTCCATAACACGAGTTCAGGGGATAGCGTCTATCAGAGAGAAAGCAAAAGCTATATATTTTGTTTTCCGTATGATAAGCCAACCATGCATAGCATATGGCAGCTATCGTCGTGGTGAGATAGGCAATCCTAATACCCCGTTTAACCAGGAGAGCACATTCTTTTTGCATGAGAGATGGCGGAACAGTTGAAGATTGGGGAGTTGTTGGACTAGCGGCGTAGGAGAACGCAAACAGTGCGCCTGTCAGTGTTAGTGAGGATATTTATAGTGCTGGTACAGACGTACCGGACGGCCAAAGAGAGGTTGTGATCTCGATGATCTGTGTTAAAATACCTATGTTAAAAGTCATTTTGTTGATATGAATTATGATGGTGGCTGCTGTTATATAGATTGCGATCGGATTCGATCGGATCTGAATCAACCTTGGAGAATTGTAGCAATGACAAGCGAGATATAATATACATATAAGAAAATGTATCTGGCTATAAAAATCTCATTTTACTCCAGATAATGGATAAAGTCGTCTGCCGTGAATTGGGACTTTTGCAATTCTCAATTCCCATACGACGGAAGCATAAATCAGTAGATATACCTACACTGGTAAGTATGAGATCAACTGACCGTTCTGCTTGTGCAGTGATCAAGAGCGCCCTTGGAGTGATTCCTTGATTATGTTACTCTTAAAGTGATGAAATATATCTATTACCAAGTCCATAACAATCTATCATGATTTACTCTCCGCCTCTCTCTGCGCGCGTATCTGCTTCTGCCACATACTCGTATACCTCCCATCCTTGGCCAACAGATCATGGTGCGTGCCACTCTCCACAATCTGCCCCTCATTTAAGACAAGGATATTATCAGCCGTGGTGATCGTGCTCAGTCGATGCGCGATGATCAACACCGTCCTGCCCTCGGACAACGTAGTCAGCGCTTCTTGGATATGCTGTTCTGTTTCGGAGTCGAGTGCGGCGGTTGCCTCGTCGAGGAGGATAATGCGTGGGTTTTTGAGGATCGTCTGTGCGATTGCGATACGCTGTTTTTCGCCTCCACTAAGTCGTAACCCCCTATCGCCGACTTTGGTGTTGTATCCTTCTGGGAACGCCATGATCTTCTCGTGAATGCTGGCTGCTTCGCAGGCGCGGTAGACGTCCTCGTCTGTGGCAGCCTGGTTTGCGTATTTGAGGTTATACATGAGTGTTTCGTTGAAGAGGACGGTAGCCTGCGGGACGATGCCGATATGTTGACGGAGAGAGTTGATAGTGATATCGTCTACATTCCTATCGTCGATGAGGATATTCCCATCTCCGCCGTAGAAGCGGAAGAGAAGCCGGAAGATGGTGGATTTGCCGCCGCCGGATTCGCCGACAAGGGCGGTTGTCGTGCCTGGCTTGCAGTGGAAGTTGAGGTTTCTCAGGGCGGGTTTGCTGTTGTAGGAGAAGGTGACGTTTTGGAATTTGATGTCGCCGGTGCAGGTGGAGATGGGTTTTGCGGATGGTGCGTCTGTGATGGAGGGGTGTTGTCTGAAGAGTTCGAGGAGTCGTTCTGCGTTGATCATGGCGGATTGGATATAGCGATAGAAGGTGCCAAAGAAGGTGAGAGGACTTTGCAGCTGCGCCATGTATGTGAGGAGAGTGACGAACTGGCCTACGGGACGTTGTCCTATTGACACCTGGTATGCAGCGATGAAGCAGGTAATCATCAACCCCAGCATGAAGACGGTATTCTGGGATATATTCATGATATTCTGCGAGAATAGACTGTGCCATTCCGCATGCTGGAAGTTGGCGACTGTCTGTTCGTACCGGTTGAATTCGAAGTCCTCAGCGTTGAAGTATTTGACTGTTTCGTAGGACGAGAGAGAATCATTCCTATCCTGTTAGCTCATTCTCTACCATCATGGAAGACTTACTTGATAGCATCTTCCTGCCTCGACGCATTTACCATCTGCCTCCTCATCTGCGCCCTCCACTGCGCAACCCGTACCGTCACATACAGATAACTGAACGTCACCACCGCAACAACAAGCGCATAATACGCATCAAACGCGATCAAAAAGTATCCCACCGCAATCCCCATATCGAAGATCATGGGCAGAACCTGAAACGTCACCTGCTCGAGAAAGGTATTGATCGAATTGCCCTTGGTCAACGCAGACAGCACCTCGCCCATCTTCTTCCCCAGATGAAAATCCAGTCCGAGACTGTGCACATGCTGGAATGCAGCGGTTGATAGCTCCATGTATGAATACTGGCTGATGGAGATCCAGAGACTGGAGCGGATGGAGTCGAGTAGGCCGGTGCTTCCTTGTAGCCAGCGGTAGAAGATGTACAGACAGATCTGTAGCCAGGGGATTTGGATTTCGCCATTCTCAAAGGATAGACTGTTGGTGATGAGGCCGACTTGGTATGGCACCAGAACGTTGACGATGCGTTGAAGTACCAGAAGAACGAAGCATATCACCACCACGATCTGCAATCGACGCGATTTTGACGGCCATAAATATGGAAAAAAGACAGAATAGCTGCTGCAGTACTCCCACCAGCTCGTCTCGGGCGTCTTCGTCGGTCGTGTCCATGGCTCCGGTGCATCTTCTTCATCTTTCGATTCCAGCAGTCCAGCTGATTCCCTCGAGCTGCCCATTTCCATATATTCATACGGACTGGGCTTCTGCACAAACTTGACCATATACAATCCCACCATCAAACCAAGCAAAAGAAGACGAATACATCCAGAGCCAACCTCCATCAACTCCCATTTTGTCATGCCTTCCCGTTGCGGTCCGCCACCATATGGATTCCCGACGACAGGTTCCTCATGTACACCGGTATACATCGAGATCGTACTGAAGAAAATCATCACCTCGAACGGAACCGCCGATAACCACGATATAAACTGCGCAAAGGTCGGCGAGGGACTTGTTTCCAGTAGTGCGATCAACACCACTGCATGCGAGAAGAACGATCCAACAACGTATATCTACCAATTAGCATACTCCATCGTAACATAGTATAAGAAAACCCACCACAACAGCCTGCCCACACCACCACCTCTCCCCCTTCTCAACCAACGTATGCGAAACATGAACCACGCCGTCCCCCACATAGCTCCCCAAAAAACACAAATTCAACCCCGCAAACACCATCTTCATCTTCGGGGAAACATTCTTCTGCGCTTTGCGGATCTCGTTCATCGTGCTTCGCAGTCGATTTGGGAGTGGCTTCCCACCCGGGCCAAGTTTGGTGTTGCTGACATTTCCGGATGTCGATTTTGCGGTTAGGATGGAGTGGGCGATGAAGGAGAGGAAGAAGACGATGAGGAGGAAGATGGGATAGCTGATTCGGAGGAAGGTGAGGAAGAGTTGGGGTGTTGTTGGTTGTGTGTCTGTGGCCATTGTTATGGTGGATGGTGAAGCTTCATTTCATGAGACTAATTCCTGTTGCCTTTTTGCTTGAGTGCAGATAGTCTGTGGCAGATGAATCAAGGGCACATCTTCAATCCCTTATTGTTGAGGCTGGCTGAGTCGGCCTGTGGATCCCTTGATAGAACACCAAAACATGGTTCAGGGACAGCAGTGGAGATGATGGTTTGCGCTAGAATGGACTGTGCAGGGATATGGGAACCAATTGCATGGAAAATACAATAATATGCAAGGGTGGTTGCCTTTTTGGCACGCATAATCTGATTTGTCGATTTGGCCATATGCTGCGGCTACCAGGGGATTTTGAGATTCGAGTTGGAATGACACGTCCATGTATTGAATATAGTAAGAAATACATGCAATGGTAACCAAGGGGTGCAATGCAGCATAGCTGGACAGAGTATAATGGCTAGACAGGCAGCAAGGAGGCTGGGGATAGTAGATCCAATCCATGTGGCTGCGACATGTCTCGTTCGATCTGTCGGTCTAATGACAGCAATGCAATATTGTTATATATGTTGATCACCCATTTGGCGAAAGCAACGCCTCAATCACAACAATCATCACAATGATACCACTCTCCCCATCCAAACACAGGCATCAGCCTCAGATTCTACCAATTGACAAACTCAACACAACAGACGAACCATGTCTGACCGCTCTGCCGGAAATGAACTCCCTCAGCGAGGTGGTCAACACCATCCTCAACCAAGCGGTGACTCTACAACGCCTCCAAGCATCCGGCGCAGAAGGGCGGTCCGGATGCTCGATTTATTTTGCTCGATCTGACCAGAATGAAGCACCCATCGCTGTCGTCAAGGTATACCCGCCTCAACGACAGACGGATCTCTTTGATGAATTGGCCAGCTACAAGAAGATTCTATCCCTACCGGACACCCCTTCCGCCGTCGCCCCGATAGGCGTAGGACGAACACGCGATGAAGAATCTGGGGCTCCCGCTGGGGTGGTTGTGTACCAGCCTGCGAAAGGGAAGGCGATCAATACTATGATTCGTGATGTGGGGAGGATGACAGCGTTTCGAGATCTGGCGAGGAATGCCGCTATTGATTACGAGGCTCGCGATGCGCTGATGCGATGTATTGAGGAGAATCGTGATGATATCCCTGTTGATTGGGCGGAGGTTGATGGTTTGAAAGGAGGATGTGTGGACGCGTTCTTTGCGGCATTGCCGGCCTTTCTTGAGACACGCTTTGAGAAGCTGCTGGAAGATCTCCGATGTGCAGTGAGAGCGATGGCATCTGTTCTGGCGAAACTGCACACCGCAGAGCGAGGAGAATGGAACGATGCATCAGAAAAGACGATGGAGAAAATGAGAACAAGAGTGCGAGGTTGGATGGAGGAAATACAAAGCATCGCATCAGTCGAATATGATAACGCTGGCATTGGTTCAGACAGACGACAGGAAATGCACAAGATGGTCGAACATGTCATCTATGAAGCCCGACATCCGATATCTACATCTCTAACGCATGGGGATGCTTCATCCGGCAACTTCTTCTGGGATCCAGCCATCGGAGTCACCATGATCGACTACGGAGGTCTGCATTGGTCAATGGACGACTCTGGCAAGCCCGTCGGTCTGGCTGAGATTGATGCAGCTGGATTTTACGAACGGCTGCGCAAGTATGCACCGGCATTTGGCGTTGCACCAGAAGATATCGCCAGCGTACAGGAGGCATTCTGGAGTGCTTATACCGAGCTCAATCCCGGGCTCAATCTATCTGTCGCACGACTGGTCCGGTTACGTATCCAGATGAGTCGGCTGTGGTCTGCCGTGGACAAGTTCAATCAGACCCCAGATGCAAGCCAAGCTGCAGTTGAAACCGAATACGAACGACTCTACTCAATATCCGGAATCCATGAAACTATTCCCAAATGCAAGGTCCTGATGGTTGCGAATGCGAGCGGAACAGGTAAAGGGGGAATCCCATTATTGAACCGGGAACTCGTCAACGCAATGGCCAGTCTCAAACACGCGGCTGTGACTCTGTTCCTCGTCGATGATGCCATTCCCAACGAACACCATCTCAACGCAAAGGTCGTCAGTATCCCGTGTACATCAGGACATTCCGCCTCTGAACTGCTCTACTACGTAGCCAAAGTGCACCAGCCGCGGGGATTTGGATTGCCAGAGCAGAATCAATTCGCTCCGCCATTCGACCTCATCATCGGCCATTCACGGTATTCCAGTGCAGCTGCAGCGATCATCAGGGATAGATGGTATCCCACCGCCAAACTCGCCCTCATCACGCACACGAGTCCTCTACGGAAATCAGACGCGGCGTGGACATGGTACGGCGGATCACGGCAGAAGGGATATGAAGAGGCTGCTCGATTGGCCATGTTGGATGAGAAGATCCTGCCAAAGGCGGATTTGGCGATTGGAGTTGGCCCGGTGCTGACGAATGAAGCCAGGGAGAGGGAGTGGATGGGGCAGTTGAGTCGCCCGCGGTCGACTGTGTCTGGGCCTCGCTTTCATGAAATGATTCCTGGTGTGCATATCGAAAAGAGTCAGAAAAGACAGCGACAGCCAGAGGATGTATTTCGGGTGCTGCTCGCTGGTAGAGCGGATGACCCAGCCAAAGGAGTGGATGATGCGATATACGCAGTTTGGCAACTAGCACTGGCATCGAGGGCCGACATCACCCTCGACATACTTGGAGTGCCGGCAGAAGAAGTAGAAGAACGACAGAGAGACGTCGATGAGATGACTGGAATAAAAGGCCTCGTTCAATTCCATTCCTTCTCAAACGACCAGACAGTGGTTCGTCGCTCCTACCAGGAAGCAGACTTGGTGGTCATGCCATCGACCCACGAAGGATTCGGAATGATCTTCACTGAAGTCGCCGGAATGGGAGTTCCCATCCTAGTGACCGAGGACAGCGGTGCTGGTCAATTCGCACTCGACACCAGCCGTATCCCTGCCAAGTTAGGCAGTGCTGTCGTGGTGATGGATGAGAGCGCATATGGAATTCCAGCATCGGCACAGAGCAACCGTGTTGCTATCTGGGCAGAACGAATTGATTGGATTCGACGAAATCCAGGCCAGGCAATCCAAAATGCAACTGAGCTGCAGGATATAATGCGAGCATATTCATGGGAACACGCTGCGGAGGCACTCCTGGACGCAGCCATGCACGATGCTGGAGACACGGTACAGACAGCCAACGGGGCACTATCACCTCGTCTGTCCCCTCTCGCTCCAGAGGTTAAAGTCGCTATGCAGTGTGCGGCGAAAACACGAAATGGTAGCGGAGTGCCAGAGAAGACAAAAGCCACTGCGGTGATGCAGACTCTTCCTCACATTGGTCTTTGCACAAATGCCCTTGAACATTTTGTCTCCACAGCATTGGTCCGAAAAGTTGATCTCAAACCATTGACAGACTCCCATGTTAAGGGATTCTCTGGAGCACCCGTATTCATTGCCCATCACCCTGAGCAAGGTGGGGAGCTCGCGGTGGTGAAGCTATTTCTCCAAAGCCTAGACAATGGGATCACAGAGGAACTCTCCAGTCTGGAATGGCTTCTGCAGCGAGCAAAAGATATCAACACGCCAACGCCCATCGCAGTCGGACGGATGAACTGGGATGGCAAGCCAACTGGGGTGGTGATATACAAAGTCGCCCAAGGCGCCTCTCTGTACCAACTGATGATGCAACTGGGCAGGAGGAGTGGGAATGATCGAGCGGATATCTTCGCTATTCTGAAGGCTGGCAGTGCGGCAGCTGCGACAACACTGGCTAAACTGCACTCCTATGCCATTGTGGGACGGTCGAGCGAGACGTATCTGGAATGGTACTACAACGCAGCACCGCAGAGGGTAGATCGACTGGAGTCATATGCATCTATACTCGAACCCGCTGGCCTCGATGTGAGCCAGCTCAGACAGCAAGTAAATACACTCATCGCCCAATCTCAAGATGAAATACACCATAATCCCCGAACGACAGTTGTCCACGGTGACGCCCATCCAGGCAATTTCTTCTTCGACCCAAAATGTAAACGCACGACCATCATCGACGTGACGACATTACATTGCTCACTAGATGCAGACGGAAATCCAGCCGGCACGCCCGAACGAGACGTGGGGCATTTTCTGCATATGCTACGTCGAACGGGGGAGCAGTCTGGTATGGCCGAAGATGAGATAGAGCAATGTGCGCGAGTATTTGTTGAGAGTTATCGAGATAATGGAGGGAGAGTGGGTATACAGACTCTTAGATTACTGGCTGTATGTTCTGCTCTGTCATTTGTTGGGAATGCAGTCCAAAAGAATGGGAATGTGTTGAAGGAGATGAAGATTCTGGAGGATATGTTTGCATTAGAAAGTGGTAGTTAGAAAATATCTATTATCATTGTTGAGTATAGATCTCCATTCCGTATTAATATCTGATCTTCATCTGATTGGATGGCATATCGGCTATTTAAGCTCATTTAAAGATGAATCTCTTGGCACAAACAGGCTAAATGACACATTCTGACTAAATATTAGCGAGAAGAGAGAATGTCAGGATCAGTCAGAATGGTAAATCAACACGAGTCAGCACTATTCCTCTTTCAGAATATGGTCTACACTTTATCGTCTTGCAGAATCATCTGGATAGTTTGTATTTCTTGGAGTCGACTGGATTGGTGGGAAATGGCAGCCAAGGGAACTGTTGGATGAGACATTGCTGACAGAAAATAAGCTGAACATTGATAAGAATTACAATTGACGTTTTAAGAGGCTATGTTACACAGAATTGTAGATAAAAGGAGACTCAAAACGACGAAATATCAACATCAACAGCATTCAACTCAGTTTCGAGTATCAAAATGCATCTCACCAGACTCATCCAGTCCATCGCCCTCCTCGGAGGTGCCATTTCCGTCCACGCATGGAACAGAATCGACAAGGACAACGCAGTACGTCTCCATAACAACCATTCTCTATCCCATTAACCAGTATAGGCCCTCCTGGTCATCGACCACCAAGTCGGTCTCGCCCAGTTAGTCCGTGACTACAGCACAAATGACTTTCGCAACAACATGCTCGCCCACGCGGCCATTGGAAAGGTCTTTGGTCTGCCTACCGTCTTGACCACCTCTTCCGATCAAGGCCCAAACGGCCTCATGTTGAAGGAGATTATTGACATGCACCCGAATGCCACGTTTGTCCAGCGCCAGGGTGAAGTCAACGCGTGGGATAACGAAGCATTCCGTGCTGCTGTCAAGGCTACCGGAAAGAAGCAGTTGATTATCGGCGGTATTGTTACGGAAGTTTGTATGTCTCTCCCTCATCTCTCCTTTCTAAAGAATAGGGCTAATGAGAATATAGGCACGGCCTTCCTAGCCCTCTCGCTCATCGACGAAGGCTACGAAGTCTACGCCAACACCGAAGCCAGCGGAACCTTTGATCCCCGTCTGGCTGAAGATGCCAATCGTCGCATGGAGAAAGCTGGAGTTACACTCATGGGCATCTTTGGTATCTTTACCGACTTGATGCGGGATTGGAGAAATACGCCTGGGTTGACTGAGTTGCTGCCGGTTCTTGACAAGTGAGTTATTCTATATCATCCTGATGGGTAGATGCTAATGGTTAGGTATCAATTTGCGTACGGGTTGGTTGCTCGGCATCATGCTGGATCTATTCGGAATGGAACGTTGGCTGAAGTTGAGTTGTCCTTGATTTAAGGACGTTTAATTGATTGAGCATAGCAGGTGCTACATGTTGGTGGTTATGGGAGATGGTTCCATTTAGAGGAAGGCCAGAATGAATTATGCGTTCATGCAATATCAACGACAACCATTACAGTAAAAGAAGCAGGAAAAGCTTCCTGTTAGAATTGATATTATATTTTCTACAATATGTGATCTACGATAGATATCAAGAATGAGCTGTGTAATCAGATGGTCCATGGAAACCAACCAACGACTCACTGCGAATGCCCATTGAAAGATCGGACCATTTGATCAGTATCAAGTCACTTCCAATGGGGAGAATAATAAACATAATGATAATCCCGGGAAAGATGCCAGCCTTAAGCCTCCCCGACCACCATCAATCCATGCTCCCTGGGCACAATCCGGTTGGCCTCGAATTCAAGAGGGATTATGGAAGACTGATTCCAGAAGGAACTTTCCTGAGAAATATGTTTGATTTTGAGAAGCAAAAGAGTGATAGGCTTCTATATAAATAAAAACAAAGTATAGCAGACAACTTGGTGATCACCGATTACCAATTCCATACATTACATTCTTCCATCGACAAATATAAACGAATGACCAGATTCCAATTCCAATTCAAACCATATTAAAGGTGATAACCCGCCAGATAATCAATTATTCTGGATATGCAGTTGAACAACGCCTCAACACCTGGATAAGTTAGCATTTCCAAGTCAAAACAAAGTAGCAGGGGAGGTACCTAAAAGCTAGCGCTCAAAGAAGCAGAAGCTCCAGCATTAACGCTAACACTGGCATCAGCGCTGCCAGAAGCACTGGCCCCAGCACTAGCAGAGGAATCAGCGCTTGCAGACGCACTGCCCGAGGCTCCGCCGCTCGCACTACCACCTGCCCCGGCGTCAGCTCCGACACTTCCGCTGCCACTGGCTCCGAGACCAACACTGCCGCTTCCGTCGCCGTTGCTGGATGCGCTGCCGGATGCTTCAGCGGAGGCGCCGCCACCGGGGAGGCTGACGCTGGTTGAGGCGCTGACGCTGGTGGTGAAGCTGGGGGATGAGCCGGTGGTGGGGGTTCCGCTGATGGGGCTGACTCCTTCGTCGCTTCCGCTGTCTCCGCTGGCATCTCCGCTGGCATCCCCGCTGGCTCCGGCACCGATGTCGCCGCTGCCGCTGGCACTTCCTCCAAGACCAGCACTTCCGCTGGCAGATCCGCCGAGCCCTGCACTGCCGCTAGCTCCAGCGCCGGCAGCTCCAGATGCAGTTCCGCTAGCACCGCCGGTGGTAGTTCCGCTGGCTCCGGTGTCTCCGCTTCCAGATGCGCTCACTCCAGTGTCACCGCTGCCGCTGTCGCTACCTTCAGCGCTGCCACCAGCAGATCCTCCAAGACCGGCACTTCCACCAAGACCAGCAGATCCTCCAAGTCCAGCAGATCCGCTAGCAGAGGCACCGAGTCCGGCGCTTCCACTTGCACCTGCGCCAGCAGCACCAGAGGCAGTTCCGCTTGCACCACCAGAGGTAGTACCAGTAGCTCCAGTATCTCCGCTGCCAGAAGCACTCACACCAGTGTCACCACCGGCGCTACCACCAAGGCCGGCAGATCCTCCAAGACCAGCAGAACCACCAAGACCAGCACTTCCACTGCCGCTTCCGCTTCCACCGAGACCAAGTCCGAGTCCAGCGCTGCCACTGCCACCTAGGGAGGCACCGCCGCTAGCAGATCCGCCAAGGCCAGCGCTGCCACTGGCGCCCGCGCCGAGATCACCGCTGGCAGTACCAGTAGCACCGCCGGAGGTAGTTCCGCTCGCACCAGCCTCGCCTTCACCTTCGCCTTCGCCTTCGCCAGAGGCGCTTCCGGAGGCACTTCCACTGCCCGAGCCACCAAAGCCAAGAGCAGCACCGAGGTCACCCCATCCACCAGCGTCAGCGCCGGCAGAGCCACTAGCAGCAGCAGCACCGGAGCCAGTAGCGCTGGCACTTCCGCTGCCAGAGCCACCAAGGCCAAGACCAAGACCGAGGTCGCCGCCGGCACTTGCGGATCCGCTGGCATCGCCGCTGGCGCTGCCGCCGAGAGAACCGCCTAGGTCGGAGCTACCGCTGCCGGAGCCCCAGCCGAGGAAGGGGAGGAGGCAGGGGATGGGGATGGCGGAGGCGCTGAGGGCGAGGGCTGCCGCTGCGGAGGCTTGAGTGATTTTCATCTGACGGATTAGTATCTTCAACGGGATGTAGATGGAAGGGATGGGAAGTACCTTGAACGAAAGATAAGTATCAAACTTAGAACGAAAGAATAGAGTCAACAAAACGAATGGCACAGCCAGTAAGAAAGAACGGATAATAGAAACAGAAACGAAAGAACGATGCTGATGATGGACATAAACAACCAGCGACATACCATCCTTCTTATACCTCTCCTCCCTACCCATCCGTCTCTACCATCACGGACTTAAGTGCATGCTGAAAATAGATGAAACCATCGCTGTTCTACATTCCCCGATCGCCACAGCCAGTGTCAGTATAAAACTCGGATAGCAGCTGTCCGAGCTAGACGAAAGGTGGTGATCGACGTTCGTGCGTGAGATATAGTATGTGGGTTTCTGGGGAGAAGGTCCGTGAACCGTGGACAAGGCGTGAACGGTGGGTTTCACCGTGTTACACAGTCGAACTGGGAGATCGGGTGGATCGATCTAGTCTTGTGGTCTAGCTAGATGGACTGGTCTGGGTTGGTTAGTGAGGTATTTTCGAGAAGAATCATGAATTGTATTCTTGCGACTAGTTGGCATATTAGGTCTAACTGAGAGGATAGACTCGCAACAGTATTAGTGCATCTGAATAATAGATAGCCATAACAGCATACATTCAAATTGAACTGAGTAATGAATCAAGAATATGAAGCAACTAGCCAGAGTAGTATAGCCAGTTCTAATAAAAGTTAGCAGCAAAAATAAACTAAGCTTGTCACAATCACTCCATGCTGGTATCAATATAGACTAGCAAGGGCATCAAACGGAACGCTATTTTAGAATAAACACAAAAATAGAGATCTTATGGATCCTAGCCTGGGTAGGTTCGTCTAACCCCGAACCATGAATCGCGGGGTTTCAACCTGAGACAAACCCATTTTTGCGTCTTCTGAGACACCATCTATACCACACTCAGCTAGCCTATACCATAGTTTATTTAATATTCCGATCACATATTCTTCCATCCTATTCCATGAAACAGCTATCCCGACCTATCCATCCTCCCGCGCACAAAATCCACCAACTCGAAAAAACTCTTCTTGTAGAATCGCGCCTGAGTCGTGCGATTCACCACCTGCAGCCCGAATTGCGACTCATACGACCCGAACTCCCAATTATCGGCAAAGCTCCACGCCAGCGCACCCAGGACATGCACCCCGTCTTCGTGGATGGATTTGAGGATCTCCGACATGTAGGATAGGTAGTATACACTCCGCGGAGAATCATACAGCTGGTCAGATAATTCTAGTGCTGACTCGCCGGACACCGGAAAGCCAAATTCAGAGACGACGATGGGATGCCGGAATGTGTTCCACAGGTAGGAGAGGTATTCGCGGAGATAGGTCGGGGTGATGTAGACGTAGGTGTCGGAGCGATAGCCGATATTCCACCCGTGGATGTTGGTCGTCTCCTGGTGGACGCAATAGGGAAAGAGGGAATTGCCGCTCGACGCATCCTGAGCGCAGGCGTCAATCCCCTCGTCAGCCGGAGACACCACCGTCGCTGTGTAGGGATCGATCCCGAAAAAGTCCGCCGTGTTGTTCAGATACTCCAGTTCGCTCTGATTCAGCTTCCTCGCACCGGGCATCGTATCCAGCACAGACTGCGGATACTGCTCGCCGAGGAAGATGGGGTTGGCGAAAAAGCCCAGCTGCAGATCCTGAAACCGATTCGCGGCTTCAACGTGGCTAGCGTTGTGCGGATCCTTGGGGACCCCGAAGTTGTCGTTGAATTTGATTCCCATCTGTCCTTTTCCGTGGAGGATGTCGTGGTAGAAGTGGTAGACTTGGGCGTGGGCGTGCACGACGTTGTCGACGCCTTGGAAGTTGTACGAGTATAGCAGGGGCTCGTTGAACGTCACCCAGATCGGGACGCGGTCGCCATAATGCGTCAGGAGGATCTGGGCGTAGTTGACGAATGCGTCTACGAATGTTTCATTCTGGTATCCAGCATTGTTGTAGCCGATGTCTGGATGCGCTGAGCGATTGTCACTCGCAATAAACATCAACGGACTGTCAAAGTGCAACATCGTCACGACAGGCTGCATGCCAGCGTCCAACACCGTATTGATCAAGTCATCATAATGCGCCAGCCCCTGCTCATTCACCGGTGACCCCGGCAGCACAAACGGGAGAATCCGCGTCCACGGAATCGAGAAACTGTAGTACTCGACTCCCATCGCTGCCAGACGCTGAATATCCTGTTTGTACAAGAAGTAATTCTCGTTGGTCACGTAGTTGGTCGGTTGATCGCCTGTCGCCAGATTCTCGAGAAACGACGGCGATCTTCCTTCCAATCCTATCGCACCTTCGATCTGCGCTGCACTTCCAGCGACGCCAAAGACAAAGTCATCGGGAAAGCTATAACAGTCCGTAGGACCAAAGTAATCGCGCGGTGGAAGAACAAGCTCACTGCTCGGAACTGCCGTCGGACTGACAGTCGTCGAGTATAGCCCAGTTGTAGTATAGTTCTTCAGATCAGCATCCTGCCACATGGACGACCATGCTGCCTGGCCATATCGATCTGCCGTGTCTGTCGCGCTGATCACCGTCTGTCCGGGTAGCCAGTTTCCCCACGTCGATGTCGACAGACTCGTTGTTAGATGCGAGGTGGCATCGGTATAAGCTGGTCCGTAGGTTTTGGTCGCTGTTGGAGAGGGAATGGACTGTGCATATCTACATAATTAGTTATACTCAGACATGTGATAGGATAGTCGGTCCTTACCGGACAGTGTCATTCAGAGTGTAGGAGAATGGCTGGAACCGATAGCTTGGAGACGCTGTTTGCGAGCACTGCGTTGTATAGCCAGTGGTAGTAATGTATATTTCCTGTGCTGCAGTACTGGCAGCGAGTGCAAGCAAAAGAGTCCACATATTGCAGTCGGTATCTTGATGCTCTGCTACTCTTCGTTGGTGGCGATTATATATATCCCACGATGGTCAATGCAACAACCCCTCTTTAATCCTAACATTTCGGAATATATATTCAGCTCGATTAAACTTAATTCGATGCTACCCCTCTTTTGTTAATTTATTTAACCTTTCGGGATTTACTTTCAGTTTCTATACAGCAGACTCTCGACAAGCAGGCAGACCTGGCTTATGGGAATGCGCCCATACGCCCTGCATTATCCTTTATAATAGGGAAAAATTCACACAGAGCATCTATCCGTAGTAACGCAGACACAGTTCATCGAGAGATACTGCAATAATACTAGTATCAGATGAGCGCATTACCCCGCATTCCACTTGGGCATCCCAGCATCCCCGCATTTCGCAATCTGGGGAATTCCCGCCGGGTTATCCGAGTTTTGCAGTCTTGGTATGACCTCATTTAGCCTAATCACGAAATACAATGCAACGTAGATTCAAGACACGTGGGGTTTTATGGATTAAGGTAGTATTGATTAAAGTCAAAATCTTGATTTGTGGTGCGATCATACAGTGAATCCCGACATGAAAGCCAATACAATACAAGTTGGCAATGAATAACTCCGATAATTCTCCTGTCCTTCAGTCTTGTCGCCCCTGGATATGCTTCTTTACTTGCCATAGAGCGTCGTCAGGCGTACCTTTGGCTCCTCCGCTATGTCTTTGAGAATGCCGCAATGGGCATGAAGACCCTCTTTGACAGCCAGAACATGGCAAGTCACGTCAAGATACGTCAAGCCTAACTTAAACAACTAGTACGCTCTAAATGCAGGCACTAATCCGCTGTTTGATCAGCAACACAAGACAACCACGCATATATTTTCTCTTGCAGAAGCCTCTTGTTCTCTTTCTTCCTCTCTAGATACCGAATCATCTCTTTAGCTTCCTCCAACACACTTTTACCATCTCCTCGGTTTCTTTTCCAGAACAGCCTCATAAGCAATTTATGCTTCGTTCCCCCCGTAAACTCGGAAGATCTCGATAAAGACGGTAATGAACGTGCGCAAGATAAAGATCAAGATATGAAAACGCACGAGCAACCTTCTCATATTTTGGGATATCAGGAAGAAGCCAATGGCGACGGAGGATGTATTCACGCCCATAGTTTATGATTCTCCAGTTGATGGCTTCGTCCAGCTCGCGCGAATGCGTGACGACCTCCATCTTCTCAACATTCCGTAACCGGGTGAATGGCAAAAAGGCAATGTCGTAATCGCGAAGATCCATGTACGGTACACTTCTATTCGCTCGTCCTTTTTTACACCAGTCATTTTCGACGCCGGTGTGATGTAGACGTATTGTGACGTCTCTTAGGACCGGCATCTGATTCAGAAAATCCACAATCTTATGAGCCCTATACCAGACGAGGTGAACTTGAGTAGGATCTTTGGGACTTGGGGCATGGAGGATTATTGCTGTGTTCGCCTTGTGGTATGGAAAGTCCAGAAAACCGTAATGTACGGCCTGCCGCTCGGTGTCAAAGTGCCAAACGGCATCAAACCTTTTGCACATGAACATTGCCCAGAAATTTCTAAAGTACCGTGGTGAGATATGAATTTCCAAGGTGAGATTTGCATACAAGTGGTGTGATATCTCCTCGTATAGCTTTCGACTGGCGCATAGAATGTCCAACTTTGTCGACTTCAAGTACAACTTTGGCAGTCTTGGACTCCGCACTCCATAGGGGAGGTGATTTTCCCAAAGCTTGTCCCAAATGCAGAAACGAATCTCGGGTGGTAATTTGGCGAAATCACCCAGTTCTGATGGAGACTGCAGAGCCAGGGCTGATAAGATACTGATAAGATATCGATAAGATAAAGAGTAGATAGATAAGATGCACGAAAGTGGAGACTGGCGATAAGACTGGAGTAAGGAGAGACGAAGCAATGGACAAGCATTTAGATGACTCGCGGAGCCATTAATTAGGCAGATGTCCCAATCTGGATATACATAGGCAGTCTGTCGCCAAAAACGTCAGAATATGTGCATTCGATTCTATGCGCATTCCTATTTCAGCATGGATAGATAGCTCCTAGGCAGTAATGTCCAAATAAGCACTAATAATCCTACACTCGTATTATAAAGCTCAAAGGAATGCCGCCCTGCCTAAGAACCTGAATTGGCCAATCAGAAAAGCCAACTTCGGACATTTCGGCCTCGTGTCGATTCCAAATACCGACACTTGTCTATATATTGACATCGTCCTCTCTTAAATCAAAACTCTGACAACAAACCAATATGACTTCGCCCCAAATAACACTCTACCGCGGCCTCCCCGGCCACGGCACCTATACATGGTCTCCCTTTGTCAACAAACTCGAAGCACGCATGCGATTGGCCAATGTCTCGTATAACGCCACGGAAGGATCAGTCCTTCAATCCCCGCGAGGGAAGATTCCATATCTCACTGTCGACGAGAAAGGGACATCCAAGACGATTTCAGATTCAACACTCATCATCAACGAGCTAGTTGAAGATGGATTATTACCTGATTTGAACGCGCAACTCGATCCGAAAGACAAAATGCTTGATCTTGCGTTGAGAGCGTTATTGGAGGATCGGTATTACTTTCTACAGGTATTTTCCCTTCAATGGATATACGCATAGATAATTCTGACAAAATAGAGCCATGAAAAATGGGTTCACAATTACTACACCGTGCGCGACCATCTTTTCGCGTCATTTTCATATCCTCTCCGCATGATAATCGGGAATATGGTCTATCGGAAACAAACACAGATGCTCTACAACCAGGGAACAATGCGATTCTCCGACGGAGAGATCAAAGCGTTCAAGCAAGAGATTTGGAAAGATATCAACGATTTGCTCTTGTCGTCTAGAGCCAAGGTCGACGGTTATAGTCCGTTTTGGGCGTTGGGTGGAGAGAATCCGACAGAAGCTGATGCGACGCTTTATGGGTTTATTGTCGGTTCGCGTGTTTGTCCAGCGTGAGTATTCCATCTTGTTTCTGAGGAGAGGATGCTGATTTTGTAGGGCTCCCGAGTCGCAGTCTATTATCAATGGCTTTCCGGTTGTGGTGGAGTATGCGAAGCGTATTCACGATCGCTTTTTCCCGGATTATACGTGGGTATAGTCTTATCGAGATGAGGTAATTGTAATAGATAGAAGATCCAGTTCTTATGTATTATATTATTTGAATGAAGGCATCCGTGCCGTCATCCGGCGTAGATGCCTAATTTAGCTATATACCAGGCAGTAACATACGTCATTTCTACTATAGGTACTAGTATAGAGTGAACAACCATTTGATTTATTTCCTACATCTACCACATTCGTCTGTGGAGGGCATATTCCCATCTCGACTGACACTCCCAGTTTTACACCCGACCAGACACGACGTGCATCCCCTCCGGTTCGAATCTACTGGCATACGGATGAGGAATATAGTATTTCTCGACATTTGGGTTTGCCTACCAAAGAGGAATTTACACAGATGAGTTTGATACAACTTCCAAAGTTGACGTTTGTATGTACAATATCCACGATTCGACTACCCATCTGTGATACCTAACATCAACAGAATCTACCTAGCCTTCAAATACTCAACCACATTGGGACGACCCTCGATGGCCTTCTTCAGCACGACCAATGACTCGGGCAGGGCATCCTAAGATCGTCAGCATCACTATAATCAACTTGGAAAATACGCATACCTGTGCAATACCACCAGTGGCAATATCATTATCAATCGCCTGAAACACCGCAAAATCGGCATAGCTGATGCTGTTTCCAAGCAGATAGGGACCAGTCTTGTCCTTGGAGTAATAGTGGTCGATGTTCTTGTAAAAGGCCGGTACTGTCTCGGTTTTGTACTCGGGGAAGGGGTTGAAGAAGTTTCGCACCCAGTTTTCCTGCATTGTTAGATGAAGAGCAATATTCAAGGGAAGGCGACGTACTCTCCAGTCGATGTAGATGTCGGAAACGGCGTCAACCAGCCATTTGTCGTAGTTGGTTTCGCCGTCATACTGGCCGAGTTCGCGGGATAGGTAGCGGAGGATGGGCATGTGCTGGCGATATAATGAGCATAGGATCATATATATAGTAGAAGGCGACCAACCTGCGTCAAAATAATGCCTTTGTATTCCAGCGACGGCACAGAGCCAGTGACTGTCAGACCTTTTTCTTTCAGGTCGGCTTTGCTTTTGGCCCAGCTGTCATCGTAAGGATAGCGCTTGTCTTCGAAATCAATACCGGCATCGTGGAGAAAGAGGCTGGAAATATTAACAATCAAGCAGGACTATTACTCTGTAGAATACCCACCGAACGACCTCTCCACGACCGAGGTTCTTGATATCGAGATAGTGAAGAACGGGCTTGGCGGTCATTTCGGCGTATGTTGATGAACTAGTTGAAGATAGTGAGATAGAGGGGTATTTATGGTGGAAATGAGGGGTTATGAGGTAATGACCATCCCTGTCAGACTGTCAGTATATCTGATTGGTTGTCATCAATCGCCGATGCGGATCATTCTCGGTGTTTGGTCAGATAGATTGTTGGATGTTGTTTACTATAATTGGTGCGAAAGTGTCCGAATTGCATGACTGGGTCCATAAGTCTCCGATGGACAATATTTAAGAGACGGTTGGCTCTCACCAGTTACTACCATAGACCTCATTGTGATAGAAATGGAAGAATACTACGACCTCGGCGACTATCGCCGCTCAATCACCACCTCATCTCCTCAGGCTCAGACCTGGTTCGACCGCGGCCTCCTCTGGTCCTACTCATTCAACCATGAAGAAGGAAAACGCTGCTTCATTCGAGCCACAGAGGCCGATCCAAACTGCGCCATGGCATTCTGGGGTATCGCCTACGCCATCGGTCCGAATTACAACAAGGCTTGGTCCCGGTTTGACCCGCAAGATCTGAAAGCCAGTATCGAGACTGCCACTGCCGCGTTGAGTCGTGCTACTGAACTAGCAGAACAGGCGACTCCTGTTGAAAAGGCCGTCATTAAAGCACTCTCTGCGAGGTTCCCGGTAGGAGAGATACCGGATGATCTGGGGGTGTTGAACCTTGCCTACGCCGATGCCCTTCGTCCGGTATACCAAACCTATCCGAATGACTTGGAAGTCATCACGCTCTTCGTCGAAGCACTGATGTGCATCAGTCCTAGAGCGCTCTGGAGTCTAGAAACCGGAAAGCCAACCGGTCCTCACACCGTCGAAGCCCGTGAGATTCTCGAGTCCGCAATGGCAAAGCATACGGATGAACCAGAGAATCCAGCCTTCCCCCATCTGTATATCCATCTTATGGAAATGTCGCCATTCTCAGAACTGGCACTACCTGGCGCTGACCGGTTACGTCGTCTTGTCCCCGATGGCTCGCATATGCTGCACATGCCCACGCATATCGATATTGCGTGCGGCGATTACCGCCGTGCAGTCGACTCCAACCACGAAGCCATGGTGTCTGATGACAAGTACTTTGCGAGAGAGAAAGGATCGGTGATTTATACCATGTATCGCGCGCATAACGTCTACGCCAAGACGTACGCAGCCATCATGTCCGGTCGATCCAAGGATGCCATTTCCGCTGCAAAGAAGCTGTGGGATATTGTTGACGTCCCGCTGCTGTCGATACGCAGTCCCCCAATGGCAGACTGGGTTGAAAGTTTCCTGGGTGCATTGCCCCATGCGCTCGTTCGGTTTGGTCGGTGGGAGGAGATTCTCTCGCTTGAATTGCCGAGTGATAAGCAACTGTTCTGCTCAACGACAGCAATGATCCACTATGCGCGTGGCATTGCATTCAGCGTACTCGGGCGAGTTGACGAGGCTGATGCTGAATTGATCCACTTTGAAGCCGCCCGTGCTGCTGTCCCTGAAACACGTCTGAATAGCATTCCGACCAAGGAGAGCGACGTCCTCAACGTTGGAGGAGCCATGCTGAAAGGCGAACTGGAATACCGCAAAGGGAACTACGATATCGCATTCTCTTCTCTCCGAAAGGCAGTCGAGCTCGAAGACGCACTACCATACTCTGATCCCCATCCCTGGATGCAGCCCGTTCGACATGCTCTCGGTGCGCTTCTCCTTGAACAAGGCCACGTAACCGAGGCAGAGACGGTTTACCGCGAAGATCTCGGACTGAGTAAAACGTTTCCGCGACGAAAGGCTCGACCGAATAATGTTTGGGGTTTGCATGGGCTGTACGAGTGTTTGGTGCGTGTTGGTAAGGAAGAGGAGGCGCTTTTGATTCAGATGCAGCGGGATATCGCGATGGCTTGTGCTGACGTGGCCATTGCTGCTTCGTGCTATTGTCGACTGTCTGTGACGAAATCGACTTGCTGCAGGAATTAACAGTATAATTGGGCAAAATTTCTCTCCTCTCATTGTTATTATCTATTATAGCCTTGCTCTCGTGTAGATCGTCGAGTCTTGCGGTTATACTGTATATATATAGTGCAGACCCTCAGTGTGATCTGAATAGACCCACAAGACACACACAACATTTTAATCACTTAATTTCTTATGTAGTTGGCAGTGATATAATAATCTTATTAGTCTATCCTATCTCTCTCTCTCTCTGTCTGAGTCTTGCATATATAGCCGCTGTAGAGTTTTCACGTCAATGAGCTCTTAATACGGCACAGTGCCGACTCAGCCGCTTATATGTAGTAAATACTAGATAGAATAGAATAGAAATTAATGCTATCAATTATGATTGACATTTTGAGATCAAACACCCAATTATATTGAATATGATTTGATCTAAGGACACTGAGGCTGAGGCCAGCATCGAGCTGAAAACTAAGTGATGATCTTAACGTCAGTAAAACTCTTTCGGTAACGATCTACTGGAGATTTTCAATAGTCCCAAGCTGAAAGGGAGAAAACGTTTCTGTCAGGATATATTTTCGGTTGTACAAAGGATGAAGAAGTCTATGACCTTATGATTTCACTCACAAGACAATTTAAGAGATACCTATTAGCTTGCTCTTTAATCATATATAAATATATCCTAATCTTTAAAGCAAAGTTGAACATTCCTATAGTAAACAACACTTTTGTACATCCAAATGAATATGAATAATATGCAGCACAGCTGCATACAGTGTTATCTTGATTATCTCCGATTTAAGTAATGCAATATGAGCTTATCTTTTAATATTCCCTGTATAACTCTGGTGCCCACCTAATGAAGATGCCGACTAGCATATTTTTCCACTGCTGCCGCAAGAAGGCCACGAATATTGATGAACTCCGGGATAGTGCTTGGAGCTGCTGTAGGTTCCAACAAGGAAGGGACCTTGCCAGCTTCTTACAGCCATTGCTTGCACTTTAGGGGAATATGGAATTCAGAAATCGCTTACTGTACGTTTATATACTAATCAGGATAGTAATTCCGGTTGAAGCTGTTTCATGTGATCGAGATGACTACCGCGGTGTCGAGGTAACCACCATTCAATTATTCTAGCATTTGATTGCGAGTACATTTCTACCATGAGAATATATGATGCAATATGCAAAGAAACCATCTTCTGAGATACAGATAGAGTGTCATTAACTTGCCAAGATAACCGATCGCTCTCGGCATAGATTGCTTGTCTATCATGAGCATTCATGCTGACAAGCCAATCGACCAAAAAGGCGAACACCCGATGGATCTTCAGGGATGACTATTTCAACTAAGAAACAGCCCTGAACATGGTTCACTCCGAGATTATGTGAGGTTGTTCCATGGATACACGTTGATCGGCATACCCCGCACTGCCCCTGAACGTGTCTGATAACCACGGGTGTCCTCACCCCCCAGGTCCGATTAAGTTAATGTTTACGATGAGAATCTAGGAGACAAGAGATTTCGACTACGTTTAGTTGTCTCAGAAAATAATCATAAATGGGTATGAATTGATTTATATATTCATCGCGATCATATCAACAGAGGTAGAAGAAAGCCTCTAGTACTGACGGGCGATAGCCTCCTCAGCGTCCTTCTTGGCGCGGTGCTCAGCCTTAGCACGGTCAATAGCGTTCAGGCCCTTGGTCTCGAACAGGTGGGTGACGGCGGCGGTAGCGAGACCGACACCGATCTCCTTGGCCTTGGCGTGGTCGGAAGGCTTGCCTGTAGATGCATTAGATGATGATATGGACAGTCAAGTATGAGGATCGTACCGTTGGCAGCCTGGTGCTCCTGGAACTTCTTCATGGCCTCGTAGGCGGCAGCTCCACCGATGGCATCGTGGGAGAGGTGACCCTCGTGGCCCTGAGCCTCGTTGACAGTCTTGTGGTGCTGGGCGTTCTCGTGGTCGTCACCTGGTCAAATTAGTATTGATTCAGAAGATGGGAAGGAAGGTGCAAGACATACCGAACCAAGTCATTTTGAATAGATGTGTTGGGGGTTGGGAGTGTTTAGAAAAGAAAAGTGTTTGTTTGTGGATGGAAAACAGAGCCAGGAGGGGAATGGAGGGGTATTTATGTCCTTTCTCAGCCCTTCAGTTCCCGTCCCTCATGCTGGAACCAGCATGATCAGCGGTGAGCTGAGCTGACTCTCAGCTGAGACTCTCATCCGTTATTGCGATTATGCAATTCCGAGACACGTGTACGCTTGCTGATAGGCTGGCCCTGTTGAGATTATCGCCCTGTGGATGAAGAGCTGAGGTTGCGATGGTGGATCGGCGGGGGGCTGTGGCGCTGTGATTTGATGCTTGGTTAATATCTGTGTAGGGCACGCCCCACGGTGTGGAGGCCATGATGTCAGGGATCTGGATAGGGGAGGGGAGGGAGAGATGCAATGAGGGGCAGCGGAGCTGAGCCACCGGAGAGTTTCGTCTAGTCGTGGCTATTTGCGTTGCTAGATGATCGTTATAAATAAATGTGGATTTTGATACTTGTTCCCATGTGAGAGGCCCCGTATCGTAGAATGAGAACGTATTCCATCGAACAGTTGGTATCTCAGTGCGTCATTAATTAGTCCAGACGTTGCACATTGATTCCTGATGTTGCTGACCGAGTACTATCAATTGCGTCTTATTCCTATCTTATGTCTGACAGGTCTGCGTATGCACCAGGGATATTGCAGCGATAAACAGCACAGAAATTGACTCTACATGATGCGTCAAGATACATACACAGATGCATATCTGCCTAGTTAATAATCTTCATGAAATGCATTATTTTTGTTTTTCCTTTTCGATCTTGGCGGAAGTCTTGGCTGGGGCTTGGCGTCGGCGTTCTCCTGGGCTAACCGCATCCAGACTAGCGCGGGGCATCCATCCAAATCACATGATGTCAAAATCGACACGAAAAAAGCACGCCTTGGACTTTTGAACTCTCCGTTCGCCACCGTCTCACTGCTGCTCCACAGATACAATGTCGATCAAACTCGGTGTGCTGTCGGACTTCAAACAGTCACGATATGTGATTCACTTATCGACAGGCAAGCGCCTGGTGCTGTTCCGCCTGCCGTCCATCGACCCGTCGAGATCGAAAGCTAACGAGACCGATGACGGATGGTCGTATTTTGCCATGGAGGCGGAATGTCCTCACGCCGGTGGCCCCATGGCTGACTCCTCGGTCGATATTGAAGATTCTGCTTACGTCGTCTCGTGTCCTTGGCATGCGTACGATTTCAACGTAGAGACGGGCGAGTCCAGCGTCGGGATCACCGCGTGCACTTTCCCGGTTGATGTTCGGGGCGAGTTTGTGACGCTGGGATATCCGGCTGAAGATGTCGGACTGGTCAAGTTGGAGCCTGTGAGTGAAAAGGTCAAGTTGAAGAATCAGCGAGCAGAGAATCCTGTGCCTACTCCAGGAGACCCCGGAGTCGCTCGATATCTCGACGATAATGCGACGGTGTGTGACTGGGCTGTTCACATCTTGAACACGCCTCATCCAGAACACAAGATCGAGTTGACTACTCACCTATTCTCTACATTCACGAGCAGGGAGGCTTCATCCTCTCCGATGGAGCTTGGACGAGGTACCGTTAGCCCACCAGCTCAGCCTCCTCGCGAAGGATTGACCGAGGTCAAACCCCAATACATGCCTAGACCTGGGAAGGGAGGAACACTGAAGAGTAGGATTGCAATGCTTCATGCCCTCGCCAATATCGAGTTGTGGGCCATTGATCTTGCAATTGACATTTGTGCGAGATTCTCAACATTCCGGACAGACGGACACGGCAGGGAGTTACCACGAACCTTCTTCCACGACTGGTTAAAGGTAGCCGCTGATGAAGCGAAACACTTTTCTATCCTCCGAGCGAGAATCGAAGAAATGGGCTCTCATTTCGGCTCTCTCCCTGTCCACCACGGTCTCTGGCTGTCGGCCACTGAAACGGCACACGATATCCGATCGAGAATCAGTATAATTGCGCTCGTGCATGAGGCTCGAGGTCTCGACGTTAATCCCATGACAATCGAGAAATTCCGCAAAGCCGGCGACCCCGAAAGTGTTGCAGTCTTGGAGGTTATTCACAATGACGAGATCACACATGTCACAACCGGCCATCGATGGCTTACGTGGATTTGCGAGCAAGAAGGCACCGACCCGGTGCACGTCTTCCGGACAAACGTTTCCAAGCATTTCCGCGGCCCTATTCGAGGACCTTTCAACGAGGAAGCTCGATTGCAGGCTGGTATGGATAAACGATACTACGAGAATGCCGTAGGGGCAGTGGGTGCATAGAACAACGAACTGTCGTTGGGCATATTCACTGCTCAGCTGTACACATGATCGAATCCGAATCGTGGTTCCCGACCGACATACACGTTCTCCGTTACGTCTACTAGCACAGCTCAATAGACATGGGCAGTGGCCTACACCAATGTAGCACCGGTGACGACTTCGTGCGACCTATTGCAGAGAAACGTTTCGCAAAGCCTTCCACGATAGCCACCAATCGTATTGCAAGTCTCGATTTGACGGAAGGATAAACTTGCACGTTCAACTGCCCGACGACCAGCCTTCTGTCACGCGTATGATGTCGCCCGTGGTGGCATGTTACTATGTTGGGCGTCGTCCCTCCAGACCCACAGAACTAAGCCACGCCGGCCCTACGGAATAGCGCCACGATTGCCCGGAAATGCAGGGACTCGTCGCTTAGTCGCGGACTTGCGGTTTCCACACCGTGACCACGGAGTACAACCCGGAAAATCTCAAAGAATCCATTAGAATAGTCGATAACAAAATCATATTGCACCAAATTTCAATTCAACAATAATCCTTAGTCGCACTGTTTGAACTAGTCAATGAAAATGCATTGCTCAACAAAAGAATGAAAACAATGAAATGTCAATTTGTTATGAACGCGCCATAAAAGCAAAACAATATGTCGAATCAAATAGAAGAAGAAAAGGAAAGTCCATTGCAGCAGCAACTGCGACAATGTCAGTGGTTGGAAGCCTTCTTATCTCTTAATAAGAGAAAGAGCAGTGGAATGAATAGGTCGAATACGATGGATAGACGATTTGGAAGACAGAACGGTTCTCCCGTTTTGAGACGTTGAAGTCTCGCTGCCATCGGAGTCGCAGTATGTTGTTTCCTTGCCAGCGAAGCACAACAAATTCGACCCATATATATCCATCACACACGGTCCCCATCGATAATCGGTCCCATCAATAGCTCAAGGAGCTGGAAGAAGTTAGTAATGAAAAAAGGAGAGAGGGGGAGGGGATTATCGCCACATACCCATTGCTCGAGTCTCGCCTCGTTATTCCTCATTGTTCTGAACTTATCGTCCAATCGCTCTGTCACATCGTCAGCTTAGTTTCGCCTCAAAAGGGAGTGTTACCTACCTGTGGTGCAGTACAGGACATCTTCGAGATCAGGGTCGTCACTGAGACCCGCAAGGAACTTGTCGGCTTCCGGATCGTTGCCGATCTGACTGATCTGAAAGCGAACCACTTCTTTTCGTCAGAAAAAACCACATCGACCATCATGGATATGACGTACCATTCGGATGATATTCATGCTGCCTGAGAACTCTTCCACACTCCAAAATCGCGTCTTTGAGTGTGTCGCTCCTTTCTGGAGTCCCTCGAGGCCCGGCAGGACAGCCATCCGTGATGATGGAGACAAGTACTGGGCGCTGCAAACCGTCGCCATTGAGCGGCGCGTAAACGGCGTCCTCAAGAACCCTCCTTCTCAAGTTGGTGCCGATTTCCGTCCATCCGTGGAAGGGCACACCGCCCATGATGGCTTCGATTGTGTCAAGTGACGGTCGCGTCATCTCGGGGGTGGTTGGCTCGTTGATAAAGCGCAGCTCGATGCCTTCTCCGTCTGGAACGATTCGAGTAGTGATGTTGGTGATTCGCTGGACGAAATCTCTCTGGTGTTGTATCCGTTGGCCTGATTTCATCGATCCACTGTCATCTGCGTCAATCGAAGTGTCAGTGAGGTTCGATTATATTTCCCCAGGAGGAAGGTTCATACCGCAGTACAGGACGGGCTGGTAAAGAGCCACCCGGGTCAGGTCTTTTGTATCCAATGTGTTATCCGGCTCCTTCTTCAATTTTACAGCCTTTTCGACGACAGTTTTCAAGAAGGGATGTTCCGGAGGGAAGAAACGATCCAAGTGGCTATCGTTTATGAACTTCGTCATATCCTCGAGGAGCTCCTCCTTTTCCTTCTGTTCAAGGATGGCCTAAAAAGCCAGTAAGTTACATAATGCCTAGCGGTGATAATTTAGACTGTCAACCTACCTCTGAGAGTTTATCGTCCGGCTTTCCAGTCATACCGAAGCGTCGTTTGATGGCATCTTGAGCCACCACGCCAACAGTCGCAACTCCAACACAAACAGCAGCAGCACCGTGGATGCACATATTGGCCCAATACACCACGGAAATGAGGAAAGCAAGTATCTTGCCAACCTCGAGTATGCGGGTAGTGTTGCGCTGTTTCCGCGGTCGCATCGCCTGGAGGAGCTTTCGCTGGCGCTTATCCTCCGCAATATCTCGTGCAGACTGCCTGTTGATCTTTTCGTCAGGATCGGCTCCATGATCGACAAGCTCGCTGATGATTTCAGGGGACAGGCGATTTTTGACTGCGCTCAACAATGGCGTCGAGCCTCTGTCGCCGGGGACGGGGGATGGCTTCGCAGGGTTGGCGCCTTTGTCCAGTAGAATTTGGATAATGCGACCATGATTCTTCCTCGTTCTCGCAGCGGCGACCCAGAGAGGAGGTCGTGCTCCTTCAGTACCGTTGGGATCGGCTTCGTGCTGGAGAAGCAACTTGACAGTTTCGACATGGCCGTGCCAGACGGCGACACCGAGGGGAGTGAGACTGCTTTTCGGGTCGAGAAAATCGATTTCACTGCGATCAGCTCGTTCGAGGTCTGTCGCAGAGAGGGTGCCGTTTCGCGCGAGTTGGTAGATAGTCTCCATGATGGATCGATCGCTGGTGAGTTGCTTGTTTTCCTCTAGATTCCATGATCTCTCTCGCAGATATATCTGGTGTAGGAAGGACAGCTCATGGCATGAGGCTCATCTCATCCACTATCTTCTACCGCACTCGAACATCTCATCTCGTCTCGCTTCATCTTTGCCCAACTTACCAAGTCGGTCAGGACAGCACGGTGTATCGAGCTGAATGGGAAATTGTTGTTTTCGTTTGGTCCATCTCACGCCATCCTTCAGATATTTCGGTGAAGAGGCTAGTGGTGCTCGCTTCGCCCACGCCAACCCCTCTTTTCGCAGCCTCGTTCGGCGTGATGCCTGAGAGGAGCTGTGCATCTGGTAACTACTACTAGCCAGCATGTCCGCCCTGCAAGTGCCATCAGTGGGGCCAACCAAGTGAACATCATGAATTGACCTTGGATAACTCTAAATAAACCAATTCTGGAGTCACTACACAGTACTACCAGCCGAAACCCAATAATACCCTCCCAAAGTGATTCCAACTCTGCCCGAACATATGGAGTGTTGGATGGCTTTTCTCTGTTGTTGCGGTTTTGATATGACACGTCACATCATGGATGAAGTTTGACATGCAGCCTCGTCACATACATGAATCTGTTGCCCAATTTTGGGGTATTTCTCTCGGAAAAAACTGCACTGGCAGTCTGACACAGAAAATTTCTTCTACTCTATTTTGCTACTATCTTGTGACGAAGAAGAAAAGAAACTACGCCAACTATGACACTTGCAGAACCTTCGATATTACCCCGCCAGGAGGACCTTTCGGTCGGTAATTCGGACGCAGCTCAGGATCTATACGGGCTAGGCGTCCGCGTGGGATTCTATCTCCAAGCGCTAGGTATGATTCTTTACAACTACAGCGACAAGGAAGACTATGGCAAGGGTCTGAAGATAGCCTCGGGTAGCATCACCCTTTCCCTTTTGGCATCGTGGTATGTATTTGCCGCCCAAGGATTGTTTAGTCCGAGTGAGGCTATTATGGTGCTGCTTATCGTGATGAGTTTGTCTCTTCCCGCAAAGGTGACCCTGTTAAACCCACGGAATGTCGTCGGTGAAATGATCGGCCTGATAACCCTGGTCCTGGTTGAGCTGGGAACTTGTGCTGCCTTACTGTGGACATTCACCCGTCTAATCCATACCCTCCCTCGACTGCAGACTCCCAATATCGTTTTTTTCTTCGCTCCGGTGTCTATCACTGGCTGGTTCCAGTACGTCTCATTGGTTGTTTGCATAGTTGATGCCATATCTTCCCTACAGTATGTGTACAAGGTGGCGCTCATCTTCGGTAAATCCTGGCGATGGTACCGCGAAAATCATGCAGAAATCAACAAGGAAGGAAAAGGCAAGATCGCTGAAACAAACGAATGGGAGGAGTATCTAGAGGAGATAGTTGAAACAATCGGTTGGGAGAGCCATCGAAAGGAGATCGCGACACTAATCTGGCTGGCATGGATTCTGGTAATCATCGCCGTTGAAACAACCATCCACTGGAATCATTTATCGCCACTAAACAATTTCCAGTCACCCGGACAACTGATACCCCTGGTCGCAGGTATTGTCATCTTCATCGACAGTGTCTTTGTTGCGGGGCCCAACATACTCGCCCACGTCGAAGAACAGTTTCGGAAAATCCCTGACCGTTGGGCTCTCGTTCGCGCCTTGTTTGATCAACTATTTCAGTGGCTCAGACTTAGGATCTACGATTCTGTCCGGGAGTGGGTGAAAAAGCAACGATTCTTTACCCAACGAAGGACCGAAGAAGTTGCGGAGGGGTTGCAAGTTTGAATGTCGATTACCCCGCTGTTTCGGCGGTGTGAGATGCTCAGTCAATCATTGATGCTGCATTATGCACGAGTATGTCATATTGCACAATCTTGAAACAAGCCTAGCTAACCGAAATCCCCAGAATACCGAACTGTCAAGTTTCCATTTGCCCTATGACCCTCCTCCTTTCTCGAAACGAAAGCTGTTGAACTAAACATCTTCGTCAGTATCAGATCTTACCCGGTCAACCAATACATACCCTGGCTTGCTTGTTTCCGAAGTGACGTTCGATGGAAATCTCTGACGTGTCAAGGTGGCCCATTTCTTTGTCTTCCTCTGCGATTTCCTCACAGTTCATGCGAAACTCCATCAGATTGTTCATCCTCCCGCCCAACGTTGTCATCACAATTCGCACCCCACCTTTATTTTTCTTATCGCGCACAATGCGCGGAAAGCAGAATTCTTGTAGATGATTGGTCAAACGAACAGATTTCTGAACAACATCCCACAGCACCCACCGCTCTTTTGAAGATTGCGGCCACCCTGGCGGACGTCGATGGCGAAAGACATACAACGGATTGTTGTTAACGTCGGGCGTAGGCGCATAGGCAGGAAAAATGTCAAATGTTGTATCGAGTCCTTCCTTTCCCAACCGCACCCAGCCGTACTCATCGTCTGGGATGAAGCGGAGATAGAGACCCTCCGGGGGTGCCTTGCTGTCGCAGACTCTGAGTGATTGGTTCTCATACACTGAACTAGTCCATTTGAAGATCTGCTGGAGAACTCTCGTATTCAAACGGGCACCTCTGCTTCCTGCTCCTTCCTTCCTCGGCGCGTTGTTGCTGGAGGTGCTTGCTTAGCATGATTATTTCGATCCCATGGTCGAGTGACTCACTGGATAGCAACAACTGTTTCGTGTCCTTTGTAAGGCATGAAAACAGGGGAACCACTAAGGCCCTTCTCCGTGGTGATATCGTATGTCAACCTTTCATTCCCGGACCCCTTGCACTTCCCATTACTTGTGTCCAGGTTGCCGGGTTCTGAACCTGCCCGGTACCCACACATCTCCAGGCTTGCATTCTGCAGATCAACGTGACCAAGTTTCAGCGCAAACCCAAACCCACGTGAAGGCACATCATTGGGCTTTAGAGCCAGGATAACGCCATAGTCGTTTTCTAGATTCGCCGAGTCCGGGAATTTTTGATACTCGGGACACACGTGCGTGCGCAGATCTTGCATGCTCGGCTGTGGCAGATCAGCAGGCAACTGCTCGATCCTCAAATCCTGGGACGGATTGCCTTTCGGGTCAATCAAGTTATGACCAGCCGTCAGGATGACATGGAACTTTACGTCGGGAATGTTGATATAGAAGCCCGTTCCGAAGTTCAGTTGCCCTACCACGTGTTAAATTGCAAATGGAATCAACGACCATTCGAGGGGAAGCAAACCTTGCTGGATGAATTTCAATTTGACAACCCATTTCTCGCGACTTTGGACGTGGGAGAATCGCAGACCGCCTGTTTCTTCGGGCTCGATGTGCTTGTCCCACGCGATATCGTAGAACGCAGGGTCCAAGGTGAAGTGTTCAGCCATGGTTGTCAGCTTAGGGGTGCAACAGTGCCACGTTGTGTGAGGAAGAAAAATCTGGAACACACTCCTTCCAATGGGCAGGTGACGGCTCTTTTATCCCTGATCTTAAGTGTCATCTGATAACTTTGAATCCGATCAATCCGTGATCTACATCGACGAGTGAACCTCGTGCCTGATTCTGGAGAGATGGGTATGACAGCAATGCATTAGTTTCTGCTATGTGTTTCAAAAAGCAATTGTGGGGACGTGATATCAAGCATGTTGGCGTGGCTATGTTGGCTCGGCAGTTGATATCGGACATGCTAAATGGTTTTGCGAGATTATAAGAAGCCAGTCCTCTGACCGAGCAAGCAATCTCTCACCAATCCACCGCAATCGAATATCTTTACCAGGCAAAATGGATATTACTCTTCACGATCTCGCTCTCTACTTCACGGCGGCCACCGGAGCTATGCCGCCTGACGGCTCCGGAATGTATCTCGTCTCCGAGGAAGACGGAGACTTGATCGAGAAGTTGTGGACGGGACATGAAGTCCGCGAGCAGGTCTTTATCGCTGCGGATGTCAAGGAGTCTACTCCAGCTCTCTATCTGCTTGACGAGGATAGAGTAAGCAGATACAACGATCCATCTTCCATTGGACAGGTGCTTATGCCTCCAGCGACGGATCTTCTGCCTTGACGCAGAGCATAACCTTCAATGCTACGAGTACGACGCAGATGAAGAAGAATGGAATTTCGTCCTGCTTCAGGATGGCGAGTCTATTCCTGTTCACCAGAAGAGTCGGTTGAGTGGTTGTTTACTGGAACACACCCAGATTGTCGTCTTCCAGGATCCATCGGGCCGGCTTCGAGGAATCCGAGTTCAAACCGGTGGAGAGGTTGAGTCCCTCGCCCCAACTCCCGTCTCCTCTTCGTCGACCATTCCCCACACGGCGTTTGTCGGGGATGATGAGAGTCTCCATCTGCTTTACCTTGACTCGAATAATCAGGTCCATCATCTCACATTGTCTGGCGACCAATGGATAGGTTCGTCACCAGCATCCGAATCGAAGACATTTACTAATATCAGCAGATACAATCATCCCAGGCCCAGGCTTCACCACAGATAGAATTACCAAACTAATGGTAGTCGGAAATGATGAAAACGCCCTCAATATCCTTGCCCTCTCCTCGACCGGACAGGTCCTCTGGATCAACCCACAGGGCCAGAAGGCGGTACTCGGAAAGGTTGAACGAGAGAGGTTTGTGGCTGCTTCGAGCGAAGAATGTGCGGTTCAGTTCCTTGTCACGATGTCTAAGATGCTTGGGAAGACGTTGGGGGGAAAGAGAAGAAGGCAAAATAGGGGGTGGCTTTCATTACTGTCCGGTTTATGTTCATATCCTAACGAATTCCACTTGCACGGCCGAAAAGAATCTTCCAGGGTTGGACAGTTTGATATTCACTGTAACGCTATCTAAAAATACCTAATCAGCAATCAAGTGGCTTTGAGAAGCGTCCGACCGTTGATCTTAGAACCCATTGCTCTCCATCCACTCCAAATAGCCAGACTTCAACTCCTCATCATCTCCATCCCAGTAAAACGTCCAGCCCACGACATATCGCCCAGGACAAAGCGAATTCTCTGGATCATCCTCGACCGACACCTGTCCCGGCACATAATCCAGAAACTCAATCCAACAATTCCCCCGACGAAATCCGTCCGGCATGAACTCGCACAGCCGATCCGCCTGCTCCTTGGACTCGACTCTGTATGCCACACCGTACGTGGACCTGTCGTCCAAGGCATGGACCAGAGCGGGAATATCCCCCCACAGCTTGATCTCGTAGCCGGTCATCTTCACTGGCCGGAAGGCTGGCAGTCGATCATAGGGTAGATTGAGGATGTCTGCTAGTTTGAATGTGTCCAGCAAGGGGCCGTAGAGGAAGTAGTAGCTGTCGTCGCAGGTGTATCCGGGGAGGTTTGGATTGGGCACGCATAGACTGGGTTCGTTGTCGTTGATGGGCTCTGCAGCAGCCGATTGGAACTTGCGCACGATGAGAGGGACTTTGCCGGGCATTATTATACTGGTATTCGTGGAAAAGATTGAATATTGAGGGTTGAAGTCGGAGTCAAAACTGAAGATGGATGGTTTCTTTTTCTCCCAACAAGGGACAGACAGATGCAGCAATGATGGATGATGCCAAGATGATGAGTTTATGCAGACAATGCTACTCTTAAAGACAATGACGTAAGCGATAGGAGCTTCCAATCAATGCTGCCTCAGTTACCTCAGCCGCTACACATGACATATTATATAAGTCCCAGATATAGCACTTCTCAATTAATATTTTATGCTGCCATGGCCGTATATAACTGATGAAGAACACATTTTGATGCTGTTTATATTTCGACTGTTGACGCAGCCAATCAAGTCATTCGATTCCCTATACTTTGTGCTGAAAACGGTTAGCGTCGCCGAAGTATCAAATAGAGCAAGTCAACTGACGATCTTCAATTTTCTCTACTCGCAGTCTGTCCAAAATATTTGGCAGAGGGACTCATCTCGATGGATGGATTTTCTAAAACCAGCTGACTATGTGAAAAATAAAATCCTTGCACAGTCCAAAGCACAGTTCGTCCGGATGATTTTATCCAAGATAACAATTACTGGCCTACGACAGCCGTGGAGGCACGATTGGAACGTGCATGGGGGTGGTCTATGGTGGTTTATATTGTAATTAGTATTAACGTAATCCGACATCTCCAGTAAATCACATACTAAACCAGCCGTGATGCTGCGCCAAATCCGCCGTCAATCTCTCTTCTGGCTGATATCGAAGTATCAATCCCAGCAGGTCCGCAAACATCGTCACCTCCTCTGCCGATATCATCCGTCGGACTTCTTTTGGAATCATCCCCGTCCGCGACTCGATATAAACCAATCCATGGTCGAGCATTTCTTCGATCGAGCGCGGTTCGTGTGGCTCTGCGGGTTCATCGAGGGCTTCAAAGGCTTTCACTGCGCGGTTGTTGGGGGATGGATGGTCGTCGAAGTAATCTACTCGCGTTGACCATGTACTTGTCCACCATGGTTCAGGGAGGATGCCGAGTAGCATCACCATATGGTATAGGTGATCATCGCGATCATCGTCGAAGAGATCGAATAGCTTCCTCCCCGTCCGGATGGCAAAGAGAGTACACCCCAACGCCCAGAGGTCACTTCCTATCCCGGTCTGCCCGTCCAAGATGAGTTCAGGCGAGTGGTAATTCTGCGGGATATCAAGATCGTCCGGGGGAAGAGAGACATGGTATGATTTTCCAAAATCGATAATATAGATTTCGTCGGAGAGATAGCGGTGATGGACAGATTGGAAGTCGACGGGATGCACGAGGTACGGTGGTGCGCTGGGATGGGATGGTTTCTCGCCGGTGCTGTAACTACGTTGACTGTTTTTGGTTGTCCGAGGATTTGTATAACTTCGTCTTCTGGGAGTCCGTCAAGACCGGATACGCGCAGGAGGATATTCGACGGTGTGAAATCTATACTGTCAGACATTTCACATCCACCAAACAATCGGAAAACTCACCACCATGACAGACCCCAAACCGATGCAACGCCGCCATCGCCTTCACAGCATTCAACCCCACCCTCCTCAACACCCGATCCGGCTCCTCAAACTCCTGCAGAATACACGACACCTTGGGCCCAGCAACGGGATACACAAAGCAGAAGTGACTCCCATTCGGCCCCGTCACCTGGAACTGATCGAGCGGAAGACAAATCGAGTCGTTCTCCGCGCCCACCTCTCGGATCCGATTCACCCGCAGCTCGGGACACTCCCAGTCTGAGAAATCGGCCATGAAAATCTTCAGCGCAACGTATGTCGGGATAGTGCTGGTGAGGACGCGACACAGCCAGATGTTGGCGAAGCGCCCGTTGCCGAGTTTGTGGATAATGCGGTATTGGTTCTTCTCGCCGAGGGTGGCGCCGACATGGAGGGGGTGGTGGCCGCCTCGTTCGTAGTCCCATATTCTTTCTAATCCGAAGGGAGGGCCATCCAGGTGGAGGGATTGGCGGGGGTGAGTGGTTGATTTTGTGCGGCGGTGCGTTGGGACGGCGATGATGGAGTAGCGTTGGAGCTTGGCCAGTTCGACTGTATAGATGGGATGAAGATGGAAGAGTCAGGGGTAGGGTATGTTGATATATAAAAGAAATGAAAATCTTTCAGTTATTGATCAACATGTATTAACGATGGATCAGAATGATATTTCGTCGAGGCGAGGCTACTCGATGCATCATATTCTCTCATGGCGTGCACTATTATGACAGATGCAGATCAACTGCCCCGGATGTCATATCCTGACAGTTCTGATCTGCATTATTACGTTTATCGTGCTTTGTTTCCACGTTATCCCACTTGATACATCTAGAAGGCAACCACCAAGGCAGCCAATTCATGCAGGACGATGCAATTCATTGACTGGGATTTGATAACCCACCTAAATAATATCCGCAGACAGCCTCCCCCGCAGAAACCTCCATCCCCATAAGGAGTCGATGACCAGGATCTCGACAAAGGAGAATACCAAACTGCCGCCGAATACGAGGCTGTGATAGGTCCAGGCGTTGGATGCGTTGAGATGCACAACTTGGCAGACGATGGCCCAAGGGAGGACGTAGAGGAGGTTGGAGATGAGGGATTGCGCGAGATACCACGATGGACGGGTGGCCAGGAGGATGGTTGCGAGTTGCGTGGAGATGGCGTACATGAGATAGCACCTGTCTGGTTAGAGTACATAAGATAATATGTAGGTTGATACTCACCAGTCTATCGTTCTCCACATATGCTCTGCTATCTCAGCCACAGTCTCCGATCGACTCAGGAAAAAGGCAAATGGTTTAGCGCCGAATAACGCCAGGAAGATATACAGCGGTATCTCAATAATCGTGGCTATCCCGACAGACAGAATAGCAGGGCGTGTGATCACTAACCGTCAGTCAACGTCATCTAAATTGGAGAAACATACAGTAAACACTCCTCCACGATCGCTCTCTACTGCCATCCTTCCACTCCCCCAGGCATGTCCCACAAACGCCAACGAAGTCGCTTCCAATGCCTGCACAGGAACCATCACCAATCCCCATCGTATCGTGGTAAAGATCCCCCACGCCGTTGCATAATCTGCCGACATGGCGACTACGCCAGCGACAAGCCATAGATACAGCGCGTTTCGGATAGCCGACTCGATGAATGTGATCGAACCGGGTTTGAGAAGTGTGATGAATGCCTTGACGGTTGGAATCTCAAACTGCCATCGTCTTCGGAGACTATTCGTCGTGAAGAAGTAGACCAACCCAGCAAGTGCGGCAACCATATCGCAGCTCAGCCGGATAGCAGCCTGCATGTTGATATCCGGAGTCCAGTTTCCGACGTGGAATTTGGAAATAACCAACAAGTCCAGAATGATATTCACAACCACCTTGACCGAACTGATCAACAACGGAACATCAGGCTTATCCAACGCTCTGGTCGCATTCGAAACAGCCACTTCAATTGCAGAGCTTAACGCGGAGAATGCCGTGATCCTGACATACGTCAGACTGACTTTTTGGACATCGTGCGGCACAAAGGTCGACGCAAAAGCCTTTGCAGCACCGGTAAAGACGATACTCATGATCAAACCGAGGATCGTCTGGAAGATGATCAATGTATGCGCGAGACCTAGACGCGACTCGAACGATCGTGCCTTTTTATCTGCGATCGTCACCCAGACTGCGCGGGGGAGGCCTTCATTGAGGACTTCTGCGACTGTCCCGATGTACGTGTAGACATCGGTGGTGACGACCAGGGAGGAGTTGATATTCGCAACCCACAGTTTGAGCAAAGTGTTGTACAAAGCTGGCAGGATGAACGCGCCTGCGTTGAAGAGAAGCGCACCAAGATAGCTAACCAGTCAGTCAAGAATAACCAGGTCGACGCATCCCTACCTTGAACGATACCACCACTTCTCGCCTACCGTCCACTTGAGCGACAGATATCCATCTTCCTGCGGAATCTCGTCCTGACTCTCTGCAGATGCAACAAGTACTGCAACTGAACTATCTGGATTCGGAGCCATCTTGAGAATTCTTGCCGTGTAGGACAAGAGTCTCTCAACAGATTTCGTGGGTATCCTTGAAACCCCGCTTCTTGGCGGAGAAGTGACCGGTTCCGGTCATGCATGATTTTAATATGGACTGACATCCCTAGATTGAGATGTCAGAGTGATCTATTAGTAAGTGTATTGAATACAAAAACAATCCAATCAGTAGAATGATGGTAGAATTGGATATTTTATCTAGCCAGTAGTAATTTACTATAATGATAGTAATTCACTATGATAATATCGATAAGATCATGGATGCCAGCAAATGCACTTTATCAATAGAATGTTCAGGCAATCAGGCAACTTTATATTTATAATACTACTGAGACATGGACAAAGTAGCGCAATTCGCCACCCTGCTTGCTACCGCTCTGATCACTGCTGACCACTTCCCTTTTTGGCTATCATGAAGCTTTTCAGTCACACATTCCGGAGAAATCATCCCTTTCTTGGCGGTTTAAGGTTATTCAAATGCCTTATGACAGCATATTTGATAGGACCATACTGCGCAGAATGTTAGACCATATTATTCAGTCAGATCTTTTTAGGCGTGCTACCTACCTAGTAGATACCCTTACGGAGGCTGCTGGGTTCACATGATCCGTAAGCAATTTGGATATAGTGTGATACACTTGAGTATATAATCTAGTTAATAATAATCCACTCTACTAATGATCAGAAAAGATGATAGATGTCAGGGAATGCACTCATTCAATAGAACCTTCCAGCAGTTCATACATCCCTGTCATAGTCGTAATAAGCCATAATTCATAATTAATAATGACTGTCGGCCTCCGAAATGACGAGCTTACAAATCTGATCTTCGGCTAAACTCTTTCTAGCCGAACAGTCAGCCCACATCAAATTGTATCGTCCAATCAGATCTTTCTATTCATGTTTACCTGGATACATACAAAGAAGGATATATAAACAGCTCATTTCTCCTTCATATCTATATTATCAACTTGACTACAACTACAAAACATCAGCTCTACTCTACACGAACTCTACAAGTCGAACCCGTCAAAATGACTTCCCCAATCAAACTCTACGGCCACCTCGGCCCCAACCCCCTCAAAGTCATGATCGTCCTCAATCTCCTCAACATTCCCTACGAAGTCGAGGAAGTCCCCTTCTCCGACGTCAAAAAACCAGAATACACAGCCATCAACCCCAACGGCCGTGTCCCCTCCATCCACGATCCCAACACCGGCCTCACCCTCTGGGAGTCCGGCGCGATAGTCGAATACCTCGTCGACAAGTACGACACGGACAACCGGCTCGGCTTCGCCCCCGGCACACCCGAGTTCTACCAGGCAAAGCAATGGCTTCACTTCCAAATGTCCGGACAGGGACCGTACTACGGACAGGTGTTTTGGTTTCTCAGGTACCACTCAGAGAAGGTCCCGAGTGCGATTGAGCGGTATATCAAGGAGATTAACCGGGTGACGGAGGTGTTGGAGGGGCATTTGAAGAGCCAGAAGGAGAAGACGGGTAGTGCGTGGTTGGTTGGGGATAGCCTGTCGTATGCGGATTTGGCGTTTATCCCGTGGCAGTATGGAGTTGCGAAGATGTTGGAGAAGACGGATTATGATCAGGATGCGTATCCGCATGTCAAGGAGTGGATAGAGAGTATGATGGCCAAGGAGGGGGTAAGCAAGGCGGTTGCTGCTGTTTATAAGTAGATTTAATTATCTATGACTGAGAGACTGGACATTATTTGATTATTTCAAGCTCAATATATGAGGATATCATAAGACAGATTGGCGAACAATCTGGGGAAAGCTATCTATCGATGCAGATGAATGATAAGCCCGAGTCCGAGTAGAGTGTCTCCGTATCAGGTAATGATCGCAGTATACAATCTCAGTTAACAGGCAATTTTCGTGTCTTTATTTTGACGTCTCAGATAGTCAGCTCTGATTGGCCAATATATTGACACTGACCAATCAATTCCTCTAGTTCTGCTTATATAAACACACACTATGACACACCGTGAGATCCCTTAACGGTTAGCATCATGACATGGATATCAGATTTGGGTATAAAAACCAGTCACCACGTGGTGACATCTCCGAATACCCCATGTACAGCACAGTCAAAATGTCTCCAAGAATTGTTCTCATCACTGGTATTTCACTCATCTTTTCACTCATTGATCTTCACTGACATTATAGGCGCCAATGCCGGTATTGGCCTTGCAACGGCCAAGTTCATCTCGCATGCCTCCAAAGACTTTCATGTCATCATCGCCGGCCGCTCTCTCGAAAAGGCCGAACAAGCCTTGAATGAGATCAACTCGGACAATGTCTCCACCATCCAGCTGGACGTGACAGACCAATCGTCTATCCAGCAAGCTGCCGCGCAGGTTGAGCAGCAATTCGGCCGTCTCGACGTCCTCATCAACAACGCCGGCATAATGAGCCGCGACGACGACATCAAAACCCGCATGCAGGCCAACATGGACGTCAACGTCGTCGGGCCCGCCGTCGTAGCAGACGCCTTTCGTCCTCTTCTCCTGCGATCGCAGAATCCCTACTCCATCTACGTGAGCAGTGGCTTGGGTTCACTCACCGACGCCTCCGACCCTACCTCACCGATATATAACATCTTCAGCAACGTCGAAGCCTACCGCGCCAGCAAAGCAGCACTAAACATGCTTATGATTCAAGAATATGCCTCTTTCGGCTCCAAAGGTCTGAAGACATTCGCCTTGGATCCTGGCTTGGTAAGGACGGATATCCGCGGCACCAGTGAGGAAGCGCGCACAGGGGGCGGTGCAGCGCAAGATCCGGAGGTACCTGCGCAGGCTATTTTTGCTATTATCCAAGGACAGCGTGATGCTGATGTTGGCCTGTTTGTGCATAAAGATGGCGTGTATCCATGGTAGTGAACAGTTTGTATGAACTCGGAGATAGCGTAACGCCGACGATAGCATTTGGCCCCCTACTTGTGATGGGAATAACTCGTCAACATCATGCTTTTGCCAGACTTGTAAAGCTCATTGTGGAAAGGCAGGTTCTTCATCATCGTCTATGGACATGACTGATCATCAGTGCGATGTAACTCGTGTCTGCCAGCGATGCATCAAAGCAAACCGCATCTGCCGGATTCCACAAGGACTCTTGTATCACAGCGAGAACATGTTTGCCAGTGGCCGGAAACGGCGTTCTCGATGACCGCGAGGCTTCGCAAATACAGAACAGAATGAAGTCGTGACTCACAGTCCATCAGACCTCATCCTGCAGTCGAATCTCAAAGCGCGCGCCGTAGAGAGTTGGTGTGGGATTGTATCCTTCTGAATCCGGTCAATATCCGTCGGCAGATCTGCAGTGTACACCCAACGTCGTTTGCAGTTCAGCATCTCTACCAGGAATCCTGCCATTGGATACAGCACTTTAAACATGGGGGCATGAACTGCCAAACTGGGGACAAGACAACTCGCCAAGCGAGCTTTCAACCACAGCGCTTTGGAGTCACTATTACGCTATCCGGATGCTGGTTCACATTACTTGCATTCAAATCATAGACTCGTGCATTCATCCCGAAGTCAGGCTGTTCCAACGACTCGGCCATCTCCTCTCCATTTTCTCGTTTGGTGCAATTCTTACCTCTGCGCTGTTGCCCCTTTTCTACAAGTCAGCAGATTGCAAGACACTACGCCAGCCATGGCAAAATTGATCGTTTGGCCATTGGTTATTGAATCTGAAATCACACGGAGATCCAGAGCAGAAACCATGGTCCCAAGCTCGTCTTGCTGGGGTAGGACGTGTGACGGGGTGAGATTGTTGGAGTATGCGTTGGATGAGCATTGGCTTCAGCTCTGACTGGTCTTTATATGCAGGTCGCTTGTGTCACTCAACTCTATTGACACAGCTAAACCAATTACATCCGCGATGACTGCCTCGCTTAATGTCCGTTATATGTTGTCAATCTTGGCCTCATTTCGTTGATACCAATGCGCTGTTCAACTTGCGGCTCATTTTCCAATTTCTTCTTTTCCGTCTCCACAATTTTTTCTTAGTTCTCAAAACTATATAAAGATCATCTCGTTTAAGATCTAACAGCGTCAGAACTTTAATCACCGACAGCCGACCTTCCCTTCCCAGAAACGCCAAGTCAAATACGAGGTGACCGGCAGATCTTCATCTCGATCATACTTCGTTAGGAGGGAAAGTGCGAGATCGGCTCGACGATCACTACGCGTTTGGTCGAAATGGAGCAATATACTTCGTATTCTGCCTACTACTGCCTACATGTAGCCTAAAAGCAGACAGACATAAATAAGAGGTCCCATCTGAACTGAATCCACCAAAATCAACTTCTCCATCTAACTATCTACACTCTTTTTCAATCAATATGAAGCTCTCTCTCGTTCTCGTCTCTCTCGCCGCCTGCGCTTCGGCCTTGGTGACTGACCGGTCTGCTGAGGCCAAGACCCTCGTCGCCCGTGAATGTGGTGCTGCCGACTCTTGCCAGGGATGGGGTTCGGATCTGTGCAATGACCGCGTATGTCAATTTCAACAGAGCAAGACATTATAGATACTAATGATGTTACAGTGCAAGAAGTGCTATGGAGACAGTGGATACTACAAGAGAGGTGAATGTGGTGGTCTGATGTGGTAGTAAGTTTACACCTTCCACTTGAAATGTTTATCGAAGCTAACAGGTGATAGCACTTGCTCTTGCTACTATGACTAGACTATTAGCGAGGAATACACCTGAGAGTCTGGGTTGATTAATTCATTGTCTATACTTAATATAAATACCATATCACAATGCACATAATAACATAGCATCTCTCTAATCAGCTCTTGGCCCCTGTCCCTTGGCCCAATTAATCAATGTTCTTTCTTGGTTCATTTATCAACATGAACCTATTCTCTATATATCAATGTCCAGACTGTCCCAATGGTGGGTATTTTGAGATCAACCATACCCTCTACTAGAAGGCTTCATCACTTTCCTCGGTCATCCTGCATATTGGATGGGTTCTCAACTGTGAATGTCAACAAAACTATCGCGTTAACACGCAGTAGCGAGGTAAGCGCCTGTTACCTGGGCCTGCCTCCGCGCAACTCACGATATATCCCCCAGACCACAACAACCTACCGGCCTTCTCAGCGAGACACACACCAGTTTTCCAAGGAGAAAAAGAAACCCCCAAGCGCCACCTCTGCAATGGGTAGCGCACTTTCACGCCACCGACCAGAAGGCGAGGCCCCTCAAAGCCTTGCTGCTGCGGATGAAAAGAAACCACCACCTCCTTCTCCCTGGGGTTTAGCTGTCTCCCGCCTGGCGAGCTGGATCGTGTTTATCGGCTGATCACAATACTGCGTGAGAAGACTTCTGTTGAGAGTTTGCAGCGGGTCGAAATAAGCTTGCAGAATATGACAGCCGAGGAAAAGAAGTATCTTGCCAGTAACATGGATCCCATGACCTACTTCTATCGAACCCAGGCTCTGAATAATTTCAAAAGACATCAAAAGCGTCTCGAGGAGAATGATCGGGTCAGGAGGCTGCGGAAAATTCACAAATCCTCTAACCAGGTCATTCTGCTCCAACTCTGTTGCTGGCGATATCTAACCATATACATTGTCATGAAACCAACGCAGCAGTAGAAAGTATCGAAGAAACCCCCGATCGCTCACTGATGTCAATAATTTGGCAAAGAGAGGCCGTCAAGAAGAGCATCTTTTGTCGGTCGAGTCCACTATTTCTGAATGTTTGAATCGAGGGAGGTCTGGAGACATCTGAGAGATTCCCATTGTCATGCAAAAGCTCAGTAGAAGAATGCTAGAATATCTGCAACCATTGCATACTTATTCCATCTGAATGGCCCATTATTAGATGACTTTGTAGATATGCTTTGGCAATACTCTCGGCTATACAGTAACAGACAACAAATGTGGGGCGGATCATGATACAGCCGCCATGACGTCAACCACCAGCCACAAATAAATACATCTCTCATCGCAGTTTTCCATCCATTTTACAAAAAAGAAGCCGCCTCCAAGTGCGACCAGAATGGACGATAACTCCCATCCTACAGACAAGCCTATCCTTCCAGTTGACTTGAGCATTCTTCCGCCCGAAGAGTTCAATCATGTTTGCCAACTGGCCACCCAAATGCAGGAAAAAACATCTGCTGAAGATATCCAGCTGATTGGGTCAATGCTGTCAAAGATAACACCAGAGAAAGCGCAATATCTTGCCACCCAAAATATGGATCCCATGACCTACTTCTTCCGAACTCAGGCTTTAAGCCATTTAAAAAGAGAGCGACGCACTCAGGACTCTGAATCTGGCGCTTCGGCTCCCGTTCAAGATAAATGAGGCCCACTGTCACCCTCCAGGCTAGGTCAGGCTGCTCAGACTGTATTCTTGGTGGTAACTAACCATGGAAATAGATTCCTGCGGACAGTAGATATTCGAGAAAATCAACATGATCAACATGACCCCGGGTTCTATGTTTCTGTTGATCCACATCTTGAGTCAAGAGATGCAATGGCTGGTGCAAAGTTTGATCCGGCCATTCATAGTACAAGATGATCAGTTCGTCAGATAAGATATGATAAGATCCTTGGCCTTGACTTTTTATCTATCAAGTATCCTTATCTATAATGTTCCTATCTATCAAACCTCTAATAAACCTCTAGAGATAAGGTGTAATGCATAAATTTCTTTGCAAATCTGATCAGTCATCAAAAAGGGCAATTAATGCTTATATAACCCTCACACGCGCATAGAGCACACCACTCCGTGTTATTAATGACCTCTGATCTTCTTCCTGCAAGAGAGCTCATAAATTCAGCTGCTCCATTCATCTCCTATCAAATAGGCGCTTTTTAAATTTAGGCTTTATTGTCTTGTAGTTGCGACTCCCACTCATTTAATGTAATTAGACAATCTGTCCTGGACAGACCATATACTTCTGCTAGATGCGCTGTAATGCATTTAGGATTATCCAGATCGCGCACATCCAGATTTGCCAGGCTAGTGATGATTTTTTTCATATCGGCCCTTGAGATCTGGAAGTTAGTATTAATCACCTGCACCCTACTGTAATGATAAATATCATCCCCATCAAGGTTGCTTTTTGGAAATGTTGGCTTCTGTAATGGCACTTCATGACTATGGTTCCCATTTCGAATTTCCGTTTCTGGCTGTGGTGGCAAGTCTTCTGACACGAGTATCTCCCGCACTTTTTCAACTTGTCTGTATACCAGTCTGCACACACAACTACCCTAGATAAGCTATCCGGTCAATCTGTGATTCTCATGACTCACCAAGTGACTTGCGTTTCGAAATTTCCAGGGTTCTCAAAATGACATGGCGGGCACTGGGTGGATGATATATCGCGTCAACGGAATTTCATGGTCATATCGAGGACTTGGCCAGGCTGGTCGAGTCAGTCGCCATCTATACTGCCTTTCCCAGATGCCATACCCTCACAAGTGATAACCAGGGCTTTTTCAGATCAAGCATCTGTCCTGTATAGTGGTCCTGAAGAAACCACTCCCCCGTTCGATCTTCCGCCAGCCAAGATCTTTAAACTTCCATTTGAGAAGTTCAGTGAAGGCCTAGAGCTATCAGCGGCTTCTTCTTATATATTCGGTCAGAAGAGAATGTTCAAACCTCGAGAGTCAATGGTATCCAGAAAGAATCGCATTGGTCGATTGCGTGCATCATTTACCGTGACATGCTCTGCTGGCCTGATTTGCGGAGGCATCATTTGAGTAAACTGGTCCATCATAGCCCACAGGCTTGATTCCGCACACCCGTTGGTTATCCTAAGATCTTTAGCGCAATTCGAATATATTTGGAATATCTCACTCACGGATCGTTTTTTCCTCTGGGATGAACCATTCCAAGAGAGCTTTCATCGTACAAGAAGCCGTGGCGGCAGCGATATCCTGCCACTTTTTGTTTTTATGGCTGTCAGCATAGTCACAGACGCCTTTGACGACGACAGAATCTGGGAACTCCCAGAATACATCCAGCACGAGGCAAACAGCGTCGTATTCTAGTCGTAACGCGCATATTATCCCGATCTCAAAGTCTTCTCGGCAAGAAGGCTGTAGGAATTCTATCTTGTGTCAAGACGATCCTGTCATGAATGGTATGGTGTGTCATAGGTAACTTTTGGATTGTTATTAATTCATCCTTGAAGTTACCTCAGGCTATCTGTGTTGGTGACATCCCTGTTACATCCTGCCGATCAGGTAGACGCACGTTTCTACAGTGGGGACATCAGTGAATAAAAAGAAATAGAATATCCGAAGAGAAATTAGCGTTTACTACTTGAGCAGAGATTATGTATGTTTGCTTTTATATATTAGGCTAAATGAAGAAGATCGATATTACTTTATGCTATGACGTCATTATACTTTGGTGGCAGTCGAGATACTCGTATTGTCCATGCAACAGACAGTTTTATACAAGATAAGGATATTTAATGCGATACCTATTAATATCTATCTTTTTACTATAATGATTGTTGTTCTTACGATACTCCGACTGAATATATATCTTGGAATGCGGGGTCTCCGCTGGTTCGTGCCTTCCCCAAGTGATCACCATAACCTGCAGAACATGCATATAGATGCAGCATCAATCTATCAATAGAATTTAATTTCAAATTTACTAGAATTAATATCTTAAAGCCTGGAATAAAAAGTAGAACTAGCCGATAAGATAGTGTGAAGATCATTGTGTGATCGGTGTGCCTCCAAGGTACTTTAGGGACCCTGTTGCTTCCATCTTTATAACCTCATCCTCTCCGCGTCCCATTCTCTCAATCTCTTCTTTATTCCATCTATCTTACACTATCATCATGCAGTTACACACCCTCCACACCTCCAAAATGGAGTCCTCTACCAAAACCATCTCCAAAACAAAGCACTCGCCCATCCTCCCCACTCTCCCGCTGGAGATCATCGAGATGATCTGCGACGAGCTCAATACGCGCGACTTGGCCTCGTTGGTGGGATCATGTCGCGACGCACACCGGCTAACTATTAATCGCTTCGCGGAGAGATACACAGAGGTGTATTTAGACTTTTCCGAACATAGTTTGAACCATCTCCATGCGATTGCCAGTAACAAGGTGATGCGCGGGTATGTGCAGCGATTGGTGGTGATGACGCCAGAGCCATACTTGGGGGGCGATATTTTATGGCAGTGGAGTGCTGCTGGTCATGTGAAGAACGCGCTGAATATGCCGCTCATTCAACGGTTTCGGGATGATCTGGCAGAGAGACTGGTGAATTGTCGGTCGTTTATTATTTCGCCGGTTGTCGGTGATGCGCCAGCGAAGGCGGATGATCAGAAACTCAACCCAGACGATGTCGCGGGCATCCTGCTCGATATCATCGCCGATGCATCCCTCCCCATGAAGCTATTCTGGTACGGCAAAGGCATGAACTACACATCCGAAGTGATGAACATCAAACGACTTCCCAAATCCCTCTTCAGCCATCCCGGCTTCAAAACTGCCTGGGCGAACCTCGAAAACCTCCACCTCGAACACGAACTCACAGCATACAACTACTCCTTCCTCATGGACCTTATCCTTCACGCCCCCAACCTCCGCAAACTCTACCTCAGCCTCGGGCCGAAAGATCTGGCCATGGAATTCTTTTCCGACCTCAGTAGAGCATACACACTCAACAACCTCGAACGAGTCGCATTATCCTTCACAGCCATCCAAGCAGACGATCTCATCCGCATACTGTATCAATCACGACATAGTCTCAAGCGACTCATTATAGAAGGCGTAACAGGTTTAACAGCGGGATGGCTGACGGTGCTTCACAAAATGCAAGCTCAGTTCCCGCGATTAGAAAGTATCGAGTTGAACATGCTCTACGGGGCGGGAGAAATTGTTCTCTTCACTGCTATCAAGAACTATCCAGAGCAGAAAAACATGTTCACATTACGTGTGTGTGATCAGCCATGCGAGGGAATGGGGATTGAAAAGGCAGACATAATCGGCGTGACATATACAGGGCCAGAGATGGGGACGGCGTTAGAGGTTCTCTTAAAGGTGCAGCAGGATTCGATGAGTTGATTTTATATTATACCAATAGCAGTAAAATACCCAATATCATTATTCAACCACGGCAGAAGAACCAGTAGGAATGCCATCCTCGGCCAAATAATAAGATACACACCGAGCATGCTGCCATGGCTAGCAGTATTGTTGTTCAAGAGATCTATATTACAGATATGAGGTATGATTTATTTCCATTACAAATAAGTATGCCCGATATATTCATTATCAATCCAAAAACTAGAAACAATCAACCAACCAAATCTTGTCATCCTCATTCAAAAAAATATTCAATCTGTCTCAAATTAGCATTGAAAGGATAAAGGTATGGCTACATACCTATCAGCACGTTGAATAGGGGAAATATGGTCCCCGGGGTATAGAATCCGGATGTAACTCGAGTCGAGTTCTTCCATCTATCGACACTCTTAGCACATCTCCAAAGAATTGAAGATATAATATATAACGTACCAAGTCATGATCAAATCGGTCTCCAATATGCGACCTCAGAAAGTATTTATCTTCCTGGCATGCTTCTTCGTCGAGAAAGAAAGATTGGGCACTTGCCATACCAAGGAGGAAAGGGAGTGCGAGTTTCATATCGATATGTCTAGTTAACCTGACGTGGAGATGTAACTAGGTTTCTTCAGGATTAGGGTTTGCGCATCTTTATATGGAAGAGATAAAGGTATAGTAAACTAAATCTGCAGTAAGCCTGCAATAACAAGCAAGGGATATGTAGGGTAGAGGGCGATGTGCATGCTTTTCAATTCCATGCTAGGGTCTATGCATATTAAATGGCTGCATATTATTCATAGTGGCTTTAGGCCTTCCATAAACATAATTCTGTCTGATTAATTGTAGCATTGAGATATATTGCACTATTCATATTCCACATCCATTCCATTTACAATACCAAAGGTTAGAAGCAATAAACCATGAGAATGGTCTTATCAAAATCAACATCAAAAGTCAACCTACCACGCATTAGTACCCAATAATAAAGAGTACTCATGTATACATACACAGGGTTGTCCTCATGCACTTCAATATCAGCATTTGTGTTTTCCGGCGTAAGAAACTGGAACGTAGTTGAGTTGACGAGATCAAGCTGTCCTATTAGTAGATATTCGTAAGCTATGTTGAGGGTATACAAACCACATCACTATCGAGCTTTTCTCCAATGTGCTGTGCCACTGCCTCGCGATCTGCCCTACAGTCAGCAAAAGCAGATTGGATGCCTGCCAGGGCGAAGAGGGAGAAAGCGAGTTTCATTTTGATTTTCAGGTTGAGATGCTTTTTGAAATGTCGGTAGGAATGAAATCGCGTTAAGACAATACTGACCTTTTCCTTATATAAAAGACATAAAACTCAATATCCATAAGCATCTTATATGGTAAGTAGCAAGTATGCAGGGGGAGTGAGTTTCATAAAGCCACAGCTGCATCCTACCACTAGTGTGCTAGACCAGCAATTGCGTAATATCACCAAGTTTAGGCAAGTTTCATGCTAGAGATATGGATGGAAACTGTTGAGCTGATTAAGATAACAGACATGCAGCAAGTATGCATACATCCGGCAAGGGGTACCTGAGGAAAAGCGGGTTTTATGTACACTTGAAACTATTGGCCTTGCCCCTTGCATGCTGCAGTTTATTATCAGTCTACTGCCAGTTCTAATTACTCCAAAACCCAAGAATATGGTGTTTTTAGACGCTGTCAGATGAAGTATCTACAAAGCGAAGTGCAACTATCCTAAATCGAAGCTATTCTATTCAACTATAGCCAATGGGAATATTTGATATAGAAGGTAGCGATGTGGCAAATGAGAACAACAACTGCGTATGGATGCAAGGATATAGAAAAAGAGCCCTTATTCCTGCAACTCATTTGATATTGATCAGATCCATACAGCGGTAACCGGATGGATAGCATTCAGTCAATAACCCATTCCCATGACCGTAGGATCCTATAAGAATACATTAATAGCATCCAGAAGACTTAATGTTCCCATCGGCATCAAGTAGGATAGTCAATCTATCATTATTAGTACCAACCATCAGTTATTATGTGTGTACATACCTGGCAGGTTTGGAATCGAGAGTAACTGTATCACCATAGTGAATCACCCGAATGTCATCTGTGTTAAGTAAAGATGACTATATATTATTATTAACAGATATTCTAAGCATCCTTGATGTCATAACATACCACATCCTCATTATATGGAACTCCAGTAAAACTTTGATTAATTTTATGTGCATCTGCCTCGCACGTGTCTGAACTCTGAGCGATGGCTAAGTGGATACCTGCTAGAGCAAAGAGAAAAGGGAGAGCAAATTTCATCTTGACTGAGTGATTGAAGTAAAGATAAGAATTATTGACAAGTTTGAGAGTAAGTATCTATACATTAGGGATGATGCCTTTATAGGAGAAAGATACTAAGTTAACCAGACTATAGATAAAACCAGGCCCAAGTGTACAGTATGATAAGTAAGGAATATGTACATGTAACAGGATGAGTCCGGGAATGTGGGTAACTGGATTGAATTTGAAATATCGTGCTCTTAACGTAGCTAAGACAGTATACATTGGTCTCATTCTGCTACAAACGAGGCCTTACATGGTGCTGTGCAAAGATATAGTAATCAGGCGTCGGAATTTAGGGAACTCAGAATATATATATTCCGTAAATAACTACCACATTGTTCTCCCTATCTTGAGCTGATACAATATATCAAAGCAGTAGCATAGATTCAAAAATATCTACGGGATAAACCCGGATAAATGCCGGAAAGTTGCAGTCAAGCAGCAGAATGAGTCAGTAGGCTTATGTGATTGCCACTGATGTCTCAGTCTATTATAATGGGAAGTACCGGTGGGAGCTAATACCGAGAGGCGAAGTGGGCCATTTGAGTTATTAATTTAGAAGTGATGTCCAATAGATGATCGGATCGCTGATCGCGGGATCTAGGCTATATTACACACTGCAGAGCACCATCTGATTAAGTTCCGGAATGAAATGGACCCGAGTATATAGAATGTCATACAACAAAAGTCAACTGCAATTCAGTTATATTCGATTACTACCTAATGTATCCAATCGTTCCACCTCCTTCCCAAAATCAAGATATACATCCTATCTGTCCCATCAGATACAAAGAGATTAATAGCATCCAGCATTCTTGATGTTGTCATCATCGTCAAGAAGAACGTTCAGTCTGCACATATTAGAACTAACTACCAACAGTAAAACGCGTTGACATACCTGTCAGGTCTGAAATCCATAGTAATAGGCTCATTCGGATGAATTTCGCGAACATTTGATGACTGGAGCCAGGATGTCTGATTCGTTATCATATATTCTAGATATAGGTGAGTATATTTTGTCATACCACATCGTTATCGTACGGCTCGCCACGGTAGTATTCATTAATCTCCTTGGCATCTGCCTCACAGTTTTCTTGACTTTGGGCCTGAGCGATGACTGAGTGGAGACCTGCCAAGGCGAAGAGGAAAGAGAAGGTGAATTTCATGTTGATTGATTGTTTTGTTAAGTGGATTCAATTGGATGCTGATGATTTTAGCAAGAGATTAGAGTTCGAGCGTCTTTATATATAAAAGTTACTGGATAAGTTAGACTAAATGCGGTAGACGGAAGCAACCTAAAGTGTGTAGTTCCAATGCGGCCGAATACATTACTCCACCGCAGTTGACACTTTACCTATTGGAAATGAGATCAACGCGAACAGGGATACCTGAAGAACAGAAAATAACCCCATCCCAGTGCCAAATGGGACACCTGATTGATTAGCAAGTATTCCGATCGATCTAAGTATATGGCAGCATACCATCTCATCGGAGGACGGCCTTCCAGGGTAACTATTATTAATCAAACAACGTCCAGGTATGTAGTACGAACGGCGGAATGAGTAAGGAATAAACAGGGATAAAGCCGGGAATCCGATTGGCTAAATGAAGATGAAATGTTTGCAGATGCATATTTAAGCTGTTTCATCTCTGAATTGCATGATGTGGGGGAGCCCTTGCGTCGTGCCGTTCCACGTTTCCAAATATAGACAATCCGATATACCATGCATCTCCGGGATTTGGATTTCCTTGGGGACGCAAGAGGAATGTGCGCATTACTTATATTTTATGCACACCTAGCATATTAAAATATCGTCAAGATGAAAGTACACTGCATCACGGCATACACTGATGGATAGAAGAAGTAGCCTTAAGTGAAAGCGTAGAGTAAATTATCAATTCGAGTGTACACAGTATGTCCTAGTACCAGGAGGCAATGGGTTCATCTACTACATCAATATATATCCATGCATCATCCGACATAAGAATGCTACAGATTAATAGCACCCGACATTCAAAATGTGGTCACTGTCATCCGTGATAATCGTCAATCTATTTATGATTAGCACAAATGAGAAATAAAAATAATAAGATCCACACCCACCTTTCCTCACGGACGTCAGCAGTAAGAACGTCATCTTCATGAGCAATCCGAACGTCGCTAGATGGTGTTGAAAGGGCAACCTGCGCTATTAGCTGAGATTCTGAAAATGGATCAACGCATACATACATGTTCTGGGGAGTAGACTTGTCCGATGAGGCCATTGAGCAATTTTGAATCAGCTTTGCAGTTGACTTCGTCTGCAAAGGCAGAGTGGATGCTCGCCAGAGCAAAGAGGAAGGAAAGGGCGATTTTCATGGTGATGATTTTGGTTGAGATGAGATTGAGGAAGAGCGTTGTCTGATGATTCTGAGAATGGGCTTAGGAGAGGTTTATATGTTGGAAGCGAAAGCGACCAGACCGAATATAGAAGAAGGCTGGGGTTGAAAATGCACACGGAGTCCAGCAGTAGGGGAGAAGCAAGGAATAAGCGGGGAAGCGAAGCCGCAATAAAGTTATGATTTAGATTACTTTAAGTTTTCTCCAGACAGAAACAACGGTTGCATTTTATTGCAGATTCAGTGAGGTTCGAAGGTGCTGCATGTCTTGATCTAACTGAGTGGCGAAGTATTCAAAAAGCATCCTACAAACATCAATCTCATGCAATCCCGACTTCAATTGTCATATCAATATCTAATATACTATCTTACCCTCCTGGTATAATCCATATGCTGCTCTAATAGCATCCAGAGTCCTGAATGAGTTGGCTGTCCTTCTCAAGAACAATGTTCAATCTACATTTGTCAGCATAGCAACCAATATCCATGACGGTATTTCATACCTAGTCTGAACAAAATCCTTGGTGATAGGGTCACCCTCATGGTAGACCCGAACCTTTTCCGATTCAAACTGGGTGGACTAGTCACATTAGCAGATATAATTGTAGGAGTAATATATAACATACGATTTCGCTGCTGTATGGCTTTCCAATGAAGGTTTTGACCAGCGCTGCGTCCTTCTGGCAGGTCGCGTCCTGGGCGAAGACAGAGTTGATGCTGGCGAGAGCGGCGAGGATGGAAATCGCGAGCTTCATGATGTCTTGCTTGATTGTGAGTTGGATGTTGAGAATGAATTAGAGAAGTCTGTTGATTCTAACAACAGTCCGTCGACGTCTTTATATATTCAACCTCCGCTAAACTAAACTCAATCAAGAGAAATGGTGTGCACTGTAAGAAAAAGACCAAGCCATAAGCAGTCGCAGGATCCATAAATGCCATTGCCTGATTGGTCAACGAATACGAAGTCCAGCATAAAGTTCGATATATCCAGCCTTATTTGACTTGGCAGCTATATATAGACCGTCTAATAGGTAGATCTCAATGTCGATCAGATGATTTTGGGGGCCTAGAAATGGAGGTGTCGATTTGATTGAGTGGCCAAGTATCCAGGCGTCCATGATACGAGGGCATATACGAAGTGTTTCACTTCAATACCAACGAAATCATGTATACAGAGGAGATCTTCCAAGAGCCAAGATGTTGGTTTTTTGGCTTACTACCCATCGCATTTGTCCATTATTTGGTGCAGTATCGAATTAGTAGCATCCAGTATCCGCAATAAAACTATTCTTGTCAAAAATGATCACCAATAAACCCCAGTAAGCACCAACCATACAACTTCGGCCATATGCAAAACATACCTGGAAGGGATATATTGAACAGTAACCACTGGCCAGATTTCAGCACACAAATATCATTCAATTCAAGTCCACCAGTCTATGCGATTAGCGGATAGTTTAAAGAATGTTGAGGGATACATACGATAGCACAGGTGTATTGCTGTCATTAATAGCCGTTTCCCAAGGATGTTACATCAGCATTGCATGTTTATTCGTTGACAAAGATGGAGTTGATGGTGATGAGATTGACGATGAATATTGAGCGATAGATAAGACAAAGTTTTTGTTTTTATACACGCAGATTCAGTGCAGTGGAATGTAATGCGGGAATATCATCCCATCTAGACTAGACCACGACAAAGATCAAATCCAAACTGACATGACCGACAAATAACGTCTCGCAGCTACTGGCCCTGTCAACGACCAAGATAGCAACAGTGTATATATTACCAACTCCCCAGAACTCGCACCAGGGACTTGATATCCCACATCGAATATCCTCATAATCAACACAAATCTACCCACTATTCAATTCCGCTCACCATGCAGCCTCATCGTGGCGAGATTAGTTTCTGTCCTCGATCAACTTTGGGATAAAGAATAAGATAGCAAGCACTCCATCTCTTCCGCGGAAAACATATTGATCATGACAATCCGACGTCCTCCCCGATTAGTATCGTCGACAACCTCTTCGCCCAGCTACTCTCCATTCAAACATATCGACCTGATTGAAATAATAAAGCTAGGTCAACTCGAAGGCACCGACATGGAAGCTGTGTGTACTTGCTTCGAATACGCCCTCAAACTATTTCACCCAACAGCATATGTCTTTTGTATCTTTGACAGGCTTCCATTACATCTTGCTGTCGAGTGGACATCGAATGACGCATATAAACTGTTTGGATTAGCTAGTCAAATTGACGCGTTATCAATGAAAGTAGCAGAGGTATATGGATGTACGCACGTTCAAGTTGTTGGTTACTTCTCCAGTCCGGTTAATGAGGTTGAAATTGGGTTATTGAAGGATGATGTTATATTGAACGTCCCATCAAGAGTACCTAAAACCATAGGATTTAACGATATGAAATGGAATGTGGGGGTGGGGAACCATGTGGAGTTGGAGTAGATAAGGTTCCGTACTGCTTTATCAAGTGTCACGAAAAAAAGGGTTCGTTATTCATTTTGATTACCGCATTTGGATTAATAATTGCCGAGCTCGGACCGCACTGAGTTTGGAAAATCTTTTCATCGCGTGTTGCGAACTTATCATTCCTCTTTTTTTTTTTTTTTTTTTTTTTTTGATCACGCACTGATGTGACCCTGCATATTCCATAATCAGGATGAACGGAATAATCCACGATATTGATCCCACTGGGGATGTCATCCTCGTCTCATCCTCCTAAAGAGAGAACTGAGATGCATCTCCTGCCCCTGCTACCCCTGCTCAGCCACCAGTGAAACAAGAGTCCCCAGAGTCAAGTACTAGACCCTAACGGCGATGTTATTCTACTCCTGTCTACCCGGCGGTGCGAAGCTCAGTCAAAGTGTACTGAAGAGGAACTCGTTGAAATCAGAATTTTAGACTGCGATTTAAAGGCTCTTTTGATTGTTCTTGACGTTTTTCATGGGTATACGTCCAAGGACCCTCGGAGTATGGGGTGTGAGGTTATTAAGAAAAAGTGGTGGATTTCCTTAGATGTCATGAAGCTGTCGGCTTCTTTGAATCTACCTGGATGCTGTCTACTTGGATGCTGTCTGCCAAAACGGAAAATTCCCCGAGGAACGTCATGAGATAGATCATGATTTCCTGGATATTTCAAGATCATGGTATTTTCAAGGACGCCACCCGGTTGTATCAAAGATATGTACCAGGGAATGGTAGGTATGTCAATTGTCCCATTACCACTCGCATCCTGGGTATGTTCGTCCTCCGTTTATTTTCTCTTCAGTATCTGACTCCTTTTTAGCCGATGTCGAGAATACTCGAGATGACATCCGTAATGAGCTGTTTTGTCTCTTCGAGTCGTGGCTGGCTTTGCTCAGTGGTGACTCTCCTCAGTGCTGTCCCCATTGCGATGCGGTGTTTCTGGGGTACCTTGTCAAGCAGCAAGTCAGACATGGCATAAGAAAATCATCCCCCGAGCTCCAGGACTGTGATCAAAGCGCCTCTAAAATATTAGAATCTATCTGCTGCTTTAAACTCTCATGGTGTCAGAAAGTGCAGGGTAACTGCGGGGAGACTTGCGCAACCACGATTCGGTTCCGTGATGTAAAAGCGGCTGCAGCTAGCATAGAAAATAAACTACAGGGGCTATATCTGAAGGATTATCCGGAGATTTCAGCTGGGGTTCTGATTAAGGATGTTTATGATGTTGGAATTATCTTTAATATTAACGATAGAGGGGGTATGTATTCTGACTACGCAATTAAGCTTAGTTATGCCCCTGTGCCCATTCTATCCTATCTTGGTATAGCCTGGCTCCTCTATTCCCCGATATGGTATATACCAGGGGCACAACCACAGAAAAGGTCCATCAGCATAAACGCCGCAAGGCTGTCAACCACACAACTCTACAGGCACATTTACTTAATCCCCCACTGCGCCATGTAACTAATGAATGCATTATTTCTGACTAATCACAATCTGCCTTAATGACTCATACCAATTGAAAATGAAAACTCCCAAGGCGGAATCGCAAATCCTCTATCCAACACCGTCTATGCCAACACTCCATGTTCCCATGATCCCATAATCCAACATAATCAATCAATAACCATAAAATATCAATAACCCATCAGAACATCAAACATAACCCATAAATGTTGTACAATCAACCAAGGTACAGACAGTGACTGTCAGTTACGGCCGACTCAACCGCGCATACGGGTTCCACGGTTCGTCTTTGCGGCCCTGGGACAGAAATCGCTCCATCTGGTACGAGCGATCGTTGGATTTGGACTTCTTGTCGCTGGAGTATACCCTATTAATGTTAGAATAATATACTTTATCTTGAGAGTCAAGAAATACCCGTTGGACGGCCCCTTGGAGCCAGATTGCGCCACAATGGCGATCTTTGGGGGTTTGCTGTCGTTGCCGTAGGCCATTGCGATAGAAATGAAGATAGGATTGGTGGATTTTAAGACCTTAAAGCCTGGTTGTTTGATATGAACCTTGGATATTAACTCAGAAGATTGTCTGGATGATGATGATTCAATAAAATAGAGGAATTGCCATTCCTTATATGCTGGAGGTAGTTCTATCCACCAACCCATCCACGTAACCGGGCAAATTCGACACTCGAGATGATCAAATGCCAAGACAAAATCAATTCAAGGCGTATTTCCATCATTTCGAATCCGTCGCACTTGGTTTTGCCCAAATTGCTTGAAACAGTTTACTATGACGATGAGGGGTGGTACTTTTGTCGCAGTCCGGCTCCCGCGGTGTTCTGCGCAGCCAGAGCCAAAGGCAACAGTCAGGCAGACGAAGGTTTATCGAGTCATACATGAATTCTGTTGATAAAATCGGGCAAAAACGCGTTTATTAGACTTTAGGGGCAACGAAGGCAGGTGATATAGCCCAGGCGACGACGCATCAGCCACAGTTTGGGCTTTTTGCCCTTCTTTTGCCCTGGTGAATATGTCTTTTAGTGCTCCGTACTGTGCTTTTCTATCTTATCGGGTACGGATGAAGGGAATCGTTCATCAGGGGGAGAGTTGTTGAGCTGAAAAACGCCTACAGATCAGCCACATCTTGTGTAAATGTATACAAGACAATAAGCACTAGGTTTCAAGACATTGTGTTGTGATTGCATTCTGACTGGCTGTATTTGCCCTTTATTGTGTTGCTTAATGGCTGATCATCATCCAGTGAGGCTGTGCAATGGATGAAGTCATCATCAAGGATCAGGCTAGCTATGCAGTGGATAATTAGTAAGTATGCATAACCCATTCATCAGCAATATGATAACAGTTACAATTGACCAATAATGCCACTGTAGCAATCCTCATCAATCAGAAGGCATATGGCGCAATCTACAGCAACAGTGATAAATACTTCATGAGCCAACAGTGGAGCAAGACGATGTACTATTCACACTTTTATAAAGAGGACTAGATAGAAGCTTAGCATGAGGATATCACGCGGTTTATAATTATTATGGGCTACATCCAAGTTGTTAACTTCACTCGCAGTGGTATAGTGCGCTTTCCCAGAATTTGGGTTCGGAACTTTCCCTACAACCTGTGTACCGTCTTGCATCGTGAAAAGAAAGGCTTTGCTGAACATCCCGTCGGGGAATTTCTCGATGTGGACACATTCCGAGAGAGTGAAGCCAATCGATCCAGCAGCATGCCTTGCCAGTTCATTCATATTGAACTTGACATGACGAATTGCCATTTCATGACTTTCATTTGACACGAAGCGTCCTCTTGTGTAGCGAAAAAAGTCATCATTTGTGTTCCAATCCGTATGAATTGACCGGCCGAGGTTGGTCCTTGGCTGGACGGCAGAATGCGACGGCGACATCCCCGCGCGTTTCTTGAAATGGAAAGCGAGCTTGCGAAACATCATGAACACTGGCACAGCATGCTTTAAAGAAGTTTGGTAGTGACAAGGGGATGAGGAACCCGAGGTAGATGGTGGAATGACTGTCGAGGTCGTGGACTGTTGATGCCCCATTTGGATCGGGGCGGTCCACCTGACCCGGCGCTAGCCCAATATAGATGCTGAGTCATGCTATTGACACTGTCATGTGATCTCACATGATCCCTGGTCCATACGGCTGTCCAAAACAAACACAAGCAACGTGAAATAGCATTTAAATCATGGTACGATGCGATAAATCGAGCAACTTTTCCCCTAGTCCCCCAATTCCCCTAATCTTAACATCCCAGCTAGCAAATATTCGTTAAATCGGCCCACATCCCAAAACCCCGGCATCTGTTCGATGTGAACATCAAATGCACTCAAATCTGGGATAATACCTTCATTATTAAAGTCAACAGCACTTGATTGCTCCTGTCCAACCTGCTGAAAAGCCGGGGGTGAACCTTCCTTCGACTTGTCATGGGCGGCAGTGACACTTCTTCCCACCCCCGAATCAGAGACCCCAGGAACTTGTGCTGGCTGTTGTGCAGACTCCTGTACTGGCTCCCGTACTGGCTCTTGTGACGGCACTTCTGACTGTGTCTGGGGATCAGACTGGCTTAGTGGCATTCCAAAGACAAGATCGAATACGTCCACAAGGGCCTTCAAAATGAGACTTTGAAGCTCTTCAGCATGAATATCTCGCAGCACGTCAGGAATGGCATACTGAATCTTCGCCAGCACAGCAGCGGGTGCTGTGTTCAAGACTGCTTGTCTCACAAAGTTCCCTTGTACTGACAGAGTAGAATCAAGATATGGACTATCCGGTAATCTCTCACCGGGGAACAGAATACCATAGATTTTATTCCACTTCTCTGTTTCTGTACCGGATTCGCTCCTCTTGCGACTTCTCAGCTGATCTAGCTGTTCTGAAGTCGCCCAAGTCGGTTCCTTCTGCGGCTGTATAGCGCAGATGTTCTCTCGGATATGGGAATCACGCACATACTCAGATTTGAAGACAGTTGAGCACAGCGGGCAGTATATAGGGGGGCTATGGATCCGGTTGATATGTTGCTTGACCCGAGACGAATCCTTAAGGTCAAACATTACACAGCGCCTGAATTTATCGGGGTATCGTTTGAAGAATGGACATGCCATACCTCGTTGTTCAGGCTCTTGTGTTCGCGCGCTCTTGGTTGGCCTTGGATCGGTTCCATCATCGTCATCATCATCATCTTGTCCATCACCACCCTCACTCCCATTGTCCACCTTTCTGGATATCTGGTCAGCTCTACGCTTGCCCTTTGAGGCTGAACGATGCTTCGGGTTCGAGCTAGAGCTGGACTTTGAGTTTCGGGGTGCGTCGTTTGCTGAGCCCGAGCCATTGGCCTGACCATTTTTAACGACTTGCCGACATATCAACCGATAGAGACAATTGGCGTACAAGGCTGGACTTTTCGAATTGGATTTTGTAAAATCTGGTGAGGTTGGAGGAGCAGTTTCTTCCCGGAACTGGTCATTTTGAGCGGTGGCCTCGGCACTTGTTCGAGATACCAGCTTCGGTGACTTGATAGCGTCATGTAGGGTATCATCTTTCGGATCCACCTGGATCCCATCGTTGGACCCAAAGATGGTCTGAACGTCACTGCTCTCCGCAGCCTTAACGCGACTTCGAGTCCTGCGAGCCGGGCCATCAGACTCAGTATTCGTAGGCGTTCCAATGGAAAGGGGCTCAACAAATGGCTTGACGGGTTCTTGTTCAGGAAGCGGATCTTCTGTAGGAAGCACCGGATGATTCTGCAAACGAGGGACAGTGTCGCTTTTGTCTCTTGAACGGACAGCCTCTTGCCCAGTACCCGAGCATGAATTTGAAGGCACTTCCTGGTCTGCAGACGGGGCTAGTTGTTCTATTCCATCGCTCTGGTTCGTAGAAGACTCGCCTCGCACTGGAGATTCTTTCGGGGTCTTTCGACCTCTGAATGCCAGAGCGCGTGTTCGAGATAGGCGTAGGAAGTCCTGCCTTTTCCGAAAAATCTGGCAACTCGCTTGCTTTTGTCTGCACGAGTCGCATTCACATGTATGATTGTGTTTATGTGGTGCTTTCTTCGGTGGCGGTGGGTTCGTCTGCGGATCGGGCCGTTCCAGAACCAGATTGGTCCCCACAATGGCGGTTCCCGCGATCGGTGGGAGATGCGATGATTTTCGACCAAGGAGATTTTTATGCACTGCGCCTGTGTCGGATGATATGCCTGGGAAGTGCCTCTATAAAAGTGTCAGTTTGATGGGTCCCAGCCTCGTTCCATGTCAAGACACTTACAACACGACTCTCTCCTGATGGCACCTATACGCGATTATTAGAATACTGTAGCCGCTAGTGGAGATAAGAGTGACGTATGAAACTTACGGCACAAAATGACAAGAGCGATGGATTGATGCTTATGTTAAGTGAACTAAAATTAATATTCCAATTCATTTGCTCCATTGTAAGAGACAGTGAAGAAACTTTGTTCGATTGAACTCGATGGAATACAGGGAAGAGGTACCGAGGTGATTCTACGTCATTTATGGAACTTACAGCCTGTTACTCCTTAAATGCACTCACTTTCAGCTCGACAACAGCACCGCCTGATTTGTGTAATCATTTGCTGATCGCCGGGCCATCCCCCAATCAAAATTTTCCTCTCACTGAAGCGGTCAGCAGAGATTGCTGCCTTGATGGCGGACCAGCACAACCGTGCTAAGTTCTCTGTGCTATGTGCAATTCCACACATTGACACCTTCAACACCATTGTGTTGAATAGCAATATTATTCCATCATCAATATTAGACCATGTCTATCAGCTCACTGTGCATTAGTACATGCCTTAGGTTCGTCACTGCCACGCAACCCATCTCCCGTATTATCGTGTAGAATAGCTTTTCTCAATATCATTTGTCTCAACCACCAAATGAAGCCATCCAGAACGTGTACCAGAGAGCAAAATACCCTACATAGTCCAAGAAACCGACCATTATTTAACTACAAAAATGATATCCAGGGGCATAATTCAGACTTTCCTCTTCCCTAGTAACACTGCCCGGTCCCATCTCGAAGTCTAGAAAGGCCGTTGAAAATTCTAAAAACCTAATATGGCACCGACAACGGTTGGAGTGGAGGGAAGTTTCCGTGAATGTTGGGGAAATTCTGGAAAATAAAAACTAGACAGAACAGTTCTGTACCTACAATCATCCTTGTCTTGTGGGGGCTTGGATCTACTACTTATGCATGTTTGCTTCATATTATGGATGGGTTGGAATGAAAACTCTGTTATCAAGGATGGATGGGGAAAATCCACGAGGCATCTGAAAAGGCAACTAGAATATTTTTGAATGAATAGATAAATAAACAAAATGAGATCACCGCTGCCATCTGCTTGTCAGTCTTTAGAGCCTGGGCCCACTACTTATGAGCGTTTGTACTCGGGTCTCGGTCGGATAACTGGCAATAATCTGGGGACGAAACCTCCCTCGACATAGTAGAGGTTATTCAGACTCCACGGCACTGCGGCAGTGACGGCATAGCCTAGCCCTTTGGAGGTCCGAAGGGTCTCGATCGATAGATCGACCTGGCCCCATCTTTAGCTTCCCCAAAGACGTTTTTCTTTCTTTCTTTCTTTCTTTCTTTCTTTTTTTTTTTTTTTTTTTTTTTTTTTTTTTTTTTTTTTTGACTAAATGATCCATTCGCACTGCAAAAGAATTATATCATTATGGAGTACATCGGTATAATGTATTTATTCCGTTCCACGGGACATTCCCGCGAGCTACGATGTAGTTTATTGATTGGTACGATCGGTTCATCGTTTATTACCTATACTGGATACATATTATAGACAGCTTGGATAAATTGTACATGGAATACTGGAAGCCTAAGCTGCAGCTGAGCATGGGCCTGAGTATGCAAAAATCTGAAAAGGCAGGAGAAAAAGGGTTGGATTAGAAGGGAATTGCAATTCCTTCAGAGAGTGGCAAAAAAAAAAAAGAAAAAAAAAAAAAAAAAAAAAAGCAAAGAAAAGAAGCACAGAAAAGAAGCACAGAAAAGAAGCACAGAAAAGAAGGGGAACAAAAAAAAGCACAGATCGTGACGGATGCGCCCCGCCCTGATTTTGCATCTGGTGACTGGTCGGACATGCAGAATGCCCCCTTTTCTTCCCAACGAATGCACCGCCACTATATGTGGCTGCCTAGTTTTTCTGACTGCCATCATTTACATTTTGAAAACCATCAGCATGTATGGTTCTTGTTTCATCTGGCTCTGTTCCCATCTCCACTGATCATTGCAAATGACTCGCTGCCAGGCGCCACGTCGCTCTACTACTTCTGGGCCTCCTCATTCTGACCCACTCTTGATGCAAGGCAGTGCAGGCCTGAGTCCCGTCTCTATCAGGAGCAAGTGCTGATGCGGCCAGAACGGATCGCCCAATGTCCGGCAATCGAAGGCGCATGGAATGATTTCCTGCTCTAATGATTTTCAGATCACCAAGTGGAGACACCATTTCCTTATTATGAGGAGTAGTCCGTCTGGAAAAAAAAAAATGGCCCGACAGGTTGACAGATGCTGATTTGAGTATGACCTGAAAATACCCACAATGACGACGTTAGCTTGAAAAATTTCATCGAAAGGATGCCCAAGCAGCAAAAAAAACTTTAAGGGATGCAGTCCCGTTGAGCTTTCCAAAGAACAATATTGGCTTGGTTGAATTGCACATCAGTGCTGGAAAATGGGCACCTTTAGTGCGCCTTGGGGGGTATAAGTCATGCCATCCTTCTCGCCTCTATTCGGAGCCAGCAACATTCATTTCCAGCTTCTCTCTCGACTGTTCTGTCGACATACTGGCATTTTCTGCCACCTTCAAGTGTCTGTCACTCTTTCTGCACATCCTATTGCACCCCGAGTCTCCCTCACTGCCACTGGCTGTCCGTCACTCTCTACTATCCTATCATCTCTACTGGTCTATCATTCATTAACCAGAAACCATCTGATTCATTACCCTGTTTGGATACTTCGGTCATTTCATCTACGACATTCATTCCTGACATACCAGCAACCAACATGCCTTCCCGTCCCCAGCCGGCGAAGAAATTCGACAATACCAGCGTCAAGGCGCAGAATGGAAGTCAAACCTCTGACCACACTGATGCTCTGCTCAAGCAAGAGGAAGCCCAACACAAACCTCAGTAAGTACTCCACCGTTGAAGCCACCTGACAAGCTAATGACCATATCAGAACATCCTTTGCGCAGACCTCCGCGGAGAAACAGCAGGACTTTGCTGGCATTGGCTTTGGGGCTGAATCAACCTGGTATAAAGGTTAGTTAGTCTACGCCTCGAGGTCTAATCGACACGAAAGATGTATGAACGCTGGTATGTGTATAATGGTTTTATGTTACGGAAGCGTTTTGGACATTTGGAGTATCTCAGATGGCATTAGCGATGCTCTCTTGTATTTACACATGATGGATTGAATAATGGTAATGTCAATAAGAAACTTTTTGTATAGGTAGCAGTAACAGCTCATGTTTTTGTCCAGGACCACGGTCAGGTCATGTGGGAGCACATGATAATATCTATCCTAAAACGGTAATCCTTCTAGCTCTTGATTGGGTTAGTGTCCTAGTCACATTGAAAACCTTGGTGCCTAAGGCAAAGAACATGACTGGTGTGACACTGGTCCATGCTAACGTGTCTTAGGTGCATAGTACATATTTCTCAATGATGATTATCTTTTGCATTATTGAATACATTAACAATTTAGACTATCTGGAATGATGTATCAACTCGGATTGGCATACACCGACCTGATTGCCTTCTTCCGAAACTTGTCAACCCCAGACTGATTGATGCATCGGAACGCCTCATCCAAATTTTCTCTGCACTGGAGATATCTCCGCTCCACCAACTTGCAGATTTCAACGTATACTGAAAGTCCAGCGTGGCCTTTCTCTCAGCTTCACTCTTGCCAGCAGCCTGCTCGAACGACTTGGCCCCGATCTCAATGAATTACACTCTGATCTGAGGCATAGCCGTTTCATACGGCGACCCCGGAATAATTTCACAGGGGACCCAGCTTGCCACCAGAGTGAATGCTATTTTCTGGTCAATGTCGACTTTGACGTCCTTGAGGGAGTCCACGAATTGAGTGAGCATTCTATCCAGATACTTCATGGCATCTTTGTCAAAGGAGAAGTCCTACGACAATTCTGACAGGAATTGGGCGTGCACCTCGCCTCTGGGACAGATGTTGGTGAATGTATTCGTCGCGCCGCGCGTGACGTTCAAGATACCAGCTAACGCCTTGGACAAGGGAGCTTTGAAGTAGCTGTTCGCCAGGATCTCCAGGAAGAGTACTGGTTCGCGAACCACGTTGATCTCATGGTCCAGCTCCCTTTCTTTGGCTTCAATCGCGCCTGAGGCTAATAGGGTGAAGAACGACATTAGTTCTTCCAGATATTGATAATTCTGTTTCACTTCTTTCCTCAGGTCCGGGTCGGAGGACTCTTCTTTTGGTTTGATGGATATGCCTGTGGTGGCAGGGATGACTTTGTTTTCCTTCTGTTCCTTTTTTATCTCGGGTGGTGGCTTGGAGAGATCATTCATTAGATCTCGCAGTCGAGAGACGTTAGGTTCGTCTTCGGAGGGCGCAGCAGCGGCGAGAAGTATCGTGGAAGCATAGGCTGCATCGGGGAATGGTTGGCTTGGTGAGGTGGAGCTTTTAAATTGAAAGCGAAGGACAATTTTATCAACTGGGTTCTCTTGAGAGGGTGTTTTTATCTGTTTGTGGATGTTGTGCGGTGCAGGTATCTTCTACGCATGAAGACATACATTTCACCGTCTGTTCGGAAGAGCTAAAGGACTTTACAGAAAGAAAACAACCCATTCCTTATAAAGCATTATATCTCCACCGCCAAATCCCAGACTTGATTATGCAGTACATCCTATACAATTCTATATCCTCTATTACCCAACCATTCAATTACAATGGAAAAGCTACAAAACCTCATCAACACAGCCTCCCAAGGCCCTCTATCAGAAATCCAATCCGGCCACATCCCCATGCCCCTCAAACTCCTCATCGTCCCACGACACATCGACCCCCAGGTCTACACACGACTCCTCGAAATCACATCCATAATCAGCCTCTCCATCGCATCCGACACCCTTGAAAAAGGAAGCTATGACAAATCGACAATCCCGAAAACACCATCCAAGCAATAAACGATATGGCCGATATCGCCTTGGGTACGTTTATGAAGCGGTTACCGCAACTGCTTACAGTTAACCTTTCGGTGAACATTCCGGTTAATCGAAAGGTGGCGCAGAAGGATGTTCATTGGGAGTTTTTGAAGGCTATTTTTGATGATTTGGTTGAAGATAGTGGTACGATGCGGGGTTTGGATGCGGTGTCGGTTGATGTTACGCGGGCTCTGTCGCAATTTGAAACAAGCACGGAAAGGAAGAAGAGAAAAGATGAGGAGGATGACGAATAAGATGACCGGCAATATGATGAGGAAGATAAGAAAGACCGCAAAACAAGGTTACGGGGCATAGCATCATCCATCTGGCCGAGCAAGCACCGTGATAGGGAAGAGGAGGAGGAAGAAGAAAAAGACAGTATCATTTGCATTCTTCGTCAGCGAACTAGCAAAACGCAACATCGGTGGCGACAATAACCCGGACTGGAGAGAGATTCCCACTATCAAGTTACATCATCTACGACTGCGTTCCAACGTCTACGATGGCCTCGTTTACAAGAAACACAAAAGTCCCAAAAGTTTGGTTGAGCTGAAAACAGAGCATACGATCATCAGTGTAGACATTAATAACATGCAATGTGAGGACCAGGAAGAAAGGATGAATTCTACTTTCGAGTCAATCATAGACACGGGGTTGAAGGAACAGTCGTCGAAGATTATCTTTCTGGATAGAATAGTGGAGAGCTAGTTGATACGCATGTCACTTTACATAGCTTGGATCCATGGAAATGAGATACCCGGGATATCTTTTGATGTCATCGCTCTTAAGCCGGAATGGGTAAACGGAAACTTGCATTTCTCGGATTTGGCATTTAGTACCAGTGAATGATGTCGTTTGCAGTTCTTAATCCACCCTTCGATTATCCATACTAATAATCAAGAAGAGATGTTCAAATAACATAAATGGCACCTCACAAACTCACTTCCCCGCAGTGGATCCCATCGGCTCTCGGTCTGGGCCGGATTTGGCATCTGTCATAAATAAAGTCTCCACCCTGACAAAGTGGCGATATCAGTCACTCCGAAAGCTCCCCCGAGTCGATCTTCGCCCTCACATCCGCCATCCTCCTATCAAATTCCTCGCACAGCTCATCTGAGGTGATGGCAAATATCACCCCCATGCTGTCTTTCATGTAGTAGCCCCCATTTTCTTCATACGCGCAGGTATCCGGGTGGGCTGCGACAAAGATGTCCACGTCATCGAGGGTTTCGAGGATTATGGTATCGTTTGGGATGGGGACGGTATAGCGGGTTGTTGACATTTCTGGGGAGTGAGTATATTCTGTTTCAATATATTCAGACTACTTACTATAACGGAGAATTCAAGGATAAGTTTATGATGATGGATGAAGCGGTTGATGAAGTCATCAGATATTTATGCTTGGCTGACAGGCAGCAGTGGGGGCGGAACTTTGATTGGTTATGCGAAGCCATATGTTGATCATTTGACTCAATCTATTCATGCTACTTAAATCCATAATACTCTATGTAATCATAAAAACAATGAAAAATCTATCAATCAAACCACCTCCTTCTGATACCCGCCCTTCTTCATATTCGACCCCGTCCCCCTCGCAAAACTATCATCGCAAATCCTCCACTCATCAGCCCTCAACCAAAACTCATCTTTATTCGACTTTCCCTTCATCAACCCCATCAGATCGAACGGATCGACAAATGTCTCCCAGACCGAGCGTCTATCCATCCATCCAGGCCCGAGGCGCTCAGTCTCGCCGTCTAGATCGAGATATCTTTCACGGGTAGAAGGGAGGTAGCGGCCCGGATGGAGGAGATTGAGCCAATATGTGAAGATGACCATCGGGGCGGCTTCGAGGGCGTAGATGTACCACTCGTGATGGAGGATAGAGGCACAGGTTGAAGTGCAGGTGGTAGTGGTGTATGTTGTAAACGATTCGATAGCGCGGAAGATGCATCGTAGGAGGACGAAGGTTGAGGTACCGTAGAGGGTGTAGATAACGGTACGAACATTGGGCGGTACCATCCCCATCTTTATGCAGCGACGATGGAGGTTGAAGACCATTACTGCTAGGAGTGATTCAACGACGGCCTGGAGGATGATGGCGACAGAGAGGAGTGTTCCGCCGGATTTCAATTTGGACATGTCGCCGTCAGAGGCAGCCATGCGCGCTGCTCCGGCTGCGGTGAGTGATTCAACGAGGATTCCGAGATAGATAAAGAAGTAAACGACGCGGTTGGGATTCAGTGGAGCGAACATGGGAAGGTAGTGCATCAGTCGTCCCACGAGGTTATACGCAGCAGCGGAGTAGATGGGAGGACCGGCATAGATGAAGATGGTTTGCGCAATGTAGAGGTTGAGATTGGATGGGTGGTAACTGGCGATAGCTCGAAGGATCCAGCCAGTTAGGTAGACGATGCTACCCCAGACCATAAAGAAGGTGACTCTCCAGAAGGAGTAGCGTTTGTTTTGGTAGACATGGAGTAGTAGTGATAGACCAACCAGAATGGCAAAAACCACTGGCAGGATATGACTGGGTGTGTATGGGTAGAGAGAAGACATTTTGATGATGATGAACAAGAATCACTACGAGGATCGACTTCCTTATATGCCAAAGATGAGGCTATACAGACAGCGCCAGATAAGACCCAAACGGGTTAGCGTGGCACCGCCCCACGTGTCAAACCTTATTCTTCACCTAATTTAAGCAGCGTGGCGGTGTCAGCCAATCAACGTGCAGAGCGCTGGGTATGACCAAAAGGGGTTAAGGCTGTTTTGACCAGGCATAGTATTTAAAGTCAGCAGTTCCTATACGAGGTTCATTCAGAGATTCGTATTCATATCATACTCAGACTAATACAAAATGCATCAGGTACGTTACCTCTCCTGTCAGATAGAGTATACTGACAGATCAGCCCACTCGCACCTTCAAGATTAGCTTCACCAGCTGGTCATGCCGACACATCCAAGTCACCGAACATGACAACCCCCTCTACATTGCCGATGTCCATACACGAAAACCAAACATGATCTTCAAAACCCACCCCTCGGAAACACAATTCGCAACAGTCACCCTGCATGCCCTCTCGTCACACACCGACATTATCCTAGACAACCAAGATACCGTCCTCAATCTGAAAAGTGGCTTCAGACACCAGGCCAACTTTACCTCTCGTACCCTTCAGACAACCCTTTCATGGAATACTAAGAGTCTGATGAAAGGATACGATTTCGAATTGGTCGACCAGAATGGCACCCCTCTTGCGCAGTATATCAATGATTGGTCTCATAACACTGCAAAGGTGGACATCTTTTTCAACTTGAATGAGGCTGTTGTCCGGGAGATTGTGGTGACTGGGCTGGCGCTGGTTTATGGTCGGACTGGGCGTTTGACGACGGTGAATACGCATACTGGAGATTCTGCCGGCTCTCTTGTTGCTGCTGGTGTTATTTAGATTGTGTGTTTCATTTCCATTTGATAAATTCAGCGTTGAGAATACCTTTAGCATTTATTATTGCATTTTCTGGATTAGAATTAGCTATTGCATATAAAAAAAATTAAATTTAGCCTGGTTAGCATAAAATAATGTAACCAAAAAAAAAAAATCAGCAAAGAAACGCTGGATATTCTCTACGGAGAGAACCTCTTCGTCTGTCAATTCTGGAGCCATTACAAAAACCACCTTGAATACATCACAGAAGCGAACCGACTTTGAATCCGGCACCTGGTTCTCATGCCAGATATGGTCGCCCTTGGCTTTTCACAGACCCCACAGGATGATGCTTTGTGGGCACCGACCCTTGCAAATCCACAACAGTTCCACCTTGTCTTACGCTTAAGAAACCTGGAAAGAAAGATGAGGTATGGTTCATATGGCGGGCTATGTCGCATAAGCTGTTGCTGGGATGTATTGGCCAATATCTTTCTAGAGAGACTGCCGTGGAGGTTGAGCACATGGGGGAGATGCGATGTGGCACTTGATCAGGCAGTACCTACCACGTGGTTACCAAGAGAGAGAATATCCCTTGGGTGAATGGGAGAAGATTGGTAACAATCACACGCATCTCTTGGACAAATTCGAATGTTTGGGAGAGTCGAGTTTACACTTCATCAGAGACTATCCTTCCACGTCGCAAGGGGCTTTTTGTATTTTAATGGAAGATGTTATCAGATCAGCTATCATTTATTTCGTGCCAGAATCCTTGTTTTATCAATTATATGAGTGGTGTCTTCAAGTAGCAAGCGGATTCTGCCTAATCCGTAGACAAGGTGGAAAACAGTGAATGGGTTTCTGCTGTCCCCATATAAATACCCCCTCTTCTTCCTCTTCCTCCTCTCTACACTTCGTTCTGATCTCTATGCATCAAACAGCAGCATGGTCTCCAAAACGGGGTTCCTCCATCTCTCATATGAGATTCGCCGCCAGATCTACCTTTACTACATCCCAACGCAGTGGCTTGCCTACTTCTCTTGCGAAGTCGTCCGAGCCTTACCAGGAAGCAGCATGAGCCTTCTCCGCGTGTCCAAACTGATCAGCGAGGAAACCCTGGACATTCTCTACGGAGAGAACCTGTTCGTTGTTCAGTTTTGGAGAAAGCCAGAGCAATACCTTGAATCTATCACGGAAGCCAAACGAGCCCGAATCCGCCATTTGCTTGTCATGCCTGCGTGGCCTTGCTGCCCCCGCTTTTCTGCTCGTCCATCGCCTCACGACCCTGCCCTGTGGGTGCCACTCCTTGCGAATTTGAAGCAACTCCGCTTGATCCTGGTGCTTCCTCGTGAACGTGATGATTTGTTTACGCCATATGAGAGTGTGAACCGCTTCGTTCTGTTGGAGCCTCATGAACGTGATGGTTGGTTGACGCCACATGAGAAGTTGCTCGTCTACTGGATGAGGTGCCTATTGGAATGCGTGCGCGAAAATCTATCCAGTGAGACTGTCGTCGAGCTCGAGCATAATGGGAGCGAGAGAATCGTGAAATTGGTGAGGACTTTGCTGCCAGGTGACTATCAAGAAAAGGAATACAATTCAGAGGAAAATGGGGATCTCGTCGAACAATTCGCATCTTTTGGCCCGAGGGTCATTTCTTCAGAGACTATCATTCCCCGTCGCAACAGACTTTTTGCATTCTAATTGAAGCAATATCAAGCCCAGGTATACTGTCTTCCTGGATGACCATCTCTCAGTCTCGCTCCCTGTCCATCCTGAAAGTAATTCTCCCTAGCAGCACCCCCCTTAACCTCGTAATCATCCCAGATAACGCCTCTCCTCCTCAACTCTGGCCACAAATACTCAATCATATCCTCAAACGTGCCAGGAGACACAGTATAGGAGAAATTAAACCCATCCACCCCGGCCACATCCACCCATCGCTGCAGAATATCAGCAACCGTACTCGGTGATCCAATCGCCCTGGGATGCGCCCCTCCCAGCGCCAACTCCTGCAGCACGCGCCTCTTCGTCCACTTCAGCCCGTTCGAATTGGGGACTGTCTTAGACCAGCTAGCTACCATTGACTGAATGCCTCCGATGGAGGTGAATGCAAAGTCTTCGTCGTCTTCGAACTTGGAGAGGTCGTTGTTGGTCCACCCGCCGAAGAGAGTCGCCATGCCTTCCAGGTCAGCTTGAGCGAGGTATTCTTCGTACTTCGCTTGTGCTTTTTCGTCGGTTTCATCGACTATGACCACGATTCCGGCGATGAATTTTATGCTGTCTGGTTCGCGGCCGACGTCGATAAGTTGTTTTCTACTTTATTAGACTGGTTCTGTTCGAGCTGTGATATACTTACCGCATGTCATCGACAACAGCCTTTGTCTTTTCTGGCTCTAAGCCAGGAAGAAACATCACCTCTGAATGCTTCGCAGCAAACCGCTTTCCGGCTCTACTTCGTCAGCTCCATCCACATTCTTATATCAGGGTACTCACGAAGAAGCACCCGCCTGGAACAACAACGGCGTCCTCTGCCGCGAAGCAGGAAGTTGACTCGCAGCCGTACTCTTAAAATACCTCCCATCATGTTCAATCGCACGCACCCGCGCAGGATCACTATAAATCCCCGATACAGCATCCTTCACAACAGCTCCATCCTGCCACGTCCCCTCCCACAATTTATACGTGAGTTCCATGTACTCGTCCGCGCGGAGATATCGCTCGTCATGGGGAATCTGCTCGTTAAATCCGTATGCCTTTGCCGCGCTGTCGAGGAAAGATGTGACGATGTTCCAGCCAACCCGGCCGCGGGTGAGATGGTCGAGGGTGGAGAATTTTCTGGCCAGCGCGTAGGGCGATGTTTCGTATGTTGTTGATGCGGTAATTCCGAAGGAAAGAGATTCTGTCACGGATGCCATTGCAGAAATCAAAAGACTATCCAATCAGCACATAATTAACAACCGACAATGAGGGGGCATACAAAGGATCCCCAATCGGAAACTGGGCCCCGGACAACAAAGCAGGATCTCTATTTGCTGGTCCTTTGTACACATCGTAGACTCCCAGATGGTCAGCCAGGAAGAGACCGTGGAATTTTCCTTTTTCCAGTACTTTGGCGAGTTCAATCCAGTACGAGAGATCGGTAAAGTCACCAGAGCGATCTGAGGGGTGTTTCCATAGTCCCGGTGAGAGATGGCCGGGGGAAAACATGGCAAAGGCATTGAGAATCCATGATTTGGGCATTTTGTTAGTTATTCAGACACAATGGATAGATGGAATTTGAAAATATAGGAAATGTAGGAGTGTGGCTGTTTTATGGGAATGGGAGGTGATTGTGTTATCGGGGTATACTCTCACGCCATCACCCCGCTGAGGGGTACGCATTTCCCCTGTCAATCTGTCCATTCCAATTCATTGTTAGATATACTATCCTATTTGATAACAAATACGGCTGGGATATTTGCCGATTGGGCCTGTCGTCGGTTATCTACATTTTGTACAACATGCAGGGGACTGCTTGGCGGCTGCATGCTGTGCTACTGCATGGTATTGAGATGCATTAATATACATTCGAATGAAGAAATAAGGAAAGTATCCCCTCTGATACAATATACATATTATCATCTGAATCATCGCAAAAATAAAAAACACAGCACTCCCAATAATTGTGAACGCTATTTGGATTTTGATAACGCTATCATGAACAACATAAATCCCACGACCAGACACTGAAATTTCCCCGATATGTTGAACTCCTAAAGAAATATCAGTCCGAAAAACTTCCAATCGAGTTACTCTACAGCTCACCATTGATGCATCTAGCAAGTATAACTCCAGGAGTAAACATTCTGGCTCAACTTCTTCCTCCATTCTCCATATGAGGATCCAGCGATTTTCTTGCACTCCGAGTCATCGTAGAGCGTGAGGTGGCAGTTGTCTGCCAAATCAACGTTACTGTTGAAGAAAGAAAGGTTGTTGCCTTCCTTGAAGGTCTGTTTCTGGCAGGGGAAGATCTGTCGTCGCGCGTCGTGGACGATGGACTTGCCATCGTAGTAGAGGCTGAATGCGTCGGCTGACATGGCGCAGCCGAGGATGAAGAGACCGACAGTAGAGAGGAGCTTCATTTTGTTGGATGGGTTCGCGGATAGGATAGTAGAGGCAAGTAAAGAGAAGGAATGTCGATGAAGAATGAAGACCGAAAAGAATGAGTGCGGGACGCCTATATTTATAAGATTGGGGATGTAGTGTGGAGATTCATGACTGCATATTTTTAACTACAACACGAAGCTTTCTCGCAGATTGTATTCGGAAACAGTCTAGCGACTCAGAGCTATAGAAGTATCTCAGATCAAGTGCTCGTGTTTTCTGCTAGCTCCTCGTATTCCTGGCAATCTCTCTTGGCGAAGCTAATCGACACCCTATCTGGTATAAGCGAGATGATCCCAGAAAAGAAATAAAAATAGCCGAGGCAGAAGAAGGTATTGGTCTTCGCAGAAGGGTATAAATTGTGGGGTATATGACATTGTGATAAATAGGTGGTAGAGAAAAGAGGCAGGCTCCATATTATGATGGTGCAAAGGCCACGCTAACTCGGTGCTGTGGATATCCGGTGCAGATATATATAAAGACATCGTTGTAGACGATATATTCATTTGGTATATATTCTGAATAGCTTCATTTGTGGTCCTGTGGTTGAGATGAAAACTACTGGATGATAATAGGAGGTCACGCGGCAGCAATCAACCTGAGGCATCTGTCTCCCTCAGGCTACCTTAGGTATCTTGAAACTTGCCAGTTAGTAGACATAAAGTTCAAGAAACGAGGGAGGTATAATTCCTAGGAGAATAAGCAGTTAAATACTCTATTCTCTCATCATAACCCTTTATCCTGATACATATATAATACATCTTATCATAAGTTCATACCGAAATTAATGCTTATACCAAGTCGATTCAGCTCCCAGGCCAATTCCAGCAAAGTCCTGCTGCTTTTCTGCAGATGTCTGTGGGCAGGATGTTCTGATATGCTTATTACCTCGCTGGTCAGGTGGGTTCCACGGTGGAGTACTTACCGAGGTTTAGAGTCATCCCTCTCTCGCTTCAGCAGAGTATTGGTGTGACCAGATGTCTGACTTCCATTTTGGGCCTTTACACTGGCATTGTCGAGTTTCCTCTCAGGTTGCGGGCGGGGAGGCATGCTGATTGCTGGTATATCAAGAATCAACGTCGCAGATAGAAAGACCGGAGGACCAAAAGAGGGTGATGAATAAGATGTAATTCCTAGTTAATGTATGATAGAATAGTAGAGAGTGACGACTGGCTGATCGCAGTGAAAAAGGCTCGGAACGCAACAAGATGCGCGAAAAGAATGACAGAGACTTGGAAATGGCAGACGGTGCCAGTGTAGACAAATTAGTGAAGAGTGTGAGGATGAATCTTGCTGGCTGTCAATAAAGGCGAGGAAGCTGGCACTTATTTATACCCCGGCGAAGGCACATTGAAGGTGCCATTTTCCAGCACAGGAGGTCAGCTCACCAGAGTCAATATTACCTTGTATTAAGAGAATTTGTTTTATCTACTCCGAAGGCCTGGTCGCTCATCATTGACGGATTGTCCGATCTTTTGGCAGGAGCCACCCATGCCAGTCGTCATTGTGGGTACGTTCATCACAACTTCTGTCGACTTTTCCGGTCTAGCCCTGTAGTACTGTAGATTTCAAGCAGAGCGAGCCTCGGAGGTGTTCGCTGGCAGACCAGAGAATCAATGGAGCGTTTTCCACCCGGCATTGGGCGAGCAGCAACTAGTTCCATCAACTATGGAGACAGATCGTCCACCGAGGGACTGACAGAGGCAGAATTACGTAGCAAACGTGTGTAATAATGCGTGAATGAGTAAAACAGTCAGTGAGAAGTGGCAAAAGAAGGGTCTCCGTCCTCTAAAAACAAAGATGTGGGCATTCCCACTTCAATAGTTGCGTCTCTGGGATGCAAGGACTAATAGTGTGAGGGGAAGCTTGTTCTATTCCACGATGGGATTGGCTCGGTGTATCTGGCATGCGCTTCTCGCGGAGCTAGACGCGCGGAAGTGAGGAAGGTACCCGCAAGTCAGTTGACCACCGGTAGTGGTTGAGATGGTAAAGGTGGAGATGTAAAAACAGATGAAATAGACGCTATTGTGGCGAAATTAAACGCCATCTTACTGGCTTTTCGGTGGCAACAACTCTTCTACACTCCTGGGCAAGAATGAAGCTGCCTGGGAGAGTTCGTCCGTGCGTTGGGATTTTCAGGGATGGACGGATGTCAGTATCACCGCTGGTTCTTGAGCGCTTCTTTTTGGCTCTAGCTCTATCTCTCATGTAGTTCATACCCAACTTGGGGTATGTCATATGAGAAATAAGCAGTGATGATGAACGATCTCCAATAATCTCCGGTAATTGCACATGCATAGTTATGGATGCACTAGAGGGGCATAAACAATGATCTTCCTAGTACATATAATACAGCGGAGGTCGGAAGCTGAGTAGCAAAAAAATAAAATAAAATAAAAGTGAAATAATAAAATTGTTGTTTCAAGCTTTGTGTACAGCCAATTGATGCCAAAGTCTCGAACGATGGTATGATTCCGGGGTTTCCCCTGGAATAAGCAAAGAGGATGCATTGATTTACTCGTCAGTGCCTGCATGCCGCGATGGCAATGCCGAACACTCTGGACGGGGGGAACCTAAAAGACAATCAGTCTGATCATCGCTCTAGTGTATCCTTTCAGCTTGTATGTTCACTTGTTTAAACTCAAGGTTAACTGCTTTTAGTTGCCTTAGTTGCCTAGGTTGTTTTATGTCTCCACCAACCGCTATATTAACTAACCCAAAATGGTGCCATGAACCGACCATAAGCCAAGGATTATTGAAGATGTACAATACTCTCTGGGATGATCTTGTCTTTATTTTTCTTTCTTTGTCTCACCATTCCTGCTCGCTTGGCAGTTTTGCAGAATCAGGAACACCCGTCATGTCCAGGAATCCCCATGCATGCACGGAAACTTATTTCCACTGTAACTGCTATTGGCGTGTATTGCTTTTCCTAGGCTTTTCGACGGGTGTTCTAGAATGAGGCTGTGCTGATGATAGTGGCAGTGCTATATTCAGAGGAATACTGTCCAATACTGGAATATATTACATCGTGTTGGGCGTTTCTTGATAAAATAAAGACACTTGTAGTACATATTGCTGACACAAACCATTCCTAATATATCGAACATCTCATAACCCTTATCCAATACGTTCATAAAACATCTCATCATAAATCAATACAAGATCAACGCTTATACCAAGTCGATTCAGCCCCGAGGCCAATACCAGCAAAGTCTTGTTGTTTCTCTGCAGGGGTCTGTGGGAAAGATGTTCTGAAATACACTATTAGATGGGTGGCATTATATGTAAGAAGTGAAAGCATTTACTGAGTTTTCGAATATTTCTCTTTGAGAAAGATATCAGTGTGGTCTGAGCTCTGACTTCCGTTGTAGGCCTTCGTGCTGCTGCCTTTGAATGACTTTTTGGGTTGGGAGGGAGGCATATTAGATTATAGCCAGTGCAGTGATTTCTTAATTGGACGGCTGATGGATTGGAACAAATAAGAGATAGAATATCAACGCTATAGAATAAGCAAAGATGGATAATGGAGTGACAGAGCGGCAGAGTAACCAACAGCCGCTGAAGATTGCGTGGGGACTGGGAAACAACTATAGGCACACAAGTGGAAACACCCAAATAGGAGATTGACTAGATGATAATGTAACAGTTATCGAGGGTAGAAAAGCAAAGACTTAATGCCACTGCCGGTCAAAAGTGGCGGATGACTGCTTTCTTTATACTAGACACAGCGGAGAGTCATTTACAGGCCAAAGCCATAAGGTAAAGGCAACTACTCGATGCCAGTATTCAGTGCATCAGAAGGATTCAAATTACTGCATTCGGGGCTGCTCACTCCATGACTTCGTCCTTGGGATGCGAAATGCCAGACCGCCACTGTTGATGCAACTGTTTGGCGACGATACGCCCGGAAAACTCTATATTCTGGGTGATTCTGGATCGCAAAACGAAGCATCGAATCGGACGCTGGCGGCTGTTTGGAGTAAACCTATCATGAAGCCGACGCGGAGTCGCAAGAAAAGGAGTAGAAGACATCGGTAGTATTTTCCAGGCCCTGATCGGTTTGCAGGGATATTTCCGGCTGTCAGGGGGTGTCCACGGGTGTTTTATTGCGACTTATCACTGATTGGTGCGTAGATGAGGCTATGGTGAAGATTGACAGGGACAGAAGTCGAGAGGGTCATGGGTAGGCTGTGTTGGGCAGGGAATAGCTGTTCAATCATCGCATCGGCTTTGGTTTTTCCACGCGCCACCTGATTCGACTCCTGCATTGGCATGCTGCATGTTCGTATCATGGGCATGGGCGAATCGATGTCATCCCTGACTTGATTTGATTGTTGGTAATTAAAAGAAGCGATAAATAACCTCGGCAACATGACAAGATAGTCATGAAAAACTAGGCATCCATAGCGCCAGCTTTATCATCTGTCAAGGTGATGCGAATTAACTTTGCATGGATATCAGGGATATCAGTCCACAGCCTTGATAATAGCTGTCGGTGAGCAGGCGACCTGCCTAATAACGTTAAAGCTTGACACAAGCAAGAAGCTATCATCAATGTTATCAGGGGTAGCTACGTGGCTCTTGGCAGCTGTCCAGTTGACCACTTCCGGTGGCGAGGTAATAAGAGTTGGATAGGATGGGGCTGTGGAGAACAGACAGTTAAATGTCGCGCATGATGATGGAACGATGAGCTTCGATGGATTCGTAGATGAGATGAGAGTAGAAATTTCCGTGGCGTTGATCATCCACTAGGCTGTGTATGCACCCAGTCTTCTTGTGGAGGCTTAGCTTGCTTTATACACAGCTATAAACTCCTTTTACCCGTTTCTCGAGTTCTTCTAACCTCGACCTGTTCTGCTTAAATTGTTCCATCGCTTCATCGTACTCTTCGTGTGAAACCCATCCATCTTTCCCTATGACTTCTATTCGCAGACTATTAAACTCATTATAAGCCCCTGCCCATTCATCTACCTGCTGTCTATATTTCTCAATTTCCTCTTTTGAAAATGAAATCGGACATGGTGCTTCTAGTCCTCGTCGTGCTAGTATCTGATCCCACTTTTCGTATATCTGTATAAGAAGCTCCTGGAGAGGAATTGGACCATTAGCGGCTGAATGTCCAATGAGGTGGAATATGAATGTCGTCGGATCATCCCCATCTGCCATAGCATCCATAGCCTGGACAAGAGCTGGGTTGAATTTCATCGATGCTATTTCGTAGAATTTCTTTAGCCCTACCCTGTCAAGTCTCTCTTGCTCCATCTTCTTTTCGGGCTGTGAAAGAAGGTCAAAATCTTTGGGTAATTCTGGCTTGATAATACCCCATGGATATGGATCATCGCAGTCAAATACTGATGGAAACCGTGCCTGTAGAAATAATGGAGCTGCGTACACTTCCTGCCAATCGATTATGCTAGATATTTTTGTAGGATCGGTTTCATCGACAAAGATATTTTCTGTGTGAAGGTCATGGTGTAGGAGGACAGGATTGGAAACCGCTTCGGAAGGGATTATATACGGTAGCACAGCTATGAATTGTTCGAGGAGTTGGATATGTTTCTCAGGCGATGCTGTATCCAGGCAGGAAGGGGTGCTAAAATGTCGGATAACAGCAATCTCGCGATGTGCAATAGCCATAAGGTATTCCTCCGTCGTTTTCCCTGTTCATACTGTCAGCTTTGTCACTTTGTGGGATGTGGAAACGCACATGGACCGCGATCAATATCAAGTTCATGTCTTTCATCCTCCCAGAAGGATATCTCAGTCGTTGGTCCTACTACAAACTTGGAGATAGCGTCCATCTTCGAGGTAGGCATCTCAGTAGAATCCAAAATATCCTTCCCATCTGTATAGCTGTCCTTGTAGTACAGACTACCATGGCGTGCCAACCTGGTGCTCACTAGCCGTCTCTCAATCTCCACCAAACTCTTCACCAAGCCAAAGCGCTGAGCTTTAGACATAATATCCCAGACCTCACTTAACTGACGGCCTTTTGCTCTCTCCATGAGAATGTACGCAGCACCTACTGGATTCGACACAGACCCCCAGTCCAAGACCCCAGGAACGGGTATATCAAGGACATTGCGAAGCTATCGAGTCAGTTCAATCGACCCACAGTATAGAGATGCAGGATACCTACAAAATCAAGCGTAGCCACCTCACTCGAAACCACATATCGCGGATGACCAGCATTAGGATTTGGGATTCTGGCGAGTATCTCCTCGCCATTCTCCATCTTCAAAGAGAAGACCTTGTTATGCATCCCCTCGGGGAGTTTGGTCATTTGGACACATTTAGTGTTGCGCAGTTGCCCAGCCAATTGCTGGAGGGCTTGGGGGTTGAACTTGACGTGTCTTTTTGCCAGCTGCTGCTGTTCATTGAACAGCCAACGGCCGGATGTATAGTGAAAGAAGTCATCTGGTTGAGTCTGGGTATCAGATTTCTGTCCTCCAGAGGAAGCTAGCCTTGCCTGCCCCCTAGGCAGGAGGTGGAATGCTCTCCTGAAACGCTGCATGATGATTGTTGAGAAGAAATTGTCAGACGAAGCTGCTAAGGGGCAGATCACATGACATCACAGGGCTATATCAGACAATGCTATATCCATCGACATCCAGATAGATGGACAGATCAACAAGGTCAAAGCCCCAATTCCTGCACAATGCCCATTCAAGCCAACCTCGTGCTCTGATCGCAATTCGCAATCCCAACAAATCCAAAACAATAGACAGACACGTCACCCAGGAGGTCTCATGAGGCTGATGGCGATCGCCGGGGGATTTGCAGCCGAACCGCTGGAGTACTCCGTAGAGTTTGGACAGATGATTTACGGTATATTTGAAATGAAGAACTACGGTAGAAGCCGGAGTGTTCGGGTGTTTGAGTAATGTGGTACTTTTGACGCTGGAGTCAGCTGCTTTTGTCAGGCTGAGCTTGTCAGTGCGTTACAGGATGTGCAGGGATTGCCACCGCTTCTTTGCTTTCTTTTTCTTTCTTTCGTTTTCTTTTCGCTTGATTTCGCTTGATTTCGCTTGATTTCGCTTTCAGTCTTTAATTTCCCCCTTTTCCGGTGGATTCTTTACGTACGCAACTGGGGTAGAAATTATGTGCAGACAAAGTTAAATGAAACTGTCATGGCTTTACGAGTCATGGTCGTACAAGGCGGAGCACGTAGTGAATAATTATCATTTCATTACCTATTATCTTGTATAATTTTTGTCCAAATGTACCTGCAGCAGTTAACCCGGTTCCCTGTCACAAGAACGACGATAGATACATGATATGGATGGATGCAGATGCATGTACTTAGTTTATTTAATCCGAGTACTTATGATTCCGCTCGATAAACGCAAAAGTGTGTAAAATTTATACAAAAGCACCATCGCCATCCCCGTGCAAAACTACAACACCGTCAAAGCACCGTCTATTTCTCTTCTGCTGGCTCATTTCATCAACCCCTGTACCATGCCGACCAGGTTGATTCGGCCTTTGATCCAACCCCGAGCAAATCTTGCTGTTGTCTTTCGGCTAGGTTCTGTGGAGATGAGGTTCTAGTAGAGTCAGTATGGTGTAGGAGGTACAACATGAAGGTCATACTGGATTGGAGAAGGCTTCTCGGTCTGTATAAAGACATCTTCGTGGTCAGAGGTTTGGCTGCCATTGTGTGCTTTTGTGCTGCAGTTTCCAAACTTTCTCTCGGTTTTGTTGGGTGGCATCTTGTAGTTGATAGGCAGAGTGTTTAGATAGAATCAACTGAATAGACTGAGACTGAAGACTGGTCTGGCTTATGAGAGATGGAAGCATAGTGAGGACACCCTTTTATATCTACAAACATCAGACAGGAAGCTCCTATCTCTTCCTCACCTCAAAGCGTCTGCCTATCCATTGTAGTCATGATGGTATAAGGACTTTTGCATCCCTGCGACTATCTGTTTGTTTCATCAGTATATGTGCTGTACTTCAGCATAGCAGATAGCAAAAGTCCCATCTTACGGATTCACTTCCGCGGTATCATCCAGGAAGATGATAGGCTGATCCCTGGCCAGCTGGACTGGATGAATCACAAACAGCAGATCGAATCGCTTTGACCCTGGATGCAATTTCTCCCCGAACGGCGGATTCGAGCCCGATCAGCAGTTCGATCAGCAATCTGTCGTGCAATCTCTGTGTGTAGTACAGTACTTTGTCGTCGGGGAGATGGTGTCTCATTTCCGGTGGCTTTGACGGGCCCACTATACTTTTGCTCCATTCTTCACTTTTTATTTCTTTCTTTCTTTTCTTTTGTTGTCTTTCTTTTCTTTTTCGTATGTTTGGATGTTTCATATTGCTAGGCTGGTCGATCAACATCTTTGCAGACATAATAAAATAATAAACATAATAATAATACTATCATTTACTCTACAAGGAATAGTGCCTACACCAACCAATGATCAACAGGCAGATCATATAGACATTATTAAGAGCATCAGGCTCTCTAATTATTAATTATTCACTTTTCTCCTGCACAAGGTCCAGCCTGTGTATCCTCCGCGTCTGTGCCACCAGGCATCCATCGTCTACTGCTCTCCCTAGTCGATTTCCAACTGGTCCGCCGTTGTCGCCGTGTTACTCGCAATGTGGGCACCGATCCCTGCGAAGTCGGCCTTGCGTTCGGCTACAGAGGGGAAAGTCGTTCTGGATGGTTAGGGTATCTTGAAGTGATCGAGTGGATTCAAGTGTATTTACTGGTGTGTAGTGTGAATGTAGTCAAATGGGTTGGAGACCCTATCGTCGGTTTGGCTGCCTCGGTGGGCTTTTGTGCTGAATGCGTCGTTCTTTTGTTTTCTGGTAGGCATGTTGAGGATTCAGTATTCAGGATTCAGTATGTACCTACTGGATGTATTCGGATGTATGTGTGTATGTATAGTGGGGAGTAAGGATAGAATATGTTGAAGTTCATCAGAATACTACGAGGGAGAGCCATCTTTATATGAATAGTCCAACTGACAGACAAACAGATGAAGGGAAACAGGCATTAATGAATCCTTCTCCCCTCGATACTCGACGTATACGAATATCCAAAAAGCGGTGTTGAAGCTGAACTTCCAATCAGGCAGGCTGACAGGGGGTTGTTTCAGGGTGTCACCCAGACTGTCCTCGATCCCCTTCTAAGGATACACGTCGCTGCGTCAATGCGATTATGTTCTCAGTTGCTGATCTCGATATGTCGATTCAGATATCTGGTGTTCTGTAATTTGTCCTGCGATAGTCTAGATCTGGAATCTCTGGATCTGAGTGACAAGGGAGTCTGGATAGACATCCCACACTGCCTCTCTAGGCTGTGTTTGTCAGATAGGATGATATTTCCTGTTTACTTCCATCCAGTTGCCTACTGAAGTCGGTTTGCCTTTTATTCTCTCCTTCCTCATCTCACCTGCATACAGTCTGCGAACCATGCCAACCAACAATGGCGTCAAGTGAAGAACACCCTGACTCGCCAGGCTGACTGGTGGCGAATTTTTGGTTTGCTGGCCAACGCAGACTCCTTCATCCCAACTCGGCCCCGGCATCGATCTTCAACAGAACACTCCACCTTAGCTCTCTAGTATCTACATGGGCCGACTCCAGTTTCGGAAATCCTCCTTGACTTCGCCTCAAATGCAGCTGAATCTCATCACACGATATGTGACGTTGATGCAGATCGACACCTCCACTTCTGAGTCTACGGTCTAGTCAACGGAGAATTTTTCAATAGTAGGCCACTTCCAGTAGTGTCGGGCGCACCCTTAGCGCTGGTTGTGTTTTCCTGGACTTTTCTACACCTTCTTGCGTTGGTTTTGTCACGAGGCTGGAGTTCACTTCAGCGGGAGAGTAGGGTTGGATTGGGCAGAAGCAGGGAACTATATACAGTGTAATTGGTTTGGTTTGGGCTATTTTCTGCCAATAAAAGACTGATTATGCTGGTCTTTTTATTATTGGTTTATTCCTTGGTTTTTTTTTTTTTTTTTTTTTTTTTCAGTCGTTCATTGGTATGTTGTGATATATATTAGCGCTAGAGTAGGTAGACTCCATCTTCCATTCCCCAATGACATCGATACCATATATTATTACTGATAATAATTATATATCCATCCAATACACTGCATTTCAAACATAAAATATATAAAACTATGAAATGACTGAACAATAATATATGCATGCATTGTTGACATGACGGCCCCCTCCGTATCTTAGCGTCGATAACGGAGCCCTCCGAAAGACACCCTTCGTATAACAATCACCTCCACATCCACTCTCTCCAACCACCATCCTCATCCTCATCACATATCTACTATCAATCAAGTGGACATCATGGCACCCATCCTCCCATCCACCCCCTCCCTCTACCTCACCCCCGAACCTCTCACCCCCTCCGCCTTCGCCCCCTTCGGCACCGCCATCGTCTCCCCAATCCCCCGCACCCTCACCGCCGCTCCGGCCGATCTGTCTTCTCTCCCCGCGCAGCACCACGCCCCGGCCCCGGTCCTCGCGAACCAGTCCTCCGCGCTGAAATATAGCCCTATATCGCCGCTCCTCGATGAATATGCGAGTCGGAAGTGTCCGAGCGGGAAGGCCTCGGCTGCGAAGATGAGCATGTTTGCTTGTTTCCCGAGAACGTTACGAGCGGCGCAAGGTGGGGAGGTGTTCGATGTGCGGATTCTCGAGCGACACCCGTTTACCACGCAGACGTTTACGCCGATTGATTTGAGTGCTGAGGGCGGAGACGAGCCGAAGTTTCTGGTTATTGTTGCGCCGTCGTTGACGGGCGAGACTGTGACGGCTACGACTGCTGATGGGAAGAGTGTGACGATTCGTGACCCGCCGGATTTGAAGAATATGAAGGCATTTTTGGCTACGGGCGGTCAGGCCGTTACGTATGGTGTGGGCACTTGGCATGCACCGATGGTGGTGTTGGGGGGAGACGGGTGGATTTTGTCGTTGTGCAGTTTGCGAATGGGGTTGATGAGGAGGATTGTCAGGAGGCGGAGTTTGGGGAGGGGATTGTTGTGGGATTAAAGGGTGGTGAGAGAGTGGCTAAATTATAGATTGACCGAAGAAAAGACAAAATTTAGATATGAATGTATGATATGTTGTTATGTTGGCTATTGTACACTATGATACATCCGCACTCGTCGCGCCATCTCAATCGTCTCCTTGGGTAATCCTGCCAGCTGTGCTACCTTCAAGGCGTGCGATTCGCGGTTCACCCCCTTCCGCAGTCGGTGGATGAATGAAAACGACCCTGACGCAGTCTCCTTCACATCGGTACAGTACCTCCCCAACCCATCAAAGTCATCCGTCATATCAGCCAGAGCGTGGAAGTGAGTGGCAAACAACGTCCGGCATTTATTGCGATAGTGCAGATGGTGCAGACACGCAAAACTGACGGCCGTGCCATCCTCTGGTGTCGTGCCCCGTCCGACCTCGTCCATAATCACAAACGATCGCGCCGTGGCTTGTTTGAGAATCGCGGCTGTTTCGAGCATCTCGACCATGAACGTGGACTGGTCTCGGAAGAGATCGTCGGCTGCGCCAATCCGGCTGAAGATCTGATCCACAATGCCTATCTCGGCGTAAGCTGCAGGGACAAATGATCCCACCTGCGCGAGGATCGTGATCAACGCGTTCTGTCGGAGAAAGGTGCTTTTGCCCGCCATGTTTGGGCCGGTGATGAGCCAGATTCGTTCTGGGTCGCCTATGAAGCAGTCGTTGCTGACGAACTTGCGTCCTTGTTCTTCTAGACCCAGTTTGACTGTTGGGTGTCGTCCTCCGACGATCTTGTGCGAGGTTCCCTTGTTCATTGTAGGTCGCACGAGATGTTGTTCTTGAGCTAGTGTTGCAAATGAACATGCCACGTCCAGTTCATCCATCACGGCTGCGTTGCGTCGGATCTTGACCAAGTTGAGAATCACCTCGCGACGTAGACTTTCGAAAATCACGTTCTCTTCCTGACGTATTTGGAGCTTGACTTGGTCCATCTGACCACCCAGTTCTGTCCATGCTGGGAGATAGAACGATCTAGTAGACTTTGTCGACGAGACATTCCGCGTCACGCCTAATTCCTCAAGAGATTGCTGGGAAACCTTGGCTCCTTTGACGTGGCAGATGTGTCCCAGTCCAGGCGTCCATTTGAGTGAAATGGCTGATGAACCCACATAGTCGCGAAGACGTTGAGTCAGCGCTACCCTATCATCATGAAGCTTTTCAAGTGACCGATGAAGTTTACGTAAAGCCGGGCTTGCATCACTTCTCATGATCCAAGTGTCAACAGCTCCACCATCTTCTGATCCTGTCCGCTCAATATTTTTGCCTTTCACCTTCTTTGGCAAAGACTCAAGATCTCCTGGCATGCCTTCGTCGATGGTCACTTTTTGCGCCAGCATTGCCGCTTCAGCAGCGGTGTCATCTTCTATGCGCTGCTTCTGTAGCAGACCTTCCTCATCAATGGCGGCCGAGATACGATCTGCCAACACACTAGGCCCATCGAGATGAAGTCGATCAACCATGGCGGTCAGGCTTTTATTCACCTGGGAACTGGATCCCGAGCTTGCATTTGATAAAACCCGCTTAATCTCCTTTGAAGCTTCTATCGCTCTAGAAAGACAAATCAAATCATCTGGATCTCCCCGGCCCAGAGTGAACTTTTGAACCAAGCGCTGGGCGTCATAGCTGCGTTTCAGCAACTGCGTAACACTATCACGTAGGTCTACCTCTTCCATGAATGAGGAGACGAGATCAAGCCGTTCATTAATAACATGCAGCGAAGTAGAAGGAGATGTTAAACGATCTCTTAGCAAGCGGGCGCCACTTTTGGTAGAGGTTCGCCGGACAGCATGAAGTAGACTGCCCTTCCCAAACCCATCTCGAGCAGTTTCTACAATCTCCAATCCCCTCAAGCTATTCCGATCAATACTCATCGATTCATCCAAGTGGCGACGACGGGGAGGCTGAAGTTTCATATCAGACCGCTGTAGCTGAACCCGAATGTACTCCAAGAGACTATAGCCAGCAGCAACTTCTTCAGCCGTGAAGGAATCGATGGCCTTGGTAGGAATTGGTGTTTCCAGCATAGAGCTCCATTCTGACATTGGGGCAACCTTTTGAGGGAGCTGGAAGAAGGTAAGCAACCGATGTTCCTGCCCAAGAAGCAGCTGTAGCTCCTGTCCAACCAAGTCTTGAAGCTTCTGGTCCACGAGGATTTCACGAGCCCCGATCCTGGCGATGGCGGATGGGAGCATCTGTGCCGTTGTGTACTGCGTGAAGAAATCACCGGTTGACAGGTCCAGCCATGACAAGCCTACGTGCTGTGATGCAGACGACAATACGTGTTGCTCCGATGAACCATCCTGCCGCTCCAATTGTGCTTTCAGCGACGGAACATCGAGGTACACTGCTAACAAAAAGTTGTTCTCCGTTGGATCCATAAACTTCTCATCGATCAATGTCCCCGGTGTAATAATCCTGGCCACCTTGCGATCAAAGAGAAGACCGCCCGATCGTGCTTTATCTTCTGCACAGTTGGCAAATTCCTCGCTGATAGCCACGTACTTGTTGAGATCTTGGACGAGGATTTTCAAGAAGCGATCTAACTGGAAGAATGGAAACCCGGCCATGGGCACCGGCCCAGCGCTTGTTTTCCGGGAGGCAAGCTTAATGTTGAGCGATGCTGCTAATTCTTCAGCTTGCTCAAAGTACAACTATTCAGGTCAGGTATTATTAACCTATTCCACACATCTAGGCTAGACTTCAACCCAGTTCGTACCTCGTAGAAGCCTCCTACTCTGGTCAAAATGACGCAGTTCCTGAACTTCTGCATATTGTTCCTATGTCCCTGGAGAACCGTTGGGTATCGAGGTGCTTCATCCACTCCATTGTCATATGGCTCCAGCTTCAACGCTCCCTGCGGAAGATCCTTCAGTTTCACCGTAGATTTTGTCTTTGCGCCTCTTCGTTCGAAACGTTGACCGGCAACCGGAGCTCCAACGCGTAGGAGAGGACGGCGGGCATGGTGGCAGATGGTTCGGTGAACATGACACCGATGAGGGAGGAATGTGCCATGTCTGACAGCGAGCTGCGGGCGCGGTGGAATCAGCTGAGATACAACATGAGTCCCATTTATGCGCATTATTATCCTGGGCGAATTGTTGACAGTCGCGTTGGCGGAAGGCTTGCTTTCTCTGGATGTGGCAGAAAAAGGCCCCTCGCGAAACCTTCCGCTTTCGCCACTGAAATCTGGAAAAGAACCTCGCCGACTTTCGCCAGCGACTTCTCCGTCAAACCTCCAAACAACACCGGCAGCTTGCACACCACTCCTCCCCCCTCACGAGCGAGCTTGCCTATTGCAGGAGGATGATCCAGGTTTGTGAAGCCATCTGGAAATCTCATCACTGCAGAATTCATTTGCCATTACAGGTGTCTCGACGCGCCGGTTGATCCTGAGCTCCATCGAGCCCCGACGACTTCTTCAAGTCGCGACACGATTCTTTTTTTCTTCCTTTTCTTTTTTCCCTTTTTTTTATCTTAATTCTTAGGTTCTTGTTTTAAGCGTTCTTCTATCAAAATGGCGGACCAAAATATCTCGCAGTACAAATACTCGGCGATGTCCAACCTGGTTCTCCAGGCGGACCGCCGTTTCACCTCCCGCAACAACGATGAAGCCACCGGAGACCCGGAGTCCCTCGCCGGTCGTATTAGCATCCGAGAGATGGGTTCCGGCGTTGCGCGTGATGATGCGCCCAAATCAAAAAAGAAGGCAGCTGGCCCGACAGACATTGAGCGAGGTGCGATCCGGGAGGGTGAAGATGTTCTCGCCCGTGAACAAAAGAAACGTCAGAAGGGACAACCTGCACAGCTACGGGGGCAAGGTATCCTGTCCGCCGCTGATGCTCTTATCGAGGGTTTGAGATATCGACCTCGCACACCCGCCACCCGGGCTACCTACGACCTCATCCTCACAATGACCGCAAGCCACCTTGGCGATGTTCCTCACGAAGTTGTTCGAAGTGCCGCCGATGCTGTTCTAGAATATCTAAAGGACGAAGATCTAAAAGACTTCGACAAGAAGAAAGAGATTGACGACTTGCTTGGTAGCTCGATGAACCCCAAGGAGTTCAATGAACTCGTGAATTTGGGCAAGAAGATTACAGACTACGACGCCCAAGACGAAGATGAGGATATGGATGGCGGCTTGGAAGGCGAAGCAGGTGCAGAACTCGACGAACGCCAAGGTGTTGCGGTTGTTTTCGACGAGGAAGACGAGGACGATGAGCGCTTGGGCACCGTCGATGAGGTGCGCGACGATGACGAGCTATCCGACGAAGATGAGGCCGACCAAGCAGAAAAGCCCGATGGCGAAGATGCTGAACGAACTGGTCTTGAAGATCTTGCCGATTCCGAGGAAATGGTCATTGACGGTGGCTTAGACCGTGATGACAAGAAAGGCGACAAGGGAATGGAAATCCCTGCTCGGGAAATCGATGCATACTGGCTTCAACGTCAAATCGGCACAGCATTTTCAGACGCTCATACCCAACACGAGAAGGCCAAAGATGCTCTTGAAATCCTTGGCGGCAAGACAGAAGATGGCGAAGAAAGATCACTTCGAGACGTGGAGAACGATTTGATGGAACTTTTCGATTACGATCATCCTGACCTCGTCGCCAAACTGGTTACCAACCGTAGCAAGATCTTCTGGGTGACCCGTTGGAGACGGGTAGCCGAAGACGCAGATGCTCGCCACCTCGTCGAAAGCGAGATGGTGGAAGCTGGCTACCGATCGATATTGGACGACATTAGTGGTAAGGCAGCCCGCGATGAAGGAGTTGGTCGACCCGAGAAGAAGATCAAGCTTGATTTAATGGATGTCGATGTCCCAAGTGGACCCGTACCTGAGGAACAGCAGAAGCCAGCGGATGGTGGTCTTGTAGGAGGATTGCAACCCAAGCGACAGATCAACTTGGAGAACCTTGTCTTCCACCAAGGCAACCATTTGATGACCAACCCTAATGTCAAATTACCGCAAGGATCCACAAAACGGACGTTCAAGGGATACGAGGAAATCCATGTGCCGCCGCCCAAAGCAAAGAGAGAACCCGGCGAACAGAACCTCCCCACCACCGAATTGCCTGAGTGGGCTCGTGTTGGCTTTGGTAGCGCGAAGGAGCTCAACCGTATCCAGACTAAATGCTATCCTTCAGCCTTCCATGATGATGGAAACCTGCTGGTCTGTGCTCCTACTGGATCTGGAAAGACTAACGTTGCGATGCTGAGCATTCTCCGTGAAATCGGCAAGAACCGTAACCCTCAGACCGGAGAAATCATGCTGGACGATTTCAAGATCGTCTGCATTTCCCCCTTGAAGGCCCTGGTCCAGGAACAAGTTGGCAATCTCGGCAAGCGCCTTGAGCCTTACGGTATCCGAGTATCTGAGCTGACAGGTGATCGTCAACTTACGAAGCAACAAATTGCCGACACTCAGATCATTGTCACGACACCCGAGAAATACGACGTCATCACGAGAAAAGCGTCTGAAACCAGCTACACAAAGCTTGTCCGTCTCATTATCATCGACGAAATTCACCTTCTCCACGATGACCGTGGCCCTGTTCTCGAAAGCATTGTCAGCCGGACGATTCGCAGGGCAGAGCAGAGTGGCGACCCGGTCAGAATCGTTGGTCTCAGTGCCACACTTCCCAACTACCGTGATGTGGGAAGTTTCTTGCGGGTTGATCCTGCCAAGGGAATGTTCCACTTCGATGGATCTTACAGACCGTGCCCGCTCAAGCAGGAATTCATCGGTGTCACAGACAAGAAGGCCATCAAGCAGTTGAAGACCATGAACGATATCTGTTACAACAAGGTTCTTGAACAGGTTGGCCAGCGCAGAAACCAAATGCTTATCTTCGTCCATTCCCGAAAAGAAACTGCCAAGACTGCTAAATACATTAGGGATAAGGCAGTTGAGATGGAGACTATTGGCCAAATCCTGCGCAGTGATGCTGCAAGCAAAGCTATCCTGGCTGAAGAAGCAGACTCTGTCGACGATGCGTCTCTCAAGGACCTGTTGCCGTACGGATTCGGTATTCACCACGCAGGAATGAGTCTTGCGGACCGTGACTCCGTTCAGGCCCTGTTCAGCGATGGCAGTATCCAAGTGCTTGTCTGTACCGCCACTCTTGCCTGGGGTATTAACCTTCCCGCGCACACCGTCATCATCAAGGGCACGCAGATCTACTCTCCAGAGAAGGGTAGCTGGGTTGAACTTAGTCCTCAAGATGTCCTCCAAATGCTGGGACGTGCTGGTCGACCTCAATATGATACCTTTGGTGAAGGTATCATTATCACCTCGCAAACTGAAATCCAGTATTACCTTTCTTTGATGAACCAGCAGCTGCCCATTGAGAGTCAACTGATGAGTAGACTGGCCGATAACCTGAATGCTGAGATTGTTCTTGGAAGCGTCCGGAATCGTGATGAAGGTGTTGAATGGCTAGGTTACACTTACTTGTTCGTCCGTATGCTACGCTCGCCAGGTCTCTACAGCGTCGGTGCCGACTATGAAGAAGATGATGCGCTGGAGCAAAAGCGTGTTGATCTCATTCACTCCGCCGCAGCGATCCTAGAGAAAGCGGGTCTTGTCAAATACGAGAGAAAGACTGGCCGCCTGCAATCGACCGAGCTTGGACGGATTGCCTCGCACTATTACATTGGTCACAGCTCCATGTTGACCTATTCTCAACACCTCCAGCCATCGATTACCACCATCGAACTCTTCCGGATTTTTGCGCTCAGTGACGAGTTTAAATACATTCCCGTTCGCCAGGATGAGAAACTCGAGTTGGCCAAACTCCTTGGTCGTGTTCCTGTTCCAGTGAAAGAGAGCATTGAGGAGCCCCACTCCAAGGTTAACGTCTTGCTGCAAGCATATATCTCAAGACTTAAGCTCGAGGGATTGGCCTTGATGGCAGATATGGTTTATGTGACTCAGTCAGCTGGCCGTATCATCCGTGCGATCTTCGAGATCTGCCTGAAGAAGGGCTGGTCGTCTGTCGCCAAGACTGCTCTGGATCTGTGTAAGATGGCCGAGAGGAGAATGTGGCCAACGATGTCGCCCCTCCGCCAATTCCCATTCTGTCCCCGCGACATTCTGCAGAAGGCGGAGCGTATTGATGTTCCTTGGGCCAGCTACTTTGACCTTGACCCTCCGCGCATGGGTGAGCTTCTGGGCATGCCCAAGGCTGGACGAACTGTTTGCGACCTTGTCTCCAAGTTCCCCCGCTTGGAAGTACAAGCCCAGGTTCAGCCCATCACTCGTTCAATGCTCCGTGTCGAGTTGACAATCACTCCAAACTTCGTATGGGATGAAGCCGTGCATGGAAATGCACAAGATTTCTGGATCCTAGTAGAGGATTGCGATGGAGAGGAGATCTTGTTCCACGACCAATTCGTGCTTCGTAGGGAGTACGCCGAGGCTGAAATGAATGAACATCTTGTGGAGTTCACAGTCCCTATTTCCGAACCAATGCCTCCCAACTACTTTATTTCTCTGGTGTCTGACCGTTGGATGCATTCCGACACCAAGATTGCAGTTTCTTTCCAGAAACTGATTCTTCCCGAGCGCTTCCCTCCCCACACTCCTCTCCTCGATATGCAGCGAGCTCCAGTGAAGGCGCTGAAGCGTGATGAATACCAACAGCTGTACCCCGAGTGGCAGGTGTTCAACAAGATCCAGACACAGACTTTCAAGTCGCTCTTTGACACGGATGATAACGTCTTCATTGGTGCCCCTACTGGTAGTGGCAAGACAATCTGCGCTGAACTCGCGTTGCTTCGTCACTGGTCGAAGGAGGACAGTGGACGAGCTGTTTACATCGCGCCATTCCAAGAACTGGTTGATCATCGACATGCAGATTGGGAAAAGAGACTAGGTAAACTGGGAGGCGGCAAGAACATTGTCAAGCTCACTGGCGAGGCAACTGCTGATCTGAAGCTGTTGGAGCGGGCGGACCTCGTTGTTGCTACTCCCTCGCAGTGGGATGTCTTGTCCCGCCAGTGGAAGAGGCGTAAGAATGTTCAGACGATTCAGTTGTTCATTGCGGACGAACTTCACATGCTCGGAGGCTACAATGGGTATGTTTATGAGGTTGTCGTGTCCCGCATGCACTACATCGCCCTCCAAATGGAAAATGATATGCGCATTGTTGGCCTGAGTGTACCTCTTTCCAATGCTCGTGACATTGGCGAGTGGATTGGCGCCAACAAGCACACCATCTACAACTTCAGTCCCCACGCCCGGCCTGTCCCTCTGGAACTCCACATTCAGTCATTCACCATTCCTCATTTCCCCTCGCTGATGCTGGCAATGGCCAAGCCAGCCTACCACTCGATTTTGCAGTTGGCACCTAACAAGCCCGCTCTTGTGTTCGTCCCCAACCGCAAACAGACTCGATCCACTGCCATGGATCTGCTGGCTGCTTGTGCCACTGACGATGATGAGGATCGGTTCCTGAATGCCGATGTTAATGAGCTGGCACCTCTTCTCAGCCGTGTCCAGGAACTTACTCTTGCTGAGTCGCTCTCCCACGGTATCGGATACTACCACGAGGCTTTGAGCGCCACTGACAAGCGTATCGTTTCGCATCTGTTCTCTATCGGTGCGATTCAGGTACTGCTCGCTTCAAGAGATGTCTGCTGGGAGCTCAACCTGACTGCCCACCTGGTCATCGTCATGGGCACACAATTCTTCGAGGGCCGGGAACACCGCTATATCGATTACCCGATCAGTGAGATTTTGCAGATGTTTGGCAAGGCCTCACGCCCTGGGGAAGATAAAATTGGTCGCGGTGTGCTGATGGTGCCCGCTGTGAAGCGTGAATACTACAAGAAATTCCTCAACGAGGCGCTTCCTGTGGAGAGTCACCTGCAGGTTTACCTGCACGATGCGTTCGTCACAGATATCAGCACGAGGATGATCGCGTCTACACAGGATGCCGTCGACTTGATGACATACTCCTACTTCTACCGTCGTCTCCTGGCTAACCCCAGTTTCTACGGTCTCAGTGATCTAAGCCACGAAGGTCTAAGCACCTTCTTGTCTGAGTTGGTCGAGAATACCTTGAAGGAATTGACTGAGGCCAAGATTATCGACCTCGACGAAGAGGATGACAGTATTTCGCCTCTCAATGCTGCCATGATTGGTGCCTACTACAACATCTCTTTCATCACCATGCAGACCTTCCTGCTTTCCTTGTCAGCTCGCACAAAGCTCAAGGGTATTTTGGAGATCGTTACGTCGGCCACCGAGTTCGAATCTATCCAGATGCGTCGCCATGAAAACCACATTCTCCGTCGGGTTTACGACCGCGTGCCAGTAAAGATGTCGCAAGTTTCCTACGACTCGCCACACTTCAAGGCCTTCGTTCTCCTCCAAGCCCACTTCTCGCGTATGCAGCTGCCCATTGATCTCGCCAAGGATCAGGAGATCATTGTCAGCAAGGTTCTCAACCTTCTCAGCGCATGCGTGGACGTTCTTTCGTCGGAAGGACACATCAATGCGATGAACGCTATGGAGATGTCTCAAATGGTGGTTCAGGCTATGTGGGATCGGGACAGTCCTCTCAAGCAGATCCCCCACTTCAGTCCCGAGGTCGTCAACGTGGCCAATGAATACAAGTATGTACCCTTTTCTCACCAGCACCAGTCGATCTCTACTAACCTATCTTCTCCTTGCAGCATTAACGACATCTTCGAGTTTATGGAAGCGATGGACCCGTCCGAAAACAAGGACTATGCTAATTTGGTTAAGCGACTTGGTCTCGACAACAAGCAGCTGGCCCAAGCTGCGGCCTTCACTAACGAGAAGTATCCCAACCTTGAACTCGACTTCCAGGTGGAGGACCCAGAGAACATCACCTCCGGCGAACCAGCATACCTCAAGGTCAAGATCGAGCGGGAAGTCGAAGAGGATGAAGAGCCCGACGCAACTGTGCACGCGCCCTTCTACCCCAACAAGAAGATGGAAAACTGGTGGTTGGTTGTGGGAGACGAAAAGACTAAGAGTCTTCTAGCCATCAAGCGTATTACGATCGGTCGCAAGTTAGAATTGCGTCTGGAATACGTTGTGCCCACACCAGGAGATCATGAGTTGACGTTGTACCTGATGAGTGACAGCTACGTTGGTGTGGATCAAGCACCAACATTTAACATTACTGCGGCAGAGGGAATGGAGGAAGATGAGAGTGAAGAAGAAGAGGAAGAGTGATTTGTTTTATAAACCAAAATTTGTCTGTGTTAGGGTTGGTTATCATTGCATTTATCTGGTTTGTTCCTGTAATTATATTGCTCTAATGTCGAATCCACATATGGTTGACGATGACGGGGAGTTCAGATCAACTCCATCTCACTAATTATTATATCATTGTGCATGAATCGGTCTCCATAACTTGTTTCTATTCTGATGATCTGATTTCCCACCGATGTCACCGCCAGTCGATCGCCCCCAAGAAGGGACCTTGGGAACCCCGCCCGGTGACTCGGTGAAGAGTCACTAAGAGTGGATAGGGATCGGCCGACCTCCAACAGCTCTCTTCCCCGCTTGTCTTGCCAGCACACCACCACTCCCATCCATCATCACCCTCCATCCATCGTCTTCCATCATCCGTGCTCTTCTTTCATCCAGTCCAGCCTCTGACCTTCATTGGTGGCGTTCTATCTATCTTCGTGCTGTGAAACCTTCGCTGAAATTATCCATTCACCTGTTATCCCTAGCTCGGGGTAGCTTAATCGACAGCTTTCTTATCTCTGATCACCGTTCACCTGCATTGTCATGACCATCCGACCGATGAAGTTCACTCCCGAGTAGGTTTTCCATCCAAGTAGAAACTCTGCAGACCTTCCTTTTTTTCTCCCTTTTATTTTTCATTATGGCCAGGCTAACCCTATCGCCTAGGGTGCTCCTCGGTGCCCCCCGACGGTCCAGCGCCGTCCCCAACGCCTCAGGCACTCTTGCTGTCTACACGCAGACATCATACTCCTTCGAGTCTCACTCCAAGACAAATGAAATCCGCGTGTTGGATATCGAAACCGGTCGATCGGCTTTGGTAACAAATGACCCAGGTGCCAGCAATCCACAATGGCTGGACAACAGCGACCAGTTGATCTGGTTGAAAACAAAGGCCAATGGTAATACCAGCTTTATCATTGGAGATGCTCGCGAGGCGGACAGAACCTACACAGCGGGCACTGTTCCTGGGCCTGTGTCAGATCTTAAGGTTACTGTCGTCGAGCAGGGCAAGATTGGATTCGCCGTGACCGGTAAGGCCAATACCGATGGGTCGCTGTTCAACCCCCACGACGCCAAGAAGTCTCTCACTTCTGGACGACTGTATACCTCGCTCTTCGTCAGACATTGGGACGCCTATGTAGAGCCTCAGAAGAATTCCATATTTTATGGTCTTCTCCAGCGGGCGCCCCTTTCCCCAGCTAGCAGACTGGCTGGGAAATACTCCATCTCAGGTCTCACCAACCTCATCTCAGTCTCGGGATTGAATGGAGTGGAATCGCCTATTCCTCCACTTGGAGGTGCCAGTGACTTCGCTATCAGTCCATCTGCTATCGTCTTCATCGGTAAGGATCCAGACTCGAATCCTGCCACACACACTTCCTGCTCGTGCTATTACTGCCCTATGTTCTCATGGACGGCTATTAGCGTGTCGCAATCGAGCATTTGCAAGGTTGCAGGCCTTCAGGGAGCCATGTCATCTCCCGTTCTTTCTTCGGATGGAAGCTCAATTGCCGTTTTGGCAATGCAGGAAGATGGCTACGAGTCCGACAAGAACAGAATCCTCTACGTCCCTAACCCCTGGAACGGTGAAATGATTGAGGCTTTCCCGTCTACTGATGGAAAGGGAGCCTGGGAGCTCAGCCCCTCTGCCGTGTCTTTCGCACACGATGATAAGTCTTTGCTTGTCCAGGTTGAGGAGACAGGTCGTGGAGTCCTGTATCAGCTCCCGCTCGACAACTTCCGTCAAGTCACTGTCAACTCGTTGAAGAAGTTGACGCACACCGGATATGTGTCGGATGTCTACCCCGCAGCTGCCAAGTCAGACAAGTTGTTCGTCTCCAGCAGCAGCTTGGTGGACAACAGCCTGTGGACCATCATCGACCCGGCCTCCCCCAGGGACGTGCAGGTTGTGTCATCAATCGGTAAAGGTGGGAGTACATTCGGACTGTCATCGTCTCAAGTGGATGAGATTTGGTTTGATGGAGCCGAAGGTGCCAAGGTGCACGCATTCGTCGTGAAGCCTTCCGACTTCAAGCCCGGTGACAAGTATCCTTTGGCATACCTGCTTCATGGAGGTCCGCAGGGAGCATGGAATGATCAGTGGAGTACACGCTGGAACCCTGCAGTCTTTGCAGAGCAAGGCTATGTCGTCATCACACCCAATCCGCGGGGCAGCACTGGATATGGGCAGGTTTTCACCGATGAGATTCGCTGTAACTGGGGTGGACTGCCGTACATTGACCTCGTGAAAGGATTTGAATACATTGAAAACAACCTCGAGTATGTCGACACATCGCGAGCCGTGGCTCTTGGTGCGTCGTATGGTGGTTACATGGTGAACTGGATTCAAGGCCACCCTCTTGGTCGCAAGTTCAAGGCACTGGTCACCCATGACGGTGTTTTCAGCATGACCGGTCAGCTTGCCAGTGAGGAGCAATACTTCCCTATACATGATCTCGGAGGCCCAATCTGGAAGGTTCCTGAAAACTGGGCGCAATGGGATCCATCCCGATTCACCGAAAATTGGCAGACACCGCATCTGATTATCCACAATGAACTCGATTACCGCCTGACAATAGGTGAAGGACTTTCTGCGTTCAATGTTCTCCAGATTAGAGGGGTTGACAGCGCCTTTTTGACGTTCCCCGACGAGAACCATTGGGTTTTGAAGCCGGAAAACTCTCTCCTTTGGCATCGTACTGTTATCAACTGGATTAACAAGTATGTCGGACTCCCATTGCTTCCGAATCCTGATTCAGACAATGAGGAGCAGTTGGAGAGACGCGTTGCAAGCGCGTCCCTCTCTTAATACGAAAATATGTGAAAAGCTATGAGGAATAAGCGTGCTTTTACTACTGCTATTCAGTTTGTGCATAATGAATTTTTTTTACATAGGCGTCCTTGATTCTACATGCAATTTAGTCATATCTTTGCTATCTTCTTCTTTTTTCCCCTTTTCTGTCTTCAAAGAATTGTTAAAATGCGTTTCTCGGGCTTTAATACTTGCTTGTGTTCTTTATGCACCGAAACCGCCTATATCCCGGGGAACAAAGAACACTGCATCCAACAAATCATTGTGTGGCCATCATCTGACAATTGGCTTCGAAATGACAAAAAATGCTATTTTTGGTAGTGTTTCAGCTTTTCATGGAAACAACGTCTATTGTCATAGTCGGTCAGCAGCTTCAGGCCTGGTGGTGCGGCGGCATTGGTATATGAACTGGATGCCTCACTTTTTCCTATACGCTCTCTTATCTGCCAACTCATCGTCCATCAAAAAGGCTGCATACCGTTTCCTGCCTATACCATAGTGTTTTGAAATCCAAGCTGAGTGACTTTTTCTTGCTGTCATCTTATTCATGAAACGTATTGATTCAGATCCTCGCTCCCTTTCGCATCCATATTTTCCAAGTATCATAATGCTCGGCGAGGACCGTCCTTCTCCTCCACGCATCATTGTGGATGCCTCGACACCAGAGTCCACAGAAATGGACTTCTTATATTCGCCGCTCTCCGCTGCCTCAACACTCGTATCACCAAGCAGCTTCCAGGTGGAATTTCAGCGGTTAAAACGTCATCCTTCCTTTCTTTCTGTCCTTAGACATATGCGCACTCCCCTCTGCCCCTTGGTATCCGCAACTACAGGCCTTCAGCACCCTCACTTCCCCACTACAATTCTCGCCTATCATCTCCTCACATCCCAGCAGCTCGATGACCTTGCCCGGCATTTCCACCAGGTATGGCCGCCATGTTCGGCAACATATTATTATCCGGTCAGTTTTCCTGCGTGGCTGGGGACGGATCACGAAACTACGATTGATATCCAAACCAAACGACGACGATTTGGGAGATTTATTGGGCTTAGGGGTTGCGATAGTCCTGTTGAGCCTTCGCATCCTGAGACGTCTATAATGCAGGAAGAGACTGAAGATGAGATGCTCGCACGGATGGAGAGGGAATGGCTAGAATGTCTCCAACGGGCGAGCCAAGAGTATTCTGAGATGGCTCTTCGATGGAAAGCAGGAGGTCAGTGACATGTCCAGTTCATCCCAAGGGTGGGCATTATGACTTTTTCCACAGAGCGTATAGATATTGTGTTTGATGTCCTTATCCGCATTTCCGTTTTATGGCTGAACGTTTTCTAGTATTATCCAATAGCATCCTCAATCGATATCCATCATGATTCTATTCAAATATCTCCGTAATACAGGGTTTCTTTTAGCCGTGATTACTTTGCGGGGTAATCCTGGGCGTTGCTCTTTCCAATACTTTCTTTAGCCTGTGGCGGTTAAACGACATCGATATAAGCATTGAACACCTACGTTCCCTCCTTGGGATGACCTTCGTCTATCTTCATCGATCTACAACAAAATGGCCAACGAACCGCTAGTCACACACCTCTATACCGCTGATCCCTCTGCTCATGTCTTCAACAACAAGCTCTACATCTATCCTTCGCACGACCGCGAGACGTCCATTGAATTCAATGACAATGGTGACCAGTATGACATGAATGACTACCACGTCTTCTCCATGGACACTGTCCCCGGCCCCGTCGTCGACCACGGCGCCGTCCTCAAAGCCTCCGATATCCCCTGGGTATCTAAACAACTCTGGGCCCCTGACGCGGCGTACAAGAACGGGAAGTACTTTTTGTATTTCCCCGCGCGCGATAAAGAGGGAATTTTTCGTATTGGGGTGGCCGTCTCTTCATCTCCAGCCGGACCGTTTGTGCCGGAGAAAGAACCTATTCCGGGGAGCTACAGCATCGATCCGGCGGTGTTTGTTGATGACGATGGAGAGGCTTATTTGTATTTCGGGGGTATATGGGGTGGCCAATTGCAATGCTGGTCGAAGGATGAGAGCAAGGAGAACTGTTGGGCCTTTGACATTTCCAAATCCGGTCCCCAGGAGCCCTCTGGTCCGAATATCAAGGCTCTATACCCCCGTGTCGCCAGATTATCCGACAACATGCTGACCTTCAACACACCGGTTCGCGAACTGATGATTCTAGATGAAAGCGGCTCTCCAACCACAGCTGACGATCATCAACAGCGGTTCTTTGAGGCAGCTTGGATGCACAAATACAATGGGACCTACTATTTCTCGTACTCTACGGGTGATACGCATTTCTTGGTCTACGCGACAGGGGATAGTCCATGGGGACCGTTTCGGTACCGGGGGGAGAATCTTGGAGCCGGTACGAGGGTGGACGACGCATCATTCTATTGTGGAATTTGGAGGGAGATGGTATCTATTTTATCATGATTGCGAGTTGTCTGGAGGCGTCGATCATCTGCGGTGTGTGAAAGTGAAGGAGATAGGGTATGATGCTGAGGGAGGGATACATTTGCTTCAGTAGTTGTGTGTATTGGTCTAATTGAAGGATTTGTTGATTATTATTGTCTATGCAGAATAATGCAACATAATCTTCGCCTGTCATAGAAATGCAACATACTTCGTGATTGACGGTGGAATCCTTTAATGTGGAGAGTCTGGGGTAGATTAAAGGATCCACATCCAGACGATGTGAAACAGGAACGCCGTCTATGCGCGATCCGTATAGACGGGTCGATGTCACATTTTTATATAGAGAGCACGGGTTCCCTGGTTACGCGATTGATCGACAGGGTCTAAGCTCTTGATTGTCTCGAATATACCACTGACACCTGGAATGTACAATATGGTATCATAGTGGCAGTGTTCCACTAGCCGAAGTATGCTGATCCAGCCTTGTCGGACGGAGGTATATAAGACACCTGGCATTGCTCATTTCGATATTCATATTAAACATTTTCTACCATTTTTATCAAAATGAAAACGTCTTCCATCCTCCTCACCACCATCTCCTCCCTCCTCCCACTGACAGAAGCCCTGGTCGGCCTACAATGGAGCGTCGCCAACGTCTCCTCCTCCGGTCTACAAAACATCACATTCCCCATCTCCATCGCCAACGCCCCGCACAAGACAGGCTTCTATTTCGCCCAACAGTTCGCGTTCAACGGTGTCTCTGAAGTCGGATACACAGGCCTACAACCCCGTCCCGACAAAGACGGCTCGAGCATCATCCACGCCGTCTTCTCCAGCTTCGTCCCGGGATCAACCAGTACCGACAATAACTGCCATAACGGAGCCGATGGCGGGGCGGGCGTGAGCTGCGCCTTGGAAATCCCCGCTACCTACGCACATAAATATAACCTCGTCGTGGAGAATACCGGCCAGACAACCTGGACAGGCACGCTGGTGGACACAGTCACGGGGGTATCGACTCATATTGGTGCTTATACGCTGCCATCTGGGACGGGCGGCATCAAAGGAAGCCAGGGTGGGTTTGTCGAGTATTATCCGTGGAACTCGCAGTCGAGTCATAAGTGTGGTTCGTTGCCACGTACGGTCGCCACGTTTGGGGAGCCTTCGACTGGAACGCCTGGGGTGGGATCTCCGAGTTTGTTTAAACCGTATGAGTATGGGGAATGTACTGGACGGGTCAAGTTCGATGTACGGACGACCGATGATGGGTATGAGGTTACGGTTGGGTTTTGATATGTTTACTGGATAAACTGTGCATTAAAAGAATTCCATTCTATGAGCTATGTATTAGTATATATCAATGACCCATTCCCTTCTCCCAATTCTCGACGACTATGTTCCAATACTTCTCGCGAGAACGAGTTCGGAACGTCTTCCCCCATTTTATCATCGCCAGAAACACGGCAGAACAGGCCATGCCAATAAATGCAGCCGAAATAAAACAGTTCTGATAGCCCAGACCATCAACCCATGGTGTAATGCTAAATAAGTGCACCCGTTAGAATTCAGTCCATTTTATCCATATGTCATGGAAAATAACGTACCCATAACCGATGGCAAACGACATGGTGTTGCGGACCAGAATGACACTGGCCAAGGCATCGCCACTTATCTCCCGATAGCTGTCAACTAGATAATTCACACTCAGTGTGATACCGGCGGTGTTGGCGATGGCTATCATGAACATGGCGAAGATAAGCCCAAACCAGTGTACGGAATGAGCGGCGCCGACTCCCCAGAGGATCAATGATCCAGGGAGAATAAAAACGCATGCGATGAATGGCCACAAGCGTTGTTCAGCCTCCATGATTCCATTGTTGCGCCGAGCGAGTTTGATAGTGAGCCAGTCACTAAATCGACCGGTGAAGAGTGATCTGAAAAGTGTTAGCAGTGTGATACTTGATCTTTATACACTAAAAGGGACCTACCCAGCAATCGTTCCCAGGCAACATGCGACATAGCTGAGACCAACCATTGCTGAGCTATTGTGAAGTTAGTTATCATCCTGTATGTTTTGAAGCTACTCTTACCTGAAATTGTATGGTGCAGATCCAAGGATGATCGATGCAGTACCGTTCAACACATTAAACCAAATTAAATAGGAGCCATATGAGAACCTATGCCATCAGCTTTTGTACCAGCAGGCGATCTAATATCCAGACACCCCGAAATAGATCAACATACCCTGCGTAGAATATGACCGGCCAACTCAAATAGTACAGTTGCTGCCAAAGTCTCCTAAACATGTTGTTCTTTGGTGGTCTGGGACCCAAAAGCGCGAGCTTCTGCCAATACGACTTCTTGGTGTATACCACCCCACATGTTGGTGACGTCGATCGAGGACGTCCAGATGGCGGTAGAGCTTTCTCTTGATCTCCGTGCTCAGAGCCGGTGGGAGATGACTCGATCGGGGTAGCTGGGTCAATAATCTCAACTTGTTCGCGAACGTAGGTGGTCTCTTCCATGAGGAAGAAAAGGAATACAATAGAAAAGGCACAGAAAATACTGGGCCAGTAAAACACCCATTGCCAGCCCTGGTACTGAGCGATAAATCCACAAATGACAGGAGCAAAATAGTTGCTGCCAGCTAGACAGAAAGCGTAGAGACCCATATAGGTGCCTCGTTCGTGTGTAAAGTACTATCGACTGCATGAGAGAAAGTCATCTTCTTCCGTGACGCTGTACCTACCACATCCGTGACAGATATCTCTGGAAGTGCTTCGATCGGGGCCGTAAAAAACCCAGACAGGATGCTTCTAGCAATCCATTGACCATTGCTGTGTACATAGGGGCTTGATTTATGTTAGTGGGCGCAACCTATAGTTCGGCGATTTTGTCTCTTACCCCCACATCAAAGTTCCCTATTCAGATATTAACGTCCTGCTCACGGTACTATTGTCATCAACTTACAAGAATCCCAGCCAGCGAAAGCAGATAAGTCAATCTCTTGCCATATTGCATCGCAAAAGGCTGCCAGAAGAGGAGCCCCCATCCTGCAAACAGAAACAAATACCCAGTCCCTTCATTGAGAGTACCAACAGAAACTCCAGTGTTTTCAGAGAGGGGAACCAGCACGGAGTAAACAACAGAACAAGCGATACCAGCAAAAATAGTGTATCTGGATGGATCACCTTGATCAGTAAACTGCAGAGAGTCAAGATCAAAGGTGCACTCACACACTGGTGCACACGGTGGATAGAAGCTTCCTTCGAGGCGACCAATTCAGCGGATCATCTGGATCACTGGAAGGGGCAGGAATCAAAACAATGTCAGGATCGCCGCTGTTGAGATGACGTGTTTCAAGGACATGTTCCAAATCCACCAAAGTGACGGTGCCGGGAATGGCGGACCTATCCACATTGGGGGGCATGGTGTTGAGAGCACCAGACAAAGGGAATTTCAATGGCTCGAATCTTGATCAGATGAAAGATAAATAATCAATGAAGGATGTACAAAGTGTTGTAACAGTGCAGCAAGGTGCATCTCACAGAACACGTGAAGTAGCACAAGATTAGTTCCAATTTTGTCTGCATCTCATCTGTGCCTTAAGTATCCGGCAGATCACTCAGCGTCCAACAAGATAGTTATCATCTCCGCTTTGCTGTCAATGGCGAGAGGAGGCGAGGTGCGATAATCTGTCGATAAACATGGTTAGCGACACTAAAACGCGAAGAAGGTCGGAAGACTTCCGCCATCCAAGAGATATCACCTGTTGTCCAGCATTCCTGATAAGATAGTGAGATGGAACGTCACGTCGCCAGAGAAGCAACCGGTGATAAGCAGCCTTCCCCGCGTCGATGCTGGAAACGAGGTGGGTCATTATCTCGAAGCGGCCATCGCCAGTCGACAAAACATTTCCTGTTTTGTCCGGCAAGTGAGGAGAAGAGATAAAGCTAAGCAGGCGAGTTGGTGGGAGAAGGTCAAGGCGGCGGAGATAAGTCCGCCTTTCGGCTCTTCTGCTCTCTTCCCCTTTCCCTCTTCCTTCTTTGCGTGGATTCATTCTCAGCCGGACTTCATCCCGGTTGAGTTACAGCAAATGGTGATGACGATGATCCTAGTGAGCTTCTTTCCCCGCACAAACAACCCGTCAACAGTGGATCTGGGCCTCTAATACAGTCATCCCATGTGGTGCAGTTCAAAGCTATACGAGTGCTTCATCTGGGGTAGCCAAATGCTAATGTTCTTTGATAATAGAGGGATCGAGAATCGCATTCCTAATACTACAAGATTACCCGGCTACTTTCGATCACATTCAAGCCATCACGAACATCCCATCATAACCCAATCAGTTGAACTGTTCTCCCACCAGCTCCCCACTTCGCTTCCATAATTCCTTTGCGCTTTCCTGTCCCTTGGGGAAGTCAATGTTGGGCAAACTGAGGATTTGGCAGTTATCCAGAAAGACACCAGGCTGGTCTATATCATCGAGATTAGTACGCGATAAACCAGTGAAGGATATTCCTCACCCTTCAACGCCGGATCCAGAAGCCCCCTAAGAATGGTAGCACTTCCTTGTGACAGAGACTTGGGAGCCTGCTGTAAAAGAAACGGCAATTCCTCGCCCGCTTGGATCGATCGTCAGAAAAGGACCAGCGTATAGGGGGGTTGGTATACACACTTTCTTTCTTTCTCTGAAGCCATGAAGCAACTTGCTCTGGAGATACGTATGTCTGCAAGTTTGTTCTGGTGTCTGAAAACATCAGCAACTGCGGTTCATCACGACTAACCATACTCACTTCCTGGGCTCACGGCGAATGCTTCGATATATCTGCGAGATCCACGCACTGATAAAGACTTGACGAACAAGATATTTGCAAGCATTGACTGAGCATATCCATCCAATGGGTGATACATCGCTCCATTCTGCAACTCATCAGCTCCATGCCTAGCTAGTCTCAAGCAACCCCAAGGCTACACACTTACAGAGAAATTGATATCATCAAATTTCGGCACCGAAGCCTCAGGCCGAATACTACTGCTAACCATAACAACCCTGGCATCGTCCGCCATCAACTCAGAAAGCAAATTTACCAGCAGAAAGTGACTGAGATAATTGATCTGGAACTGAGACTCAATCCCATCTGAAGTCAACTCCCACGGCGCCGCTACCAAATCTGGAAACCCTATAATCCCCCAATAGGCGCATCGAGCTCTTTAATTACCTGGGCCGCGTGGCGCACAGAGGCCAGTTTGTTGAAGTCTGCCTGGATGAAGATTATGTTGACCCGGGGATACCTGTGGCTCATCTCGTTGATGATGGGCTGGCTGTCTACCCCGGACTTGCCGATGAAGATTATCCCCGATGCATCGCCTTTGGCAAGGGCATCGCCTGTCACTGTTGATAATTCCCCTGGGCCTAATGCTGTCAGGATAACTGGGTTGGATTTGAGTATTAGCGTAAAAGGCTTCAGAAACAGACTTTGGGATATTTGGCCTACATAGCCGCTGCTTCACCCTGTCCGCGAAGGCATCTACCACATCGACTCCTTTTGTTTCGGCTCCAAAACGGGTGTCCATTTTGTTTTGGTGGTCAATTGATGACTCCGCTCTTAAGTGCTCCTTTTTAAAGCAGTTGAGGAATTTCATTTTAGTCTGTGTATGAAGATCAGTCCAGTTGGTGTTGAAGGAGATGCACAATATTCGGTTTCGTCATCATGAGATTGCCCGAATTACGTATGTCGAGAACCATACGACACCGAACAAAGGATATAGAGACTTTACTGGGTAGTGCAGCCATACTAGGCTTGAGAGATGCCAATTCAGGAAATATGTTCAGTACCTGACTAATATTGTACAATTTGTAGACGACAAACACGACACACAGTTCAATCCAGCAGAATCTGATAGGTAACGAAACTAATCCAATGTGGTGGCTAAACGCAGAATGATCATCAGGGAAACCCGAAAGAAGTGGTATTCATAGAGCATACAAAGGCCAAATCTGCAGTCGACTCAGTCTCAGCCCGAGCTGCCGGCAACATCATCGTCTTCCGGAAGATTACTGATGACATCCTTCATTATTTGGATAAGTTCATCAATATCGGGTCGGTCCGAGGGCTCAACCTGCAAACATTTTCGGACAACATCTTTAACTGGTGCACTGATCGACGTTCCGCTGTCTCCAGCTGGGCTGTTTTGGCCGCCTCCAGTCTTGCCCTTGCCCTTGGCAGTACCGGATTTTTCATCCGGGAATCGCCAGTCTCCACCGAGAACACACATGCTCAGACTACCACCTGTCTCTTCGCTGCGAGCTTCAAATGGACTCTTTCCGACCAGACAGGCATATAGCGTACATCCCAGAGACCAGACATCGACCTTGGTATCAATGATAGATCCGGTCTTAACATCGAAGAGCTCGGGTGCTCGATAAGGCATCGTGCTGTGTTCTGCAGCAGTATCTTGGACTGCTAAGGCGAGCGATCGGGAGGTGATTGCAATGGGACTGGGGGCAAGTGAACCGAGGTCCATCAAGACAGGGCTTTGGCCATCATCATCGATCATGATATTACCTATAGTATCGCATATTAGTCACTTTGGAAAGTGTGGAAGTCATTATGCATCGCAGGGAACTCACCAGGCTTGATGTCTCGGTGCGCGTATGGACGCAAACCGCCCTCGTCGACACCCTCCTGGGTTCTTGTAACCTCATCATCCATCAAAGGCTCATTCTCGGATTCTTCATCGACGCGCTGGCTTGCTCGTCGCTTTGGCTTCCCCATCTGCATGGCCAAATCCGCATCGGCTTGTTCGCCCTCCCTTCTAACCGCTTTGGCCTTCCGCGTCGGTCCAGAACCACTTCTAACACGATATTGATGCATCGCTTTGAGCGCATTCGCAACGCCCAGTATCAACACCATCAGCCTCTTCTCGGGAAATCTCGTATGGTTAACAAGGTTGGCATTGATAGCATCTTGGAGATTGCCGCGTTGGTAGTAAGGCAGCAGGATATAAACCGTTTTCGAACCCGCTTCACCACCATCAGAGCGAAATTTCGAGCCTGATTCCGTCGAGACGCAATGATCTATCGAATGGATGATATTGGATTGTGTTGTGAAGAGGTTGTAGGCTTCCACTTCTTTCAGCGCCTGGGAAACGGATTCCTGGCCGAACGGACATCGAATCTTCTTCAAGGCGAACAGCTCCGACGTTGATTTATCTTGGACGAGGTAAACGTAGGAAAAGCCACCCTAGTATAGATCGATAATGTTAGCAACGTCACACCTTGAACCGTCAGTGTCTATCGAGCTAACCCGCTCATACCTCTCCCAAAAGACGTAGCAGTTTGAAGCTACGGCTGTTGATCTTCAGTTGCGGTGCGCTCGGAAAGCAGCACATGCAATCCGTAAAATTGTAAAGAAGATCGAAAAAATATTGAGCCATGGTTCTTATGATGAGCGAACGTGCGCTCGAGCAAAGCCAAAAATTATGCAGGAGACTGCGATTGTACTGTCCGTAATCCGAAGTCGTCGACTGTCCGGCGGCTCCACCGAAGGCGACGGTGTCCGTTACGCTGCAGCTTCCAACGGTGGTGGAGAGATCCGACTGCAGGAGGGCCGTGAGCAGAGACAATGTGGCCTGGAGCTCAAGTAAGGCCGTGGAATGTGCGTAGCAGGGAGAGATTCAAAACAGCAAGGATAATCTTCGACAACTAGACTTAACTGAGTGTCGATTAAGCAATGGAGGTTGTCCAAAATTACGCAGCCAGCGGTGGAGCGGGCGGAATTGGCACACGCCCATGGTTCGTCGATTTGTTTATGCCCCTTTCTTAGGAGCTGAGAGAGACCGCTATCGACGATGCATGACGACAGGTTCATTGGCCGTGGGTTTATTTCAGAGGTAATACAAATGAGGCCTTGATATCTGCCTCCGTTCTCTTTGCTCGTCTTGCAGTCTCTGTTTCTCTTGTGCTGGCTTGGTGTGCCATGTTCTTCTTCGGGCTTCTTCTCTGCCCAACAAATAACAACAGCAGATGAGAGGAAAAAACCCTCCGATCGCTTCTGAACTACTCAACGCCATGAGTCCTTGATCACTCGATCATTCCTTTACTCCACCACCCACTCTTTTTCCTCCCGACCCATCCCCTTGTTCAAAGTTCTTCCATCCTTTTGGAGGTCGTCTTAATTCCTACAACGCAGCTTTCTTCGTCCCGCTTAGCTGAATATTTTACTAAACGTGAGCCAACCGATATCCCGATGGCGCCCCTCGACGACATCCAGGTCGGTGACCTGGTCAATGTCCCCGGGGGCATGCATGGGACTGTGAAATATTTAGGGGGTGTGGCTGGAAAGCCAGGGAAGTTCGCAGGAATAGAATTGGCCACGGAGCATGCCAGGAGAGGGAAGAATAACGGAGACGTGGAGGGCAAGAAATACTTCAGCACCTCCGTCCCCGGATCTGGTATCTTCGTTCCGATGAACAGCAACAAATATGTCACGAAACGATCCTCCGCCGCATCTACGGTGAGCACGGGTCCTCCGACGCCCTCGCGACCTGTCAACTTCAGCAAATCTGTTGGTCCCGGTACTACCGTTTCCCGACCACGAGTCAGACGCCCGTCTCTACCTCGAGCTGAATCCCCCCGGGCAATAGCACCGTCCAAGCTGGGCCTGAATGGACTCCGGACAACATCGACGGGATCGAGGACTGGTCCCAGTCCTAATGGCTATCCTCGAAGCCCGATCAAGGCACCGTCTCGACTATCCGACCGACCGCCCTCCCGAGTGAGTGTGGACGATGATTATTCATCGGTGAGGACGTCAGATGCTGGGCCGGGGGTGTCATCGGCGGAGCTGCAGGACTTGAAAGATCAAATAAAGAGTTTGGAGAGACAACTGCTGGACCGTGACAAGCAACTAGATGAGCAGGCAAGCACATTAGGGGAATTTCAACACACTTTGGAAGAACTGGAGGGATCTGATGCCCTCTCGATCCGCGCGCAGCTACGTGAGAAGAATGAAAGGATCGTGCAGTTGACGTCCGAGTTTGATTTACATCGGGCAGATTTCAGGAGCACCCTTGACACATTGGAAATCGCCGCATCTGAAACTGAGCGGGTTTACGAGCAGCGTCTTGAAGAGCTACTACAACAGAACAAAGAACTGCATGAACGCGGTGAGGATGTTGAAGCCGTAGCCAGACAGCTCAAACAGCTCGAGGAACTGGTTTCTGAGCTCGAGGAAGGTCTTGAGGATGCAAGAAGAGGAGAAGCCGAAGCAAGAGCAGAAGTTGAGTTCCTACGCGGCGAGGTTGAAAGGACAAAACTTGAACTAAAGAAGGAGCGCGATATGTCCGCTGCGGTGCTGCAGGATGCCCACTCAGGAGTGGACGGACCAGGGCATTCCAAGGAACTCGATCAGAAGGATGACGAGATACGCGGTCTGAAAGCTATTATCCATTCCTTAAGTAGAGGAGATCCCGATCTAGCTACGCTTCAAAATGGACTATCTGGCGGACCTGATCCGGAGCATGTTGCTCACCTGGAACAGCGCATCCAGGAATATGAGGACATTACAGATAATAAATCTTATCGGATCGAGGAGCTCGAGCGTCAGCTCCGACAGATGCAGCTGAATGGACATAGTCGCCATCACAGTTCCACCATTACAGCCTCTTCAGCTAAGCACCACAAGCCCTCGAGTTCGACTGGAAACATCGGAAACCTGCATAGCATTAACCATGCCCATCGCCTGTCTGACCGCACCGTCGTCCCTAATGACTGGCACGATCAGCCTGGCATGGATGACCAACACCATCCTTTCTCTCATCGCCGCGGAGTTTCCGAATCGTCACGCCACCGTCTGGAGACCATGCATGAATCCGAAAGCCCTTCCTCCGATGACGGTAACTCATTGTGGTGCGAGATTTGCGAAGAAGGCGGTCATGATATCTTAAGCTGCACCAACATGTTCGGTGCTGACAATAAGAACAAGGATGTGCACGCCATTGAGGAGCCCCAGAATGAAAGTCATGCAAAGACCACACCTGAAACCTCGGCTGCCGAAGAATCGGCTGCTCCCACACATTACTCCAGTCTCGAGAGTCACAATGGTCACGATGGTCATGACAGTCATGACGGTCATAACAGTAATAGTACTTATGGAGCAAGTTCCGACTCCCATAAGGCTGGCCTGGAAGCACTGAAGGGCATCAGCGGAGTGACTGCGTCCATGTCTCCTGTTGCAGGGAAGGCTTCAGGAGTCGTTGATGAGACGAAGTGGTGTGCTTTATGTGAGAGAGACGGTCATGAGAGCATCGATTGTCCTTTTGACGAATGATCGGTTTGATGAAGAATTGCGATATGTATTGACCCGTCCATCATTTTTTAATGCCTCTCGCCTCTTATGGTTTTCATGGCAATTCTGAATTTGCTCGAATGAGTTCAGTCTCTACGGCGGCTTATCTTTTTCTAATATTTCTGGGGGACTCTACCTGGGCATATCTCATGGTCCGGTTTTGTCCTTTTCTCTTTTTATCAGCTTCTCCTTGATTCATTCTTTGATCCAATTGTTCATCATTATGTGCCACTAGCGGAACCCTTTTGGGCGTTTGTCGACTACTTGGGTGCGATGATCCTGTGTTAATACTTCTCTCTTTCTTCTTCCCTACTTTATTAACCTTCTTCGTCTCGGTCTCTGTTCATTTCAATCTGGCCTTATATTCTCCCTTCTTTCATTGTCTTTTTAGACCCTTATTCCAAGGCTTACTGTAACCTACACCCGATTTCTCACTTTATACCTTTATACACCATATCCAAATTGACCTACCCTAATCTCAAACACAATATGTACATGATATCTCGAGTCTATTATCTGCTACCGACAAAAGCCTCACTCGGCCACTATTCTGCAAACCTGGGCGGCTGGACTATTTCCCCTTCTTGATATTTGGTCTCCGCGATCGTTCCGCAGGACTTGCATGTCCGCTTCTCCTCATCGGCTCCAAATTCTTCAACCACGGCCTTCACCTGTGTCCCCAAGTCCGTACAAACAAAATGCTTTTCCCATACAATCTCCCCACACTTCTTACAGTACCACCGCATCTTATCCACTGCACCCTGTGCCCTAGGAACTTCCATAACCACGCCTACTGTGTCCTTGAACCGCACGGGGCAGTGCGGGGTATTCGGCGGTAGAAGATAGAGTGATCCCTCGTGGATGGGGATATCCTGAAATTCTGGCGGGGAAACTGAAGTGTCCACCGTTTTAAGGAGCAACGATCCTCTGTATTGGTAAAAGAACTCTGGAGTTGAGTTGATGTGGTAGTCGGTTCGTGCGTTAGGACCTCCAACGATCATGACAGTATGGCCAGCTGTGCCCGGGGTGGAGGGATGGTATACACAGTAGTTGTTTACTGGTGGTTGAAGAAGGTGGGAATTGGCCTCGAGCCTAGAAAAATGACAGGTCAATAATCACATTCCAATATTGGTAGTGCCTGTGAAATCATGTAGTCATGCGGGGGAGGGGTATTTATTGTATATTGTTATCAGATTTCGGAGAAATGAGTAGTACCATTTAGGGATGTTCAAAGATGGAGGAAGCATTTTGTCTCTTGTCCTTTCTGTTTTTGCACTCGTGTCTTTTCGTATAGAATATTGTCAATATATGCCGGACAACCGTCAGCAAAATCAATGATGATATTCAGCTGCGCGGGAAATGGCGGGCTCTTATGGCGGAGATAGCTCGGGCTTAAGCCCGCTGCCAGCCAAATGCGGCGGAACGGAAGAACCTGTCTCCGGCAGATTTTCTCTAAATGCTTTTTTTCTATCGGCGAAAGACAACATTTTGAAGGCGTCGCAACGGAGGAAATTTGGACAATTTTCATTCAGCAACTCTTCTCGGACAGTGTCCAGGCCATTCAAAGATGGCGACCACTTCGCAGCCTCCTGTCCGGCTTACCTCCCACAAGAATTTCCCCACTCGTCTGGTCCTCGCTACGTTGACTGGTCGCATGGTGCATATTTCACAAATTCGCTCCTCGTCGCCTACCAATCCCGGTCTTGCTCCTCATGAGATTTCGTTCCTTCGTCTTCTTGAAGCAGTCACCAATGGCTCTCAAATGGAAATTTCGTATACGGGAACAATATGCGTGTATAAGCCAGGTCTTATTACCGGAAGCTCTGCTGGCGCAGGAGCTAGCAGTGGTGGTGTGATTACGCATGAGCTTCCGGCCGGATGTACCCGTGGAGTTAGTTATTTCTTGATTCCTCTATGTCTGTTGGCTCCATTCTCCAAGGCCCCCATGAAGGTTCTTTTTACGGGTCCTGGAGTCATTACCTCGGCCACTCCGACGGGCGACATGTCTGTTGACAGCGTTCGGACTGCTATCCTTCCCCTCTACCAACAATTCGGTATTTTCAACAACATTGAGCTTCGTGTCCTGCGGAGATCCAATCCTGGCCCCAATGGCAGGGGAGGTGGAGGTGAGGTGCAATTGGTCTTCGGCCACCAAGTTCGCCTCCCAAAGACCCTTCACCTGATGAATCCGGGTAGGATAAAGAGGGTTCGCGGTGTGGCATACTCTGTCGGTGTATCAGGCTCCAACAATGCAAGAATGATTGAAACCGCCCGTGGTATCCTCAACCCCCTTGTACCTGATACCTACGTTTTCTCCGATGTATCATCCGCCCCGCTGGTGCCTGCTCCCGACAAGAACAACCCCGCAGCGAAGAAGAAGATTGGTCTTGGTTTTGGAATGTCCCTAGTTGCAGAGTCCTCAACCGGATGCTTGTTTTCTGCCGATGTGACATGCCCCCCTGCAGGAGGCCAACCCCCGAGGATATCGGAAAGCAGTGCGCCTACCAGCTGCTCGAATCCATCTCCAAAGGAGGATGTGTTGCACCTGCTGCGGCGCCAACGATGCTGGCTTTGATGACGATGGGGTCAGAAGATGTTGGTCGTCTGCAAGTTGGTCGCGAGGTTGTTGCGGACGAGAATATTATCCAATTGGCAAGGGATTTGGTCAAATTTGGTGCCCCAGGATGGGGTCTCCGAGATGCCCCCGGCGATAATGATACCGATGTGATTATCAGTGTGGTGGGACGTGGAATTGGAAATGTGGGACGCAAGGTTGCTTGAGTGCAAGCGCATGATGAGAGCAGGTCTTCTCATGTTTTGGCCAAGCCCCTTTCTTGGCTATTATCGGTTTTCCTACTCAGCGTTATACTGGGGCTTGGGAATCAACGCGTTTGCAAAGCGAACTGAGGCAGCTTCAATATTGGTGTCGAAACTCCGCGACAGTTGCGTATCTCGATGACATCGGAGTTATTTCGAGAGCCCGCATAATGATTTGATTTTGTACAGCGTCATCTATGACTCCTAGGTGTTCATGGCCTCGGGAATTGGATCATTGGTGCTTGGAGCCACCAAGTTGTCGGTTCTACAACGGACCCTATGACACGTGGTCGAGATGTGAAACTACGCCGACAGCTGTCTCCCTACACCGCACTCGGAGGAGTTCAACGGCGCTTTCAACCCATCACGAGCAACAGTTCTCCAGAACACGCTGTATTTTTTTTCGCCTTCATCAGATACCCAGCCTTGTCTGAGCCTTGTTTGAAATCTGAAACAAATGTTTTGGAGTGATGTACGATGCCTGGGTTGATTTGGCAGTTTGCATTAGGTTTTTAGCTGGTACCCGACGGGCATCCCTACAGCTAGCATAATGAGATGTCAACGAACAGGAGAGGATCTTCCATTTGTATATAAAATACCCTGAATACCGAACTCTTTTCTTCCCAGCATTCCGCTTTGTCTTGGATCTTCTTGGTGCAGCACTGCATTGCATATTGCATTGGCCCACACCGCCCTTTTGGCTTTCCTTAGTATATATAGAGTGTGGATCTTCCCCATGTCATCAATGAACCCCTCCCTCACCGAATTGATATTCAATAATGACTCACAGGGCCTTCGACACTCACGATGACTGAAGCAAATATATATTCGACCCAAGGAATCCGTCGTCAACAACGCCCCTACGATTGAAGCTACGATAACAGACAGGATGCTTCCCTCCCCACCAAAAAGGGAAGTTTTTGATCTTCATTCTATATCATGACATATCCAGTCTGATTTAGATCCAATTGGTCAGCAATATTCGACCAAATTACGACACCATTATGCCATTATGGACCTGGGACATTTCGAATCGTCGGACCCGTCGACATCACGGCTTGCAAAACGCTTCGCTTTCGCTATTTCATGATGACCAGTCGTGCTTGAAGAGGTAGGTACGAGGGACCGGCTCAGGCATCGCACTGGTCTCATCGAACGATCCGGCGTCGAACGCATCCGAGAAGCCATGAACGAGATCTGGAAGGAGCAGCGTAGGCTCCTGCCGTTGCGTCACTTCCCAGGACGACTATAAAAGCCAGCGCCGCCCACCTTTCGCTCGTTTTCGATTTCTCCTCCCTACAACTCCCCGCCGGCATTGTATCCAGTCGCCAACTTGATGTTTTCACCTCTCCGGCCTTCCCTCATCCCCTTTCCCCTTCATCACGTATCATAGCAGCTCACTTGTGTCACAGATTCCCCTTCCCGTTCCCACGCGCATCTCACCCCCCTCTTCGCTCACGTCCCCCTCGAGTGGCGTATACCTGCTTCGGTGGGTATACGTTCATTCTGCTAACAGGACACAGATGACGGTCCGACGCCCCCCCTGCCATTTGAGCGACCTATGCTGCACCGCGGGCAGGCCCAGTAAGTGACAGAGCTTGTAAGTACCATCGAGTTTCACGAATTGATTGATAGACGCTAAGGGATCGTACGCAGGCTGGCTAAAGACATGCCCGCACCGCAGCGGCTCCCTCCCCGGGATAACTCATGTACGTATACTCCTCACGGATCCTACTGGAGACTACTTACTAATTGGGCCAGGGCTCGTTCCATCACCGCCTCGGATTCTCCGCCATTCCCTCTTCCGACGGCCCTGCTGCTCCTTTCCATTTTGACATGTCTGACACCGCGGACAGGCCCAGTAACGTGACAGAGCCTGTAAGTTCGTCTGGCCATATATGAATATTTGCTGACCATTTTTGCCACTTATTTAGGCTGGCTAAAAACAATCGTCTGCACCGTCAGTGGAGTGATAAACGACTTCGTATGCTGTAGGTGTTTTCCATGCTCACTTTATACTGTATCGTGTTACTGACGGAGTTCCTAGGCCACATGATAGATGCTTGAGTAGATGTCAAACAGCTGCACCGTGCGCCAGCCCAAGCCCAGTATTGCGACAGAGCTTGTAAGTAGGTCTGACCATATATAGACCCTTGCTTACCGTTTTTACCACTTTTAGGCTGGCTAAATAGAAGAAAAATCAACGCACCCCGCAGCAAAGCGACCGTGACGTCCAGTACAGGTAATTTGATTCTCTTGATTAACGATGGGTTGCCGCTGACAAGGTATTAAGACTTGCGCGCCGACTTGCACGACCACGCTTGCGCGTTGATATTTTGTGCGATCATATTTGTGCGTCTTTTATATCTATCAGTGTTTGTAGTGTTCAGGTTCCATGTCATCAGATTGTGTTGGATTGGAGATACAGTTGGGTTGGTCAAGGCATGGTTGGAGGTCCTGGTGTGTTGGCATTGGTCCTGTTATCTTTTTGTTGTTCGATCAGATTGTCTTGTTGTCATGTCTTCTTGGATAATATCTTCTTGGATCATGTCTTGGATAAGATTGTCTGTGGTTTGTATGGTCCTGGTCAAGGTTTTTACCTCAATCGGGGAGGGTTTTCCCTTGGCCTGATCAACCCGAATGGGGGGCTTGGGGTGTTTTACTGTCAGTTTGTTGGAGAAGAGTGAAATATTTTCTTGTAGATAGAAATTACACACTGTCTTCTTCATGTTTGTGTTCGATCAACCATTCAATTGCCTTGAGTAAACCCAGTTAGTTGGTTACAGTGTCGAATTATGTCCCGGCATGGATTTGCACCCCTCGATTCTGCCATGCAAGGACACTACGCAAGGTACTAGTCAGACGTATGGCTTGAAAGGCAGCGAACAACTTCTACCTAAGATGGAATCTACTCCGTGCATTGTTCAGTAGTGCAAATATCTTGAAACGACATTCATCCGGCAACCAATCATTTGGATCCAATACGAGGACTTACTCAGGGGTGAACACCTTAAGCAGCAGCAATGTCGATCCGAATTTGAAATACAGTACTCTGTATAGTAGAAGTCAATATATGAAATACGAGAGATATTATTATTAACAAGATAAGTGGATAACATTTCTTCAAACCACTTTTCACTCCAAGTCTAAGTCTAAACATCTATAGCAGAAATAAAAACAAAAGAGGGCAGATGGACAGACGGTCAAGTACGAAGGAGAAAGAAGACAAGAAAAGGAAATGAGACAGGCTATGTGAAACAACATGGTATACCCAAACGCCCAAGATGCCAAAATTGTTGGAGATAAAAAAAGGTGAGAGAAGACAGAAAGAAGGGTAAGAGGTAAAGAAATCCGGAATCGCTAGTAAGTAGGAACCCTTTAAAACGCCTTGCAAGGAAAACGACGAGATCATGCGTGGCTAGTTCGATTTTGTGTCAAAAAGCAAAAGGGAAAGAAAAGAATGAAAGCAGCATAAGATAAAAGGAAAAGGTAGTGGACGAAGTATGTTGTGTAGAGTGAATGGAAAAGGGGCTCAGAAAGAGAGTGGATAAGATGAACAAACGATTTAATCAGTGGTCCGAGACATCCTCGTCTTTACCCGGGTAGACAATGTCCTGTTTAATGACAGCACGGACATGGCTGACCAGGACGAATGCCCACATGCAGACGATGCAAATAGACATGGCCGATCCGACCCCCTGAATACCCGGGCTGTTGAACGAGTTGCCAAGAGTAATGGTCGCAATGGTGAATCCCGTGTTGGGGAAGACCATAGCCCACCAGCTGAGGTGGAAGGCAGTGGGAGGAGAGCGGATGACAGCGATGAGAGCGATGAAAAAGAACCACAAGCTCAGAGCCCAGAGGAAGGAGCCGGCGGCGACTGCCAGAAGCTGCATGATGTGACCATCTTCAACAGCGGTAGACTCGTTGAGCAGCTTAAAGTCATCAGGGAGACCCTGGGTCATGCCAACGAGGGCCAGGGCTGTGAAAGCTGGAGGGCCAACGCAGATGAACATTCCCGGTCTGTGTTCACGGTCGGGGAGACCGGATTCCATCAATCGACCAATGTAGTGGGCGTACATCATAAAGCTGATGGAGAAGCCCAGTCCCTGGAAGGTGGTACCGGCGACGATGATGGGGATCGCAGCACGTGCGGGTTGTTGTTCACCAATAACAGAGGCAATAGTGCCGCTGAGCATGACAGGGAAGGCAGGAAGGATCCAAGACGGCATCATGGTCTGCAGACCATACTTGTGAGCACTGAAGACGAAAGAGTATTGGAAGACAGCGGTGGCGAGGGTGCAGACGCAGTAGATCCAGAAGAGCACCTCAAGAGCAATGAGGTAAGATTCTTGAGGTTCATCACCAAAGTAGCGGTGCAGGCCTGTGATGATGGTGGCAACAGAAAGCCAGAAGGTAGGGAAGAAGAGGCCCTCACGCTCATGGCGAAGGGAATCGAGGAAACCGCCGTGGAGGAAGAATCGCATAGCCATCATGGAGCAGACGAGGGCGAACATGAGAAGGTTAATGATGTAGACAGCAAAGCCAATCTCCTTCAGACCTTTGAAGGTATTGGGCTGAGAAGCAATGAGAAGAGCCAATCCACCGGTGCTCATGGTCAGGGTATACCAGGCCCAGGTGAAGTGTCGTAGTCTGTCACACATGCCCATTCGAGGGTTCACCCCTTTCTCCGGGTCGTGCTTGAGCATAGAGGCGTCTGACTGTGAAGAACTTGGGGGAGGACCATTGTTATCGAACATGATGGTTGTGTTTGGGACCCGGTCCACGAAAGAGGAAGTATAGAGAGAGTATAGATAAAGGAAGGGATGTACGTATTGTTATAACCCAGAAGATGATGGAGAAGAGTGGGTTGGAATGATATTCTGGGTCCTGAGGAAAGCAACTTATATCACAGAGATCAACAGATGAGTCTGTCCAAGCAAAATAGAATTTTAATTGAAACGATTATCTGAATCAGATTGTCACACAAGTGAGATGAGAAGAGGTGGGATGGATGCAATTATCCAATTGAAGTCTGTGGGATCAAAAAGTGATAGATTCCGGTGGAACAGGCCATAGATATACTGTCCTCCACATGTTGAAATCATAGGGCAGCGCAGTCTTGGGCCGACACTCCCTCATCTCGTCTATCATCAAGCCAAGAATGACGAGAAAATGATGAGACGCAATTGCGGTTGGACCAGGCGATGCGCCAGAGGCTGAGGAACTCTGATTGACCCAAATATGGATTGTGGAGCTGCGATGCCCCCATATCGAGACGTGGGAGAGTCTAGAGAGGGCAACCCAAGAAACCAAGAAACCGGCTGGTCCATAGTAGGTTCCGGACCTGATGTACATCAGGGGCAATGACAAAGGGGGTGTGTGGGCGGAATAACGATCCACGGTATCCAGGGTGGAATTCTAGGCAGAGTGGACGTGACGGGTAAAGTCAGTAAACCTTGATGCCTAGTACCAGCGGACCATAGAACACAAAAAAAGAAAAGCGTTCATGATCTTCAAGATAGCGACGTTTTGACTTCAAACTGCCAAGCCACAGTGTCGACGGAGCCCACACGCACACATACGTGAGCGAGATGACAAGGCGGTTGCACAGTAACTGTTGATCGAACACAGATCCAACCGATATGTTATAGAGTATACATGTCACATCCCAACCGATGGAATTTAAAAAAAAGCAGTACGGAGTACTCAGTACGAGAGGGTATATTTGCCTCGTCCCAGCAGTTGCCGATGGTGGTTCAACGGCTACGATCCCCATCGGCTCATTGCAGAAAGTGGCAACCAGCAAACAACCCCTAAAACGCCGTATCTTTCGGCCCGAGTCATGCTGAGGTGGGATCCTCGACTGCCAATACTCCGTGGCAGGGGGCAGGCAGACTGTGGTACAAAGACGTGATTTCTGGGCAGTGGGACGAGGAATTAACGGAAGCAGGTAGCTGGTCTGCCTCGTCCGCTCGGGCTGCTTGTAGGGGTATCTTGTCCTCTGTGTACTCTGTAACCCTTCCTATCCTGATCCCGAAAGGCCCCGAACCTTACGCTCCTTTTCCCAAACGTGCGCGGCATCGATCAAATTGTCTCGCCCAAAGAAGCCGGCCAAGAAAGAGATCGACTGCAAATCACCGCCCGGAAGGCCCGCTGCCAAGCTTCGCTGTGGCGAGGACATTACCTTGGAACGAGGATGGAAAGATAAGGAAAAGACGGAAACGGAAAGAAAGGAGAGGGAGGAATCCTATGAATTGGGGAGGGGATCTTGGCGGAGGAGAGTTCTGGTCTTTGAAGATGCCAAGTTGGAGACTGGGATAGGCCGTCTGGCAGAATGTTTGGTGGTTGTGTTTGATCCAGCATCATGTCCAGGCATCCGTCAATGTAAAAGTCGCATGCAGACAGGGACGATCCCCGCACGAAAATAGATACATCGCAAGTGAAGCCGTGGATGACTATAATGATGATGGATGATGTGAGGTGAGGACAGAGAGAGAGAGAGAGAGAGAGTAGGAAAGAAGCAGCAGAAGCGAAGAAAGTCAAGGCCGCCGAGTCGTCAAGCCCACTAGTCGCGCTTGGCGGCGAGGGCGATGCATCTCGATCTGCCCCTGACCAGTTGAGCACTGGCTGTGATTTGGCATGCGATAGACGATGCGATTATTGCCATCGTGGTGATTGGTCCGTGGCATTCGATTTGACGATGCGATTATGTATGTGGTGTGGTTTGGTTGACGCCAGCTGTGGCGCCCCATAGTAGACGCTGCATATAATTTATATATAGTAGTGTATGCAACTATTCACAGCCAAGAGAGGCTGTGATATCCAGGCACCTCTGAATGCTTCATCCACTCGCTGTCAACCGATCTCCATCACTCCCTTCGATCGTCTTTCCATACATTATGGCTGCCGGGGAATTGTTCTACCCCATGGCACAGAATCCATTGCCCGCAGTTGTCAATCACTGTCACTCGAGAGTTAATTTACCCTTCCATGCTGTTCTTTTCGTCTCAATATTTGACCTCCAAATCCCCAATAACGTTTACCCAGCACGTTACATCCAGTATGGATCCCCCAGTTTTATGCCCTCATCCATACATCTGCCAAGAGGGTTGTTTCCTCCCAGCCAAGAAGACAACAACTCCACCGCAGACAAGAAGAAAAGGAAAATACCCAATTTTCTAATCGACCTCAATTTGTGGTACTCTTATCAGTTCGTTGTATGGCAACTGACATCATCTGTGCCAGTATAACCGTGGTATGAAGTACGTAGATGCCTCAAATCTGAGGCATGTACTACACCATGGTTCCGGGTGTATGTATATCCCAACACCCATGTGAGTGATGAGCGATATAAACCTGCAGGTTATCCTCGCCTACAGGGAAAAAAAGCAAAAATAGTTGATATCCCAACCTTGAAACTTGCTTTGCCCCCACGTCTTCACTCTAAGCGGCATCTGGGATCGGCTACTCATACACTACTACGACACTATATACCCTGCTGCAACTCTTCCAAGACACCCCCCGTTCTGGATCCTGCATGGTATACTGCACAGCAATTCGGTCTGGACGTCTGGGCGTGCAGCAGTAGATCATCAATAGCTGCTGTTGCTCTGTCGCTATATCTCTAGGCATCACCGGTGTTTATCCGAACATTGGCAAGAATCAAGAAATCAAGATCGGGTACGGAAATGGGAACTTAAAACAAGACTTGTTGATCAAAGTCTCGGCCCAGGCTAGGATTGACGCCCAATCAACCGAGTCTGAGCATATCCGTGACAGTAGAAGAAAGTATGAAATGAAACGAAGCAGAACGAAATGAAACCCAAGAAAAGCGAGCCAAGAGCATCCTGTTATAATGCAGAGGTAGTATGAGTCTAGCAATCTGTCTTCACCGCAGAGGGATCAGCATGCAGACTGCAGAGCCTGAAGACCGGTCAGACTGCTCAATCAATAAAATCCTTGTGAAAGTGGAACAGTCTGAAAATGATCGTCCGGACAGTTTCAGCAAATGATAGTTTAAAATCAAACCACGCGTAAGAAATTCGTTATCAATAGAGAGTAAGACAGGTGAGTAATATAAACAACAAAGAGGAAAAAAACAGGAAAGAAATGACATTTAGTTTCATGCTCCATAGCTCCAGTCATGACCGCATTTTTTTTGTAACAACATTCATCATTCATATCATACCCCGGGTCATGCAGATATACGTATAGGTCGATGTCGTGGCGAATGTGCTGGTGTCCATTCTGCTGTTGATATGTATGCCATAGAATGGAAATAAAACAAGATACAGTATTCACATCATGCGGTACACCAAATCTGAAGCCAATTCCGTCGTGGTGTCCAGGAGAGCCCGAAGACCGCGAGCTGACGGCTTCTCGGACATGATGTCCACCGGCTGGCCTGAAGGGGTGCCCATCACGCTCTCAACCGGGGGGCAGTATCGAGCAAGATCCTGCACCTTGCAAGCGGCGTAGTGGATGACGAGCTTGCGCAGCTCATTGTCTCGAAGCTGAGTAGCCGATGTTGGATTGATCGGCTCAAGACGGGTGGACTTATTGTAGGTGTAGTGGAGCAGGTCCAGAACCATCCGCGCCTTGGTCGTTGACAGGAGCGCCATTTCTTCATCCTCGTAATCCGGTGATCCATCGGGGAATCCCAAAAGTAGAAGGTCCCTATGCAGCTTTCGGAGGCACAATTGGGCCAGAGCCGGGATCAGGTAGCGCGTCGCGAAAACGTAGATTTTGGCGTGGAAAGTGAGATACGGAAGATCGGAGTTGCTCGCTCTCGAATCCATGGAAAGTGGACTGGGAGGTCGGGTGCCCCAGGGTACGCGCTGGTCGACATATTCGATCATCTGGAATTCCTCCCACTTGCTGAAGCCCGTCTTGCGAGGAGAGGCAAAGTGCTGCTTGGCAAACGACGTGTCAATGAAAGGCCTCGATTGCTGCCGGGTCCGACCCTCATCTTCTTTCTCATTCTCCTTGACGGCCGTATCGGCTTCAGGCAGCGTGGGTGCAGGCTGCTCCCAAGTCTCAGTCATCGGCGCAGAGGGGCCGGGTTCCCCCCAATTCTCACCTGCTTCACCCTCGCCCTCCTTGGCTTCTGCTGCGGGTGCTTCCCCTAATTCAGGCGCTTCAGGCGCTTCAATTGCTTCAGCGGTCTCGGTTTCCTTGGGGGCTTCATCCGGCGCAGGTCCTTCCTCCATGGCGGGTGCTTCGGCAGGGGCAGGGGCAGGAGCAGGATCGCTTTCAGCCTGATCCGCCGGTTTCTCAGGCGGGGGCGTGGACGGAGGGGTCATGGTGGATGTGATTTCCTCCGCTGCCCCCTTTTTGTTCTTCTTGTTCTTCTTGTCCTTTTTTCCCTTCTTGCCCTTTGCGTTTCCTGCGTTGGGGTCCGAAGGTTCTGCTTCTTCAGCAGCAGGAGCAGGAGGCTGCTCACTTGGAAGCCGCTCACTTGGAGGAAGCTGCTCAGTTGAAGGGTGTTGCTCACTTGGTTCCTCGGGGGCAATTGCAGACTCATGGTGCGGGTCAATTGGAGTCTTGAAGTCCTCTCCAGCTCCAACACTTCCTTCGGGGCCTTCTTTGGCCTCCGGAGCAGCAGGTCGGTCCCATTCGGGGGTTCTGAATCCATTGAATTGAGAGGTGTTTTCTTCTTTCTCGGGAGCTCCAATGGACTGAGGAGGGGATGGAGCTGGCGGAGGCACTGCACCAGATTCCGCATGGAGCATCCGTTTGAAAGGATTGTTGACTATTTTCTCTTTGTAGTCCTCGCGAAACCCCGGTGGGGGCACGTTATAGTCGCCGGTATACGCATACTCGCAAAAGGCAACAAACGTTTCGACATCCTCCTCTTCCAGAATCGCGCAGTGATGCTTAGATTCACGCGTCTCGCCGTTCATGAGATTGTCCAAAGGTTGCGACACATGGCGAGCCAATCCCGACTGGATCGTCAGCTTGGTGTGGTTGGGGCCGACAAGGAACGTAAAGGGCAGAGAGTGGACGATGCTGTAGGCAGGAAAACCATTATTGCAAGCGTCAGCTGCATCACTATAGTGGAAACGGTGGATTATTGTTGTGGTTTTTTTCCGATTCGAGGGGGATGCAGGTGGAAAACAGAGAAGGACAGCAGAAGAGCGACAGCTGGTTTACAACTGTCGGTATACGATATCGATTATACATACCTGCTATAATTTGCCCAGGACTCCATTGTTGCGGTCTGTTTTGCGTCCTGCAAGCAAAAAGAAAAAGAACAAGCTCCTCTGGCCTATTGGCCTATTTTTCTTCGATGGAAAAATATAAGGATCGAGAGATGTCCAGGGAAACAAAGACGTTTCCCCCGTTACCTGATCGTCCTCCGCTCAAGTTTGTGTTCTTTAAACGGCGCCTTTTTAACCTTTTTTATCTAGCATATTTTCTAACCCCCTGAAATAATCACAGTAGTCATAATTTTTTTAGGACAAAAGAGGGCTACAAGCGCGAAGGGCGACCCATCTGGGTCACTGCCGGGCTACGTGTGCAGCCGTGATGGGGTTCTGGGGCGAGGTTTGACCGCCAGCTTTGGGGTTATTCCCAGACTCGCAGCATCGTTATCGCAGCTGTTGGCAGCATCCAGCATCCCGTTCAGACAGATCTTTTCCAGAGAAGAAGCTAAATAAAGAATACCAGCCATCGTGTTTTCATTTTACTGCAGAGCTTCTCGTCCGGGTGCTGGCTTCAGTCGCTTTTGGCCTGAGGATCATCACCACCATGACGGCGATTCGGACAGCGCAGAGGCGCCGATATGCAACGCACCGACGCGAGTCACGCGATGGTGCAGGTTAATAAACAGGCATACAGGACCTCATGGAGTCATGATAAAGAATACGGTGACATTTGACGGGGAGCCTGTTGTAGATTCCGTTAGATCTCTTGCAAAAGTGAGAAACCCCCCACCAGATGGAGGTTGGGTTGTTGCCCGATGAAATGACTCCCAGCCTCCCTTGAGGACCCAATTGCGGGCCTCACCATGGTTCCTGAGACTGAACCGGTGGTGCTAATTGCCTGTCCCTGCTGCGATTATTCAGTCAAACATGCACTCCGTATGTAGGTCGGGAAGTTTGTGTGATCTGGCGGTCAAAGTATGGATCCATCGCGGTTTCGTGATGATTATTTGCCCTCTCTCTAGATGGTTGTGGACTTGACGCTGAGCTCCCTGAAGCGGACGGCGGCTGTGTCTGGGGACATCCATGTCGAAAGAGGGTATTTAATATTCACAGGTGCTTTCTTTAAAAACAAGGCGGGTAACCTCGACTTCGCTTCTGTAGAATTGAGGATGGGAAAAGTTGCCACTGGGGATACAGGCTTTCTCATTGCCTCAGGCATGCATTCCCAGATCATGTGAAATTAGATGGCAGTTGGGCTAATCCTCCTACGGTATAGCGCGATGGTTGATATGGTCAAGGCGCTATACCCAAATGGGACGTCATCACATCAAACCTGATAGACAAGATGAGTCAAACAGATAGAGAATCCAAGAATCCTTGCCATCGGAGATGTGGAGATTGCATCCAGTAGCATTTCCTGTGGAAGTCATTGCTAAATGTGCTGTCCAAGAGGGTCTACTTGAAGTCAGACAATACAGTGAGATGAATATATAGTTAGACAAAGACTGTATGCCTTGATTTAATATATATCAGACAGGAGAATTTTATTGGTACAATACATCGTTCTATTCTAACATGTTCTCTATGAGACTAAACATATATACAGCTATCCAAGATGCAAGCATATATCCTGGCCTCCAAATCATGACCAATTAATATATTCATCAAAATCCGTTAATGAACCAGTCGAATCTCAATCATCCCAGGCTCCCACTCCTTCAATCCCTCTCCAACACTATACCAAAACCTCAAGCGTACACACTCCCGTCGCGCAGCCTCAATATCTCCACTATTAAACGCCTCTCCCAAAGCCTTCACACACTCAGTAACCCTCACCTCATTGTCTTCCTTCATCTTTGCAATCGTCTCCTCTCCCTCGGGCTCCGCCCCCACCTCCTCAATCGTCTCTTGTACCTCCATCACCTCCATCAATGTCTCCGGGTCGAGAGCATGTTTGGCTGCCCCGTCCTCTGCTGTCACATCGATCCCATGTAGTTCCCGGAGGAGATACTGCGCGCGATTCAGCGGGTCAAAGAGAGTGCGGTATGCTTCGTTGATGCGGGCGGAGAGGGCCTCGGCGCGCTGCTTCGCCGCGCCGGTGGGGTATTTATCGGGATGGGTGACATTTTGAAGTTGAAGGAATTCACGACGGAGATCGCCTAGTGGGATATCGAAAGGAGAGGCAGGTGGAGGGCCTGATGGAATGGTCTTGGGGAAAATGGTATAGTAGTTTGTGATATCCGGGGTGTTTCCGGTGGTTGATTCAGAGGCGTAGTGACGGGTTTGTTGGGGGTGAAGAGGGGTTTGAACTGGTCGAGTGGGAGTTGTGCTACTCCATTTAGATTGAAACTGGGTGCTAGATGTAGAAGCCCTTTGGCTCGTAGATACTGAAGAGGGGAACGGTTGGAGTCTTGTCGTTGTTGGCCTGGACGTTGCGGAGAGCGAGAGACGCTGGACGAGCCTCTGCGATCGAAGTGGGGTTGTCATTGCCTCGTTGTTTTCTCTTGTATCCTTTTTAGATGGTATCGTATGCAAAAATAAATGTACGTGATGATGCTTCAAATCATGAATGCGTCTGCGTTGATGTCAACGAAGTAAAGAACCTGGAAGCTCAATCGATGGAGGCGAAATCAGATTACAATACGGTAAATTACAATGCTGAGTCATGCACAACTTTGGGTCGAGTGACGTCATTTATCTGAAGTCTGCCAATAGCTTCACCTTTTTCACATAGATCATCAAGAGAGTATATTGGCTGGAAACCATTTATCTGTTCTATAAACAATAATACGTACAGATATACCATCATGGTGGAATAAATAGACTTTGTGATTGATCAAATCTCCGCGAACTGTATCTACCGACTGAGCACCAAAATCGGTGCCTGGGACATCAAGCATGTTCTCATTCTTGGTAGTTCCATTATCTCAGTTACTTTACATTGCTATTGTGGTATGGAGGTATTTTCTATCACTTCGCCTAGTCAGACGAAGAGCCGTCAATGGCTTGGATGCTCATCTTCGCTCAGTCAAGAGTGAGCGGTGACATCAACAAGATCGCGGTTGTATATATCTCATGATGCGATCTGGTAGGCAGCTCCAGCAATATCAGAGGATCCAGCTGGACATGGGTATCGTTTTAAGATGATATAGTTCGTCTAAGCCTCTACTCGATGCCCCAGAGCTTGACAGTTCGATCATGCCCACAGCTGGCAATCCACTGTGCATCATTGCTGATATCTGTACTGAGAACATTACCGGAATGTCCACTCAGCGTTTTGACCAGCGACCAGTCATCTGCACTAAAGACGTTGACATTCTTGTCGAATCCACTGCTCACAAAGAAAGTGCCTGACTTTCTTGGTTGCACGGGTGCCGATTGTTCGCTCGAAGTCATCGTCGCGCTGTCCACATCCATCCCACCGTTCTGGCCTTCAGATGACGGTAGATATGATGAAGCCGCCGACTCGGTGCCCTTGTACCATCGCAAATCCGAAACAACGCTCTTATGCGCTCCGATGCCACCTGAGTTTCGTACCTGTCGCAAATCCCAGCACTTGACCCATCCATCACCGGAGCCAGACAGAACTCGGTATCCATCAACACCCCAGTCAAGACCAAAGATCTCTCGAATATGACCCTCCAGGATCATGGCTGTTCGGCCTGTCCGAAGATCCCAAATACGTCCAATACTATCGAGACCACCACTAGCTAGGAGGGAGCCGTCGTTGTTAAATGCCACTGTATACACTTCCCGCGAGTGACCCTCCTGCAACTGGAGCTCCGTAGTCGTTTCCACATCCCACAATCGCCAGGTTGTGTCGAATGAAGCCGATGCGACATATTTTCCGGATGGGTGAAACTCCGTCCGACACACACGCCCAGAGTGACCGGACAGTGTAGCTAATGGTGTATCCCGGTTCAAAGACCAGAGGGCCACATTGCCCTCGCCGCCGCCAGAAACAAGGTTGACAGATGATTCGGAAACGTTAGATTCTGGGAGTGTTGCACCGGGGGGCCCAAGATAGGCCACCCACCCGATCCGAATGGGCCTTTAGGCTGGCCTTCTCCTCAAGGTTCGGCACCGTGAGCAAGCGGATGCCTCCGCCCCAGTTTCCAGTCGCAATGGTCTGTCCATCTGGCGCAAACCTGCAGATGCTAACAGGACGGTCGCCTGCAATCTGAGACCCGTAGAGATCGAAACCATTCAACTTCTCCTTAATCGCTTTTCGATGTTTGATGTGCGTCCGTAATGGAATAGTTGACTCCTCTTTCAGTCTGGCCACGCGCGCTTTTGCGCGGGGCAGAGAAAAGCGCGCGATCGCCTTCCGTGCCTCCAGCAGATCATCGGTGCCCTCAGTGTAGAATTCTTCCTGTTGCTCAGCCTCCTCTTCAGCCTCCTCATCCGCATCCGTTTCCATCATGTCCACACCCCCTCCTGACCCCTCTTGTCTCTCTGCAAGGTCAGTCAGGAGCTCGCGCAGTCGATCTCTCCGGTCCACAGGACCTTCTCCGAACAGAGTTATGGGCTCGCCAAGTTCTCGCAGTCGTGCGCGCACTCGATTATCGTCCGTTGGTACTGCCATGGCGGCTGCTCTTCGCTTTCGTTCGAACTGGGATAGAATCGCAGATGCCCTCTCCGCCGGAATACCGGCTGCACCAGATGGGATCTCATAATCGCGGTCGAGGGCTATATTTGATTTCACATATTAGAATGTCTAACAGCACAAAAAAAAAAAAAAAAAAGGTAGAGTATTCATCACTCACGAATGTTGGCAAGGTCAATGCCCATATCCGTATCCTAGTAGTTCGAGCCATGGCGTCAGTTCGTGTCTTGCCTGAAAGAAAGCTTCAAGAGCATATTGTGAATATTGAATTTCCACTCGAATCATGGATTGATGGGATTGCCAAAAAATAGAAGCAGGGGAAATTCTTCTTACCTCCGCCTCCTCCACGTACGCCTGTCTCGAAGGGTGCATCATCTTGGGCGAAGTTCAGGTTGGATGGAGTTATCACGAATGGGCCTGACACAATCAACGAGTGCCGAAATATTTCTTGTAGACGATTCCGTTGACTCTGGCCCAGTTCGTCCGCCAAGTAGGGACAAGGAGGTTGATGAGAAGCAGATGAAGTTGTTGGAGGATGGAAGAAGACAAAATACCGAGTGGCCGCGAAAGCCGCTTTTTTGGTCACCGGCAGAAAACAGCAACTGATGATCGACCACGACGCTTGAGATTGCTTATTCCTATTGCAGAATAATTGAGGCTATTTATCATTTCTATCTGAAATTCCATACTGTTTATCAAGATTGCTTACGAGCAAGCGACGAGCTACCAGCCCGTGCATCTTAATACGCAACAACCACACCCAAAGCCCATTAATACAACATTTGGATCAAATATGCTAATGAAACAAAAAAACACCTGCCCACGTGGGTATCTCTACTCGATCCAACAGCCGTGAAGCCATTCCATCTTCCAATTGTCGAGGATTCTTCTGCCACGCGGAATGACGCCAGGCGGTCGGAGATCCCGTCAATCTTTCTTTTTCTTGCTTTCTCCAGCTGGCGATGGGGCGATGGAGTAAAGAGAAAAAAAAATTCTGCGATACCCAACGAACTTTTCCTGATAAGCCAGAGATTCTCCGATCTTGTTCCTTGTCGTCTTCATACTCTCCGTGACATCCTCAGCATCCTATCTTCTCCTTGAGCTTCATCCGCTTCCAACCGGACATCCCATGCGCCTGGGCTGTGCCACTCTTTGTCTCCCCGTTCGGCTTTAAATGCTCTGGCAGACCAGCCTCTTTGCATCACTGATATTGCTGGAGGGTCTTGAATTGCGTGGGACAGGGCCCTCCGGTGACGATCTCCGCCGATGATCCCACTGACTCTCCCCGGTAGAGCCTGCAGTCCAGCCTGCAGTAGCCTACAAACCGTTACAAGAGATAGATTAGTCTCCTCGACGGCATCATGTCTCCAATCACCCCGGCTCTCCTCTTCCTCTCTCCCTAGATACCGAAATACTTATCTCCTGTCCTCAATTCGCCTACCCTCTCGAAGAGCCTTCCATTCAACCTCCTCCCAGGGATCCGATTCCCCATCGCGTATCTCCTACCGCGTCGCCGTTTCCTCATCCGGCAAGGGCCGACGATTCCATCCGATCAAGAATGCCTACAATTTTGACCCCCACGTCCAGGATGCCCTGGGTTTGGTAACGGAGGATAAAAACCCAGCCGTGAGACGGAAGAGCCGGCCAGACAGCGGCGAAGATGCCTTCTTCGTGAGCAAAGTCGGACGGGAAGACCCAGGCCCCGTCGCCTTCGCCGTGGCAGACGGCGTGGGTGGATGGACGGAATCCAAAGTCGACCCTGCGGACTTTTCCCACGGCCTGTGCAGTTACATGGCCAAATCCGCCTTATCCTGGGACTCGGCCCCGGAGAAGCTGCACGCAAAGAACCTCCTCCAAATGGGCTACGATCAGGTAGTCGCGGACGACTCGATTCGCGCGGGAGGAAGTACGGCCTCCGTCGGCGTTGGTACGAACGACGGCCGAGTTGAGCTGGCCAACTTGGGCGATTCGGGCTCCGTTCTCCTCCGTCTTGCTGCCGTGCATCATTACTCGACGCCGCAAACCCATGGCTTCAACACTCCCTACCAACTCAGCATTATCCCTCCGCGCATGCGCAAACAGGCATCAATCTTCGGCGGTGCCTTCCTAGAGGACTTCCCTCGTGATGCGGCCGTCACCAACGTCCGCATGCAACATGGCGATGTCCTCATGCTCGCGACAGACGGCGTCTTTGATAATCTCAACAACCAAGACATTCTGAAGATCATCACTAACCGAATGATCCTCACCGGAGCATGGAACGCAACCCCAGAAAGGATCACGGTGTCAGATAATCTCGAGCAATTGACAGGCCCAGAAGGTCTAGCTTCGATTTTACCCTCTCCCCCCCCCCCTCCACCTCAATCATCAGAGGACACCCCGAAACCAACCAACACCAGCTCAGGAGACCAAACATACGCCCTGCAGTCGTTACTAGCAGCCAGCGTCGCCCGCGAAGCCAAACTCGCAAGTATGGATCTCCGCCGGGATGGTCCCTTCGCCAAAGAGGCCCAACGCTATTACCCCGGTGATTGGTATCGGGGTGGAAAAGTGGATGATATCTGCGTGTTGATTGTTGTCGCCGTGGAAGAGGGCCATGGTCTTTGAGCCGGGTACATACATACCGGATTGCTCTTTTTTCTTTTCTGATTTATCTGCCTATTTTATATATACCTAGTTAATTGTCCTTGGCTGTCTAACCGACCCAAACCGTGATATGAATCCGATACAAAGTGCTTGGTTATGGTCCCAATACGAAATAGATAGAATCATCGAGATGGACCGATTTTAGAATGTCATCGACTCGTTTGCTCGACATCATAAACAATCCGAATTAGCAGAAAAAAGATTATCGTTAAAAAAAATTACATTCTCGAGAACAACAATTATTAAGGATTACCTCGAGGACAATAAAAACTCAAACACCCAATAAATATCATATCCAGCACGGCATAATAAGAGTCTACCACTTCCTTTCTTCACTGCCATTCTGATATATCGACAGTTCATCCCTACCATCCTATATAAGTGTATAAGATATAGAGAACACTTCTTATTTCATCATTCTCGTATCAAAATCGGAATGAAAAGAAAGAATCGCTCACTCCTCCGGCAAAGTCCCATTGCCATACAGCAGTGGTACATGTACAAAAATAAAAACAATGGCAATTTTGACGAACCCACAGGGGCAAGGATGGAATAAAGGCTTTTTGTATTTCTCCATTTCCCAGCTTCATCGCTTGATGCCAAAAATAAATCAAGGAGAATAAAAGTAAATTAAACAGACGGGGGTAAACAACAACGCACAATAGACCAGCAGAGAACCAAGACATTGAATAAAAAGAGATGAAACGATAAGGTAGCACTCGAAAAACAGATGATAGGAAAGTGCTCAGAGACAACAATTTGAAGAAGATAGATTCATGTTTATGCTGCTGCTTCTGCAGTCTTCTCTTCTTTCTTTTCTTCCGTTGCCGACTTTTCCTCTCCTGTCTTTTCTGCCGACGCCTTCTCTTCCGTCTTTTCATTCTCCTTAGGAGCCTCTTTAGGAGCTTCCGCTTCCTTCTCTGGTTGTTCCTTGGTTGCCTCAGGGGCCTGCTTTTCTGAAGCCTCTGCGTCGGGCATCGGTTCATCCTGGGGCTCGGCTGATTCGGCCTTATTCTGCTTTGTCTCGCTCTCCTTTTCCTTCTCCTCCTCGGCATCGGCCTTACCGGGGGTATCGACGCTGTCCTCCTTGTGGACACCGTTTGCCTTGGGCTTTGCATCGTCCTTCTCATCAGCGGGGTCAAGCACGTTCTTCCACTTAGACAAAATATCCACGGCACGTCGTCGGAAGTTGAATTCCTCATCGCGAGGAATGGAGTTAAGCTTGACAATCATCTTGAGAACCTTGTTGATCTTAGTCAAGCGGATAATTGAGACCTCCAAATCGGCATAGTGTTCCAGCTTTGTGAAGTAGCCCGACATTGTGGTCATTTCCTCCTCCTTAGGGGGTTGATCACGGGAGATAAAGCCCTTCTGGAGCTTATGGCGGATATAAAGAACTGTAACACATTAACCTTTACCCAGCAGCCATAGAATATCCAAGTGTGCCTTACTCTCTTTCTCTCTCTTTTGCTTCAGCTCTTGGGGGTCGATCTGCTTCTCTGGCTCCTTGGACTCGGCACCAGTGTCTTCGCCTTCATCGCTGGCAGCTGCTTTACTGTTCTTCTTACCGCCAGCCTTTGATTTACTGGCAGGGGTCTTTTTTGTTTCGCTCGCGGGATTCTTGGGGGTAGTCAATTTCAACTTAGTACCAGTCTTGGGGGTCTTGGCCGGCTGCGATGACAGCATAATGTTAGTTGACAGCTTTGAAAATGGAAACCACGGACCTTCTCACCTTGTCAGCTTCAGCGTCAGCTTCGGTGTCCTTCTTTCGCTTCTTCGTGCTCTTAAGCTTCTTGGTCTCCTCTGCGTCTTCCATGTCGACGTCCTCCGCGTCGTCGACAATCTCCATGCTCTTCCGCTTGTTCTTCTTGGCATCCTTCTCTGCCTTAGCAGCGGCCTTTGCGGCAGCGTTGGCTTCTCTCTCCTCGTCCTCCTGCTGCATCGCACGCTGGTGGTCTGCGAGCAGGTCCTTGAAATGTTGAAGGTCATGGCCCTCCGAAGCCACGGCGAAAGCAGCCAAGAGAAGTTTCGACTTACCCTTCTCAGAAACCTCCTTACAAGCAGCTGGGGTAGTCGGTGTCAAGTCTGTGTTGGGAATCCAAGCACTGTCATAGACTGTTAGTAAATACTACTCGCGAAAACAGAAGGGGGAGGCAAAAAAACTATTCGCCACATACAATTCATTGGTTTGGAAGAACATGACGGGGAAAGTCCTCTCGTGAGCTCGCTTGCCCTCGTCCGCGTAGTCCTCCCTGTAGGTTCCATCGGACCGCATTGCCGTCACCGGACGCGTGCTGAGCAGGGTCTGGGGAAGAATCTCCTCATCGCAAATAATCGAAGGCCATGGGGGAAGCTCCGGAGACGTGCGAGATAGTACTCGCCAGGCTTCGCGTGAAGCTGGGTGACGCGAACTTGCGACTTCTTTCTGCTCAGTTTCTTCTGGTCGCCGCCAGTGGACTTGCGCTTCGCGCTTCCACCCTTCTTGGCCGACGCGGTGGTTCCGTTAGCGTCCGGTGCTGGAGCGGCCTCAGACTCTGCAGGCGCAGCGGCGCTCTCTTCGGGTTTCTTCGCGTCGGCAGTCTCAGCGGACGCGCTGGCTTCCTCAGCTGGAGCTTCAGTTGATTCCTTCTTCTCTTCGGCGGCGGTTGTTTGTTCTATGGATTGAAAGACGGTGAGTTAGAAATGCCAAGTGCCAAAGGGAGGCGGGCTCTGCGTAACACAGCTCCCGAAAGCCCCAGAAAACAAAAATCCAAGCCAAAAGAAAATCAAAAATTTTTTCTTCTTTTTCTCGAGCTCTTACCTTCTGCCTTCTGCTCAGATTCATTGGCCTTTTCAGTCTCCTTTTCTTGGGGGGCCTCTGGTGCCGCGTCGCCCGCCTTGGGACCAGCAGAAGGAGCGCGCTCAGCAGCCGGCTCACCGGCGTCGGCAGCAGGCGTGGAGGTAACAGGCTTGTCCTCAGCCATGATGCGCAGCAAATGTCGAGATGGACCAGATGAGACAAAGCCCAGATGCGGATGGAAGAGGTCGAAGCTTATCAATGGGGTGGGTGGTGGAGGTGATGGGAAGGGTGTCGAGGTGGTTGTCAGTGGGAGAGAGAGAAGTGGTGGAGAAGGTCGCGACGGGAGGCGGGAAAGTCGAACAACGCGTGCACTCACGAACCCATGGTTACATCATCATCATCACCTCCATATACAGTTAAATAAAGTCATGCTGTTCCCAGACATCTCTAGCTACAAGTCCAAGGTCTTGCTCAGTAAAGACAAAATCACGCCCTGTCTGGTTACTGACTGTTTGTAGAATCACCCCTTCCCACGCGATTGTAGAACCCGGCCAGATCATCAGATCAACAGCTCAAGGCTTCCTGGGCCATCACCAGCACGATACGAACAGGATAGATATCCTTGTCCTGCATCTCAATTTCCCAAAGGCCCTGTCTGGCTGGTTGAGGAGTGCATGGCGACCCTCCCAGCACCGGCCGACCGCACTAGCCACCAGGCCGCCACAGTGCTGAACCCTGCGCAACTCTGTGTCAGGCCACCTCTTGATGAGGATGGGCCATTTCTTCGTTCTTCGAGTATGTCCGAATGGCATATTGGTCTCCCTTAAAACCAGACGAAAGGCAGCTCCTGTTCATATCGATTATCTCTGCATCAACCCCCACACACAGGGTAACCCGATAATTGAAGCTCTTGCATCCCACTTCATTGCCAGCCTTTGGTATCCTCATTGAAGGACTTGCAAAGCCAAAGGCCCACCAGTCGAGGCTATTTAGGACCCCATTTACATAGGTATCTGAGTGCATATCAAAAATGAATATGTACTGGGTCCATTCGTGATCACGCGCAGCATAGTTTCTATACAGTGCGCATTCATCCCAATTTCATTATGGATATGATGGGGATATCTATGAACAGAATCTCACCAATCTTGCCAGACTTGTCTAGACTACCTATCAATCATGTCAGCATTGGATCGCGAGGATAGTGTAGGATAGGAAATAACAAACTGCAAGCAATCTGGGCTTCCTCGGCATATTCAAGCAAAGCAGAGCTGGACGCGTCGTTTCTTTATGAAACGGAATAAATGTTAGATAGCTAGCAAGCGACGCGACTCTAGTAGCAGACTGCAATCACGTTGTCTGGTACGGGCATAAAATACTATGTTTAATTCAAATGAAGCAAGCTGAGCGAAAATCAGTCTTTCTGGGGTTAGAGGGCGAGTAGTAAAGCTGCGCCACTGCAGCAGCAGACGAAAAACATCAAAAGGCGTTGAGAATTCCAGGATCATTCTGTTGACTCCACAGATGAAGCAAAAGTACGTATGAGAAAACAGCTGACAGGCGACGCAGAAGACTCGTCGCTTTGAGACGGAAAGTTGGAGCAAAGAAACAATATTGATAATTTAGCAGCATTATATACAGATTCTGTAGCAAAATTATAAGTAGCCCGTGTCCAGACAATAGTCCAGCACACATAGATAAATGGGGAAGATCTGACCTGGTGCTGCGATGTAGCCGAGTTTTTGTGAAATCCAGGCACCAACGAACACCGCGATAAGTACCTAATTACATAGAAGAAGAAAGAGATTCAGAAATTGATGCAAGCCCAAGTCTCATGGTTGTGAAGAATGAATTGGCTCCGATAACTGGGGAAAGACGCGGTTAGAAGACGTGGAAGAGAGCTGAAGAGGTACGGGGCGAGGATGAGGGGGAAATGTGGCTGGTGGTGGGGAGAGTCGATGATGGAACAGACCCGACAAGCTTTACACTGACAGCCCAACTCGCAGGAAGAGTCGGTGGTAAAGGACTGTCTATTCAGAGGCTTCATATATTTTTTCAATGTATTCGAATATCTCAAATGTTATGCTGATGATAAAATTTCACTTATGACGTTGAGATTTGAAAAAAACATAATATTTACTACAATCATGCCATCGCCACAGACAGCCCACCATCTCTTCTCAACTTCCATTCATTTTGCTGAAACATACATCTTCTATTCCAATCATCATATCATGTATATTCCATTTTATCATCCTGTTCGTCATGGGAGAAGCTAAAATTTTTATCTGATCGGGCATTCTAACTGTTAGACTGCATAATTTATACCTATGAGGTCACCCGCAGACAGTGAGACCAACCAAAGAAATACCCAAGAAACTTCCAGGGATCAACCATGAGGTGAAGAATTATCATATTATACTGAAGAGTCAGAATGTCTATATATATCTTCGGTTCACGATAACAATAGTGCAAGAAGAAAGGAGTGCCACCATGTCTTCCAAGCCAATGATGGGCTTACAACCAAGAAAGATGAAGATGGTCATGTCATTACAAAATAATGCCTCCCGAACCCAAAATGAATAAAGCATAAAAATAAGGTGCTGATTTAGGATATCGAATCATGAGGGAGAATAATAATCAGGAATCGTCAGCATCCTCAACCTCGCTAACCGCAGGATCGGGCTTATATATCCGGACGACACAGAGGAAGTAATCCTCCAGCGGGATGAGGTTCAGCAGCATTTGGTTGAATCTCCAGCCCAAGGCGCAGACCACTGTTCCGGCCACAGCGTCCAAAATGAAGTGGTTGGCTGTTGCGACAATGGCGACCAGGATGATGAACGGGTATGAGAATCCTGCCACGAGGCATACGAATCGGCGCCAGGATGGGAGCTGCAATCCCAGCACCCGGAAACGTGGGTTAGCCCGGCGTTGGTGAGATGGCAGCGGAATGCTCATGATAGTGAGTCCGATCATAAGGGAATATCCAAAATGCAAGGATGGCATGGCCGCTAAACACTCGATTAGCGTCCGTCAAAACAGAAGAGCAAATAGGAAGACTTACCGTATTGGTTGCAGAATCGATTTTGGGTCCAAACGCTGCCCGCACCTCCAACACCATGCACAGTGTCGACAAAGCCATAACTACGGGCCAACTTTCCCTCGGGGCCCTCGACACTCTCATCGCTCAGCAGACGGGGTGGCATACAGGGCCATAGGGTGAAAACCACAAAGGCAAGAAGGTTGCAGACGGCTAGCGTGCGACGTCTGGCTTGGTATAGGAGCGGGCCTGCAGGAGAACCGTTCGCTTCACTTCGAGGCTTTCCGGGTTGCGACTCGCCCAATCTGTTCTGCGTGGTGGTGTAATAGTAAAGCCAGACGAGGAAGGCGATGGTTCCAGGGATATGGATGAAGGAGTAAATCCAGTTGATCCATGTCATCAATAGCGGGTGTCGCATAAAGAATTGCTGAATAGGAACCTCCCAAAAGATACCCAATTTCTGCTCGATCTCAACCACTTGCAACGCATGTTTCCTCGCCACATTGACCGTTCCTTCTTGGAGAGTGACCGCTGTGAATGCTCGACCTAATTGGTATGTCTGCAATTCTAGTCTTAGCAACCGTTTACGAAACAGATAAAACATCGACACTTGGAAAGGCCTAACATACCCAGTAAACCAATGCCCAATACCAACATTCGACGAGGAAAGGAAGCCGTCTAAGCAGACGACTGAGAAGACGGTCCTGAAAGACAGCAGTATTTGGAGTCGTGACCTCGGTGGTAGACGAAAAGAACCCGATTCTGCGCTTACGCCATCGGCCCTCACCAGACGTCAACGTTGATCCCGAGCCAAGCAAGCCATCTTTGGCAGTTGGACTGGGAGGACCCGACTCAAGATAATCGGGCGACGGAGAACGGGAATAATCGACGGATTTTCGACGAATCCTGGCTGGATATGAAGACGAGCTCTTGGTCCGATTGATCCATGTACCTCCGAAGAGGAGAACGACGACGACCAGAGGTTCTAGAATACCTCCCACTCCCATGATGAAAGAATGAATGGTTGAGATATCCAGTGAGATAAGGGTAGGAGAGAAGAAACGGATCAGAACACCGTCCACCGGGATGGGAAAAGATTAAACGAACGACGGGGAATAGATAATACAGGACAAGAAAAATGCAATAAAAAAGCACGTCGTCTGCGTTAGACGCGAGGCTATGCGGCGGTGTGAGGCTATAACGAGACGACGAAAGAGGGGATTCGTTCGGACATTGGGGGGGTCGTGTGACTGCAGCGAACAAGTCACATTTTTAGCTGTATCTGATTGATCGCGGTGGAGGAACAGAACAAATTATTTTACCAATAGTCCGATTTTCAGCCCAACGAGAATTAGGGGAGATGAGAATTGGAGACACAGCAGGGTCTTGCGAGCCGGTGTCAAATGGGCTCATCTTGGCGATGGGGCAGAGGGAAAACAAAGAAGCTGCCACTGGCGGCTGCCAATGGCGATGGAATCTGGGATTCGGGAGGATTGGGGCGCCGTCGGATTCGGACAGCTTCTGGTCCGTTTGATAATGGATTGCATTATTATGGAGCCGGGTGATTTGTTGGAGTATAATAGTGCCAGTTATGTGCCGGGCTTATACGAGCTCGGGTTGTTCGGATATCTCGGGCGATGATCTGACACCAGAGCTTACTGCTTCAAAACAACGGCCAGACAAGGTGCAGCCTGAATATAGTAATAATATTGCATGCGTGGTATCAAAGTGCTTCATCTGGAATCCCTCAGGATGTCGCTATCTATCTCTGTGTATTGTGCTACTATGCACACCACGCTGAGTAATACTGCTGAGATCTGGATAGACGATCAACAAACTAGCTGGATGTGGATCAGCCCTACAGTCTTTTAAGGTTATGGGCAGATTCCAGCATGTACAGTCGCAGTAGGCCTGGTGAGCGCTTCATATGCCTCTTTTCAGAATTATTGTATCTATGCCGTGGAAGAAACACGTCTCTTATCTTGGGTGCTTATTTCAAATAGTAAAAGCACAGCGGGCCTTACAGCTGAATACCCTCGCATCATTAACTACCTGGTAGACCTAGCACTCCCGATCCTCGTACTATCTCCAGCCCCAATCAAACGCTCCATAACCAGCCATTTGCAAACAAACAACCACAGGACTATCTCCCTAGTTTGAGGCGAGAATTATCTCTCGCATCACTTTATGAATATTATGGATCCCCATCCAATTTCTTCTATCTCGGACATTTTCAACTCCGAGCCCGGCTGGAAAGACGGGCTATCGAGGCCGCTCCCGTTCCGCTTACTAATCAAATACTTGGCAGCTTGGCGCTACTTGGCTTTTTCTATTTTTTGTTTTTTCTGCAGGGATGCGGTTGATTTAGAAAGTAGGATGAAATTGGTACCTATTGAATACATCAAAGGTGTGCTGCAGATCGACGGAAAGTTGGAGATGGAATTTGCAGACTTTTACACGTCCATAATATCCACATGGGCCTAGGTCTAACACAGCATGGACGGAGCTCGGTCTTCGATGCTTCATAAGGCCACGAACTGCGCTTGGTCGAGTCAGGCGATGACTTGCTGTGATGAGAATAGGGAATCACGTGCTACATAGACGGATTCTGTAAACACCGACTACCGAGCCAATCAAAATTAGCGTTTAATTTCGCAGATAAACACTATGCGATGGAGATCATGAGTGCATAATGGGTCCTGTGAGACTTGGATATACATATTCACTCGTCACACTAATACCCTTCAAATTCTCTGTAATGTGAAGATACCCAGACTCCTTTTAAATTGATACACTGAACCTCCGACAATCGGGACTTCACATGAACTGACGTCATGAATCTGTCCGATTGTCGCCATGTTGACTTCATCATCCGAAATTAAACCACGACTCATCCTGTTCTGTTTAGTATCTTGCGGGGAGACGTTTTATCATTCGTAGTGATTGGAACCTGTCACTCCACGGATGAAGCATCTGTTACGTCAAGTCTGCCTCACGCCATGGTGGTTGATGGATAACCGACTTGCCCATGTCCTGTTCAGCAAGATGTAGACCAACTGGTTGACTGGAAGAAATCCTATATATCCTCTCTCGTTATCAATATCCAAACGAAAATAGATCTGCGATAATCAAAAGCTTAATTTTCAAAGAATCATCTCAGAAGAGTGTTTAATTTGCCTTTGAAAGATGTTCGCACCTCAGCTCACAACTACCTCGTCGAGACGTATCCTGGGCCTCGCCGCCCGTCAGATCCCCAAGACCTCAGCATTGACAGGAGCTAGAGGTCTGTCGACCACGACCTCCCAGCAGAAGGATATCACTCTCCTCCAGGATAAGAATGATGGCTTCGGATTTGCTAGATCGAACCCTAGACCTGCAAAGCCAAGGTCCAAGGGTGTCACCGAAATCAGAGGACCATACTACTCGGTATGTTATATTCTCCAGTGGTGGACCGAATATGGAAGCTGATTTATACCACGTAGGTGATGGGGAAGCGGTATCTGGCGGACGTGCTCGAAACGTAAGGTTTTGTACAGTGCATCAGACGAAGAATGGCCGCTGATGATTGCTTGTAGGATGGGAACACATGTTGATGGCCTGAAGTTTGCAGGAGGTTAGCTGGACCCGATCACTTCGTGATTGTAGATGAACTAACCCGCAGTTTAGGATCCTTCTCTCTCTTCCAGGAGAAGCCGTTGAGAGAATTGATCGAACTTGCACACGAACATGGTGTTTACGTATCAACGGTATGCAAAATTAGGCGCAGTGATGTGAGGCTTTGACTGACTTGGGAAACTCGACAACAGGGTGGTTGGGCTGAGCACCTTCTCACTCACCCAGACCCAAACAGTGTCTTTGACAAGTACCTCTCGAAATGCAAGGACTTGGGGTTCGTCGATTCCCCCACTTACCGGGCTTATCAATCATAATGCTAATATTTCTTTCCCCATAGCTTCGATGTGATCGAGTTATCCTCCGGCTTCCTGTCATTCCCCGAAGACGACTGGCTTCGTCTCGTCGATAAGGTTCACTCATACAAGCTGAAAGCCAAGCCTGAGCTGGGTATTCAGTTCGGCGCTGGTGGCGACACCCCAGCCTCTGGTTTGGAAGCCATTGGTACCTCTGACCCCGGCAAGCTGGTGAACTTGGGCCATAAATTTCTCAACGCTGGCGTTGAGCGCCTGATGATCGAGTCCGAGGGCATCACCGAGAACGTCGACACGTGGCGGACGGACGTTGTATCCAAGATCATGAAGGAGCTCCCCTCTGAGCGCGTCATGTTCGAAGCCGCGGATCCCAAGGTTTACAACTGGTACATTCGGGAGTTTGGTATCGATGTGAACTTGTTCGTCGACCACAGCCAGATCGTGCAACTCTCGTGTCTGCGTCATGGCATCTGGGGAACAGCTGACACCTGGGGCAAGATCGTTTCCTTCAGACCAGAGTAAAATACTCTGTCTGGGTTTAAAATTCTTCAATATGATAGCGTGCTATAGCAAAGTAATAACCAAATGGAATTTGACGGTTTAATCAGACAGCTGTTTGGCACTGCTGTATGTATGATGCATGCATTGCAGATCTTCTGCCTGATCTGTAGATATCATCAAATCGATAAATCCCATAGTATGATATATCACAATCAGTGAGATAATGATAAGCCCACTAGAAATCTTGGAAGTCGATCACTTAATAAACGTAGAAAATGAAGCTTTTTAGCGGTGCCCTTAGTCAGCCGCGGAGCTCCTCCGCAGTCCGCACTATTCGAGTCTGGGGAAGAAGCGGTCGATCGCGACAACTTCAGCTTCGTTTCACTCCCAAGTTTCCATCGCATCGCCTATCGATCCGCCTAGCCTCGTACCTCTATCTATCGCGGCCATCAAATCAACTGGGAAGGAATGTTCCGATTACTATCAAGTTCCCCGCGCTAGCCGGTTTGGATTCTGTTTCGATTTCCCACCGACTATCAAACAGTGGCAGATACTGGCCTGAGTCCGGCGCCAGGACCAGTAGTAGTTCTAATCTTTTCCCGATCTTGATAAATGTCAATTGAGAAGCGGAGGACAGATATCCGGTATACCCTGCCACATCCGCTATGCCCCGAGCCAGCACAACGCCTGGAGCACGACTCCGTTGTCGACGAGCCTGCGATAGCTGTAAGCGGAGGAAACAAAAATGCAACGGAGAACAGCCGTGTACAATCTGTGTACAACGTCGCAAAGAGTCAGAATGTCATTTCTCGGACAAACCGGCGCGGTTGCTCAAGCCCAGTGGCCCTAAGGAAACGATGCTGCTGAGCGAACAGATGGCTCCCACCCCGCAGCGACAGACAGCCATGGACCATCTCCTGAACTCGATTGAGGATCATAGCGCGGACATGGAACAACAGACAAGAGATGACCGGGATGGAACTGCACCCGTGCCCAAGGTCGCCCGATTGTTGCGCGATGGACAAGGCAAATTCATGTACATTGGTGACTCCGCAAGCTTGTCCTTTGTGCAGAGTGTGCGGCGGATTGTATCTTCCTCCATTGGCCGGTGTGAATTCACGGAAGATAACTCGCGTCATTCGATGCTTGAGGCTTTTCAAAGTAATCCTAGCAGCCAGCGGGGGTCACTGATTGACCCTCCTAGCAATGACGAAGCCCAACGCCTGGCTCGTCAGTACGTGCTCGCTACCAGTCCGTTGCTGGATTTGTTCGACCTAAACGAGTTCCACCCGCGCCTAGCTAACTGGATCGATAATCCAACTGGCGATGAAGACACTGTCAGCTCTATCTTTTTAACAGTTCTTGCTATTGGCGCCCAGGTATCCAATACCAACCAGGCCCAGGCAGAGCGGTACTTTGTCAGCGGTCGTCAGCTCGCATTCTCCGCCTTTACAGAAACACCTAGTCTCTACACAATCCAGTCATATGTCTTGATTTCTATGTACATGCTGGGCGCTTGCCGGCGCAATGGCGCGTTCATGAATCTCGGCATTGCGCTACGGGCCGCATACGCGGTCGGCATACACCGGAAAGACGCAAATGCCCTTTTTTGTGCTCGGGAGCGACGGGCTCGCGAGCGTGTATGGAAAAGTCTACGGATGATGGATCTGTTTCTCAGCGCGTCTTTGGGACGGCCTCCGGCAACGTCTGATTTCGACTACGACCCTCGCGAGGACGCCTTGTCTTCAGGGGAGCAACAGCAGCGTTTATCACCCGAAGAGCAACTCACACTGGCTGTCATCTCTCTGTCCCGCATATTTGAACGCATCCTCACCGATGTGTATATGAAACAAGTCATATCAATTAATGTTGCAGAGACAATCTCGAATCAGCATCGCGTTTGGGTTCGAAGCCTGCCTGGTTTCCTCAAAACGCAGACGGAGCAACTCGACACCAAAACTCTGGAGGGCAGCTTATCTGCCGCCCATGTGCTCGCTTCATACTACTGGTCAATCATTCTTTTAACCCGGCCGTTTCTCATATATCGCGTGTCTCAATATGTAAAAACCAAAAGTGAATCGCCCAATTCTTCAGAACCCCAGGCTGGTGGTTCCCGCATCGCCCTCTTTGCCGATGCATGTGTCTATTCGGCACTACGAGGCCTCGACATTGCCAACGATCTCTCCCGCTATTCTTCCCTGCCCAAGCGATTGCCCTTTTTGATGAACTCCGTCTTCAATTCCGCCGTCGTCCTCGGAGCGGCGTTCTTCGCCGACTATGACAATTTTCTCCCACTGGAAGAGGGCATGATGAAAGCCGAAAAATTCCTCGAAATTTTCGCCCACCACGATCCGCATGCATGCCGCTATTTTCAAATTATCAAATACCTACGTACCGCGGTAGCAGAGTTCGTCCACCGACGCAATCGCCAATGGATGGAACGTCGCAGCAGACAAGTTGACCAACTCTTCGGCGACGTCGGGCTAAACAATCACAACAATCATCCCACTCCTTCAACTTCTAACAATGAAATACCCCCAATCGCAACGGCGCCCACGCGGTCCCATCCCCTCTTTCCCCAGAGAAGCCCACCCCTCGAGACTCTACCCTTCCTACTCAATCCTCTGACCCCACCGCAACTGCCCCTACTGCCACCACCGTTCCTGCTCAACCGGGCACTGACGTCTGGGACACTCTTTACGGTAGCACCGCCGGCGCCCCAACTCTCCCATATGAAGCCAGTGCCATCTCAGCCCTAACCACAACAGGAATCCCCGTCGGCTGTTCGCCTGGAGGCACCATTCCCTCTGGCCAACTGGGTGACAGGACGGGGATGGCAGGACCAGAGGTTCGAGGCCAGACACCACTTTCCGATGTAATGTTTCCAGATAATGGCCTTCTCTACATGGCTGAAGATCTGCCGGTTTTTGGTATTTGGGAGGATGCGTGATCTACATCGATATCCTCTTATTCTTGTCTGGGTAAAAAACTGTATAATTGACACCCTAAGACAGAACACAGAATATGTACAAAGCTCACGGCAGGGGGACTATAGATTTCCTTTGTGATGATCTTTTATGACCACTTATGATTCCCACATTTTCCCCGAAGGACGGATGGTCCTTTGGAGTTGGCGTTTATCTATAATTACTGTCCTGAGGTGACATTTATATATATTCAATTTCTCAATCTCCCATATATACATTAAATCCAGTTGGAATTGGATAATAGTATATTTTGCCCAAAGACAACCTGTATGTACCGTAAATACATCTTTTGAAATAGCAGAAAGAATAACAAAAGAAAGTGGCATGAGTAAAGTTAATTAAGCACGATAACAATTCAACAAGGAAAAGAGAAGAGAAAGTAGAAAGAAAGGGAAAGAAAAGGAAAGAAGAAAAAAGAAAACGCCAAATAGATAAAGAAATCCAAGATAACAGTATGAAAAGTGTGACCAAAGATAGAGTGGTGATAGACAAAGTAGTCAACTTTGGATGACGTTTATTGTCTTTCAGTCACGAAAAAGAAAGAGAGAGAAACACTCGGTTACACTGACCATGTAGCCACCGTTCAAGAATATGGACAAAAAAATAAGTGGGAATGGGGATGAATCAGCCTTATCAAAAAACCGTGGCGAAATCGGGGACAGTAAGGAGATGAGGTCTTCAGAAAAGAAACCTGTCTTCCAATATTACGTATTGAGCAGAACTGATGTCGAAGCAAAAAGAAAAGAAAGAGTTCTAAGTCGCTGAAGCTGCATGAAGAAACAAGACACTCAAGACATTTCTTCAGAACTTGCTGTGTGGAAGTGATCAAACCCATGGCTAAATTGCAGTTACACATGAAAGCGTTAAAAGTGGCGGAATAAGGTGTCGTGCAATTCCCGATAACAGGGAAAAGAGAGATAAAAGTATAATAGAGAACAGTCATGTGTTGCAAAATGTGAGGAAAATATATACACCGTTTGGTTTTAAAAGCCGAATGGGTTTTGAGGCGCTATTGGAGAGGGGATAAGTTAGTAACTTGGAAATTTGATATATAGCTTGGATACACTTACTGGCTTGTGCGAGGTTGGCCCTCATACCCGTTGGCTGGGGCGCGAGCTTCTTGGGAGCATCGAGCTTGACTCCAAATCGAACAGAAGGAGGTGGTCCGGTCTTTTGTGGCTGCAGGGGCGCGGCAGTCGGTTGCTGAGGAATTGGAGGTACTGGTGGAGGTGATGTGGTGTAGGGTGTTCCAGCAAGGCCGTTCATACCAGTAGGCTGAGGCTGCAATGCCGGAGGAAGGACAGAGTTGATACCAGTTTGCATTGGCTGTTGGACCGGGGATTGGAAGCCTCCAAATCCTGTCGGCTGGGGTGCAAGGCCCTGGCCATTCATAAACGGCTGCTGCTGCTGCTGCTGTTGAATTCCGAACTGAGACTGCGGTTGGAAACCGGTTGGCTGTGGCATCAATCCATTTTGGAACTGATTTTGAGGCATGAATCCAGTGGCTTGGGGTTGGATTGACTGTTGGAACCGCTGCTGGCTCAACTCGGCCAGACTTTGCCCCGGAGGAGCAACTGGGGGACCTGCTTGAGGGATTCCCGTCAATTGAGGCTGCAAAGGAGTGGCACCAAAGGAATTTTGCTGAGGGAAGTTCTGAGGCGCTGACAGCGGTCGTTGCGGGGGAGGGGGAAGGAGAGAGTTCTGGCCCAGATTCTGAGGGGCCTGAGGACGCTGTCTTGCTTGCTGTTGGAAGCTGCTCGCTTGGGGGCTGAATCCTTGGGGCTGTCCCAGCTGAGCGAAAAAGCCGGGAGTAGCTCCTGTCTGTTGTGGCTGCAAGGGTGTTGGCTGCGCCGCTGGGACAGCCGTTGGTTGGGCCTGGATGGCTGGAGCCGGTGGGGCTGGGTTTGGTTGCAGCGGAGGATGCAGGATAGACAGGTCCGCTAAAGCCCCGGTCAGCTGCTGTTGGGTTGGCGGCTGGGTGGTTGTGGGTGACACCGCGGCCGGAGGGGATGCGGGTGCAGGTGCAGGTGCAGGCGCAGGAGCAACAGCCGCAGGCGCAGGAGCTGCCGATTGTTTTGGCTGCTTTACCTCCCACGCATCGTCGTCAAACCCGCGCTGGACAGGCTTTTCGGCAGCAGCAGAGACTGGTGGGGTTTCGTTCCGCTCCGGAGACTTGGGAGTATCCTTCTGCTCGAAAGCCTTCGGATCAACAACATCACCGGTCTGGACGGCTGGGGATGGACGACCTTTACGAGTGTTGTTGCGCAAGACACCACCAGGGCCGGAGAAGAGACCACTTGGACCACCTTCCTCGCCATTACCAATAACCTCCTCTCCACCAAAACTGACATTTCTCAGTTTAGATGACTTGGCACCTGTACGGCTAAAGGTAGTGTCCAAGTAACGCATGACTCGCAAGATATCACCCTCCTTCAAACCAAGAGTTCGAAGAGTTTCTGGCGTGATGTCTGGTAGAATGCTTTCGTCCATGGAATCTTTGATGAAGTTCTGGGCATATCTTTCGCACTGATGCGGACCAACGCCCGCTTTCAGGAAGAAATCGAACCAATCGTAGTCGGACTGCTGTATAGCCGCGCCGGATCGTTTGGCCTCTGGCTTGGGTGTCTCCGGCTCAGTACGGCTTCGGCGACGAATGTCGGAAAGTGGTTTATCTTCATCCAACGAGACCCCAGTCGCTTTCTCGACGTACTCTAGATCCTCAATAGACATCTTTGCAATTGGAACGGCAATTTTAACGCCGTTTTGCTTGTGTAGGTGAATTTTTCCGTCTTGGAGACCGATGAATTGCGCGTCCACAGTGAATGTCTTGGTGCGGTCTGTCCAAGATCTCGTCTTACCAGGGTCCGGCTCTGATGACATCGATTAGCACGAGAGAATCTTATGTGGGGAAATATTTCAGGGCTTACTTGGCTTGCTGCTGCTTTTACTATCGCGCTTGCTCTGACGCTGTGAAAGGCTGTTAGCATCATCCTATACCTCAGCGGTTCAAATAGCACTATCGAAGGAATTTGCTTACCTCAGAGGTCGGTGAGTCCACTGAGTCTGCTTTGGACTTTCGCGATGCCTGTTTAGTCAATCGCGCCTCTTCCAATCGGTTTTTCTCGACCGACGACAAGCCTGATTCGACTCCAGTGGGCTCTTTGGAAACGGTTCCAGTGATCTCGACATAGCTGCTTGGAACTACTCCCTCTCGTCCATTCTTCACTCGACGAACCATCCACCACTCTTCGGATTTGGTGTCATCCACGACGATCACCTCGTCTCCAACGGCTACAGTCACCTCATCATCACCTTGCGCCATGAAGTCATACAAGATCTGACCCTTTTTCTGTCCACCACCGCCAGATCCAGCAGCGATAACTTCCTTTAGGCCCTCTGCCCGGAAGGCCCCTGCGATTTCACCAAGGGCGGATACAATTTCCCTTGCGGTGTCCTTGGCGCCGGCATGAAAATCGATGCTCTTGCTGGGGCGTACCAAATCAACGAAAACATGCTTCCCTTCGATGGAGTAGTGGCTAAGCTTGTCCGCAGTCCATTCCTGCTGGTTGCCATCGCCCTCCGGAGAGATGAAGATAGTACCGGTGGCGATGTTGATACCTAAGGTTGTAGGCATCTTCTTCCGCTTGCCCATCGCCTCCACCATTTCGTTGATGTTGTACAAGTGATAACCAGAAGGAGAATGCGGGGTGGCTCCGCCAACCCTATTGAAAGGCGGAGACTCCTGCACGTGTCCTTCTCGGTCACTGTCCTTGATTGAGGGATACCGCGGTCGTGGGGGTGGCGAGGGTTCTGGAGGAGAATATTGGCGCACAGGCGGGGCAACATGTTCAGACGGTGGTCGCTGTGGTAAAGTCGGTGGAGGCGAGGGTTCATCATCGGGTTCATAGGATGGCTGATAGACGGGCTCAGGAGGCGGAGGCACAGCCCTGGTGGGTTCGGGGTCGGCGGCGGATGCGTGCTGCTTATGGATAATATCCGCGATTGCTGCAGCTGCTGGATTTTGAGCTGTGTCAATTGGAGAGCTAGATGTTGGGACTTCGGGCTCCTCTTGCACCTCCGGCACCGCTGGTCGTTGTGGAAGAGCGGGAGCGGGGGGACTCTTGTGGAACAGGCGGGGAAGCCGGGGCGGCTGCGGCGGCAGGAGCAGCATGATGTTCCAAAAATTCGATATAGTTCGAAGGGGCAAATCCGAAATCGGCGTTCACGCCCACCAAAGTCCAATCCGGATCCGAGGTGTCGTATACCTCAAGCTCTGCATCTTCCGAAAAGGATACCTCCTCGTCTGTTTGGCGTGTGTAATCGTAAAGCGCTTTTGCACCGTGAATGGGTTGAGCCTGTTAGCCATAACGAGCTGTTAGCATAAGCCAATGATGTTAAAGCCCAACACAACCTCCAAGAAGCTGCTTCAGGGGCAAAACCACTCTATCGCTCCGCAATAAAACGGCCGACAGCAGCTAGCCGCACAACGGCGTAGACAAAGAAAAATCCCCCAAAGGAAATCCGGCCCGAAACAAGGATCGATAGAATATAACAGGTTGTCCTTACCTCCTCGACATAGTTGTTCGGTACCAGACCCTCCGGTTCATCCTCATCTTCCCGTTCTGCCTTTTTCTTCGCCTTCCACCAACTATCTTCGGCGCTCTTCTCGAGGATGTAGAGCAAATCTCCCTCGCGAAGCTCCAACTCTCCCTCCCCTTGAGGGTGGTAATCGTACAAAGACGTGTATACTCCGAGGAACCCCATTATGGAATGAGTCCCCGGGATCGCACCGTTCCGGTCAGATAACGATGAAGGGAATGATTATAATATGACCACTTCTGGCGTTACCGCTGCTGAATTGATAGCATTCAGATTGCGATATAGCGCCTCTTGTCGGGCTGTGGGGGATTCGATCTGTCGTCGTTGGTTGCCGTTGCCGTTCGAAATCGGAGGTTGGGGATACCTCCACTGGGTCGGTCGGGGGGTGAATGGCCTTGGCAAATAGTTCTGGCCAGAAGTTGGCAGACGGATTGGAGATGCGGCCACGTGAAAGAGCAAAGAGGTGGCGGTTGAAGAGGGGGTTGGGGAGATTAAAATTGTCGATTCAAGGATAGGGGAGAAGGAAAAGAAAGAGAGAGAGAGGAACGGCGAGACAGAGGGAGAGGGAGTTGTTGTGGATCGTCAGCTTCTGGGGGAAGTTGGACGGTTTGAGGGGCGGCGGGCGGAAGAAGCGTGGAAGGCGGTCACGTTCTGCAGCCTGTCAGATACGATCGCAGGCAGTGATCAAAAAAGTTTGGGGGGTTTTGATGAGTTTAATGTTTGGAGTAGTATGATTGGGGTGATAAACTTATTTATTGTCATTATTTTCTATCATGATAGCCCAGATTGTTGAAGGAGGGTGCCCATTCTCAATACCTAGAGTCTGACGTATTTGGGCATGAATGAATCCACACGGTTCCTGGCATCGGACGATCCACTTGGAATAGTAACATTGATGCATTCTGATGATCGTTTGAAGGGTTGATAGGGAGAATTCTTATGACCAATCTACATTTCCCCACAAAATAGAATCCCTGAACGCCTGACCGGAATATGAAATTGATAAAATGCAATCAGAATGTACAGTACAAAAGGTGATATCAACTCATAGTTCGTCCTTGAAGGTTTCTTCGCTACCCTTATCTGGTTCCGGCTCCTTCTGTTCCTGGGTTTCTACCTTTTTTTCGGGCTGTTGCTCAGGCTGCTCCTGCGGTGGCTGCTTTGATGGCTGCTTTGATGTCTCCTTTGCCTGTTGCTGTGGCTGGTCTCCATCATTTTGCGCAGGCTTGGTTCCTGGGTGTTCACTGGTTTTCCCCTTGTAGGCACCCTCTCCCTCGAGCTCATCTTCATCATCAGCGTCCACAATGCCCCGGAGCCCGCGCTCTCCATTGGCCTCAACAACTTCCAGTGTCCAGTCCTTGCCATTGGCCAGCTCCTCGAGTCGCTTCTTCAAGGTTTCAATCTTCTGCGGATCAAGGTCGTATTTCTTCAGCTCTTCCTTGGACAGCCATTGCACCTCCCCCTTCTCGCGCTTGGCAACCACATCCACCTTCTCCTCGCCAGCAGAGGCAACACGCCCCTTTTCGATCTTCTTGCCCTCTGTTCCGACCAGCTTTTGGGCTCCCACCTGAATGTCGCCGACGATAGCAAATTCGGACGACTCGGTTGACTCGACCAACTGCTGAGACGAGAGGTAATTTTGCATCGCCTCCCATTCGGGAACTTCTTCAGGGGTCAGGACCTCTCGACATTCGATTGGGTGCACTTCGTCCTGTTGAGGCGGCAAGAAGGCGACGTCATTACATAGCCGGGGGGTATAAATCACCATCAGGTAGGAACAGGTCGTAAGTTCCTTGATCCAACCAATTCGGTCCGTAGATTGGGGATTGCAATGGAACTGAATTTCGACCTTTCGGTTCCGTCCTGTCAAATCGCACTTGGTCCCACCCTCGAGCCGTTGTACGAGGTATCGTGAGCCCCCTTTTGTCTGAAGTTCCGCCAGATCTGTGGTTGTTGCCTTCTTTCGCTCAGCCTCACCATCCATCTCATCATCGTCATCACCTCGTCGAAATCTCCCCAGGATGAACGATTGTGTCGTTGGGTCTTCCATAGGTGGATAGTTGGGTACCCCACTGCCAAACGGGAGAGCATGGAACTGCTTGATTTGCTTCTTGTAGCAGAAAGAGTAAGACCACCACCCGGATACATAATACATGCATTTGCCTTCCATGTCGCGCAGAAGCTCAAGACCGCGATCCGTGGCCCGTGCAAGCTCTTTGTGCTTTTCAACTTCACTTGATTCTTCCGTGCGTGCGCGGTTGTAATTACCACTATCGACCTGCGGGATCTGACAGAGATACCGTTGTCCTTCGAGGGTCATTTCTTCATATGTGACGGAAGATCCATCTTTATTTGCCCCGTTTTGATTGTAAAATGGGTCTGATGAGGCATCCTTTCCCATATAAACCTGTGGATTCTTGTCGGAATGCTTTTGGTTTTCATCGAATGTAGAGCTGGCCTGCGCTTGTAGCAACTCCCTTGATTGCGATTCGAGGACGTAGCTTTCGGGGAATATGACTTGGAACTGTACAGAGGAGATATAAGTAAAGACAATCTTTAGAGGGAAGTGAGGTCTGTATTGTAAGACTGGGAATCTGGAGAAACATACTTGAGGGAATGCCAGAAGATCATCATGGATGTTGAACACCTTCTTGCTCGCTAAAACACCGGACGTAGCACACGCCAGCGCTAGTAAAGGTGCGATAAACCTTCGTTGCCCCATGATGTTCGTCGTTGGATGAGATCAAATGGTATGTGCTTCCCAAACCAGTTGGGATGGAGGAGCTTCCCCGCAGGGGCTAGAAGATCGCGAAAGCTGCGTATTTCGGGCCCGCGACGCGAATTCGTTTGTCGCAATTACAGAAAAGAAAACCAGTATCGAATATTGATAAGAAACATGATTTGTTGTAATAATTAACGCCTAGAAAGCATTGTGCTGCAGCAAGGCCGGACGGACAACATGACAGCTGGTGAGACTCGGTTGGACCGAGTGGTGCTATTCGGTTGGCGTGGAGAACCGCTCAGTGGCCATATCGGGGTTGCAGCACGTGTTTTTTTACAACACAGAGGATAATTATGCATCATACTCCGTAGTAATATTGGCATAATTATGCTAATTGAACAAGTTAGCTACGTATTACTTATAGTTTGTTTCTTAATTTTGAGTATTTCTAAATGCTCCTAGGAGAAATGTTGCTGGCATTACTCCATCTAGGTTGCAGATTCAAACTCCTTTCGGTAGTCCAGATGTCTATGTTAAGCAATCATTATATGATTCTTATTAACAATGATATGCACCTCTAATTGAAAGCTGTATAACAGTCCATAATCATCAATAATAAAAAATAATCGCGTTCGATGACTCTCATACATGTTCTAGGTTATGACCTCCACTGCCGCATTGGGTTAGCGCCGCTTAACCATTGCTGACGACCTTCTTTGTAATCGCTGTTGATGACTGATTCCTCGCAAAGCAGTGGTCGATGGCTTCTCCCACCTTTCAGGGCTGAGAAAGATGCATATAAGAATGATTAATTGGATCCAGAATACAATGAATGAATTTTACTAACGCTGACAGCTTGATTTTCAATTATTTCTCCGTTGCTCCAAGAACCTTCTACTCAGTTCAGTGCTCGAGTCTCTCGTGGTATAAAACCCCCCGCTTGAGTCGATGAAACTGCTTCTGTCACTTTTGATTTGCATCATAGCAATTCTTCTTTCTTATAACAATAATACCAACAGACTTAAGGGTCTAGTTTCCCACGTGCATCAACAAATTCCTATCACCTTGTCGCAATACTTGAAGAACAACCTCACTACCACTACTCCCGACATCAACACCGAGTTCATCCCCATCGTCAAACCGATTAACGAAATGGCTGTTCCCCGCACAATCCGTCAGGCATTCCTTGCCATTGAGCAGGCTGAAGGCGCAGGTGCGCGTGTTCGTCGCTCCATCGGCACAGCCAAGCTTCGCAACTTCAGTCCTTTCCTCATGCTCGACCACTTCACCATTGGAGCGGGTGCAGGATTCCCCGATCACCCTCACCGTGGCCAAGAGACCATCACCTATCTCCTCTCGGGGGGTGTAGACCATGAGGATTTCGCCGGCAACAAGGGCACTATTGGACCGGGTGACTTGCAGTTCATGACGGCCGGAAAGGGTATCATGCACGCGGAGATGCCCCGCGAAAACCCCGATGGCAGTCCCAACGTCGGTATGCAGTTGTGGGTGGACTTGCCCAAGAAGCTGAAGATGTGCGAACCCCGGTACCGTGACCTGCGTGCCTCTGAAATCCCCGTTGCCAATGTGGATGACGGTCGCGTCACTGTCAAGGTCATCTCGGGTCAGTCGCATGGCGTCGACTCTGTCCGGGATTTGGCATACACTCCCGTGTGGCTCTTGGATGTCACCATCAAGCCTGGTGGTCGAATTTCACAGCCTCTCCCTGTAGGATGGAATGCTTTCGCCTACACACTGTCAGGCAACACTATCTTCGGATCCAACGATTCCACCCAGAATATCAAGCAGTACCACAATGTCGTGTTTGAGCAGAAGGGCGACTTCATCGAGGCATCTGTTCCAGACAACGCCGAGTCGGAATCGCGTTTCATCTTGGTGGCTGGTCAACCACTAGACCAGAAGGTGGTTCAGTACGGACCTTTTGTCCTGAACAGCCAAGAAGAGGTCTACCAGGCGATGCTGGACTACCAGACCGCATCCAATGGATTTGAGAAATCTCGTGGATGGGAGAGTGAAATTGGCAGGAGGATGCGTTAGATAGTTTGATTTTTGTATTATGCACCGGCGTTAGTTTTTTAGGGTTATGAGCAAATTATAATATATTATGTCTACTGTCTATATGTACTGGGTATTTATACATCGGTTCATCTTCAAGCATAGCACAAAGTGGTTATTCTCCATGTTTTTGTATTATAAGTGGGGGCTACTATCAGCACCCTACTAGCTGATAATGAATCCCTGCTAGTCAGGGCACAGAGCGAATATCATCCAATGGAATCTGCATGTGATGCGCAGATTGTGAGGTTACAGCTTCAATTAATCTATCATCCAAGAAGCGAGATACCACCGAGATAGTAGCAACGGACGATTTAAAAACCATCCTCTCCCTCTTGGTTTGTTTTCAGACTCTTTCTTCAACACAATTAATTGGTCATACCATGCACTCCTTATCTTTATATGCAGCAATGGCTGCTGCGCTGTCAAGCATTGCCTCTGCTTCTCTCTACGGCGAAAGCTATCTCAACCATTCTTGTGTCTTGCGTATGTTGAATATCTCATTAAAAGATTAAGCCACCTTAACATGTCTAACTTTATTAGATGACCCAGTTCTTTCCTGCTCTAAGAACGCTACCTTGGCCAACGTCGACACCTGCTGTACAGAAACATTTGGCGGATTGGTTATGAGTACGCAATTTTGGGATACATATACAGGTCTAGAGTCAGAGGGTCAAGTACTGCCAAAGAACAGCTGGACTTTGCATGGCCTGTGGCCTGATTTCTGCAATGGATCATATACCCAGTACTGTGATCTCAGCAGACAATATGATCCCTCTCCCTCCCCGAGTACTTTGGATAACGGTATGTCATGGTCTGAATAGTCTGAATATTATGTAGATATTATGTTAAGATGTTCAGGAACTGCTATCCCCCATGGACAGGACCGAGTATCGACAGCTTGATAGAGCCGTTTGGGAGGAGAGATTTACTGGCATACATGAACAAGTCAGTCATCAGCCTCATTCTATTCCTCTACAATCCGCTAATAATACCACAGATACTGGGTGGGTCAAGCCCAGAAAAGCAACATTCTCTGGGCCCATGAGTTCTCCAAACACGCTACTTGCTATTCCACCTTCGACATTCCCTGCTATGGTCCCCAGTCTCCGGCCCACTACGACATCCTCGACTTCTTCACCACGGCTCTACTCTACTTCCGCCATCATCCCACCTACCAATGGCTCGCAGAGGCGGGTATTACTCCATCCAACACCACCTCCTACACCCTCTCTGACCTCCAGTCTGCGCTGAAACGGGGGGCTGGTGCGAGGCCGTATATTGGATGCAGTGGTCCTCGGTACAATGAGACAGACGCTGGACGGGGATCGATGGATGATGGATATACCGTGCTGGACCAGATATATTACTATATGCACGTCTTAGGCCGACCACAGGATGGAATGGGAGTGCCGGTGGATGCATCTGTCGAGGGCTCGTTGTCGAGCTGTGCGAAGAGTGAAGGGGGAGTTTGGTATTATGAAAGAGCCTCAGGATCGGAAGTATGACTGTAGTTCTCTATATGACTCTTGACGGAGTCCAGATTACGTATCAATGTTGGGGGTGAAGTTTTTGATAGATATCACCAACACTCATACTGAGCGATTCGGATTATCCGAGGCGATCCGGAGCAATCCGAGCTGCAGATTTTAAGCAGGATTGCGATTTCGGCGGGTCGAAACTGGTTCTGTGGCTTACTCTGTAGTTTAATTGGGATTTTTGAGATTCGTCATTTTAATTCTGCACGAGTTCAAGAGATAACAATCTGTGGATGCATCGTGTATCCTGTAGAGGCACGTGTTGCTCATCATGCGATATGCCAGTGCCATTCACTTTCTTCACGACAGCTTCAAAATGACCAACTCCCAATTCAAGACCCAGATTGATTTGTCGTCCTAGGGCTGAGCAGTATTAGTCGTGCAGATCGCTTTTTTTGATTCCCAACGGTACTTGCAACTAAGAACATTTTTACTTATCTAGGGTCTAGTGTCTACGTACGCAATGTGGAGCGATAGAAACCGAGGGCCCTGGGCATTTATGGCGATGACGAGTCTGTCCGTGCTAGAACGTTTGACACTCCATCTAGCCTTTCTACCGGTGCCTCATGTGCGTACGTCAACAACACCAGGTGGGTAGTCGGTAATTATATAAGGTATCAATGCACCCTGGGTCAGTCATGATGAAGGGCATACAGTCACTCATTCTATATCATTATCTTCCTCACTTTGAAAGATGAGGGTTCTTTCGTTTACGTTACTATCCACCCTCCTTGGGGCGGCTCTGGCCACTACCAATTCGACTGCGGGGATTCTCAAGGATGATGGAGGTACGTTATTTATTTTCAGCTATTCTTATCACCATACTAATATTCGTCTACAGTGTCCCTAGGAGAATGGAAAGAAGCCTACGAAAAGGCATCTAAATTCGTCTCCAAGCTCACTACGAACCAGAAACTGGAACTTATCACCGGCAGCAATGTCAACACTACCGATGGACCCTTCACGGCTCTTGAGTTCCTCGACGGCTCTATGGGTCTCCAGGACTACTACTATGTGTCGGCTTTCAGTCAATCCTCTGCCTTGTCCATGACCTGGGACAAAGATGCCATATACGCCCAGGCTAGGGCTGTCGCAACCGAGTTCTATCTCAAGGGAATTCAAGTCGTTAACGGCCCAACATCCCAGCCGCTGGGTAGGACACCCTGGGGAGGTCGCCTGGTGGAGACCTTTGGCCCTGATCCTTATCTGAATGGTATTGCTACGGGTCTGAACACTAAGGCGTATGTCGATACCGGTGTGATTCCTGGTGCCAAGGTATGTCAATCGTCAGCTAGTCACGGGAGCATTGCTAACGATCTTCTTTCAAACAGCATTTCCTCCTCAACGAACAAGAAACAAACCGAACCAGTGGAATGGGCGGCGGCGGAGGCGGCGGAGGGGGTGGTGCCGGTGGTGGCCCTGGTAGCTCAGGAGGCAACTCATCAATGCCAGGAAGCCCTCCGAGCAAAAGAAGCTCTGGCTCCGAAACTGAATCAGCCCCATACTCCTCCAACGCCGACGACAAGACTCTGCACGAGACATACTTGTGGTCGTTTTACGACGCAGTGAAGAATGGCCTTGGAGCTGTTATGTGCGCCATGACCAAGGTCAACAACACATTGAGCTGTGAAAATTCCGAGCTTCTCTCCGAACGCCTTAAGACTGAGCTAGGATTCCCTGGAATGGTATTCCCGGATACCATGGCACAGAAAGACGCCCTTGGCTCTGCAATTAGCGGTCTTGATTACGGATCTAGCAGCATCTGGAGCACCTCTACCATGAAGGCATTGTTGTCGAACGGCAGTCTTCCCCAGACCCGTCTGAATGACATGGCTATCCGTAACCTAATGGCTTACTACTATGTCAATCTTGACAACGGAACTCAACCTTCAACTGCTGATACCGGTGCCTACGTTGATGTCCGCGCAAACCACTCGAAGCTGATCCGGGCCAACGGTGCCAAGTCCATGGTCCTGCTGAAGAATGTCGACAACGCATTGCCTCTGAAGAAGCCACACACCATGGCCATCTTCGGTTCCCATGCTCGTGCTGCAGTTGCCGGTCCTAACATGGAATTCACTGTCCAGGGATCTGGTCCTACCTATGATGGCCACCTTGCCACAGACTCGGGATCCGGACAAGGCTCGCTCCCCTACTTGATCACACCTCAGGCTGCTCTGACCTACAAGGCTAGCGAGGAGGGAACCATGATCCGATGGGTTCTCAATGACACATACAGCTCCGAAGAGGGATCTACACTCGTTGTGAAGGGCTCTTCGACTACCTCTGTCACCCCTTCATACGCTGCGTATGCCACCGATTCGGACGTTTGCCTCGTTTTCCTGAACGCCCTAGCAGGCGAGGGAGCCGATCGAACCGAACTCTACAACGCAGACCAAGATACATTGGTCAACACAATCGCCGACAACTGCAACAACACAGTCGTGGTTATCAACACCGTCGGTGCTCGTCTCGTCGACCAATGGATCAACCACCAGAATGTCACCGGCGTCCTGTACGGATCTCTTCTGGGCCAGGAATCCGGAAACTCAATCGTCGATGTCCTCTACGGTGATGTCAACCCCAGCGGTCGTCTGTCCTACACCATCGCAAAGAACGAAAGCGACTACAACGTCGGCCTTTGCTACACTGCGCAGTGCAACTTCACCGAAGGAAACTACATTGACTACCGCTACTTCGACGCCTACAACGTCACCCCCCGCTACGAGTTCGGTTACGGTCTCTCCTACACTACCTTCAACTACACCGATCTGAGCATTCACTCTCCCTCAAAACTCTCCGTTCACCCCTCCGGCTCCCTCTCCGTCGGTGGCTACACCGACCTGTGGGACATCGTTGGCAAGGTCACCGTCAAAATCCAAAACACCGGCGCCGTCCGTGGCTCCGAGGTGGCCCAGCTTTACATCGGCTACCCTGAAGCCGCAGACCAGCCCGTCCGACAGCTCCGTGGATTCGAGAACGTCGATATTGATGCGGGCGGCCAGACCACCGTTACCTTTGAGCTTCGTCGTCGTGATATCTCTTACTGGGATGTTGTTGCCCAGCAGTGGGCGGTGGCCCCTGGCAAGTATCCCATTAGTGTTGGCGCAAGCTCACGGGATATTCGTCTCACGGGTAACTTGGAAGTCCAGACTGCTTAAGCGGTTCTTGAGTTTGGGCTGTGTTGAATTGTATACAGGTCATTCGTTATTACTCTTTCTCTATGTTATTTTAGACACTTACTAGATCTTAATGCCGGGTCATTATATAGACTTCCAATACCAAGTCAGCTTTTCAGATAAAGGTACCACCCAGTGTAGCTATGTAGAGTAGCGGATGGCATTGTGGACTCTACATTCGCTCACATTGAAAGGCTAAAAATACAAGTGGTGCCTGTAGTTGAGATCTGGTTGTCGGAATGAGTTCGATTAACCAAGTATTTGAGAATAAAGAGTCCAAGAAAACAAAAGTTAATCTATTTTATAACGGTCTGCATGCTGGTATCAACAAAACTTTGAATAGGAGATGAGAGAATGACCAAACACCAACCCCAACGTGTAAAGAAGCTTCAAATTGAGTATCATCCACTGATCCTATCACTCCACCTCCAATCCTTCATCCAAACACTCCAGTGTGCCATTTAAACCTTGGGCCGTCAAAACTGTATATCGTATATCTATTTTACATGGCAATTCAACGCCCATATCCCTGAACGAACAAATCCTTAAAAATGAAATAAGACATGGCAACCGAAGATTGGAGGGTGAATCTACCATCATCCATTATGATGGGCTCAATCTCCCAACTGTTAACCAAACTCCCAAATGGTTAATGGTTAAATTATTTGGCAAAGTGCAAGTCATAGTTCAGCCACTTGCGGGCATTAACGCCGTTGGGATCCAAACCAGGAGTTCCGTATGTGAGCGGCGCATAGAAGGCGAAGCCGAAGAAGGTGAATCCAAGGATAGCCAGAGCGGCAACCCAACATGCAATCATCGACTTACGGCCCATGCGCTCGGATGCAGTGATGAAACGGCGGGGAGAAGCGCCAACCTTGTTCTTGCCGGAAGGATCTTCTCTCACAATCGCATTGATGGAGACTGGTGCAACATTGAAGATGAATTCAACCAAGGCACCGGTAACCAGAGCAGATGCCAGGTGGGCAGGGAGGTAGTGGTGCAAGAAACGTTGACGGCCCATCAACCAGAAGGGGAAGTAGTGAGCAGCCCAGCAGAGGAACAAGAATCCGGTGCTGTTGTACAAGCGCGAACGTGCACCAGCGCCCCAAACTAAGAAATGCGTTAGCGATACCCTAACTTGATTAGACTTATTATATAAGAGAAAACTTACTTTCTTCCAAAGCATCAACTCCACGTCGGAGAGAAAGCTGGTCAGCACCAACGACACCGGCAAAAACCGCCAACAGACTGCTAGCAATCCACCAGCCAATGGGGTTACCAAGGAAGTAGATCTGCTCACGGGTGTCGTTCTTGGTCCAGAAGCTGACACCACGCAGAAGGAAGGGCCATTGGAAGGGCTCACTGGCATAGGGGTGGCTGCTGGTCAATGCATTGTTGTGGTGGAACATGGCACGCTGCAGCTCGAGGTACTTTCGGAAGAAGGACAGCTTCTTGACCTTTCGTTCCTCCCTGACCAACCGCGGGCTGTCTTCGGGCAGAGATTCAATCGCATCCACAAACCACAAGTTGCTTGACTGCAGAACGTTCTTGTTACCGTTGATCTCGGCTTGCTTGAATCCCCAGTCAGGCAACGGAGTGGTGTGTGTCCAGAGTGCGACCCGGGTGGGGACATGGATCAGCTTGAAGTGGCTCGAAAGAGTCTTGAATTCCTGTCCAGCCTTGCCGTGTTCGATCTTGATCTCGAACAAAGTATCGTTGTGTCTTTCGCCATTTGCCAGTTCTTGCGGCACAGTGGTGAATTCCTGGTTGGTCGGGAAGTAAGGAGATGCAACATCATGAGTGAGAAGATAGGTGTCGGTTCCCAAGTGACGAAGCTGAACAATGTCACCGTTGCGCACCTTGTGGCCTTGAGTCTCAGTGTTTGGCAATGGGACAGAAGGCAGAATCTGCCAGTTGTTGTTGGTGTCGTTGTATGGGTATCCGGTGACTTGCTGGCCCTGGCTGGAGATACGTCCGTCGTCGTAGCGCAGAGGATATTTCTCCCAGTGACTGTGGAGAAGGACCTTGGTGTCCTTGTGTCTCATACTGATGGCATCGTAGTATTCAATTCCAACAGACTGCGCGGACATGAGATTGTCGCTAAGGGTCTCCTGAAACTCGGGGGTCATGAAATCGTCACCTGGGCCAGATCGGTTGAGAATCGCGAAATGAACCTGGAACCAGAAGAGGTAGAAGAAGAAAGGCACAATGACAAGACCGACAAAGCGTGCAGCAAAGTGTTTACCCCACTGGACCATGTTGAGAGCACCGCGGGGGCGGTTGATGTCCAGCAGGTTCCAGAGGTCGACCAAAACCGCAGAGCCGATAGTGACGAAGGTGAACACACCCACGTACTTGGTAGAGATCACACAGCTGAGGGAAACACCAGTCAGCAGGAGCCACTTCCACCACTTGCGACCAAAGGGCTCATGGCGCAGCTTGTAGAAGCGAACGTAGCACAGGATGCTCAGCGCCATGGTGATGACGAGGGTAGCATCGAGGAGGATAAGTCTGTCTTCACCGATGTGAGCGTTGTCGAACAGAACGAGGCCGGCAGCCAGCACGCAAGCAGGCAACGAGTATCCAGACTCCCACATGATCATGAACACGACCGGGATCGTCAGAGCACCAAGTGTCGCAGGCAATGCGCGGAGACCGACATAGGGGACCTTGTTTTCAATGTACGAGTCGCCAATGTTGTCGAACAGAAAGTGGCCATCGAATCCAATCAACCAGCCCATCAAAGCGAAGAGAAGTTTGCCAAATGGAGGGTGGACATCGAAGAAGTAGGTACGTTGAAGGTAGTAAGAAGCGAACTATTCAGTCAAACCAAGTCAGACCGAATCATCCTATCCCAAGCCATTGACGCGCGCGCGCAAGACTCACCTTTCCAAAGTGCACCTCATCGAATACAACCTCATCGGGATAAGAAATCTTGTAGAAACGGGTGATAAATGCCAACACCGTCAGAATAGTTAGGGCCAGCCTATAATCCCATTCCGACTTGCGCTTGGGAGCTGCCTCTCCCGAAACGAAAGAGGGCTCCTCATCTGAGGGCAGAGCGGTATAAACCTCCTTCTTTCCGCCTCTCTTGCGGAGAGACGGTGGAGATTGAGACATGATCGAGAAAGGAAAAGAAAATAATGTAGAGAGCGACCAGAGACCACCTAATGAGCTGGTAAAGGGGAACCAACAAAGTGATGTCAGTCCTAAGTCCAACAAACAAAAATGTCAATGGCAATATGGGACCGTTGGAAACTTACAATGATCACGTAATGGGCATGATAAAAAAGAAAGGCTGCCAGAAGAAAGAAAAGAGGAGAAAGTGAAGCCGGCGATGGGACGATAATGTGTCTGCTATCAGCTAGTGAGGGCCGGACAATCGGATTGCGTGTCTTCTTCGTCTCCCTCCGCGGAACGGGAAAAACAAGGCGGTGGGGGCTGCAAGCAGACCGATGCAAGCGGCCAGCCTGAAAAATGGGCGATGTTTTAAGATAGAGATGGCGTGGACGTTGAGGATTTTGTGTTTCATATTCATATTGTATCATATTTATCAAATAAGAGTTAAAAAAAAGAAAAAAAAGTGGAAGCAAAAAAGTATGGGATATCCGAAAAAACAGGCTCCATCAACGCTCTTAACTCTCAAATGTAGATATTGTATCCGCAAAAGATCAAACGTTTCCAAGAAAAGAGTAAATAAATAAACACACATAAAAGGATGAGAGTCCTGTCATTACTCCCCATCAGATATTTTCAATAACTCCAATTCCGTCGTAACTAAAGATTCAAACTCCGATCGAGGAATCCCCGTGCTTTTGGCAAGACGGAACAAACTCTTGATGTTCGAGCTGATATGCTGCTTCACGCCCATTTCACAGGCAGATTGACTCTCTGCCTCATGTTCCAGCTTCGCCACTGCGTCGGATCTAGTTGACGAGGCAGACGACGGTCGAGGGTGGTTGAGCGCCGCGGCAGCTTGCTCGTTGGCAGCTGTGCCAGCAGAGTAGCCGTTGGTACGGGGTGGCTCTGCAGCATCTGATCCGTTGACCTTTTGCAGAAGACCAGCTAGCATATCCCCGTTTAGAGACGAGGGCCCGAACTCAGGCTGCTCTTCCGACGGGTCGTGGTTGTCCATCGCCGGCTGCACATCGGCATATCGAGAGAAGTATGACGCTTCTGAGTCGCCTCCATTCTGAAGAGAGGAGACTGGATTAGGAGCGGGTGTCTTGACGTTTGGTGTTCTGCCAGGTGTAGCATCATACTGGGCCCAGTAATCAGCATCATCGTCTTCTTCCTCAGCATCTTGTGCCTGTTGCTTCTCGCTCTTCTCTGCTGCCTGCAAAGCATCCTCCACCAGACTTTCTCTTGCCTGCAAATTTGCCTCCCCAATAGAGATAGACCAGGCTTCGTCATCAGGTCCTTCTTGGGGTTGGAGTTCTGCTACCCGCCAGCCAGGTCCTCCGCCCTCTTGATCATCCGGACACCAGAGATAAATAGCCTTTAAGCTATAATCCGACAAGAGGATCTTAGACTGAAGTGTCTCTTCATCCACCCGTTTATAAGTCACAGGAATCTCGTCGGGGAGCTCGATCTCGCCCGACACCGGGTGGGGTTCGAAGCTTGCTCCATCCACCAGAGATTGAATACGCTCTGCTTTAGCTTCATCCCAGCATAGTAATCGAAGCCATGAATCGGTAGGAGATGAGGATACTGAGCTGATGATCTGGACTCGCTGGCGGAGAATAGGCGAAAGGAGGGGAAGCAAAGCGGGGGGCGGATGCGGCGACACGAAGGCGAGAGGAAGACATGCCAGCAAAGGAGGGAGAAGAGTTCGAGGATCCGGGGGTTAATGAGTTCGACCATGTTGGCTATAATGGCGTAGTTATTCTTATTCTCTTTATTGGAGGGAAACTGGTGCAAATGTCGATCAACAAGAGCTTTAGAAGGTAGTTTAGCAGTCTCTGTTTAAGTGGAGAAACAAACACAGCCCGATTGCGGTGAGATATTCAACAACAAAGGAACAATGAAAGTGGAACGACCCAGATATAAGAATCAAGGAGATAAAGAGCAGAAATCCTGTTCCCCTTAAAGCTGCATGATAACAGGGAGACCAGTTGTTCACTCCTCTACGCATGGGTGGCTCCCTTCGCCCGAAATGCAGGCGTGGATCGGCTCGAGGGAACATTGCGGGGTCGGGGATGGAGCCATATTTCTCGAGGATGAGCCACTGACGGCAGCGAGATTGGTCATGAAGAAAAGGAAAAGGAACTGGAGATGGCGATGGAGCCGAGAGTGATGAACAGAGATCTATCTTGGAGATAAGTTGGAGATAGCTGGAAGGCTCCGTGGTGAATGGTGACAGTCGCCGCCAATCATGACAAGCGTTGCCATCATCACCAATTATTGTCTTGCCTAGTGACTCACGAGCATTTGATAGACAAGACTTTTAGCCACGATCTAATTACAATCTAAACAGTTCATCGATGAGACCTAGTTCTCTTCACACAAAAATGGGTTGAATTATCTACACTGTCTTTCTACGTCTGCGACAGCTATATAAAAGACACGCCACAGCCAAAAGCAGCAATGCCCCTCCAACTCCAGCACACAACCCAATAACCAACGAGCGGTGGCGATCAACCCAGGATGCCAGGCTATCGCCAGTACTCCGGTTATTACCACCATTGTCTGAACTACACTCCCCTCGCCACTGGCATGTTGCTGCGTCGCAGCATTCGGCATCACGCCCTTCGCACGAGTCTCCCCCACAATCACAGTCTTCTCCATTCTCGACAATTCCATTTCCACAGGTCCCAGGGGAATTGATTGTCCCATTATTCCAAGCATCATTATAGTCGACGAGACAGCGAGTGTTGACACTTCCCGTCCCCAGTTGAGAACAGACGTTGCCGACACTGCAAGGTGAAAACCGGGTCATACCAATTGCTACCGAGGGATTCATGATATATTCCCCATCGGCATCACAAGTGGAAGAAGACAGAGGGCAGCACTGTGATGTCGAGTCATATCCTGCAGCACAAGTATTAGAGCCACAGTCGTGAACTGCGCCGAACGTATGAGCCGATTCATGGCTGGGTACATCAGTATGTCTCTTTGAAGAAACGATGAGAAAAGAAAGAAAAACCTGAAGACTTACGCAAAAACTTGCCATTCAGCATTTTCCACACGAGAAACCACGTTAGCTCCCACTGAGGTTGTATATCCAAACGATCCATAATTGCACAATGCTCCGATCCAGGACACTCCAACTTCACCCCCAGTGTTACACTCCGTCATTAGTGTCCAGTACGCATTATCATCATCGTCAATTGAGCCTCGCCATGATGAGAAGCGATTTAATCGCCAGTCGAGATTTCCCGTTGAGCAAGCAACGTTCCACGGTATTGAATCTGAAGCGCTATCAGGACAGGCTGCATCGCTGATGGTCAGGTTACGCAGACCCAGAGAAATGTTGAAACTATTCTCGAAGACAACTGAGGCAGTATTGACCACGCTGAGGATATTTTGACGGACGGCATCGGTGGAGTCGAAGGCTGCCGTGTAGGAGCAATCGGTTGCGATGCCAACATAGGCCACTCTGCGTCTATTAGGACAGCCGGACGTGCTGCCTATAGTATCTGTAAGATCCCCTGAGTTGAACTGACGCTCTAATAGGGCAAATGATGGTTCGATTGAATGATGTTCCCCAGACCTGCAAACCGACTGGGGAGACGATGATTTATCATCCGATCGACCTTCCAAGCTAGACTTTGAAATTCGATAGACCATGACCTGCTCTTTTGCATTACCTGTATCTTCTGCCACAGTGGACTGTGATCGAATCTGATACTGCTCAGAGGCGATGGTAAATGCACCCTCAAATAAAGGATCCACTCCATCTCTGAGCATCAATATGCGAGCCCATCCGACCTTTCCCCATGCAGATGGTGTCCAAACTGTTCCTTTGAAAATCCGATGCATCGACGGGGTAATTAGATCTGTATGGCTGACCACTCCCCCGGTATCCAGATACTGAACATGTGTGTCCTTTGAAATCAAGTCTTTATTAGGCTCCAAAACAAATGTCACATTTTGGCTATATCCCTTAATGCCAAAGGTGATATTAAAGTGCGAAGTTGCCGTGATGCGATGGGAGGGAGTGTGGATAACTGCATTCTGCAAAGGAGATAGGTTTGCATCGAGTTGTGCTGGTTATACTGTCACTATAAGCTATCCTTTATGATCGAGGATGTTACAAGTTCAGAACGACTTACCTTTTGCAGATATAAAGAGCAGACTAAATATAATGGTTAGAGTGTTGAATATCTCCATTGCAGGGCTGATACAATAGACAAATGAACTCTGTAACCACAGAATACTATATATTCTATATATAAAAAAATATCTACATTTTATCATAATCGGATATCACAAACCAGGCAACAGCAAAAGGCTGTGGAGAGACATGGTAGTCGTCATCCGTCCTCACGAGGCTGCTTGGCCATATCAACCCAACCATCCAGACACTAGAAAGTGGCATATCTATATGCGAATCTATGGAACATTCTTCGAATCCACCAGCAACACAGCCACAATGGCTAAGACAGCGCAAGAGAGTCAGCAAGTTGCTGCTCGGAGATAGGAGAAAAGACACAATGCCAAGTCTATACAGACGAGGCGGATGTCAGCGGAGTGGAGTGGGCGATGATGTGCAGCCGTTGTGGATTGGTGGTTCGATGCCAATCTTCTTGGCCGTAATCAAGATGCATTAGTTTGGTGTCTAGACTGTCATTTAATTGTCCAAGCTGTGTTAAAAATCGAGGCTCTTTGTGGAATTGGGATAGAGACACGTGAATTTTGGGCCCTTATTCTACGTGAGTTTATTATAATAATTATAAAGCATAAGATAGTGGATGATAATCAAAATAGAATGGAAGAGTAAGATGGAGGTCATGGAAATGGACAATGGTCCAAATTGTTGAATGTAATCCTGTCATGATAAAGAATCCCCAACTTTTCCTGCGATATCTGTTTGGGAGATGCCAACGAGAAAAAATATGGAAACGAAGAGGAGGATGCTGAAATCCATTGGACTTCAACGATACGTGCTCGTAAGCTTTCCCACTTTGTGGTCGTCATCGCCATCCATAACCAAGAACATAATCTACCCAACCTCAAATGGCTGTCGAGTTACCGGTGTTGGTCTCTATCATTATGGGCAGCATAATCATGATAATGTCTTGAAGCTTCCGGCCGACGAGCAAGGCAGATTCTTGACATTAAAAAACGAAACTACGATTACTATAAAAAGGATACATTCCTCTTCCATGATGCTTGCTGGACTATCCTGAAGACCTATTTCTTAAACGCATACCTTGGAACCGACTGGTATATGCACTTCGGCTGACTTCGAGTCGAATGGTGCACCAACTGAGCGATCTATCTTATGATGGCGACCGTGATGGCCCGAATGAGCCAGTGTCGGTCAACGATATGACATCCGCAAAGGCAAAAATACCATCGCCGACTCGTCGACTGTTAACACCGCGGAAAACCAAGGTTTGCATTCCAGATGATGAGATATTCACGGCCCTTCCTCTAGAAATCCGACAGGAAATCGCCGAATACCTACCAATGAGAGATTTCTATAATTTACGACTCGCCTCACGAATCATGGGGGATCTATTTTTTGATCGTAGATTCTGGGCATCCAAGTTTGTGCTGGAAGGTGATCGTGGCTTCATATTGTGTCCAAAGAAACAACACGCCAACTCAAAGTCAAGACGAACTGGCAGCGTTGTCGTTGGCTCAGATATATCAGCCTCATAACGGCTCCATCTGGTCATGACTCATACCATACGGATTTGGTTGAAGCTGACTGGGACTGGAAGGAAGTACAGGCACAATTGCGCTGTAGTGACGATCTTCCACTGCCTCAGTATCCGAATTATGTCCAGGTCCGTTGCAACTCAGAGCATTCGCATACCGTTATCCCCAGGGACAATCGCTGTTTCTGTAATCAGGGAGATGCAAATCACCTACATCACAGGTCTGCAATTTAAAACGGATAAAAGGGTCATGAGTCCAGGATACCTTGTTCCTGGAGGTGTGATAGCGAATATATATCACCATTTTCAGAGATTTGAGGTGGCTTTGGGAGAGAGGGGCATTCACGCATTCAAGGTGATCAACCATGGAGAGACAGCCTCGTTATGGATAGGAGAAACCTTGGAGGCCTGCATCGCGTATCGTCTCATAATGCAGCAACGTGTTGATGTTTTGAAAGCCTGCTTTGATTTAAGTTGAATAACCCTCTTAAGGGCCCAAGCTCATCGTCTTTCAGGAATATAAAATGGTTAAGCTAGCGGTTGGCAGCAAATCCCTATGAGTGGCAAAAAAACAACCACCCTCATGAATGGACTTTATGATGAAAACCGCATTATGGTATCCCAAAATTGCTTCTAGAAAGCTTTGTTTTAATGAAGATTCATTTTCAGGAGGAGACCTTCTCGTACCGGGCTATCGACCTGTCGTGTGGACTCTTTTCGGGGATGAAGATGGGAGTCGCCTTTCCTCTCTCACACAGATGATGATTATGGTATATAGAGATTGATTCTGGAAAATGGTATTTTTCTATGGCAGTGAAATTTCTTTCACTCGTGGAATCGATCTTGGTCGTCTCCCAGATGTCCCTAGAAACAATGGGCCTGTAAGGCGTTTTCCGATTGATGGACCTGGGAGCGAAAGAATCGATAGCGTGCAGGTGGTGATCAGAAACAAACCATCCAGAATATCTTCTCGCTACTTTAGATCCGGGACTCCTCTGTATTATAAGGTACGTTGATTACATCGTTGAGTTTGCTCGTCTGATGTCTTAGTTTTCTACGAATCGTGGAAGGCATATCTGGACACGAAGGGATGAAGAGCTTCTTGAGTTGCCAAAGGGCACATCACTGCATACTCTCCATATAACACCTGGAACTATACCTATTGGATTTTACGCAGTCAAGGTACGTATTTATATTTGAGTCCTATTCCTCTACATGCTATGCTGACGGGGAAGCAATATGAACTTGGTCGCGTAAGTATTGGGATTTTATTCACCCATTAATCGATGAGATAGAAGACTCAGCTCCTGCTCTCATATTGAGGTTCCTGGATAGTAATATTTTACACGCCACAAACACTCGGCGTCTGACTCGCCCGGAAGTTAAATATGTTGCGAAGAGGGTGCTAGAAGCTCTCTCAGTTTTGCACGAGGAGGGCTATGTCCATACTGGTATGCTTTATACTCCCAAGATTTGACGTTCCTGGGAGCTCGACTGATAGTGACTGGTTATAGATATCAAGCCTAGTAATGTGTTGGTAAATTAATACCAGGGTGATGTCCAGTTCAAAGATGTCCAACTAGCTGGTTTCGAGAGTACTGTTCATGTGGGCTCTAGCCATGCTCAGAATGGTGACTCTATTGGCACGCCTATTTTCAGAAGCCCTGAAGCGCAGCTTCAAATGAAATGGGATACTTCCACGGATATTTGGTCCTTTGACGCAATGGTATGTCCAACCTTCATAATGGATGAGCCCAGATATTAATAGTCAGCTACGATACAGTTAATTAGCCTACTATATGGAGATGGATTTCATATTTTCAAGCCAGATGTCCCTGTAGACCACGATGAGTACGATATCAGAATTCTCATGAAACACCATCGATGCTTTGGACCATTTCCAGAATCATACGAAGACATTGCAGACCAGGAAAGACTGGCGGTTATGGTGTGGATCATGCAAAACAGTCCTCCGGAGACCTTGAAACCTTTTCATCTCACGACATCGCGAGAGATTTGCCAGGAGGATAAAGAGTTTGTACTGAGGGCAATGAAACTCGATCCCAGGGATAGACCCACTGCACAACAGCTGTTGGATGATGGGTGGTTTTATCGCAATTGAGCTGATCAATAAACAAAAGAGTTACGGGCAATTCATGAGAACTAGAATGAGGCAGGTTATTGGGAAGGAGGGAAAAAGGATCGGAAACTGATGATGGGGCCGTTTCGATCTCACTCTATCATTCCCTTGTATGGTGCAGTTGGTATCGGGCTAAATTAAACATAGAAGCAAAGACGGTGAATGATATCAGGTGACGAGAAGAATTATCCACTGCAAGATCAAAATCAACACTCGAGATACACCATCCATCTATCCTTCCAGACTAATGCAGACTTCCAGAGCCTTCATCACACGCCGACCAAGCAGATATCGGAAACCATCATTGATCGGCATAACAAGACTCGGGCGATCACGATTCGGGTCGGCGCATTATCCACTTTAATCAATAGTGCTGCTTATCATCGTCGAGTTCGACTGAAATGCAATCTCGATTCGTCCGGGCGCAAATCCTGCAAATTCCTTTCCAATAATCTCATGTCAGCTCGGTTCCAGCACGGTCGATTCAGCTGCCCCTCCAGCATTGTTTACACGCAGGCAACATGCCAGCTAGTCCTGCAGGAATCAAGTCACGGGTTCAAAGCTAACCATCATGGGTGGACAACTCCTATCTTCTTTTCTTTTTCTTCCTTTTTTTATTTTTTTTCCCCGGACGATTTGATTATCTGACAGGACAGACTGTGCCTTTGGAAAGCTGCGTCAGATAGAAGCCAAGAAGAGGCCGCCATTTTCAAAAATCGAAAATCAATTCCTTATGAATGGCGGTCTCAGTGGAGGGAAGAACGGACACAATGTTGACAGGAAATAAACCTGAGCAGGCAGGTTTTACGCAGCTCGATCCAAGATTTCGCGAGTCTACAGTGAGTGATGGCAACGAAACAATTTCATCGGATGAGTTGAAACATCTCGAGAAAAAGATTCGATTCAAGGTGGATATCCGGCTATGCACCATCGCTGGAATACTCTGTAGTCTCGATCTTCTTGACTCAATGATCCTGTCATCGGCATCTGTCACCAGCATGTTCGACGACTTGGGCCTGTATGGCTCTCGATATTCTGTTTCAATCTTCATCTTCACTATCGCCAGTGTGGTCTTCCAGATTCCCTGCACGGTAGCAATACGGTTTGTCGGTCCACGAATCTGGTTTGCTACCATCACATTCTGCTTTGGATTGATCACGATGTGCACAGCGTTTATCCACACCTGGAAACAGATGATCGCTCTGCGAATCCTACTAGGTATCGCCATGTCTGGGATCTACCCGGGCTTGACCTATCTCATCAGCACTTGGTATACTCGAGCAGGAGCAGCAGCTTCGGTTTGCATTCTTGCAGTCTGGAGGCGTCCTCATTCTGGCTACAGGAAACATTGTCAACTACGGTCTTAACCTTTTGCACGGACGCTCTGGACTCGCGGGATGGCGCTGGATTTTTCTCGTTCAGGGCCTCATTGCATGCGTAATTGGAATCGTTACCTACTGGTGGATGATAGAGTTCCCAGAAAATGCACACAAGAGCTTCTATTTCCTGTCTGAGGAGGAGACTCGTTTGGTATCGAAGCGAATTCAAGCGGATCGAGGTGATGTAACTCCAGATCCTTTCTCGTGGAGCAAAATATTCGTCAATTTTCTCGACCCAACGATATACGGATTGGCCTGTATGTTCTTCTTACTGAACATGGTGTCGACATCTTTGAGTTACTTTCTTCCTATTATTCTCCAGTCGGGAATGGGCTTCTCCAGTAATGCATCTATCATTCTTTCAACTCCGGTACGTTTCGTTTTCTGTTTGTCTGGAAGCTGGCCTAACTTCTACAGCCGTATTACTGGGCCGTCATTCCCGTTGTTCTGACCTCCATAATCGGGGACACCTACCGAATCCGTGGGCCCCTGGTTATATTCAATGCCCTATGTCTTATCGCGGGTTTTATTATGCTTGGTATCCCCGCCTCAACTCAAGTAACCGTGCGATATATCGGAACATTCCTTGCTACAGGTGCTTATGTTTCAAACTGGGCGGCTCTTAATGCATATATGGGAAACAACGTTGTGGGACAGTGGAAGCGAGCTACTGTGTCTGCTACAACTAGTGCCTTCAATGGCCTTGGAGGTGTGGCAGGAAGTTATATTGTCCGGCAGCAAGAGGCACCACAGTATCTGACTGCGATCTGGGTATCTATTGGGTGAGTCATTCTGATTCTAACTGCGGGGCAAGTGATTGACTATCCAGCTCGCATATTTTGATTATCGGAATTGTGGTGCTTTTTACGTTATACTTTTATATACAGAATAGAAAGGGGGGCAATGGGAAAGCTCTCCAAGGCACGGTAAGCTGTCTTCCTTCATGACATTTGAGGCTATAGACTAATACTTGAGTCGCAGGCTGGATTCCGATATACTTATTAATGAGTTCCATATACCCACTTTGAGTCAAAAGAATACAAGAAAGTAGTTCCGTTAATCACAAAACCATTCCCTCTGGCTCCTTATTCTTATCCAGTTCTGCTCGGGGCGTTGTTCTTTCAAAGACTGGGCGATAGCGCTCAATGGCATCATCCGCGCTACAAGGAGGGCCAAGGACCCAAAGCATCTCATTGTATTCCCAAGACCCCCTACAAAGACCATTTTTATAAATCAGGTAGTTGTAGGAAACAAGTCCCATCAGCACAAAGCAAGGTAAGCGAATACTAGTATGTTCTGATGTGTTTTTGGCTGAAAATTATAAAACTGATAATGTGAGAAATGTGTTGAGATATCAATTCCGTGAAGATTAATCATGGTGATCACTTTTTTAGTCGAATCGATAATTTTAATAAGATGATCGCCGTACATAAGGACAAGAGTCATGTATATTCCATGGTATAGGTCCCAAGGGAATCAGTGAGTGTCCAAGCAAATACAAACTTTTGGCAATGCCGGAAAATCTCGAAGAAATTGGACAATGGCTTTGTGGATTGTCTCTCTGTTTAAGCATTCGTTTTCACAACTTGATCTATTGATTTCTGTCTGCTGTGACCGTCAAGAGCAAGTTGGCAGGCAGTTCCCAGCGTGCAGATCCATGTTCCATGCCTACTTGTAGGTTGGGGGGGGCCTGATCTGCATCCGAGCCAGATTCAATCGGATAATTAGCATATCCCACCTTTTCTAGTTGCTCGCTGTAAGGTGTCAAGGACGGCTTATATGCCGTAGTTCTGGTGGAAACATGGCGGTTCTTTAGGGCATTATCCAGTTTTTAGGCGAATCCTCCAAATGTTGAGGCGAATTGACGCCAAGAGACATCTTCAGTGGTCTTTTTTGTGAGAGATTAGGTCTGTCCAGGCTTCAGCCTTCAAAGAGCACGGTGAAAGTCAGGACAAGGAGTGAACTGAAAGATAAACAGAGACAGTGACTTACCTTGGATCTATCTATCTCAGAGACTTTTCTTTTCTAGAGGAATGAGCAAGAATATAACAATAATGTGGATTGAGTAAGAAGATGAAAAGTGAGGAAAGGGAAGAAGTCAGGGTGAGATCAGTTTTGATGTTACCAAGTATCATTCACTCTATCCCCAGCACCTATTCAATATATTACTAGAGGGGACATTTAGAATCAAAATGACTGTGGATTCACTTACTGTGATTCGGCTTCCACAAAGTATGAGCGTTAAAGAAGTTCCAGTACGGATCGATCTACATCCACAGTTGCCCAAGCATGGATTTTCATGAATATTACCTATCTACCTAGGTCAGGTACTAGCCATTCTGGCCGTGGTATTGACTTAATAATTTCTGGTAATATAACTATCATTAAGTATCATTAGTTATTAGATACTGGCCACATATACTTGGGAAAAATGACAGGTGATATCATTCAAGCATTTAATATGCCTGTCCGATCTCGCCCATATTCTTCATTTGTATGGTCTCAGTGCTTTGCAGTGGAGATTCGGGACTCTCCAGGTCAGGCTACAATGGCTCCCGACGGCTTTCAATAACTGTCTCCACGCTATCACCTAGACGCGCGAATCCATCCACACCCTTAACCTTTGGTTGACTGTTTGAATACCGGTGACGTAGCTGGTTCTTAGAAGACGAATTGGTGAGTAGCGAACGAGGTATAAATCGGGCAATCAGTGGCCAGATTGGTGGGAGGCAGGCAGCAATGATGATGATTCCACATTCAAGGATTGTCCAGATTCCTAGCTCCACCGAGTTCCCTGTTTTACTTAGTAAGTGGGATGGGTTAGATTGGTATGAATTCAACGTACATGTCGGGTCTGTTATGGCGCTGTTCTTGAAGAAAGTCGTCATGCGCAGAATGCTAGCCACAGTTCCCCTGATAAGGGTTAGTTTACGATTTTATAAAGGGCAGCAGAGATACTCACAGACTTCCCAGCAAGAACACACCGGTCAACGCCATCTTCTGCCCCAAATGTGTGTGCAAATTCCAAACAAATGGCAGCGGCATGATGAGCATGAGTACATCCGTTACGATATTGGGCAGTGACACATATCGGTAGAAATCTTCTTGTACGAAGCAGGAGCCACCCGGGATGGTCTTATCCCACGTATACGCAATAGGTGAGCATTGGAATATGGCCGCGAATAGCACTCCAATCCCATGACCAATCACTAAAAGTCCAACCGCATATGCGAATACTTGAAACTTTCGAACACTGAAGATTCGGACATAGAATAACAGGATGGAGATTTTGGCGGGTGTCACGGCGAAGGGAAAGTCCAATATTTGATTTGCATACAGTCCCTAGTATTGTTAGCATCCAGGTATAAAGGAAGTCAAGATAGGTAAGGAAGAAACCTTTTGCAACGCGACCAGTTTCCAAGGTGTCTGCTCGACATATTCCAGATGGTTACCGACCCCTGCAACCTTGACCACTTTACAAGACTGTCAGTCTCTGCCTTTTTAGACGATGCATAAATGTGATACATACGGACGATATACAAAGCTGACTGTCCCAAGCTAGCAATCTGCATATCAACATCAGCACTGTTGTCAAGTAAACCAATTGAGAAGTCTTACAAACGCAAGGATTATCAAATAATCATCGAGGCCACACGGCAATCTCTGGAGATATCGCGTATAGAATCGGGCTGCCACAAGCAATATCTGAAGAACGCCGATGGCAATTGAGACTCCGATCAGAGAGCCACCATTATACGGGACTGAAGATCCCGCATCGCTGCCCATAATGTTTTTTTTTGTTGTCACTTCGCATGTAGGCCTAGTGAACTTCGTTCTTGTTCCCTGTATAGCCCAACAGCTATGTCATGCTGCTGTGTCTATTCAAGATGCCGGGAACAAAGAAGAAAAACCAACCCAGATAACTTCGCGCACACAAAGGACGATTCAAGCCCTTTGGTAGTTAGACATTTGGTACAACGTTTAGCATCTGAACCCACGTTACATAACAGAAGACATCGAAAATCCAGAAGCATAACCCGATCGATCCAGTTTTTAGACTCCAAACCGTGGATACTTAATCTCAAGTTCGCGCCAAACCCACATCGTGTTATGGTCATTGGCGCATGACGCTTTGGTTCTCTCTCTCTCTCTTTTTTTTTTTTTTTTTTTTTTTTTGGGTCTTTCAAATCCTTGATACCAGGTTCCCCCCTCCCTCGACTCGCCAATCATATAGCAAAGATCAAAGATGTCTTGCTTTCACGCAGCACCACCCACCTAGATGCCTAGAAATCCACGTGTTTGCATGGCCGGCGGGGACCTCGGGCCCAACAAAAGTTGAAGAATCCTTCGTTGAACATAGAGGGGTCATTGTGCTATTACATGTGGTCTTTATCTTTTTTATCCTTTGGATCATCGATCAAAACTAGACACACAGAGAACACCATGTCTGATTCCATCGAAAGCCAGATTGCAGCTCTTACGAGTTTAGTGCAATCGAACCAGGTGCATTTGGATGATGCTGCTCGATTGAAAGCAATCAATGCTGCGCAGGGCCTATTGGACGCCTTGAATTCTCCAGTTGAAATTATACTCCAAGATGTAGTAATGGTATGTTTGAAGCGATGATGTTTTGGCAGTTTTTCATCTTCAAGACAGAAGAGCAGATGCTAATATCGTGGACAGAATCCACCACAGCTCATGGCGATTCGAATGGGCGTACAGTTTGGCGTATTCAAGCAGATCGCCAGTAATCCAACCCGCGCAACAACAGCCAAAGAAATTGCCGAGGAATCCAAAGCAAGTATCATTCTTGTCGGTAAGTTTACTTTCTTTGCTCGGAATCTCAAATTTCAGGTCTTTAGGTGATCTCCTCACTTTCTCGTGGGGTCGCCGTTGATGATCATCATTCTTCATGGTCCCACTCAGAGTCGATCATCTCCAGAATCAAGAAACTTAAAGCACGGATCAACAGACAGCTTCTTGTCTGGACTGAAGGTCTTTGACATTATGCTGATTGATGTGATCCTTGGGTTTTTCGTGGTCGTCATAGATTACTGACTATGAGAAATATTAGATCAGATCATGAGGCTGCTCTCCGTATCAAAGTATGTGATAGAGGAAGATGTGCAGGTCTATAAGCCATCCGCACTTACCATGGTGATGGCAGACTCCACTATTGAAGCTACGACGAGGGCATGGTGAGTGATCCCTCTTTCTCATATGTCAGCATATCTGCTCATCCAAGATTATGATCATAGCTTCGATATCGGCAATCTTTGCACCGCAAAAGCCCCCGAGTTCTTCCGTGAGAACCGGAATCAGTTCCCAGGTTCTCCAAAGAATACTCCATTCCAGCTAGCAATGAACACTAACCTCAGCTATTTCGAATGGCTTCATCATAACCCTGATCTCGCAAAAGATTTCCATCAGTGGATGACCCTCAAGCAACGGACAGCACCAAGCTGGGATGACTGGTTTGATATACAAGGCCACGTCTTAGATGGTTTTAAGAAAAGCACCGCAGAAGATGTTCTGCTGGTTGACGTTGGAGGTGGTGAAGGGCATTATCTGCATGCTTTCAAGGAGAAATTCCCTAACACACCAGGACGCCTCGTATTACAGGACTTGCAACATGTGGTTTCGAACATAAGTAACCCACCACAGGGGGCAGAATTGATGCCTCATGACTTCTTTACCTCACAGCCTATCAAAGGTAAGCGTCGCAGAATATCTTTGTCTCTGTTGTAGCAAAGCGCTAACATCAATGGCTTGTATAGGAGCTCGATCATATTTCATGCACTGGATTTTGCATGACTGGCCCGATGACCAGGCCCGGGTAATTCTCAAAAGCCTTGCCGATGCAATGGAACCAGGTTATTCTCGCCTGATCATCAACGAGCACATCCTTCCTGACAGAAATTGTGATCTCCCCTCGGCTTGTATGAGCATTATGATGATGGTTCAAGTAGCTGCATTTGAGCGATCTGAAAAGCAGTGGCGTGAACTTATTGAATCAGCTGGCTTGAAGGTGGCTGCCTTCCATCAGCCACCTGGAAATGCTGGCGAGGGTGTTATTGAGGTGATTAAATGAAGTCGCCTATCGAGTTTATAGATTAACGATTAGCATATATGCCATTTGTAGGGTATTCAGATCAAGCAGGTTGGTTCAGGAGCATTCAGAAATACCAATACCATAGCCCAATCCCACGTCTCCGGGCTACTAATGCTAAGTTGTCTCGAGACACCTTTGGTCGTCTATGCTACAGTATTATAAGCTAGCAATTGACCTTGAGCTTGATGGATGTGTAGAGGTTATAGATGTCTAGAAACTGGGGGGCGCAGCAGAGGGGTGACGCTGGAGTTGTCTCCTCGCACCCAGCAGCCTGAGGCACTCAAGTCATATGACCCCCCAATTGGGAAGGCTGGACAGTTGCAACTGAATGAAATATAACATTATCATTTCTTCGTTATCCTCAAGAGCTCTTGTACAGTTTCTCTCGTTCTGTGAACCGGTACCAGGTACAATTATATCAGCTCCTCCCATCCATCTACAGAGTCTGTTTCACTATCATTCAAGCTGGAGTAAATCCCACTGCCTGGATAGAACGAGCGGCTTCTTGTCGAACGTTGTCCACTGACAGGTGGTAGGCATCATCCCCATTACGACCTATCAGAACAGCGTCTCCAAAAAGTTGGGAACGAGTAATGGAAATGACCTGATTTTGGTGGGCTACAGGCATGGGAAAGATTGACTAAATAGCGTCAGATGTGTCTGATATATCGAGATTGTTATTACCTCTGTTTGACGAAAAACCGGATTTCCATCGGCGTCTCGCTCAAAGACCTTGATGTCCCCATTTACCTTTCGTCCATATTATTATGCGCTACTGCGAACCTATACAGAAAGAATGATCTATGATGAATAAATACAGTGATATGAAGATGTTCTACTTTGCATGTTGATGTCATAATGTGAAGTACTGCATGGTGGCATCCAAACCTGCCTAAGCCACAATAGCCTGGCTTACTTCCACATTCGAACTCCTAGGGGTCATTCAAAGTATTTTGGATATTGAATAGCTTACTGCTACTACTCATATCCGATCTGGACTGTTCACATGAAAATGAGCATCGACATTATTGTATCACGATCGATTCTAGACGCGATCAAGGAAACCATCCCGGGGAACCAAGCCCTCTATTTCACAGCCAGCAACAGCTCATTCCCATGGTTGACATGTCTAGTCATTTCCCCAAAGCTGATTTGTTCGATTGAGCTGCTTTTTGTCTGTATCTATTCTTGATCTCTTCAGCTGTCGTCGACCACATGGCGGCGATGGTCATGTAAATGTTGTCTAAACAACAGGTAAGCAGAAGTATAGCACATTTCATCGATCAAGCCTTACTCCAGGAACTATCGACGCAAAATTCCTTGATCGATTCCCATTCATCCTGAAGAAATAGATGGAATCCATCGATTGGCAGACTTGATGCTCTTCTTCGACCGACTATTCATATGGTTAGAATTTGATGAAATGTAGAGGGGAAAATATACACGCCTTCTCTTGCAGTGCTGCCTCTTCGGAATTGGCTCATTCTGTCTTTTTTTTTTTTTTTTTTTTCTTTTCTTTCTGTTGATGACAAGCTATATTCGAATAGCCCAGATGTTGGTCTGTTTAAATAAGACAGATGAAAAGCCTCACTGTCTATACAATTTCCTTATCTGTTTTTCTGTAGTGTAACCTGAGGCCAAATGCACAATTGTCCCTTCGCTTGCGATTATACATTCTTTTCTTCCTCAATTCCAAGATACCTTCATGTTCATTCCGTATAATGAATAGTCACTACGTCACCTTCAAGTGTCATGCAGTGCCTTGTAGTCAGGTATCCACGTCACGTATGTCACCTACAGACCCTAGCATGAAAGTTTGCGAGTAATAAAATCGCCAATGATGTTGGCATAGTAGAAGAAACAATGCTAGAATGAACAAAACATTGGAAGTGGCGAATGCAACCCAACGCACGAGGCTGAGAACGAACCACCGTCGCACAACCATTGTTACACCATATGCTATTGGGTTTGTTGAGAACACAAAGTTCAAGTCTAAGCATCATCGGTTGGACAAGGGGAATCCTGAGCAATGCAAGGTCGTCCAAGGAAATCCATTACTAGAAGATACGTACATACAAAAGGTGCCCATGGGGTATATGCTAACATAAACAAGACACCGCAAAAAGAAACTTCGGTGCTGGTTGGACAGAAAGGATAGAAATTTCAATATCGAATCAATCGATGGACTGTTTCCTGATAGACTGCACAATCGGATCGAGACCAAGATAATGATTCATAAGGCAAGCTGAATCAAGGGGTTCATGCAAGCCAAGGGAAGGTAAATAATCCAGATGTTCAGCCCACCCTATCCTTTTGCTCCAACTTCCCGATCAGTCGCTTCATTCCTGCCCATTCCTCAGCAGGAACATCCTCAGGTGTACCGCTGAGACCCTTTCCTACTTCAAAGACGGTCACTACACCATCGAGTCCACCAGTTGCGATCCGTTTACCCTCACGCTCCTCCCAGGCAACCTTGTTCAGGCTGCGCGTCAAAATGCCACCGCGACCCTTGGATGGTGTGGTCCGCACGACGGGTACCTCGGTGTCCATGTAAAGGTCCCAAACTTCGAGGTTACCAGCACCATCGACGAGAGAGAATACTCCAGGGCGATGAGGAGACCACTGTGCATCGTAAACAACGTCCTCGCGATTAATATCCAAGATAGGAGACACGACTTGCGTCGCAGCGGTCACGGAAGTTGCAGATGCGGTTGTGGCTGGAGGTCGTACGCGCCAAAGCTTTACACTCCAATCCAAACTAGAACTCAGCATCAGGTCGCCAAGGTCGACAGGCCCTCGTGCTGGGTGGAATGCTGTTGACATGATCGGCGCTGCATGGCCGCGATATGCAAGGCGATGGTCTGTGCCAGCCTTGGCACCTGCTCTATCATATCGGTGGCAGGGGTATATTCCGCCTTCTTCAGTACCGACGATGAAGAATGTTGGATCTGATTGTGGAAATGACATGGTAGTTGGTGCGAGATCTTCCGTTTTGGACGGTGGGGGAGTAGTCAATTCCAGGTACTCCTGGGGCTGGGAGAGCATATCGACGGTCCAGCCGCAAACAACACCATCTGTAGACACCGTTAAAATATTATGGGCGTTTTGTGTTCCTATAATAGATATGTTGTAAACAGGATGTGTGTGGCCAGAACCGGTCAGTGGCGTCTTCTGTACAGGCGCGCCTCCACCGGCGCGCGACGAACGAGTGTCCCACAGCAGGACCTGTCCAGAATAAGATCCACCGACGATGAGGTTAGGGTGAAAAGGAGAGAATTTTGCCGTTAGGATATCCGATGTTGAGTGGAAGACGTACTCGGGGCGAGATTGCAGATGTTGGTTCCAGACCTGAACAAGGCCGTCCGGTTCATGAGGGGCAGAGGGATTTTTGGTATAAGAAGCCAAGACAAGCTCCGGAAACTGAATACGCCAGTCAGAAACATTCCTAGCCATGTATCTTTGAAGTCGAGAGAGCCACAAACCTTGGGCGAAAAGCTAAGATCACTAATCATGCGTTTCTTGCTCCATCGCTCATCCCAGAACTGACAAACTTCTTTAATGCCTCTCCTCTTCTTTCCATGTTCCTCATCTTCTTCCAAATCACCATCAAATCCCCCAAGCTCGTAGTCTGCTAAAACATCATACTCCTCGTCCAATGCGCGCTCAATCACCTTGGCTGACCGTTCAACGAAGTCCAAGAAATCATCGGATGATGTCACGGCCTTCAGCTCGTCGTCATCTAGCGTACGTAGGGGGTAGCGTAATTGTGCAGACTGCGCCGCTGAAGTATCCTCAGCCTGTCTTTGGGTGGCCTGTACTTCCTCCTCAATCTCCTGGCGAAGCTTCTTCCGAATCTCCTCGTCGCGCTCACGGTCTCTTTTGCTCAGTCGCTTGCCCCGCGTACCATCCTCATCCTCTGACTCCTGAGACTCATCCGGAGAGTCTGGTCGGTGCTGCTTTAAATCATCTGTTTGTACACCTTTGCTGTAGGTCACTATTTCTGGTTTGGGCTCAGGGGCTTGCTGTGGTTCGGGGACAGTTGCAATAGGGTCTGCTACTACAGTCTGGACAGCAATTGACATGGACTGTGGTCGCGTGGACGGGGCAATCGATTCAGTGTTATCGCCGCTCAACTGGCTGGCGCTGAGGACCGAATTCGGTCTGCTGCCTTTGCGCGATGGACCATCTGCATGGCTGATAGAAGCAGATCCAGGGCGGTCAACAAGACGGGAGATCAAATCATCGAGTTCAGCTCTGCTGTCGGAACGGCTTGGAACAGGCGATACAATCTATATAGATGAGGTTAAAATGCCATCACTTCAAAGAATTGTGACAAAGGCAAAAGAGGGGGGCACCCCATACCTCGGAAGCATCGCCGGTGTTGGCTCGGTTTTGGTTGAATTCCTGTTGCCGCAATTCCCTTTGCCGCTTCAGCTCCGCAAGTTTGGCTCTTTTGGCGAGAAGCTCTGCCTTTCGCTGTTGCATAGAGGACATGATGAGGGGGGTTCGATACAACCTGGAAGGTCGAATCGGTGGGATTTATTCCATCCAGTCTGTTATCCTGGCTTCTGTATTGACGGCTTTCGCGTTCCCCTTCCCCGTCCCGCGTGCCGGCCGTTGGTGGATGACATAAGCGCTGAGTGGCCGACGGCCCGGAAAAACTCGCGACAGGAACTTCGACTCTGAACAACCTTGAGCTTCTGGATATACCCTCTCCGATCTATTGCCAGCCATTGACAGTCGATACCCTCCGAACGGTCGCTCCGAGTCCGGTTCTTTTACTTTCATTTAATTATATTCTTCGATCGCCGATCCGGAAGCTCAGATCGTCCCGCAAGATGGCTTCCCAGGGTGTCAACGTGAGTGTCCGCAAGGACCCGTTCTGATGATGGACAATCAGGTGTTCACAACGTTATTTCGCAACAACAGGTTCTTCGTTACTCGGCTCTAGTGACTGGCCTTGTCTACGGTGTCTACCACCAGTCGAGCCTCAACTCCCAGACTAGACGCGCAGAGACCGACCGTGAATATGCACGCAAGGAGCGTTTGATCGAGCAGGCCAAGGCAGAGTGGAAGAAGAAGACTTCGCCCCAGGAGACCAAGTCGCAAAGCAGCGGACGTATGTCATTGCAGTTATCCATTATTCCTTGGGTGTTTTCTCAAAAGGAACCGGCATCTTGCGCGATCAATGCTAACCCGCAAACCTGCAGTCATTACCGACCCCGAAGACAGCCGTTTCGACCTGGAGGCTTTCCTGAACGCGAAAGCCAAGGAGACAAACTAGAGAGACACTGAAGATACAATGAGGAGTGTTTGGCAGTTATATCTGTGGGAAGATGGTACCTCCCAGGGTACAAGAAGGATGGCTCGGGTTAACCCCCGTTTATGTATTATTGTTTGGTCTAATTTCCCAGGGTCTTGTCATTGAGAGCGAAAGAAGGAATGTTTGTTCTTTTCCTATTTTTTTATAGACATTATCTCTGAGTCTTGTACATACCCTGGGCTGTCGTGCATCTGTAACACTACAGTTGGACCAGAAGAGCAAGAGATTCTGATCTTCGGCTTCATCACCGATCCTCTCTCCTTTGAATTATGTGGGGTTAGAGTTCTTAAGCCTGTTGCATGTTTTACTGCTCGATGCATATACAGGCGAAGAGGGAGTATTCAACTGAGGCTGGCAAGAGGCCGAGCAAGTCCGCCTCTGTTCTCCATATTGGGTCACTTGAATGCGTCAGTTTGTATTTCGTATGCTTTCGTATTTCGTAATCTTAATCGCCTTTTCAACTTCCGTAGTTGTTGATCAAAGCCATAACCTCGCCCAGTTCGTTGAACAAACGGCCATCTGGCACAGATGGGGTCACAGTGCGTTTAGGTTGGAGCAGCTGTGTCTCTTCATTCCATTTCCATCCACAGGCTGTGAATCTCTGTATTGTAGCTGGGTCACCTTTCTCTGCGGAAACGGGATCAAGTCCAAGATAGCCTGCTGCGGTGGCAGGTCTAATCGCCTCGTAGGCTCTGCTGATCTCCCTCAAGGTTTTCTCTTGAAAATGTACTGTTCATAATAGTCAGAAGATATGCGATAATGTCTGAACGTACGGTGTTTTGTCGTACCATCATATTTGTCTACTAATGGCTTCAGTGACTCAGACCAAGGTAACTCTCTGAGGATCTTGTAGACCTGGTCGTGCCGATGCTGCCAAACAGCACGCAATAAATTAAGACAATTTTGCAACGAAGGGTCGTTCTGCAGCAGAGTTTGTGGCATCCGCTTTGTCAAGATGCGAGCTTCGAGGCTGCCGAGTATCAAATTAGCTATTACCAACAAAGCATCTGTTAGAAGTGGATCTGTTACATCTTATCTGTAAGGAGATTCGAGATGAAAAATGATGAATAAAAGAAGCTTAGAAGCTCCGAGTTACTGCTGTCCGGTGAGAGAAGACAAGCTTCGTTCTCATATTCTGCCAGTATGTCGAGGAGCTCGGCGGGTGTCTGACTCGTGGTGAGCACGGTCGACAACTGCTCTTTGGAAAGTGGAGGGAGATCCATCATGCGAATCGACTGATGGGACTGCAAAGTGCGTGGTGTTCGGCGATAAAGGACAACTGCCCGTCAACGTGCTGGAGCGAGGCTGGATAGTGAAGCTACAGTGCGGGGAGCAACTCGGAGGTGGGTGTGTTTCCCCGAGCGCGATGGGTTACGTACCTAGTGCCAAGCCTCCAGAAGAGACCACCTTGCGAAGCTCCCTCCAACTCAATGCCAACCAAACCAACGGTCCAACCTTCTCGCATCACCTTCGCGACAGGACGGACGAGGGTCATTCTCTCCTTTTGTGTCTAATTGGACTTAGTTCTTTTTTTCCCTCTCTGGCCATTATGGCCGAAACACCCGTTGATGTTCTTCTGAAGGGCGAGACCGGCAGGAACACACGCGGTCTTCTGCGGATTATCATTCTATGTACTATCGCCGCCGCTGCCGTGTCCAGTCGACTCTTCAGTGTTATCCGTATGCGATTCCTACTTTATACATGTCATTATAACCTCAATTGATATCATATGCTAATCAATATTTCAGGATTCGAAAGTATTATTCACGAATGTTGGTCTCCCCCAATTCTTCAGCCCGATACAATATTTAAATCCCGAACAATACATCATCCGAAATAAAATAATATTAATATGCATCTTCACTTTAGTCGACCCTTGGTTCAACTTCCGAGCAACGAAATATCTGGTTGAGCATGGATTTCATAGCTTCTGGGATTGGTTCGATGACCGTGAGTGGCCCTTTGTTACTGTCAAATACGGAGATATATCCCCCAATGTGGAATCTCCCCTGATCCAAATCAATTGGTACTAATGGAGGACTCTTTATCCAGGAACATGGCACCCACTGGGGCGTGTCACTGGTGGCACACTTTACCCCGGTCTCATGGTGACCAGCGGCATTATTTACCATATCCTGCGGTTCCTTACTCTCCCTGTCGACATTCGCAATATCTGTGTTTTGCTTGCGCCAGCATGCTCCGGTCTAACAGCGTTGGCAATGTACTTCCTGACCTGTGAAATGACCCCCTCTCCTTCTGCGGGTCTTCTTGCGGCTGCTTTCATGGGAATCGTTCCTGGTTATATCTCCCGCTCAGTCGCGGGCAGCTACGACAACGAAGCCATCGCAATCTTCCTCCTCGTTTTCACCTTCTTCTTGTGGATCAAGGCCGTCAAGAACGGCTCTATCATGTGGGGAACTTTGACCGCACTATTCTACGGATACATGGTGTCGGCTTGGGGTGGATATGTCTTCATCACCAACCTGATCCCTCTGCATGTTTTCGTCCTTCTCTGCATGGGCAGATACAGCTCTCGGCTCTACATCAGTTATACAACGTGGTACGCTCTGGGAACTTTGGCCAGCATGCAGATTCCCTTTGTCGGATTCTTGCCTATTCGCAACAGTGACCACATGGCCGCTTTGGGTAAGCTTTGGCTTTGATATTACTGGTTGTAAACTACATCATACTAACGTATGTTAGGTGTTTTCGGTTTGATTCAGCTTGTGGCTTTCGCCGAGTTTGTTCGAGGCTTCGTCCCTGGCAAGCAGTTCCAGAAGCTTCTTACCTCGATGATCATCATCACCTTCGGTCTTGCATTCGTTGGGCTTGTTGTGCTCACTTTGTCAGGAGTCATTGCGCCATGGAGCGGTCGCTTCTACTCCTTATGGGATACTGGCTATGCCAAGATTCACATCCCCATTATCGCGTCCGTTTCGGAGCACCAACCTACCGCCTGGCCGGCGTTCTTCTTTGATCTGAACTTCCTGATCTGGCTCTTCCCTGCAGGTGTTTACATGTGCTTCCGGGACCTCAAAGATGAGCATGTGTTTGTCGTCATCTACTCGGTGCTCTCGACTTACTTCGCTGGTGTTATGGTCCGATTGATGTTGACTTTGACCCCTATTGTTTGCGTTGCCGCTGCCATTGTGCTTTCTCACATCCTCGACACTTACCTGCTTACTTCTTCGCCCAAGGAGAACTCCCAGCAAACGAACGCGGAGGCAGCTTCGGAACCTCTTCGCACCGCAAGGACACCCTCCGTTGGAATCTTTTCCTACCTTTCTAAGGCTGTTGTGACAGGCTCCATTGTTGTCTACCTTGTTCTTTTTGTCGCGCACTGCACCTGGGTCACATCGAATGCGTACTCCTCACCGTCGGTCGTTTTGGCCAGCCGGATGCCAGATGGAAGTCAGTTCATCATTGACGACTACCGTGAGGCGTACTATTGGCTTCGTCAGAACACTCCTCAAAACGCCAAGATCATGTCATGGTGGGATTATGGCTACCAAATTGGTGGTATGGCCGATCGCCCGACTCTTGTTGACAACAATACCTGGAACAACACCCACATTGCCACTGTCGGAAAGGCTATGAGCTCGCGTGAGGAAGTCAGCTACCCCATTCTTCGCCAACACGATGTGGACTACGTTCTTGTTGTTTTCGGTGGGTTGCTTGGCTACTCAGGCGATGACATTAACAAGTTCCTTTGGATGGTTCGTATTGCCGAAGGTATTTGGCCCGATGAGGTGAAGGAGCGCGAGTTCTTCACGCCTCGCGGAGAATACCGTGTGGACGAAGGGGCAACCCCCACCATGCGTAACAGTTTGATGTATGAATCCCTCGTGCGCTAAATCCATTGTTTCTTGCTAACGGCGATCAACAGGTACAAAATGTCTTACTACAACTACAACTCCCTCTTCCAGCAAGGCCAGGCCGTCGACCGTGTCCGTGGTGTGAAACTCCCTGCGGAAAGCCCCCCAGCTTTCGACCGTCGAGGAAGCGTTCACTAGCGAGAACTGGATCATCCGTATCTACAAGGTTAAGGACCTTGACAACCTCGGCCGAGACCACGCCAGTGCAACGGCCTTTGACAAGGGTAACAAGCGCAAGCGGGCCACCAAGAAGAAGGGCCCTCGTGTTTTGAGAATTGAGTAAACGGTCACAACCAAGCTCCGTCTTGGTTTTAAAAGACAGTTACTCTTGTGGCATGTTGGGATGTGGATTCCCAATCTATATTCTAGCTTGTATTCAAATTACATGTTCTTCCCATTTATGTACAACAAGTTATACATCTGCGTAGAAGTTTATATGCCTAAATACCTAGGTTTCCCCTGTGGTTCTACAACCCGTCGATAGTCACCACAGCCCAATAGCAGTAACCTATGGTTGAAACGTCCAGGGAACTGGAGCGAGTATTTTCATTGTTTGGATATCAATAAATGTACAGATGGCTTAGAAAATACAAGGAGCTGAGTCGTCTTCTGTCTCTATCCAGAAACATAGGAGCAGACTGGGCGGGATCCTAGATATTTATCCTAAGAATCCAGTTGAGTGTCTCGCAGTTCATCTGTAGATGGTCAAACTATCGATGTTGCTTGATACTGAATGCCGACTTTCGAACTTCTCCCAGTGTACGAGCCCATGAAATGCATCCCAGTCTGATATAAAATCAATAAGTAATGATAATGCCATAATATACTCCGTACCCCGTTACACCCTAGCTGACAGGACTATCCAACAGACTTTTCCCGGATGTTATCTATCGAACGGTTCTCGGTCCAAGGAAAAGAAGGTTACTGCTGTGATTTCGCGGCGGGAGCGTCCGGGACTTGAACGTCAGAGAATTCATCCTGTCCGACTGCGCGGATGGTGTAGGAGTCTTTAGTAGCATTTTCTGTTAGTTTTCTGGCCTTTTCGTGTCTTTATGCTCGGTTCGAGGGGTACGTGCAGCGGGAGATTGATTGATTCGTTTCGGATGGGAAAAGTTACGTACAAACGGCAATGGAGAATCCGACCAGACCGATTCCAGTCAGCGCATTCTTGAAGAGGTATGGCCGACGGGCACGCAGGAGCGCGGCACCTGCGCGGTAGTCTTTACCATAGTATGTGGAGTTGAAGCTATAACGGTCCAAGGAGAGATGTCAGTCATCGTGGAAAGATTAGGATGGGGGGGTGATCCGGGGAAGGATTGCAATCGCGATGGCTGGAACTTACATTCCCGCAGGCATTTTGTAGACGTTTTCAATTCCTTGACAGATGAAATTGACTGAACAATTGGCTTATGTCAGGTCCAGATGGAACTCGATAAGAGGCAAAAGCGAAGGTGAAGGACGACAGGGAAAACGCCGGTCTTGGCATCTTGGAGTGCGATTTTGCCGGCAGAAACGGATGCGTGAATGGCTTCAAGAACAAGTTATGATGTTGGTTTACAAAAGAGCTAGGTGATTAGATACTATGGATATCCATAAGGTCCTGCTTTTATTTGTATCATTCATGCCCTTGAACTACTTTATATTGACCTATTTGTCGTAGAGATCTGCTTACTACTACTGTCTCTCGATATATAATGCGCATTGGGACCTTCTGGATAGAAGCATCCAACAGATTCGAGATGATGAACTGAATGATCTATCATCAGACGAAATATGAACACAAATGTCAATTACTCAACCAGCTTATAAGCAACACTCAATACTAAAGATCATCTTGAATCGACATTTGACAAGTTGAAGCTGTACTACAACTACCGCGCTAACCATTCCTGGACTAGCGCGACTCCTCCGGTGACATCGAGAAAAGCGACTCTTGCTCCGTCTTCTATCATCAACGCTGTCTTTGTTTCAACTCGCCGCTAGCTTTCATCGTAGTTTTTTTTTTTTCTCATTTATCTTTCGCTTTACTTCCTGGGCTGATCAGGCTTGCCTTCTTTATTTTTCATCCTTTTCTTATTAACGCGTTGCGTGTACTTCCTGGACGGCCGTTTCGTCGTCCGATACACATGCGCCTTGCCCGCGGTCTTTAAGCCGGTTCCCTCCCCGGCTTTTCTTGTCCATTGTCCCTTTTCAGAACAACTCAGTGTAGATACGGAAGCAGGAATAACGAAGGAATCCTCGTCAATTATCATTTAGTTGCCTACAGCCCCATCCATACCACCGAACGGGGGCCATCATGGCTCAACAAACCGACCAGCTCGCCGATCAGATCGCCCGGCTCAGCGCTGCTCGCAACCTCGTCTTGGGCGATTCGGCCTTCTATCCACAGATCGTGAATGGAATCCTGCCGATTATTGGCGCGAGCGCGCGATTGGAATTGCGACGATGGGGAGCGGATTTCTTAGCAGAGACGTTCGCTAGTCCTGCGTTGGCTACGAGTCAGAAGGAACAGTTAGCAGCAAATGCATTGCAAACTTTGCGGGAAATCTTGGAGATACCGGAGGAGGATACATTGGTCTTGAAGCACATAGTGCAGACCACGGCCAGTCTATATCCGCTGGTTTTTAGGCACATGTAGGTGGTCGGCACTTTCTGTTAGCCCCGGGTTATCGTAGACGCTTGAAGAGCAAGAAGACCTGGGAATTGCTATTGAGTGCCGTGGCATGGTAACTAACGCTTCATTAAATATACAGCATAAACCATCCAGGAGACGCTGAGGCGTGGGAAAGAATGACGGCAATTAAACAAGAGATTCTGCGCCGATGGGATTTGTTCCCTTTCTCCGTTAAAATCTGCTGCATCAAGTTTGTGCAGCGAGTCGTCCAGGTTCAGACCCATGGTTTAATTTCGGATCCTCGAGTATGTATCTTGATTCCCTGGGCGAAAAGCAACGTTGGTATTGACGACGCCTAGCGACCCGATCAAAACGAAACGTCCTTAGCAATTGTCCCTAGAAATCATCCTATACTGGCCCTGCCAAATCTGGAGGCTGAAGCTTCTGGTCTGCTTGATAGACTGCTGGCCGTCTTTCAAGAAGAATCCAGGTACCCAATAATGCTTTGCTCGCTTGAAGAGTGCCTGCTAACTTGCTGCTAGCGATCCCCTACTCGTAAATGCAACATTGAACAGCTTGGCAACTCTTGTTCGAACGCGACAATCTATCGCCAACAAAATTATCAACGCCGTCATGAGCTTTTTCCCTGCGAAGCAAGTGCGCCTGCCAATGACACCAACCACGCGTGTTGGCGTCAAGTCGATGGAACGGACGAGCAGAGCATTGTTGATCAATATAATGAAGAGGTTGGGAAATGTGTTAGAACTTTTGGGACCAAAGCTGATCACTTGCTCAGGAACCCCAATCACCCTCTTGCAGGAAAGATGCAACAGTACATCGAACGGTTGATGCAGTCACGCTTGGAGGTTGTCGATGATGCGTCGCGCAAGCGTGCTTTACCAACTGAGCCAACCGATGGACTTGATGCGGCGAAGCGGGCTAAGCTTGATGCCGAAACTCCCCCATTGATGAAGATCCCTCCTCTCCCCCGGGACCTACAAGCTTTTCGCAACTGTTTACATTGACGGAAGACACCGGGCTTTCATCATTCGACGTCAAACAATTGCCTGTTGACCTCCTGGTTAAGATCGCAGTCCCCGTTCTCACACGTGTGAACCAATCTTCCTTACAGCAAGCCGTTGATGTATGTTACGAGAAAACAATTCCATGTAAGCTATTCTAACGTGACCACAGGCCGTACGGATGCGATATGAGACTATCAGCAAACAGCAATCTGCGCAGCGACAAGCTACATCGCAACAGCCGGTAGAAGAAGAAGACGATGATTACGAACCCGAGTACCAACCCATGGATGTCGCAGAAAACACCGCTGAACAGACCGAAGCCGTATCGACCGAGGTGCCAGATCTTCAGCCAGACTTGGTGTCTCTTGGTCCGTTTGTACTACCGCAACCTCCGCCACTATCAGAAGACGAGGCCGGAGAAGTTGGTCGAAGTGCGGTTGGAAGAGTGTTTGGCATGTTAGCATCTACCGAAATGGCACCCAAGCCAGCGAAAGGCAAGAGTCAACAGCAACTGGGTTTTGCAAGGCTAGCCGGAAGCACGTTTGACCGGGACGCATGGGTAACATTGCTTACTAGACTGGCGACACGGGCACCCGCGGGTCTAGAAGTGGAGGACGGCCAGAAGGCTGAGCAAGGTGCAAGGAAGAAACCAACAATATCCGACTCGATACGGGAGACATTATACCGATACATCCTCGAAGACTTCAGATCGAGAGTCAATATCGGAATCACATGGCTCAACGAGGAATGGTACAACGACCGGATTCAAATGAAATTCACTGCATCTCAGCGCGATCCACAGTCCGAGGAGGTTTCAGTGCCGTTGCACTATGACCGCTGGGCATTGCGACTTCTCGACGGATTTTTGCCCTACCTCGATTCTCGAGACACTAAGATATTTGTACGATTCCTCAGTGAAATCCCCGAAGTGACCATCCCCATTACACAAAGGATAGCCAGCCTCGCGAAAGATCCTGAGCGGGTAAATCTATGTGTTCAATCATTGCTGTAAGTGCTTGTCCCTTTGGAATCATTGAGCTGCTTTACTGACCTGACTTGACAGATATCTGATTATGTTCCGTCCTCCTGCACGGGAGATGTGTCTGAATACATTAGAGGATGTTTACCAAACCTGTAAGTCTTCTTCTTTTCTATCTTCAAACGCCTATCTAACCATCCAAACAGATGAGGAAGCACGTCCAGCAGCTGGCAAGGTCCTAGCCAAGTGGCGCCCCCAGCAGCAGCCAGAGCAGCAGCAACAACAACAACAACAACAACAGCAACAACAACAGCAACAATCAACTCTGGCATCCCGCCCTGCTGTTACAGAAAACAACACTGCCGCAATCAACGGCGATACGGAGATACCACAGCCTACCACTACCCCTTCTCAACCTGACCAACAGCAGCAGCAACAGCAGCAACAGCCAGAGGAAAGCACAGCAGCTAGCTAAGGTTGAGCATAATTTCTACTATGTCATTGATTTAAATGAATGAAAGGAGGAAATTTCTCTTGGGACTTAAACTACCCAATCTGCACTTTTTTCTTTTCTTTTCCTTCTCGGCTGGGTTCTTCTATGTGGAATCTGATTTGCTACAATTGCATTCATACCCGATGAACCAGCAAGCAAGCACTATTGAATGGGACATATACCACTTTATACGAGTAGCTCTTAAAGGCCTAGTTGCATATTGTCAGCCATGAACTACTTTTCTTGTATCGTGTTATTACGAAGCCGGGTATGAATAGTAAAGTATACCTACACCAAAAAATACATTTATTTGATCAAGCAAGTGTAGTTTTAAATATGCAAATTCCCAATATAATGTAGATAAATATGTCACTGAATTGTTGGTATATAACTCGTCTCAAAATCCACGAAACACCATCCACCAAACCCAAACATAAACAAAAATAAGAGTGGATTTTATTGAATGAAGACACTAAACAAGTCCGCTTCCCAGGTAGATTTACTCCAGTGAAAGACAAGACATGACATGACATGACTGACGCCCATGGCCTTATGTATCGTGAGAATGATTATTGAAACATGGAGCTCCGATGCATCCGATCGCCCTTATTCACAAAGCTCGAGAAGAAAACATATCGAAAGGCATTAATGTAAGAAAGAAGAAAAAAGAAACAGAAAGAAAACTACAAGAGAACAGCTAGATTCGTCCGTGTGTTTCCAGTCATACATGCCAAGCATACATACATGAGACTCTAGAACGCCTTGATCGTTGAGTCCTATACAAATAACCAACCGAAAAAGAAAATATAGTTAGTGGTATCAGAAGAAGAAAAAAAGCAGGTTCTATCGAGCAGCCATCTGATTCGAGGCAGAACCAGTGCCGACTCCCGTCGACTGATGAACAGAATTGGCAGGTTTAGACAGTGATGGTGAGGAATCGCGTTTTGAGGCGGCGGCATGGAAAAGCCCCAGCCGTGCGGGTGGTGGTGAGTAAGCACTATTTCGTGCGTTATTCGACCGCATCTCGGGAGGAGATCGATGGTCGAGGGCATTGTTCGAGTGTGGATGAGGTTTCCGCATATCCAGCGGAGAGGAGCTTTGTGATCGGAACCCTGATTTTCGATCCGCGTCATAGTCGGGTTGCATAAAGTGTCCATTATGGAGGTGCGGCTGTTCCTGTTCCGTACCATAGGGAGTGTTGTTCGCTGGCGAATTGGCTGCGGACGGGTTCTCCGCGATGGTGGATGCCGACCCGTTGGGGGCATTGACATCAACTACCCGCTTCTGGGCGGCTGGTGTTGTGTACGAGGGGGCTCGTGGATGCTCGAATACTCGACCTTGAGGCCTGGGTTGCGATTGTTGCTGGTGAACAGGATGTTGCGGATTGGCCCATGGAGTTTGCTCCAGAAAAGCCTCTTCTGCAGCCGTGCGGAAAGCGTTGGAAGATAGGGCCGACATGGCACCACGCGGTAGAGACGATGACGCCGAGGGTTGTGAAGCAGAAATTCTCGGCTCAACAGAAATCTAGCATACTATGTTAGTTTTACAGCTTTCAAAAAAAGTAATTAAGAAGAACTCACTCCCATCTTTTCTAGGTCATCATCGAGCTCGGAGGGGCGTGCGGGAGCCAAAGAGGGCGCGGCCGGGAAACCGACGTATTTGGCGACACCGGCCATCACGGACACCTCCTGATTATATGCAGTTTGATGCGCAATCTGCTGGGACCGGCGAGTGGGGAATGGAATGTAATGATGCGGGCTGATCTCTTCTGTCTTGAAACGATCATGTTGGATGGCATAGAATTGCTGGCTGATGGCACTAGAGTGCTTTTCACGAATATCCCGCGCACGCTGAAAGAAGGTACTATGTGTCTGAGATCGCTCCGCAAGGCTCTTGTTCAAGAGAGCCTTCAGCCGGTATTGGAAAAGAGTGTGTTCGTAGTTGACCTTTGCGTCACGATAGCGCTGGACACACTCAAGCTGGCGTAGGTACTCGGGATGGGTAGGATTGGGTCCCGTAAGCATCTCTAGCTCACGATTGAGCTTAGATATTTTTTCGTCATAAATCCTGTACTTTATTAGAAATGAACGTCTGTGATGTTGGCAAAGGATCCTTACTTGTCACGCAGCGTCGCAAATTCTCGTTCTAATACCGTCAATGACTCCATGGCCGACATCTTCTTTGCTGCTGTAGAAAATGTTAGTCATGCCCACATAGTCTGGATATAAGGTGATTTCTGACTTACATTCTTCCTCATGCTTTGCCGCTGCTTCAGCATCATCTACTTCCTCACCTCGTTCGGCAGTGTCGTCATCTTCTAGATGATCATCCGCACCACCCTCAGGGCCCTCAACAGCACCACCAACCTCGGTTTCTTCGTCCAGATCTCTGGTCTTCCGCGTCTTCCGTTTGCCCTTTTTACCCTTTTTGCCCTTCACGGGAGCTGCAGGTAGATCCGACTCGGGGACTTCATCTGCCAGCGTATTGTCTTCGGCGGGCTTCGGCGGCTCTTCAAATGGTTCCGGGGTCAATGTATCCGCGGGAGGGTCACTCAAATCACTCTTGACAGAGCCGCGACGCTTATTGGGCGGTTCGTCTTCGCCAAATTCTGTCCCTGTATCATCACCGCCGGTCTCCAAGCGCTTGCGCTTCTTGCTCAAGCTGTCTGACAATGTGGAATCCTCCAGGCCGAGGGTTTCATCAGTAGCCTCGGCAACCCCGTTGTTCTTTGAACGAGGTTTGCTGGGAGAATCGTCTGGGACATGCTCCTCCTCGTCATCATCCTCGGCTTCTTCGTAGGTGGTCGATTGAGCCAACTTGCTGGGACTGGGTCCATGGCTACTCGCTGCACTCAGAACAATGTCTTTTCTCCAGCGAGCACTGTGTGGAGAGTCTTCGATCCGCTCTGTTTCAGCCTCGGAATCATTTTCGGGTACCGTCTTCTCCGGCTTCACAGGTTCGTAGTCGGAAGGCTCATTTTCTGAGACGTAGTCAATTTCACTCAGACTACTCGACCGGTCATCCATGAGTGAATCATCGAGAAGAGGATTTTGATCCCCATTTGTGACTGTGGATTCTGCCCCTGTTGGTGGACCAACTGAGCCAGGCTCTCTGCTTTCGGCCACCTCCATTGGCTACAGACGCGATATGCGCAAGTGTGACACCGAAGCAGGGAGTGTGAGGGGAAGATTGTGTGTATGGTTGCCCAGCGCAGGTTGTTGACCGCGGGCGTGTGGGGAAGAGAAGGGGAGTGCGAAAGACAGCGGTGAAGACGACGGTAAAAATGGGTCTAAACCTGGGTCAATCGTAAAAAATGTTAGATCAGTGGCTAGATTGAAAACCATGGGGGTTGAGATGAAAAGTAAAAAAAGATATTTGATCGAAAAGCACAAAGGGCAGAAAAAAAGTTTGGATGGGGGTGAGGGTGAAGTGGTAGTAGCTAGGAGTCTCGCAGAAGGCGGTGCGGAGATTGATCGCTTTTACTCAGAACCCCCAGAATCATGGGCAGACGCTTGCTCCGTCCTGAGCTGGAGACTGCGCTGTCCACGATAAACACCCAACGTTCATTATCAGAGGCCGTAGGCATGTTGAACCATCGAGCAGAAAGCAGACCAAATAATCCAAGAGATTGTAGACCAACAGACGTACCATTCAGCAATGCGCCAGCAGCGAAGCCAGTGATGATCACGGCTGCTCGCGACCGAGCACGTTTCCCACAGCCAGCGCGCGTATGCAAGTATCAAGCTCAGGAGCGAAAAGCAACTCAACTAAGTTGATGATGAAGTATATTATAGACCTCAGAGCGAACTCAGATCCTGCGCAGACGAAAACTGGTTGAGAGGAATAGGAAGAGGGGAGCGGTGGTGGGCTTCACGAAGCGGGCAATACGACAGAGCAGCGTTGCGGGAGGGAGGACGGCATGAAGAGGCAGCTCAGTGGTCAAGAGGAGGGAATTCGAAGAGAGGAAAGAGATAAAGAAAGCAAGAAGAAAAGGATGAAGGAAGTTGAGATTGATCACCACAACAGAACGGGTGGCAGCGACAGAGGGAGAGAAGAGAAAAGGACGAAGAGGGCCTCAATTCCGGATGAGAGCGAGAGTGACGGAGAAGGCGGATTCTGCCGCATCACCGCTTGGGCGGGTTCACCGCCCAGCTCAGACTGCAATGCAGAGAACGACAGAGGACATGTCAATTGCAAGATATCAGATATTGCGATGTCGAATCGATGGCTTGGTTTGTCGATATTGGCGTGTCTGTTCGGAGTAGCAGAGCAGCACTGCATTGGGTTCTTCACAATGCATGTCGAGCGCATTGCAATCCTGCAGTCACAGTCGATAAGACTTATCAATCATCGGCCACTCGCACCACAACACCAGAGCTTGATCAATACAAATACAGCTAATTAACTCTTACAGGTATCCAAATACAGAAATTCTATATTATCTGACCTGTTCAAATTGAATAATAACCACTATGGAGTATTGCTGTAAAGTATCACGTGATATAAACCACCGCCAAGACCTGATCGGCTGTTCCCCGACAAAAAAAGTAAAAAAAAAAAAAAAGGATAGATCGGCGACTACAAGACAGAGGTTTTTATCGTCTCAACAATTAGGGTGCTTTTATTTGACTGAAACCTTGCTTATCGTCCATTTCGCCCCAAGAACTTACTTTATTCCAATACAATCATGGGCAAGAAAAATAAGTCTCAGTCGGAGAAGACTGAGCAGCAGCCCGCAGCTAATCTTCCTTTCTTGGGTGGAAATGCGTCTATCGACCCGACTCTGGCGTCCCTGTTTGACCAGAGTGTACGTGGCATGCTCCTTACGATCTTATTGGGTGTCAGTCAGCTAACGTGTCTGTTTGCAATTGATTAGGCTGGTCCAGTAAAGGCCCCAACTGTCGTGCCATCTGCCCCACGAGTCGAAAAGAAGGATATCGAAGAAGATGTGGATGGAGCAGAATCAGACCAGGACGACGATGAAGTGATGCAGGAGGCCCCAGAAGATAGCAGCGATGCCGTTGAAGATGAGAGCTCCGAAGCCCCCAGCCGGAAACGAAAGAGGGCGACTGGAGACGATCTTGAAGAATCTTACATGCGTCGCATAGAAAAAGAGGAACAGAAAGAGGAAGAAAAACGCCGTGCATCAGAGAAATCGAAAAGGCAAAAGGTCAAGGCTGAAAAGGACGACAGCGACAAATCGACCGACGAATCGGAGGGTTCTGAAGACGAGGATGAGTATGAAGATGCATCCTCGGACGAAGAGGATGGAGAGACTTCTATACCAGTGCATGAGAGCAAGGCAGACTCCAGCGATCTCGACAAGTCCAACCGCACCGTCTTCCTGGGCAATGTCTCGACTCAGGCTATCAAGTCCAAAACCGCCAAGAAGACGCTTCTCAAGCACTTGGCCTCTTTCTGTGCTGATCTTCCCGAATCCTCTGGACCTCATAAGGTGGAGTCAATCCGCTTCCGTTCTACAGCTTTTGCCAGCGGGGGGCGTGTTCCAAAGAGGGCTGCATTCGCCAGGAAAGAAGTCCTGGACGAGACTACACCTAGCACAAACGCATACGCCGTTTACAACACCATCCAGGCTGCTCGAAAGGCGCCTGCGGCCTTGAACGGGACCGTCGTTTTGGATCGCCATCTACGTGTCGACAGCGTTGCGCACCCTTCGGCTGTTGACAATAAACGGTGCGTCTTTGTCGGAAACCTGGACTTCATTGACCAGGAAGGAGATGTGGACGAGGAAGGAAATAAGAAGAAGAAGAAGAACACCCCCCCCGGCCGATGTTGAGGAAGGCCTATGGCGCACCTTTAATGCGAACATCAGCAAGCCCAAGGAGAAGGGCTCTAAGGGGAACGTTGAGTCGGTACGAGTGATCCGAGACAACCTCACCCGTGTCGGCAAAGGATTTGCGTATGTCCAGTTCTACGATCCGAACTGCGTGGAGGAGGCCATCCTGCTGGACGGGAAGAAGTTTCCTCCCATGCTGCCTCGGAAACTGCGCGTATCGCGAGCCAAGAGAATGTTCAAGAAGCGCGACGGTCCTGAACGCAATGCGAAGGATAGGGCTCTGGGAGAGTCCCACCGCACGCTCCAAGGACGTGCTGGCAAGCTATTCGGTCGGGCTGGTGCGGCCAAGCTAAAGGCTGGGGAAAAGCGATCTATCTCGCAGAATTCTACCGTGTTTGAGGGCTACCGCGCGACTGAAGATGGTCCTCGAATTAAGGTGAAGACCAAGAGCCGTGGATCGAAGGGAAAGCCAAAGAACAGGAGCAGTCAGCGCGCAGCAGCATACAAGGCTGCAGGAGGAAGACAAGGTAAGATGGCGAAGAAGGATAAATGATGACTGGTGATTTTTCTTTGCCTTCATGTATGTATTAATTTGGAGTCTACGGAATTGGGAACTTATGAAGAACCCATTTATAAAAATGTTATAACCCGGGTATTTCAGCCATTTCCCTTGTGCCTGATAGTGATAACTTATCAGTGGAGAAGTCTGAACTGACGTCATCGGAAATCAGATGACTCTTCATCAAAACGATTCGTAGATGCCTTGACCAGATAAACAACTTGTAAAGTATATCAAACCATCCTGAAACTATTCTCCAGTAAATAATTTCGTTTTATTTTAATCCTTTCTTGAGAATTGCTTGAGTGCACCCACTTCTCTAAAATTCCCCACTACTGCGGGGCGTTCTGCTTCAGCCTTCAGCCTTCAGCTTTCAGCTTTCAGCCGCACTACCACAGGTATATAATGCAAACTGAACCATCCTCAAATATATCCTTCGTTTCTTCTTTATACATACACGCACGCACACAGAGAGAGACATATATACTTACATAAATACAAACAAGGCAAATGATGCTCCCTATGGTTATGGCGCCCCTCCGTCGCTTACGCCTCACTAGACGAACCTCGGACCCTCCTCCATTCGAGGATTCATCCTCGCCGAATAAGGACATGGACCCAACTACAGCAGAACCCGGACCATTTTACCCCAGCTTGTGGGATGTTCTCAAAACCCGGCACATTCTGCAGTGGAAGGTCGTGCCAGGTGGAATGCCGGCTGAGATTGTGGATTTGATAGTCGATGCGGCGGAATACTGGCCATCCAGTGTGGTGACGATGCAGGACAGCACAATTATTAGAAACGATAGGGATCGAGTGATACTGAAGACAGACCCATTGTGTTATAGCCCCAAGGTATGTCTTCCACCTTCCAGTGTCTTCTAGTTGATTGACCTTGACTCATTTCCAGACACTATCAACTTCATCGCCCACAACCCTCCCCCACAGAACCATTCACCCCTGTCGAAAAATTGTTTTCTCCATTTCAGCTCATGATCAAGGCTGGGGTGGCCATGGTGACGACGAAAGTATATTCAATGGTTCATTTACCTGGTTTGATATAGAGATAATCCCTTTCACACCTCTTTCAAACCAGAGACCTGAAGACACAAATGCACCTGAACGACAACACTTTGAACCCGATCATCCAAATCTCTTGCCTCGTGAAGACAAACTTCAGTCCAACCCGATAGCGAATAACCAGACGCAGCATTATACCATTACCTGGCATCATCTTGACAACATCCAGCCCGATTCAGATGAGGCCGAGGAGATTAAACTCTCGCAGGGCAGAGGTCGCGCCACTCTTGACGGCAGCCAAGTACGAGGACTGGAAATTGGACAGTCGATTGCCTTATGGGCACGAGCGAGATTTGCGGGATGGGCAAACCATGTGGAGGGAGCGTCTATCCGGGTGTTTTGGAGTGTATAATAGGCATTTATGATGATGAATCTAAGAGTCAGGTAACTGAGAACTAGCAATGTGAAGATCCGGGGTAAATATGGGGATCTGATTGGTGATCAATCATCGTCATTGTTAGTGTCACTTTCACATCTTGTATAGGGGTCTTCTGGGCTGGTGTTGATGGTCTCATGTAATCAAACCATTCCACCCTTTCCACCTCATCAAAATTAGAATATATAGCAAGAATATACAGTCATGCTAATATCATCTCTTGGACAGAGTGATCATCTGTATAACTAGTTAGTTAACTACTACTAACATGACTAACCAGGCACTGATAACCTCATTTTCCTCGAAATCACGCAATTTCGCCAAGACCGCCAGTGGCCGCTGCAAGAACACCGCAATATAAGAAAGTCCTCATCCTCCACGCGCTCCATAAATTTTTCTGGCTGAAAGATATGTTCTTTCGATCTTTCTGGCGATACGGCCACCGTTTCTCCCATCTCATGAGCCTTTCCCATGGTGCTTTTCCCCGTGAGAGGCTTTGAAACTCCCAGATTCCCAGCCGACGGAAAGCGTCCAACATGGACCAAGGCAGGTGGGGCGCAGATTGCGTCGGTTGCGCAACGGCAGAGCACACCCAGAATAATGAATGAGAGACGGCGATTACGACGAGGAAGCGAAGGGCCACACGGCGATTCGGGGACTCGGCGATTGTTCTGGTGATCACAAGGGAGGCCAAGGGATGACAGTCAGTCTCATCTCGCCCGAGAAATCGTCGATTCGTCTATCTCGGGCGTGTGATGACGGCAATCGCAGGTTCCAAGAGGGGTTGCGGTGGCTTGATGATGGAATATCGTGGTTCGATGGGCGCACGCACTTCCTTCTCGCCGTTTCCCCCTCTCTTCCTCGCTATCGTGTCTTTCCCCTCTCGCTGAGAGGGTTTTTGTGACTCCCAGCTGGCATTTCTCCGAGAATTACGCCGGGCTGTTTCTTTAGCTTGTTTGGATACCCCCAATACATTTATATTCACCGTCTTTTCGACGTGTCTTTGCTACCGATTTCTCTCTCTTCGCTTTGTCTCTACATTCTTGTCTATTGGATCTGTTTTTACGCTTTTCAGACTGCGAAAATGAGTTCTCCTCAGAAATGTGCTGCTGTGGTAGTGGGAGCTGGTCCAGCTGGTCTGGCCGTCGTTGGCAATCTTCTGGAGAGACAACTTGGACAGATTGCCTGGGTTGATCCGTACTTCCAGGCTGGACGTGTGAACAGGAAATACCGCGAAGTTCCCAGGTGAGTCGACTGTTTGGGATCGAATACGGTCGGATGAGAGAGAGTACTGGGCTAATTCTGTGATTTCCCAGCAACACCAAGGTCTCTCTTTTCCAAGCATACGGCACGGCAGTCCAGCCATTCCGAACGGTCATCAACAATACCCAGATTCCCAACGCATTCTCTACGTTGGCCAAACTCGACCAGACCAAGACCTGTCATCTGCATCATGCGGCAGACATGGTAAAGGCCCTCACCGACGGTGTTGTCAAGATGGAGCAGGTCTACCAATATGAGGGAGTTGTCACTGCGGCCAATTTGTCTGACAAGGTCAGTACAGACTGAAGTCTTGGTTATGGGTTTGAAAATTGACCAATTCTTGTAGTCCTCCACCTGGACGGTTCGAGTCAAGCGCCAGGGCTCTCTGAACGAAGTCGAAATCACGACCTCCCGGCTCATCCTATGCACGGGAGCGTCACCAACATTCCTTCCGGTCCCCGTGTCCGGACTCAACATCCAACCACTAGATCTCGATGTAGTACTGAAACCCAGCGAACTCATCTCACATCTTCCTCGAGAGATTCCCCAAACTGTTGCGGTGGTTGGTGCCTCACATAGTGCCATTTTGGCCCTGTTGAACCTAGTAGATCTAGCTCGCACTTCCCACCCCAAACTCCGTATCAAATGGTTCACCCGCCACCCTCTCCGCTATGCAGAGTATATGGACGGGTGGATTCTCCGAGACAATACCGGTCTCAAGGGTTCAGCGGCCGAATTTGCTCGTCAACAACTGGAAGACGAAGCCCTGCCCAAATCTGAAGCCGGCAAATTCATCATCAAGGTCGACTGCAGTGACGGCAAGGAATTGGCGCAGTATGAAAAGCATCTGCCCTCCTGTGCACACATCGTCCAAGCCGTGGGATTTACACGAGATCCTCTGCCAGAAATGTCCAGAAACGGTCTCGCATTAGAGCCCAAGTTCGACCATGAGTCGGGCGGCTTTCACGATGAGAGCGGCCAAGTTGTTCGGGGCTTGTACGGTGCTGGCATTGCATTCCCTGAGCGGGTGGTTGATCCTTATGGTACGGTTGAGTATGCCGTTGGATTCTGGAAGTTTATGAAGTTTATCAACCGTGCTTCCCAGCAGTGGACAGCTGCATAGATTAGCATTGTTTTGGTTTTGACTTGGTATATGATTCCCTCGACGGTTTGACGGTGTATGATTCCATTATTATTCGGTTAGCTTGTTTTTCTTATCCATACAGATAATTCATCAGTTCAATGCTTGACATATTCTCCACTATATGATCTGCACTCCAGATCTTTTCCGTAGTCCAATTAAGCAAGCCACCAAGCCAACCCTATCCCCACAACCAACCCTCCCATCGACCCCCCAGCCCTAGAAGCTCCTGACTCCGAACCAGCCGTCTGCGTCGCACTCGCCGACCCCGACCTCGTCCCCGTCAATGTCTCATTCGAAGTCCTCTCTCGCACATACGCCGACGCCGTCACCGTATACGTCGCCGTCGACTGATGCCAGGTAAATACAGTCCCACTAGGCGGTGACGTCACCTCAGTCCCAGTATTATGCAGCGTCTCCGTACCATTCTTGGGCATATTATCGGGCCGATAGAATGTTTTGGACGACTTGGACGGCACAGAGAACCCAAGATCAGACATGCAGTTGTAGTTCTTGAGGGGCGTTTCGCAGGCGGACCAATCCGGGTCTGAGATGTTGATTTCTGGGACTGGGATGGGGACGGAGACGGGGAGGGGAGGGAGGCTGGGGAGGTTGTTTGTTGGAGAGAAGGGCCAGATGTTGTAGAAGGCTATGGGGGCGGGGATGATGGTGCCTGGGCAGATGTCGTGGATTCTATACCCACGCGGCCACATTAATCATCTTCCTCAGATAGAATAAATGGGACGAGAAAGGCTCACGCAGATAAGATAGCACTAATCGCACAGCACGCACAGCCGGATTCCTTCTTTGCAACGTCAACTCCATTATTCGTGGTGAGCTCATTGCTCGCATTGACGAGACACGAGCTCTGTTCCTGTTCAGCCCGTCGCACCGAGTCGTAGACCTCGCTGATATTACAGGAACAGCCACCGGGTGCGTTCTTGGGAGGAGGCCAGAAGGGAATCGGGTCTGTGACGTCGGGACAGGAGGTGAGGTATTGCTGGATGAAGATTTGGTATTCGCATGAGTAAACCTTTCGTTCGTGAGCTAGTTGTTTGTTTAGAGTTAGTAGGGCTGTATGTAGTGACATACTTGATTCCAGCATGCTTCTGCCATGCAGTTCAGGTAGTCTTGATGAGCGGTGCATCCGCATGCAACGACACAGTTGACAGAGCCATTGCAATTGACGACGCAGTCTCGTCCTTTGGCGTCGACGTTGGCGTTGCACGAGGTATAAGCTGAGGGATCGGCGCAGAGATTAGAGGTGACGTTTGTCTGTGCGTGGACGAGTGATGAGAGAAAAGTGATGACAGCAATGACCAGAAATGTACGTGCTGAAATCATGATGTTTCCTGTCTGATGGTTGGATATTATGTCTGATTTGGATATACAACAGAACCCAGATCAAGCAGACATCACCACCACTTATATAACAACATTTGCTCCCTCAAGGTTCCCATGATTCGACATTGCAAAACCAACCATCTTTTCTTCCGAGTACAAGAAGAGGGGGAAACCCCTCTCATCGTAGGACAACAGCATCAAGGACTAGTAGCTATCCTGCAAACTCTGAATCCCTGACGACTCAAGCAGGCAACTTCATATATAACGACATTGTCGAATGATCGTCATTCCGGGGTAAAAAGAACATTTGCATCTCCCCCAGTCCGTTCCAGCCGTTTAACTTGTCTTTATTGGGAAGTTGTCGAGAAGCACGATGCAGGATGAGATGAGATTCAATTTGAGGGGGAATACGGAGGATTTCCATCACGACCGGCGACTAGGTTGGTGATCATGGATGTCCATGCTGAAGGATGATGGTCTATTCTAAGCGACCAGTCAATATCACCTTATAGTCTGTTGGGCATGAATTGATGGAGCAATAAAGTAGTTTTGCCCTGTTGATCTGTTGATCCCAATGTTGATCAGTCCCTTAATCAAATGATGGTCCTTACCCACGTATTCTGATATCCCTGCCATACTGATCTGTGATAATCTCTCATATCAATTCATCTCATTATCTGCATATTATATTTGCATATAATAAAACATAATATTTGATAGTTTATCAGCAATTAATCTCATATCCTATTGGCTGTGCATGCCCACTGTAAGGGCAGATACACCGTACGGTATTGTAACAATACGCTATCGCAGGCCGGTATATCCGGTCCATTGCGATGCCATAGCGTTGTCTAGTTATCTCACTTATCTCCTACGGGGATTTTCCACGATAGCACGGACAATCTCAATGTCGCTTCAATAAGTCCAATTCCATATGCCCCAGTCGTTACGACACGGCCTCATTATTACAGCACTATATACATGACTAACTTGACATCAAGTGGAATAGCCCGTCCCAAGAATCAATAAGAAATGGTACAAGCAAAAGCCTTGTCCAAGAAGAAGGCAAAAAAGAAGAAAAAGACAGCCTCGTTAAAAGTCTTTTCAGCGGCCGAGAAGATGATATCCACGTAATAAAAACATGCCCTATTTCAGACAGTCCAAGAAGAAAAGAGCTATATACCAAAAAAGGAAAAAACCTCGTCAATCCAACAGTGCTTGCAGACCCCCTTACAGGAAGAAAGCAGCGCCCAGGACGATAGCCATCATGCCACCAGAGACCCGGTTGATCATGCCAGAGTTGGTGTCTGGAACAGTGGAAGCCGAGGCGCTGGGAGAGCTGGTGCTCGAAGCATCGGTGGTGCTGCTGGCATCAGAGGTGCTAGAGGCACCGGAGGTGGTGGCAGCAGCAGAGCTCGAGGCAGTGGACGAGCCGGAAGAGGTCGGGCTAGGAGAAGAAGATGAGCCAGAGGTGGTGGAATCAGTGCTGGTGCTGGTCTGGGTAGTCAAGGTGGTCGAAGCATTTCCAGTGGTGGTTCCAGTGGTGGTGGTAGCCTCAGTGGTAGTGGCATCAGAGGTTGCCGAGGACGAAGCAGTGCCAGTAGTGGTGGAAGCGGCCTCGGTGGTGCTAGCAGAGCCAGTGGCACCAGAGACAGAGAAACGGGGGAGATAGTTGACCTCGCTGGAGTCATCGTCGGAGATGATCTCAACGGTATAGTCATCGCGGTCAGCCAGGCTGGACTCGGGGGTCCACGAGTAGCTTCCCGAGTTGTCAATGTCCGAGGCGATTTCACTTCCAGAGTCCGGAGTCAACGCGTTGCCCCATTGGAGTTTCAGCGAAACAGTGCCGCTGGTGGTGGGATCCCAGGTGATGGTGGTAGGAGATCCGGCCTTGAAAGAGTAGCCACCCGGGGGGTTGTTGAAAGGGTTGGAGGAGCCAGCAGCAACAGCAGCCGCGAAGGCGCTGAGAGACATGTAGATGGTGGAACGCATATTGACTGTAGTAGCGATGACAATCGGATCTTTGAAGACGTGAATATAGTAGGGATCGTCAGGTACAAGACGTGGGGTATATAAAGTAGTAAGCCGAAAAGATCAAGGAGAGAATTCGGAATGAATGAAAGTGATATCGCAACAAAAGGAACGGACTCTGCACAGGATGGCAGGAATAAATAAACGATAGACTGGGATGGGAAGAAGGAGAAGAAGAATCCAGCGAAACTGAGGGGGCAAAAAGGGAAAAAAAGGAGCGAGCGACTTCGGGGGAGCGCCGCGGGCTGGCGTTGAGCCAACTAGGAAAGTACTAAACGGCCAGCATTTTGGCTTGGGGCTAGCTGCATTGGGCGACTGCGAGGCTGGCAAAACAACCGTTCATTGCGCGCTTTATTAGGATTGACTTTGTTTGTCCAGAAATGCCCGTGAATTCATCTCGGCTGTGGAGGATAAACGAACCCTGTCCACCGCGGGCCAATCACCGTGCCGCATCGCCCAAGTACCTTAAATGAAGCCCCACAGGGTCCGAGGGGCTCCAGTGGCGCTGGCCTGTCAGGTGGTGCGTTCCGTCCGTATCACGTTACTAGTGGTATCATATCATCTGGATCCAAAAAACTAGCAAAAAACAGAAAAACAAGCAAAAGAAACGTGCCAATTATGGAATCAAGCTTGCACTATGAGACGACTAGAGAGTTGGTGGGAGTACTACATGTCGTACATGATACAGAAACGGGGCAGTTACTGAGAAGAGTATAGATGCTTTGAAAATTCTTTTATCAGCCATTGGTTCTAGATTCAGGTCGTATATCGTAGTGGTGGCCAACTAGTTTAGCTGGATCCGATATCATGAAAGAAGATACTAGTAGATACATGTCAAAAGATCGAGTTAGATCCCTGGGTGGTAACAGTAGAAACCCTCTTCGCCCCCGCTATTATTAGTGGTATGTTCACTATCTTGAACCACTGGGGGCTCGCTTTCTTTGGCTTCATTAGCTTCTTTGACTTCTTCGGCTGGTTCTTCCAGCATGCCGTTCTCGCCGAGCCACATGATCGCTTCCATGACTCGTCGAGTCTCGTCTTCTTTGTCGCGCTCAAGCAACTAGCAAGAGTTAGCTATATCCCTGGAAATGTAAGTGTTTTCTTCACTTACCGACTGCAAAAGCCCCTTCCGTCCCTTCTTTTCGGGTGGCTGCTTCGCTTTGGATCCCCGCTCTGGCAACTCGTGGGAGAATTTGCATTGGTCCCCGCGCAAACAACGTCCGCTTCGAGCAAAGTGCCGGCACACTCGCTTCTTCTCTTCTCGAGGTGGCGGTGGCACGCGCTCCGGGCCCTCACGACGAGAACTCACTTCTTCGGGCGCAGAGTCATCATTACTCTCGTCCGAATCCGATGAGATGTCGGAGCCGCTTGAAGAGGTCCAGTCACTGGCTTCAGATTCAGAAGATGAGATATCAACGGCATCGTCAATTAGTGCCGAGGAAGTGTCATGTGCAATAGGATCTTCTGTAGCACTTTGGGTAACTTCGGTTTCACCCAAAGTCTGCGGCTCCTGTTCAGATGTCCCATTGACGATTGGGTCGGGCTGAGCCTCATTTGTGTTTGGCGCTGCCTGGCTTTGAATCGCCTCATTCCCATTATCCATAGACTTCTTTTGTAGCGCTTCAGCTTGAAGCCGAGCCTGCTCGGCATCCGCCTCGGCCTTCGCAACCCGTTTCTCTTCCCGCGCGAGCTTTCGGCGTAGTTTATCGGCCTTTTGCTTGGCTTTCTCGGCCACACCAGCTGCATCGGTAGGCTTCTCTTGTTGATCTTTATTTGCACGAGCCTCCTTTTGTGGCCGTCTCAATTCCTGCTTGCGAGCATCCTTCTCCTTCAAGGCCGCATCACGGGCCTTCTTCGCCTCTTCTATGGCCTTTTTCTTTTCATCGACTCTAGCTTGAGTTGGGAATCGCTTCTTCCGCTCCTCAATCCATGCGGCGATCTCCGTGGGTGTTTGTAACTTGGACGTTCGTCCTTTGTAGGAAAATTGAAGCGGAGTCGTTGCAACACCGGCTTCTGGTGCTAGCCGTGACTCTTCATCCACATCGTCTTCCTCCTCACTGGACTCGTGGTCTTCCGTCTTAGGAGTCAACCCAAGCTGGTTATGCCTTCTCTTTTTCTTTTTCGGTTTCCGCGAAGCATCGGCCGGAGGCGGTGGCTTTGAAGGTAGAGGGTTACCAAAGCTCGGAACCGGAGGCGGTGCCGGAGTTCGTGGCCCAACCGATTGGGGCTTTCCAAAAGCTAATGTATGATCACGCTTGTTCTGGTACTGCTTCATTGGTTTGTCAGGCGAAGAGGCCTGATGGCCATGGGAATTAAATGGGCGCGGGCCCCGTGCATGTCCGTGCTGACCTCCCGCAAAGGACCCAGTGAATCCCGACTGCTCAAATCCCCAGTGCATAGGCGGGCCCATCATAGGCGGTTGTAGTTGCTGATGTGCAGCCATAGCCGGAGGATAGCTTGGTGTCGATTGCGCTGCGGACGGGTTGTAAGCGGCATCATAGCTTGGTTGACGCTGGTAAGACGCTGCTGCATGTTGAGCAAAAGGTCGCGGTGATGCGTAGGCAGCTGGGGTCTGATGTTGAAAGCCAGGAGACTGCGAGGGAGTATATTGCGAGGGAGGAATATTTGGAGTATGGGTCGGCAGAGATTGAGCTGTGTAACTCGAATAGTTCACTGGTGGGTAGCCGACAGGCGGAGAGTATGCAGAATGGTGACTGGCATCGGAGGAAGCAAAGTGGCCTCCACGGCCTGCTCCTCGATTTCCGAAGCCTCTTCCACGGCCTTTGTGATGTCCAACACCGCCACGTCCCCCTCGCTGGCCATTATGGTGGCCTTGTCCATACTGCACGGTCGACGGGTATGTAGCATTATGCTGCTGCTGTGATTGTCGCTGGGGAGGAGGGGGAGGGGGAGGGGGAAAGAAAACCCCTGGGAGCTCATGGCGGAAAGATCGCAGCAGACCGTCGGATCGGGACAAGCCAGTGGCCATCCTCACTCCATCTTGAAGCCATCCAGAAGAAAAAGTTTCGTTATCGACCTGGAGCACCTGCTGCTCCAGCCCGGTTGTTCCGTTCCGAGCACAAAGAGGAATCGCGCGCCGATCACGTGGTGCTGCGCCTGTCAGGCAAAAAATCAGGCTGATCCGCACGTTGCGATTGGCTGAAAGGCTCTCTGCAGCACTTCGGCTTTTTATATTATTCAGGAAGATGAACTTCCTGTCTTTGGAGGCATAGTTTCTTTGGAATATAGGAAACTTGAGTGTGTTCTGAATATGGGACTCAGTCTTCAACTGTCCATGTTTGTCGTGTGATTGTATTGGAATAGAATTCCTCCGTCATTTGCACTGTGTGCTCCTCAAGATCACCATGTTTATCCTTGTCAGTGTCGACCTATCCAAATCTTTCTTGTTGACTATCGTACTAACCTTTCTTTCAGACAACTATTTCCGATCTGATTCAGATCTCACCCGAAGACTTTTCCAAATTCAGTGCTGTGGCCATTGAGGACAATATCAACGAGAAATATGCTAATAAAGTACGATGCCAATGACCGGCTTCCATTGCGCAAGAACCGTTCAGCTAACTCTGTCGTGAAGGTCGTTCAGAAAATTGGCCTTTGTATCGGCTTTTATGACTTGCTTGAATCATCCGATGGTCTGATCGGCCACGGAACTGGTCTTGTTAACGTCAACGGTATGTTCATTTGTGCAGTCCTTTGCATATATATAACCTCGTGTTTGAGCAACTGTATCTAATGCCTTCTAGTCAAGTTCCGCCTCATTGTTTTCCGGCCATTCAAAGGCGAAATCATGCTTGGGAAGATTGCCAGCGGCACTGAGCATGGAATTAGAAGTACGCAGTCAGATCCAGACACGACACCTGATATTAACTAGTCACAGTTGGAGTGGAATTCTACACTGATATCCTGGTGCCCCCCCGACCTTCTTCTGGATGGAGCTCGATTGTGAGTTGCTCTCAAAAACATCCACCAACTCAATTATTAACCCTCAACAGTGACTACGCCGACCAAGTTTGGGTCTGGGATAACGAAGACGGCTCGACATTCTATTTCGATGTAGGAGAAATCGTTCGATTCCGAGTCGAGATGGAGGAATGGCACGACCAGATCCCTAATGCACCGGATCTTGGAGATGGCGCAGCAATTGAGCGGAAGCCTGCATATTCGATCATTGTATGGCCCTGATATGCTCTCTTACTGTGTTAAATGACCGAGCTAACTGATATCTAGGGCTCGATGCAAATGGCTGGTCTTGGACCTGTGTCATGGTGGTGATAGATTTCCTGGTTTATGATGGAGGAAAAACGATTCTTGATACACCGAAGAGATTAATGAGCTGAGCATGAAATTAACGAACAATTCTATCGATGACACCTTGCTGGAAGGATGTTGGACATCGTAGTTCTACGTAGTGGTGAACTGAATACTGCCACGGCATTTTTATATCGCAACTGCACGACGTTCCATTGAAAATATCAAAACTCGGTCTAAATCTGATAGCACAAAATATCCAGTGCAGATCAATAGTCGATATTATTAAAAGGTTGATTCCTTGCATGCATTCTCTAGTTATCTACCCCGCCTCGACAGAAACAATGTCACTGTTGCGTACTACTTCAAGCCCGCCCTGTGTCACTGATAGCTGCGTTCGGTTACTCTCGGCCACCGCCAAGTCGAGGTGGAATTCGAAGACAGATCGAAGACCAGACGGTGTTCTGCTGGTGGAGTCTTTTTAGCATCTTAATCTAATTAACTCGAGTTTCTGGAATGGTTCTCACGTAAAAGAAACCAAAGGGGAGTTTTGATGACTCTTGAAAACGCCAAGGAGGGGAAGAGGAGAGATTTTTTTTTCTCTGCTTCTCTTTTGCCCCTCAATATTCTGGGTTTTTTCTCTTGATTATAAACTGGTGATATTACAAATAATCCGCCGAGCTGGCTATATTTATTCCGGTTATATTTATTTCTTTCTGAAAACGTGCCGTAGGTCTCATTGTATTTCTGTAAGGGCCGGTGATCTCATATGCTACCTCTATCATCTCATCTTCAGCCATAAGATCCAATAACGGTTTCGCTTGTGACAGTTCCACTTCTATCTAGACCTTCTTTTTTTCTTTTTCCTCTTCTCCATCCTTCCTCTCTATTCGTCTTTTTTTTTTTTTTTTTTACCCTCTTAGTCTCGCATTTCTGTTCCTTCAATAGACGTCAAGATGACTGGCAACTCTACCCTCCCTTTGCGACCGGAGAGCGGCACTGCACCGCAAGAGCCTGGGTTCGGAACGCTGGCTGTCCACGCTGGAGCTCCTCACGATCCTGTAACTGGTGCTGTTATTGCTCCGGTGAGTCTTATTCAACTATGACTCTTGGTATTGTTCCTGGATCGTGGATCTGACACGTAGTCTGCTAGATCTCCCTTTCTACTACCTACGCCCAAACCAGCGTTGGCAACCCCGTTGGTCTCTATGAGTACACTCGCAGCTCGAACCCCAACCGGTGAGCTCCTCTGAAGCTTGATATCGTCACAAACAATGCTGATTTCTCCAGGGACAACTTTGAACAGGCTGTCGCAGCTCTCGAGCATGCCAAATATGCCCTTGCCTTTTCCTCTGGCTCTGCCACCACAGCTACCATCCTCCAGTCCCTCGCTGCGGGCTCCCATGTCGTGTCGGTCTCCGATGTGTACGGTGGAACACACAGATACTTCACCAAGGTCGCAGCGGCTCATGGCGTTCATGTGACATTTACTCCAAGCATTGAGTTTGATGTGGAGGAATTGATCCGACCCAATGACACCAAATTGATCTGGATCGAGACCCCGTCCAACCCGACATTGGGATTGGTCGATATTGAAAAGGTGTCGGCGATTGCGCATCGCCATGGAATCACTGTCGTGGTGGATAATACTTTCATGAGCCCTTATGTCCAGAACCCGTTGAAGCACGGCGCAGATATTGTGGTTCACTCTGTCACAAAGTATATCAACGGCCATTCGGTATGCTCTTCCAGACCCATCAAATCAGACTACCAAACTTACTGTAAACTAGGACGTGTTGATGGGTGTCGCAGCCTTCAGCTCCGAGGACTTGAAGGAGCGTCTTACCTTCCTTCAGAACGCCATTGGTGCCGTTCCATCTGCCTTTGACTGCTGGCTCGCCCACCGTGGTCTCAAGACCCTTCACCTGCGTGCTCGCGAGGCGACCATTAACGCAACTGCCGTCGCCCTGGCTCTCGAAGCCTCCCCCGATGTCATTTCCGTCAACTACCCCGGTATCGACTCTCACCCCCACCGCAAGATCGCTATAAAGCAACACCGCCAAGGTATGGGTGGTGGTATGCTGAGCTTCCGCATCAAGGGAGGTCAGAAGGCCGCTCATCTGTTCTGCCAGTACACCAAGGTCTTTACCTTGGCAGAGAGTTTGGGTGGTGTGGAGAGTCTGTGTGAGGTCCCTTCAAGCATGACCCACTCTGGTATCCCCAAGGACCAGCGTGAGGCTGCTGGTGTCTTTGACGACCTTGTTCGCATGAGCTGCGGTGTTGAGGATGCCGAGGACCTCAAGGCCGATGTCCTCCAGGCCCTTGTCAAGGCCAAGACTGCAGCTGAGCAGAACGGAAGCTCCTGAATATGATGCATAGATTCATGATCTCTTAGATAAAGACCAAGGGATTCATAGATAGGTCTTTTATAGAAAACTGGCATAACTAATGACGATACGTGTTTACCGTTTGGAGATGATTATCTCCAAACCATTGCATTCAATTTCAATTCTGTAATAACACAAAAATCCTTTCCCATCCTTTATATAGCCTCTGGTCTTATGCGAATACTATATTTTTGTCTGATCATGAACAGTGAAACTGTATACATACAAACCCCCACCATCGTCATCCGCTTAGTCATCAATGGATATGGCGCCTGCAAATTTTTGACCAAAAGGCTCGAAGCACATCTACAGGATTCTGGATATTCGTTGGATATCACCAGATTTTCTTACTGGAACAGCCCTTGTTATACATATCCTGATAAGGGATCTGGTTTACTGCGAAATTGAGACTCTGGATTACTGCTCGAAAGCTCTTTCATTCAGAGGATTTGCAGCTATATAACCCCACCCCCGCCAACACTGATTTACGAAGAGGGCATTTGAACAACTGCCATAAATTCCTGTCTTTTATTTGCAGACTTCAATACTGTCGTTAGGGAATTCAGACAACTATTCATTCTGATTATCCTGATTTGGTATTACCAGTCCTCGTCCTACAATGTCCGGATTCAGTTTTGGGTTTTCGGGTGATGATATTGATATCGATGATTCGGATATCAATGTTGCTGAGGAAGGAAATGTTAATTCTTCTTTGAATAATATTGATTCTCTTCCAGAGCTGGTGGAAGCAAAACGACATGAAATGGGCGAATGGGTAAGTCAGATATCCAATTTTTTATTTTTCCAATTGTATATCGAAGTTGAGATATCATTTATGATGTTTCTTTCTCTAAGCTGTTTCGAATAAGAATATAAAGTCCTAGTCGATCTGAGAGTCTTTTCTCAAACCGGGATTTTTATCTTTCATGTGACATTGAATAACCAGATCACAGCTACCAACTCTCCCATCTCAAATATCATTTAACAGACTCTCAATCAACGCCTCTCAAGATGGCACTGAGAAGCCATTAACTCTTGCCCGTCGAGAGGTTTTCGACATCCGAACCCAGCTGATGGCAGAAGACAGCGCTGGGCACGATAACGAAGAACTAATTGCCGGCCTTGAAGAAGGTGACATTAAGCCGCGTTTCTACGAAGGTGGTTTCAAGACTTGGGAGTGTGCATTGGATTTGGCAAAACTGGTCGTCAACGAACAGGAAGGGATGGATTCATCTGAGACTAACAATGAGTCGGATGAGAATCGTCATGTTGTCGAGGTTGGTTATCTCTTTTCTACTGCTGGATGGGAGCATCATCACTGATATATGACTTTCCAGCTTGGTGCCGGAACGGCAATACCGTCTCTCGCTCTGTTTGGGCAGTTGTTATCACAGCCAGCATCAGTGGAGTCGACTACTTCTCAACAAAAAACTCATTTTACATTTGCGGACTACAATTCCGCGGTGCTTCGTCTGGTCACACTGCCTAATCTCCTCCTGACTTGGAACGATATCGTGACACGTCAAAGTCTGGCAGATCCTGTGGATGCGGATGCAGATAGTACACAGAAGAGTCTAGACCAGGAGGAAGAATTGGACATCACGCCCGAACTTTTGGAGAACTTCGAAAAAGATCTCCGCCAGCGAGGTATCACAGTTGACTTCATTTCCGGTGCTTGGTCACCCGCTTTTGTCGATCTGGTTTTCTCTGCCAATGGACAAGGGACAAGTAAGACTTTGATCCTTGCGAGTGAGACGATCTATTCCCCATCAGCTCTGAGTATATTTTCAGAAACGCTGCTTGCGCTGCTGCGGCGATCCACCACTGCAAAGTCGAAAAGTCGTAGCTTGATAGCGGCCAAGAAGGTTTACTTTGGCGTTGGGGGAGGCGTGGATGAGTTTTTGGCTGTGTTGAGAAGTATCGACCAGAGCGTGGAAGTGAAGCAGCAATTAGATGTCAATTCTGAAGGCGTTGGGAGAGTGGTCTTGGAGATCGCAGAAGCTGGGCAATAATTCAACAAAAATATGCCGGCAAATCCGAAAGCACATTGGATTGGAACAAATAAAAGTGAAATTGAATCAAGTATTGCTGGGGAAAACCCTCCGTCCTGGCATATGTACATACAAACGCATCCTTAGCTTCTGCTACTCGTGCCTATGATAGGCAGTATTCAAACAAATACAAGAGATCGATATTTTTTGTTTTTGTCTAGTCATACAGAGAGACAACTTTGCCATCCTGCATACGAGAGATACGGGATTCCTCCACCTGCTGGTTCTCACGCTCGTAGTGGGAGACGACGCCGCTCAGGTTAGCGGACGAGCCAACAGGGACGTTGTAAGGAGATCCGCCGTTGAAGATGACCCTGCGGAAGGAAAGTTATCAGCAAATCGTGGTGGCTGGGAAGTAAAAAACCGGGTCATGACATACTCAGGCTGCTTCAATTCATAGACAGCTCTGGGTCCCTGGGAGTGGAACAAGTGACGGTCAGAGGCAGCCTTCTCCATAACAGCAGTACGGATGGCGTTTCTCTCCTCAAAGACCTTCTCCGATGGGGTCCACTTCTGGATGAGGTTGGAAATCCATGATTGCGAACCGGACTCCTGGTTGGACTTGGTGAATTGGTATAGGACGAAGGCGGATGCAAAGGTGCCGACGGTGACATAGAAGCTACGCTATATGATCCAGCTCGAACATTAGTCAAGACAGATCAAAATATGCAGAGGATAAGCTAGCAAATAAGAGAGGAGAGGTAGAGCAGGGGGGCCCAATCAGATAGGAGGGGCGACAGGAACGTACGCCGAAGCTCTCGTTCACAGGCTGGGCATGATGGCCAGCGTGAGCAGCGTGAGAATCGAATCTTCGGGGTTGCTGATTCCGCAGCAGGTGCCGCGTCGAAGCCACTGATCGCCTGACGAAGAACATGGTGTGGAGGGGGACAATTGGCAGCGAACAGTGATGATGCCGTTCGCCTACCCTTTCTGCCGGCGATGAGGTTGAAAGCGCGCGGTTTCGACGGAGGATCACGTGATCTGGACTGACGGATTAGGCCTAGTGCCGCCCGAGCGCGTTTGGCCTCTTTGGGCGGACAGAGAGCGAGCAACGGAGAGCGAGCTGCTGCTAAACACCACGACCAATCCAAACCACCTCTTATGATGATGAAACTTACGCCGGTCAGATCCCTCAAGTGGGATCGTCGGAGTCGAGGCTGTTTGGGAAAATCCCTAGCTGCATGGTGCTATTTTGCTCGCCAGCGATGAGTCGTCTTGTCAATTGGCGGGCCGCTGCGTTGTCTCGCCAATGGTTCTCGATTCTACACCGCACTTAGGTGATGCTGATGCATCACCAGCTGCCTCACACCGACTGCTCTCCACTGTTGGTTGCAAGTCTCCATTAAGAGCGCGTCGATTGGGCTACCTGATGCTGCCAATTCATGCAGGCCCCAAACGTTTGGACATCAAGGGCGACATGTCATCTAGCGCCGCTACCCCACATGTCCACCTTACCCTCTTTCTTTGCTCACGTTCAGTATGATTCATCCTGCCACCAGAAAAGAGAGGCAAACCAAAAGAGATTTCTCTCATCGTTGCTGCCCAATAATCCTACGAGGCGAGCCCGTCGGTTCTGTGTTGGCTGGAAATTAAAGATTGCGGACCCAGTTCTTTTTTTCCATTTTCGCCCTAATGCCTTCTTCTGCATCATCGGCCTCGTCTGACTTGGGTAGAACAATGGGTATCAATGCTACAATCCGGTCTCTCCAAGGGTCGGTCCGCTTCCGCCTCGTCTTCCAGCCCCCTGAGGCAGCATGAGGCTGGTTTCCTGGTTGTCGTGGTGTCTTTTGAATCGAGGATTTCTTTTTTTGGCGTTACCTGAAATAGGTTATTAGCTGGCCATTTTTCCCCTTCATCTTCCCTCTCTTCATTCCTATTCCTCAGATTTTTCCATCTTCTCAAGCCCCGCGACTTGATATCCCTTCCGACCTTCCTGAATCGTCTGCCTGCTTGAAAAGCTATCTGATACCGGCAGACTTGTCTTCGTGTGCCCCCTCCATTTGTGCACACTCGCATACTCCACTATAATTAGGAGCCCTTAATTTGGAATACATTTTTTCTTTTTTCTTTTTTTTCCGCCTCTGCCTTGATTTGAAACATTCAGGCTTCTCGACTGATCATTTTCCGGGTCTTTTCGTCCTGCTGTTCGGAATATATCTTCTGAAGTCGCCGAACACGCTTGCAAATGTACAGTTCTAACTCAGCATCCGCCCAATCGATTCTCTGCTGACCTAGTCATCCCCTCCTTATCCAGTTTTATCCTACTGGAAACACGTCTTTCAGCATCATTTGAACTTGGGCACGCATTAATCACCCTATAACCTAGTACAATGGCGAAGAAGAAGCCCGCCAACAAGAAGAATAATAAGAAGGGCAAGGCTCAAGATGTGCCAGAGACCCAGACACCTCAGACCCCCACTCCTGAACAACAGCAACCACAGGAGCAGGAACAACAACCTCCAGTGCAAGAGGCTGCACCTGAGCCAACACCTGAGCCTGCACCTGAACCCACCCCTGAGACTGCACCTGAGCCCGCACCTGAGCCCACACCCGAATCAGCGCCCGAGCCTGCACCTGGATCTTCTGAGCCTGCACCAGAAGCAGCACCGGAAACTGTACCGGAGTCTACATCAGAGCCTATTGCTGAATCAACAGCGGAGCCGACAATAGAATCCACCCCAGAGACCGCACCAGAAACTGTACCGGAAACTGTACCGGAGTCTACATCAGAGCCTATTGCTGAATCAACAGCGGAGCCGACAATAGAATCCACCCCAGAGGCCGCACCAGAAACTGCCCCAGAAACCACAGAAGAGCCAACGGCAGAGTCTACACTCGAGCCTGCATCAGAACCTGTTCCAGAGCCAACGGCAGAGCCAACAGCAGAATCTACACTTGAGCCTGCACCAGAAGCCGCCCCAGAGCAAATAGCAGAGCCAACAGCAGAACCTACACTTGAGCCTGCATCAGAAGCTGCCCCAGAGACCACAGAAGAGCCAACAGCAGAATCCATACTCGAGCCTTCATCAGAGGCTGTTCCGGAGACTGCCCAAGAAACTGCCCCAGAAACTGCTCCAGAAACTGCTCCAGAGACCACAGAAGAGCCAACGGCAGAACCTACACTCGAGCCTGCATCAGAACCTGTTCCAGAGAAAACAGCAGAGCCAACAGAGTCTACATTTGAACCTGCACTGGAAACTGCGCTCGAGCCTACACCGGAGCTTGCTGTGGAATCCACCGCAGAGGCTACTGCAGAATCTGCATTCGATCCTGCTGCTGAAACTGCTCCTGAAACCCTGCCAGACAATTCATTCGAGCCTGCGCCTGAAGCTGCGCCCGAAACAGTGCCAGACGCTGCATTCGAGCCTGCACCAGAGGAGGCCGCGCCGGAGCCTACATCGGATCTTCCTGCTGAATCTGCCGCAGAGCCTTCGCCGGAATCTGCATTGGAAGCCGCGCCTGCGCAGGAGCCAGAACCAGTAGCAGAACTGGATCAGGAACAGCCACACGCTGCTGTCGAGCAGCCCCCGGTCCCCCTCGAAGCCGAAGAGCCCCCTCAGTTGTCGGACAGCATCGAAGAGAGTGGCTCTGCAAGACCAGCTAGCCCAGACCCCATCTCAATCCAGGAACCAGCTGTGAACGATGTTCCGAATGATTCTGAGATACATGAAGGACCACGCTCGGAGGAATTAGGGCAATCAGAACCGTTCAACGAGGCTGTTGAAGCTAGTGATAACAACGTGCTGAATGGACAACACGACACTGTAGAACACTCCGAACAGATCCCAACCACCGAGGACCAGGCCCCTATATTTTCACCAGCTCCTGCTTCGGCCTCCCTACAATCACCATCTTGGACGGACGCTAAAAACATAGCAAGTCCTCCCCGTTCGCGTGCCGGGTCATTTGCCGAGTACGCCACTGAAACGTCAACTGCTTTCCCCCTGAACAACACAGGGTCGCTTCTCCCAAGCCCCAGATTGCATCTCCACCACCCCGGGCTGCTTCTCCTGTTCGCCAAGCAGCTTCTCCTATTTCAAAGCCCCCTTCTCCCTTGCCACGCACAAAGGCTGCTTCGCCCGTGCAAAAGGCTGCGTCGCCTACCTGGAAACCTGCATCACCTGTCCGTTCCACGCCTGCGTCGCCTGTGCTCAAGTCGTCTATTCCGAAACCCACAGCAACTAAGGCTTCATCGCCTGCGCCTAAGGCTGTATCCCCTGTCTTGAAGACTGCATCACCAAGACAGAGGGCTGCCTCCCCCAGACAGAGACCTGCATCTCCTGTTCAGAGGGCAGCGTCCCCTGTAGCAAAGCCTGCCTCGCCAGTGCCGAAGGTCAGCAGTCCACTGGCACGCGCTTACAATTATATGCCCCCCATGATGTCTCCACATGCCACCCCTCCGTCCATGCAGCCGGTGATGCAACCGATGCCACCAATGCAGTCAATGCAGTCAATGCCGCCTATGCAATCGATGCAAGCAATGCAGCCAATGCAGCCAATGCAGTCGATGATGCAGCATGGGATGCCCGTCACGGCACCATCGTCTGCTCAAAGCTATGCTCAATACTCACCTGTCATGAGCTCTGCCGGAATGGCCTCTCCGTACATGAATTATCAACAACAGCCTCCCCAAAATCATCACCAAGCCTCTCGCGGCTACATCGACCCCGCTTTTGCCCCCTTCCAAGCCATCAAAGAACTGTCAATGGTCAATGGGGGACATGGGCTCGATCCGAAGGGAATGATGTCGCCTCCAGAGGGTGACGGTGAACATATTCAGCTTCTCCAAAGGATCTCGGATGCTATTCCGGACATCAATCGCCTGCTCCATGGATACAAGAGCACTCAGAGCAAATTGTCCACCCGTGAAGCTGAAATCAAGCAAATTGAGGCTCAAAATGAGCAGGCTTTGATGCACAAGGACTTCTACATTGAAGCGCTACAGAACCAGATGCGGAAGACGGCAAACGAAGCCGCAGAAGAAGGCGCAAAGCTGAAAAACACAATCAACGAACTCCGAATGGAGCTCGGAAATCTGGAGGAAAAGCAAAGAGATCTTGAAGAAACTCTGGCTGACTCAGAGAAGTGCAACAAGGAGCTCTCGCTGAACAAGATCGATCTCGAGCGCCAGGTCACAAAGTTGACCAACAACATGCATGAAGCCCAGGAATCTCACGAAAAGGAAATCAAACAGAAGAATGAATCCCACGAGAAGGAAATCAAACAGAAGAATGAGGCGCATGCGGACGCTCTTGCAACACAGAAACGGGAAATGACTGAATCGTTCGAGGAGATCAAGGCTGAAGACGAGAGGGCGGCAGCAGAAGCCTTGGCAACTCGCGAAACACAGTTATTGGACCAACAGGAATCGATGAAGAATGATTACGAAGACCAGAAACAGCAAATGCAAGACTCTCACGACGCACTGCAAGCAACTCACGACACGCTACAAACGAACTTTGACTCTACGGTGACGGAATTGACATCCACAAAAGAAATACTCGGTACCACTAGGTCTGAACTCGAGACCAAGATTGCAGAGCTGGAGTCCACCGCCGCTGAACTTGACTCGACACAAAATGACCTATCGACGACCCGAGACCAGCTGGCTGCCAAGATTACAGAATTGGATGAGGCCCGTGAGCAACATGCGCAAGAAGTCGAAGCTCTTAAGACCAGTCACGCGGAGCAGGTCGCCGACCTAGAAGGGCAAATTGCTCAGAAATCCGAACAAATATCTACACTTGAACAGGAGAAGGCGAAGCTGGAGGATGACGTTGCATTCAAGGAACAGCAGGTTCAAACCGCATCATCAGGAATGCGCACAACCATTGATAACTTGGATAAGGACTGCGAAAGGCTAAGGAAGACCTTGTCCAGCCTTGGCGAAGCAACTGACCTCAAGAGCACAAAGGGTGATCCATTCTTGTAAGTGACCTAGTGCATTGAGAATGTGTTTTTAGCGCACTTTCTTTTTTTGAAAAAAAATTTTCTTTTTTCCTTTCTATATCTCAGTTTCTTCTACTTTCTTTTCTTTTCCAAGATTGAAACAGACCACGCTACTATCTTGTTTCCATTTCTTCTTTCCCCTTGTTTCCCTTCATGTTCTTTAATAGATTGACGATGATGATGACGACATGTTGATAACGATATAAATGTACCTGCTCTGATAAGAATCTGAACTCTAGTTTGGACTGCTTCGATCAGCTTTCCCGTCTTATTGCCGCCCTGTCCAAGGAGCACTTTGCGTACCTTCCAATTGATCCACCAAAGGACATTCTATCCAAAATACCTTCGGAACTCCCATCGTTCCTTGATAATACCCCCGCATCCTGCGAACTGCGGTCAGCGTATGTGCAACATGTTATTTCGAAAACCCTAACGTATCGCATCTTCCATCCCTTCTTGTTCACGTTGGGCCGGAGATATGACAAGGCAGACACTTTCTTCCAAATGCTGTCGATGGATATTCGACGCAAATCCGTAAGACGTGAAGCCTTCTGGAGACAGCAGACGCTCAAGGCTGCCTACACCACATCTGATGCCAAGCAGTCAATCAACGTTGTGGCTGGCGTGATCGTCGACGAGATCATCGACCACATCAAGCACTTTGCTGACCCCAAGCAACTGGACTCCCTGCTTACCGGGGTGAAGAAGATTGTCAAGCTCGCGGCGGAGACATGGCGACTGGCCCGTGTTGAACGTGAGCTTATCATGGCCTCGATCCCCTCGCCGAACTCGGAGGGTGTTTCGAACGAAGCGTGGGAGGAATATGGAATCCCCAAGGAGGGCAGTGTTAGCTCCAAGGACGAGCCGACCCGCCATGTCATTCTCCGAACCTTCCCTCAAATCACTCGCGAGGCGGCCCATGAGGACTTTGCCGAAGATGCAAGCAAGACCAGTCCCTGCACGTACTCGCAGGGAACCGTCCTATACTCGGACTCTCCGGTGGTGATGGCTCGACGTCAAGAAATCGCCAGCTCCAGGGACGGATCCTTGTCTCCCAAGCCACGCAGAGGAAGCAAGGATAGCTTTTAAACGTGATATTACAAAAACGAAAAGTTATAAACTTAATGACTGATGATTTGGCTTATGATTGGGTGGTTTTCTCGACTTTGGTTTCGGCCAATTCTTACGTTCTTTTAATATCCTTTCTTTTTTCTTTTCTTCTTTCGCATCTCTTGGATATGCCAAGACTCATGTGCATTTTTATATTGTTTCATTCTGGGAGCAGTCCCTTTTGTGATGATTTGATCTTGTAACTTTCAGCGATGCATGTATGACCTGTGTTATTATTATGTGTTTGATGCCATTGGCCTATGAATGATGACGATGATAATGACATGATTTTCCTGACTGATGCTGCCGATTTAGTGCTATGAATGGACGATGTTTACCTTGTTTGACAACGGACACAGCCACTGTTTATGATGTCAGAGCGGTTGTTGTTTACAGGGATGGAATGGCGATGAATCTTCAACTCTTGTATATAGAAGAATATCTCAGGCAGTACAACAGGATGATAATATTGACAAAACTACTCCCTAGTCTGTACAAGGAACCGGTTGACGATCGCATCATGCCGTGGCTTAGACAGCGACGGTCTGGCCATGATTTTCCGATGGAGAAGGGCACTGTCTACACAGCCTCACAGGGCTGAAGGCGTCCACGTTAGTTGTATTCTACCGCCCATGATACTGGTGGATCATGGCTGGTATGGAGTGTTCGATGCAAGATTGGATTTGGAATTCTCGATGATCATATCCAACCCTATTTAGATCATAGATGGTCGTATTAGGATAGCCATGCCATCCATGGATGCTGAGTATTGATGCTGGATGAACTGTGGATGAACTCTGGTGGACCGTGGATAGGGATATTGGCCCGTGGTTGATACCCTCGTGGTACTAATGATACTACTTACTCTGCATAACCATCTGTAATGAGAATAACAACTTCCCTATCCCCATCTGCTCCGTATAAATATAGGCACGATGATCATCCCTCGTTTGCTGCAACCCCGCCCGGACTGGCACACCCGACGATGCGCCCAACTCCAAGTCTGACGCCGGCGTCTTTTTTGCCCTCGTTTGGCCCTCGCCAGCCCATCGTTATTATTCTCTTCTCTTCTGTTCCGTGTTTGTCTGTCGCTTTCTTTCTAGCCTCGTATTCCTGGCTCTCTGTCTGGCTCTCGTGGCTCAGTTCCTTCAACCCACTTCACAGCCACTGCAACTTCTCCATCATCACATCACAAGCTAATTCTTCCCACCCCCACTTGGGCCACTTCTCCTGAACCTGTCGCCTTCGCGTTAGTTATCCATTCTTTCCCGGTCTCTTCTTGCTCTTCTCCTCTCTTTTCTTCTCTTCTCATCCTCTTCTTCGTCCTGCAGAGCCTCATTCCGGCCCTGTCAGCCTGCGGGAGAATACCTGCCACCATTTGCCTCCGGTCGTTTCTCCGGCGTCAATTCGTGTCTGCCTCAACTGCCCTGCATCTACGTCACTGCAGATGCCGTCTTGAATCCCGCGCATCAAGACTCTCGCTAATCTAATATCTCTCGTTTATATTTGTTTTTGTATCATCGATGGATTTCGCGACATGATTTTTCCCATTCTGCTACAGTTGTCTTTGCGTGCATTTTTCTCCGCCTGAACCAGTACAAGGAACAATAAAGGAAAGCGAAATAAACCACAAAAGAATCAAGACTACTTTCTTCGAAATCTGGAATCATCAGACCATGTCGACCCTATCGCCTCAGTTTGTCCGAACTTCATCACCGACAGAAATGGCCTTTCAGGATTCCAACTTTCAAGACCCCTATCTCTCCGCGCCGTTAGACCCGGAGGAAGCCTCGTTCAGGTCGACCGCGATCAGACTGACGCCGATGAGGGGCGAAGATCCCACTCAAAATGGCATGCGGGATCTTTCTCCATCTCCCTCAGATCATCAGGGCGCATTCCCCCATGACCATGGCCTCAATCCCGCTTCTCTCCATGCTGGCAATCTGAATACTTTCAATGCCTCGATACCGTCCTCGAATTTCCTCAGCCCTCGAGAGAGTGCATTCAGTAGCCCGAGTGCCCACACTTCGCCCGATACTGATTATTGGGGAAGTGTGGACATGAACCTGAACTGTGACCAGCAACATAGCTTGATGGTCCCTCAGAACATGCACACACCCCGGTTCGGAGAGTTTCGATTCCATAGAAGGAACCATTTCAACCCAGCTACGCAGTCCAGATGCCAGTTATAACCCGAGTCCGTCGCCTGAATTGACCAATACCATGCTCTCCGTCACTACAGGGGATAGCCGACTATCATCACCGAGTTTTCAGCATCATAGCTCTGGTGGTACACAGCATCAACAACAGACCCCGTCATTGATCACGAGCCCCATGAGCGACAACCTTAGTGCCAACTGGGGTGCTGAATCCGCAAGAGCCGTCAGTCCCATAGTCAAGGTCGAAACTTACACTCGTGGCGACTCGCCCGAAAGAGATTCCTTCTCAAGACGACGACCCAGCCAATCGACCATGCACCTTCAGGTGAACGAGGACGACGATGAGGACGGTGATGATGATAACGAACCAGATGATACGAGTTTCTCCGGTTCTGGTCACTCCATCGCGCGATCCCACGATGGATCCTGGGTTCGTGATTTGACAACTGGACGGGCCGGTATTGACCCGACATCCAGGGACGATATCTTTGTGGTTAGCCCCGCTGAGATGGAGATTCAACGCGAGATCAATGAAAAGAATGAGGGAATCCGAACTTGGTCCGCTTCTGTGAGTGTCGCCAACAGCGAGGCAGGAGACGATACCCCAGTGTACCGAGGACGGAAAGAGCACAAGGGAAACAGGCGCCGAGCAAAGAGTGCAGGGGATCCGTCGCTACAGCAAGACTATTTCAACTATAAATACCGTTATGATGACCCCACCATCCCTGGGCCGGGAATTCTGGTTCATGAGAGCAGTGACGAGGAACTTAGTGAATCCGGGTCCGAGTGGGCTGGAAGCGGATCCGAATCACCTCCAGTCAGTGTCATCCACACAACCTCACTTGAACAACACCAGCCGGAGGATGAGGAAAACTTGCCTAGCCAAATGTTACGAGGACCTCCTTGGCAGGATAACTATGACTCGGCCTCTCCAGCACCTAAAGTGCAACCCCAGAGTTCAAGTGCAGCCATGATGGAGTTTTTACGCCGGGCCAGAGACATGGAAACACTATCGCGTGCCGCGACCTGGGGCACACGGGAGGCGGATGTCAATAGCATCATCGGAGCGGGTGGATCATTTGAGAACCTGTCGATCAACGACGATCACGGCAAGAAACAGGAGAGACGGAGTAGCCTACGAAAGTTTCTCCCTAAAAAGACCGCTTCCAACTTGAAACGCCAACTGTCCGAAATTTCCGTCAGTCACCCTAATGGTGATGGTATCAGCCATGATGAGAAAGCCAGTCCTCAAAGGAAGGACAGCATCCCGCACTATCATGGTCGTAAATTGAGTATTGGGCGATCGCCCAAACAGTCCAATCTCAGCGCGGGAGGAGCCATGATTGCAATTGCAAGCCAGATGGCGGCTATTGGAGGCAGGGATTCCGTTCGTGCCGTATCGCCAAGCAAACCGTCAGCCAACCCTTGGTATTCTCAAAAAACTCGCGGGAGAAGCAGGAGTGAAATACCCAGGCCTTCTTCACCGGGACTCGTTGACCTTATGACAAGCCACGGGGGACCCCCCGTGGCAAATATCGCCTACCCAACGAATTCTGCCAACGACCAACCGGCCCAGCCAGCGAGGCCTGAGCCGGGGCATGATGCCGGCGATGATGATGACGATGATGATGAAATTGTCGATGACAAGGGCTTGGTGATGGATTTCCCTGTTTTAGCCAGTCTGCCCGTGCCAACGATCGACGGCTTCAAGACACAGATTTCCCAGCTAAATCCTAGGCTTCAACCAGCTCTGCTCGAGCGTTTTGCGAACGAGCAGCTTAAGCGCTACAGAAAGCTGGTTGACAGCAAGCTTAACCACGGTCGTGCTGTGAGCAACAGTAACTGCACGGCTGGCCAATACTGCTTTGCCCAAGGCGGGGAAGCCAAAATGCTGGCTCCTCGGGCAAGTCCTCAAGACGACTCTGCCCATACCCAGTTCCAAATCCCAGGACAGGGTACGGTTGATGGTAACCCACAGGCTCTTGGGGAAAGCACAGTCACTGCGGCACAATTCCCGTTGGGCGTGCCACTGCCGCCGGTCCAACGTCTTCCGGCGGAATTTGAGTGTCCCGTATGCTTCAAAGTGAAGAAATTCCAGAAGCCATCGGATTGGACCAAACATATCCACGAGGATGTACAGCCATTCACGTGTACCTTTGCCCACTGTAGTGATCCTAAATCATTCAAGCGGAAAGCAGACTGGGTACGCCACGAGACCGAGCGACACAGGAAACTGGAGTGGTGGAGTTGCACCGTCCCTGACTGCCATCACACGTGCTACCGGAAAGACAACTTCGTACAGCATCTCGTCCGGGAGCATAAGCTGCCCGAACCCAAGATCAAGAAGTCCAAGTCCAAGAACTCCAAGGACCATCCTGATATCATCACACCGGAAATGCAGGAAGAAGCCAACCGTGAGCGTGGGATTGAGATCCTTTGGGAACTGGTGGAAAACTGCCGGCACGATACCCCGAAGAATCCTCGCGAGGAGCCGTGTCGATTTTGTGGCAATGTTTGCAGTAGTTGGAAGAAACTCACGGTGCATTTGGCCAAGCATATGGAACAGATTGCCATGCCAGTTCTGGCGCTCGTGAAGGAGAGGGATCTTCCAGTCAACACGCTTGCGGAATTTAACCCTGTTGGACTGAATACGAATGCACATGGAACGGCTGGTCTACCGCCCTATCCGAACGGGATCAAACACGAACCGGAGGGGGAGATGAATAATAATAATAACATGGACATGACGCAAGGGCCATATTCGAATAATAGCCATCAGCAACCGACAGGTCTTGCCATGTTTACCCCCACCTATCCGCCGCCCCACCTGACAACCACATTATCTAGCGGTTTTATCTCCGCTGAGCCCGAGTCATATAACGGTAACGCGTTCGATGAAGTGCCTCAGTATCTAGATGTGGATCTCCCGCGATCAGCAGGGGGCGAGGCGCAATTCATGCCTGTGCAGCAGAATTCAGTGACCTACCCCCCACCATCACAGCCTATGTCCAGGCCACGAACGCCCAATCTGGGAGTACCGAATCAATACCATCTCCCTATACCTTCGACGGAGCCTATGATTGATCCACAGGGCCAGTTCTGCATGTCTCCTGGTGCCGAGAGCAGCTATAGCCATCCCACTTCCATCGCACAGACCCTATCGTATGATAGTTCTATGGTGACAGACTACACCCAAACCTGCGAGCCACACTATATGTGATGACCACGGATTTCCCCTCGGTTGGAGATTTTTCTTTATTATTGTATTTTGATGCCCGTTTTCTTTTCTTTTCTTTTACACTTTTTTTTTTTGGAAGAAAATCACCCACGATCCCAGTTGCATTTTTGATGTTCGGTTATATTATATCCACATGATACCCTAGCACTTTGGGTGGTGTCTAAGAGTTGATGACCTTTTTTTTTTTTTTTTTTTTTGTTATTTCTGTCTATTTTGGTTTAGATCTGTTCTATACGGAGTAATTCCATCAATGAATTTGCAGTACCTGTTTGGGGTTTTTGGACTCTATCTCTTTTTTGGACACCGTACTATTGTCATCTCAGCCGAAAATGTCAGTATGATGGCGATGATTGGATCAAAGTGCATATAGCTAGCCGATGTTCCACAACGCCTGCAGCACCCTTAGATAGTCAATCGAGATACAGCTTAGGGATAGAGCGATGATTCGACAATGTCCCACATGTTTTGATCCTGGACAAGGGATAGAAAGGAGACGTGAATCATGAGTATAGTATGAGGGGAAATAGCACCGGTGGAATGATCTGAGACGATGAGGGCTTTATTCTGGTGCCGCATCACCCTTGGGCCGGGTGAAGGTTGGGCTCTTAGGTGCAGATATTAGGATTATCGTGATGCGACATGCCTGCAAAGTGATTCATCATCGTTGGAGGCCATCGCTTCTCGTCCTTACAGGCACAGCCACCGCAAACACGTTGCTTTCCCCAATCAGCGGTCGGTCTGGGGGATGATCCTCTCAACCTTACATGCCCCTCTTGTTTGCTTTTTTCTCTCACTCTCTCTTCTGCTTCTTCCTTTCTGGTCGAACTGACAGCCAGAAATAAATGCGACAGAAATAACAATGGAGGGCGGATGACGAAGCTTCATGGGTTCCTCGTGGTTGATGAGCCCCTTAGATGAACGCTGAACAGTCATCTCCATCCAGAGACAGCAGCAGCATCACCATTCTTCTCCTCACTTTTTCATAGTTGCATTTTGACCCATCTTCCTTTTCCAATCAGGGGCTCTTTGCATTTGACGGATGACAGGTGCGATTCTATCTCAACGACTAGCGAGTCCCTTTTTCAGCTGTCACTCGAACTAACAGCCCGCTAGTTATTATTATTACTCCCTCAGGACATTTGATCTGGAGACATTCCATTTCCAGCCCAGAAGTCGATCATCGATCATCGGGTCCCCCTGTCACTCTGTCACTGTCTGTGCGCGCCTTTTAATTTTCTAAGATGATTTTCTTTTCGTTCTGCCTGGGACACGTTGACGACTGAGTCTTGGACTGGTTATCGCGTGGGGTTTGGCGGTTGATCATCACCGCATCTTTTAGCCACGCTCTCTCGCCCTCTCTGCTTCTCTTTTTTCCCACTCTTTGACTTTTTTTTTTTTTCCCAGTTGACTTGATTTTTCATTACTATTATCTATTATACATGAGAACTTTACGTCTTCATTGGATTGTTGGAATTTAATCGCCCTGATTATCGACGGTGGTTGTTATTGGATCACTATTACCACCGTGCACCTTTGCTTCATCCGAACCAAACCGAGGAAACAAAGAGTAGCCTGATGGCTTGCTGATCCGTCTCAAGTCGACAACTATCACCCTGATTCCGATCGATCTGGTCCATCGATAACAACCAAGTCAGAAGACAGTTTGTCCGTCTGAAACCGTTGCAAAACCGGGCAAGATCGAAATATCCCCACAGACGGATCCTCGATCAGCTGCCATCGGTCCATCATGAGTGTATGTGACGGTCGTGCGCATTATATGATCCACTGTTGCTTCTTCTTGAGGCATTGTTGTAGTTGCCAGTGCTGATTATCGAGATTGCAGGCAACACGACCCAGAGATTGGGACAACGGCGATGTCCTACAGGGCATCATGGAAACGCGGATGGTCCCGACCCCATCGCCAGTCGAACTATCCTCGGACGGTTTGACAGCCCCATCTGACCTCGCATTGGGAGATCCCACTTCCCTACTTGGGCTTCAGTTCGGCTCGGATCCCGCTGCCTTCTCTCGAAACCATACATCCATCCTTGGCCATTGGTTGCCGTACAACAATCAGTCACCCCCGTCCCCGCGAACTCGACCCCTGGATTACCCCCAGTACCATGTTCCGAGGATCTCAGTCTCGAGTGATCAGGATGCATGGAATCCCTTGCAAATCACAGGAGTTCCAGCGGCCTTTGGCATGCAGCACATGGGTAAACCCTCGCACATGGGTGATATGGACGGCCGATATTCCCACTATCAGTACAGTACACCCTCTGAAACTGGAAGCCAATACAATGGCCTGCAGCCATCGGACTCGGGATACGGCAGCAAGAGCTGTGCGACTCGCTCCGTAATCGATCAAGTCTGCAGCCCAAAGGCGGCACCCCGTGAGCAGGAACATGAACGGGGGGGGACTCTTCGACCATGCTCCTGTCAAATATGGCGAGGAAGCAGGTGACTCCACGGAAAAGATGGAGTCTTCGTCTTTGATGGGTCAGGATTCGATCCATTGTGATTACCCCGGTTGTCGGTGGACAGGAAAATGTCCTTCGGATAAAAAGTGCGCGGCAAACACCCATTCTGCCCAAGTATCTGTGCTAATTTTCTCCAGGAAACACGAAGCACGGCATAAGAAGCTGTTCAAATGCGACGAGCCGGGCTGCACTCGAAAAGAAGGCTTCGGGACAATCAATGATCTCGCGAGACACAAGAAGTGTGTGCACAAGCAAGAGCCCGAACGGGGACCCAAAGTTCTGTACATGTGTTTTGGGCAGAATTGCCCTCGCAGAAATAAGAAATGGCCCCGTTTGGATAATTTCAAACAGCATCTGGCACGGATGCACAGCGATGAGAGCGCCGAAGACTTGCTGAGAAAGTGAGTGCTCCTCAGTTCTTGGTTGTAACAAGACAGTGCTGACAAGGTCTAGGTCCAAGGAATGGTATGAAAAATGCGTCAAACCACAGGAAGTTGCACCGTCCTTGGTTGATCGCTTCTCGCAAGAAGAGCCCGAATTCCAGGCACACCCAGTGCCTGAGTCGGATTATATGACTATGAAGACGGACTGCGATCAGGAGTCTTGCAACGATTCAATTGCCCCTAGCCAGACGGTGATCCGATCTGACCCCATTCGATCTTCGGAAAGCTTGACCCTGAATCCCATCAAAACTCTCGATGATGAGGATGAGGACGATGACGACCATCATCATGTATTGAGTCAATCCCTGGCACAGCCCTTACTTGCTGGTTCACAAACAGTTGAATTGCCAGCCCTCAAGTCTCTCAATCTCCCTCCGACCCTCGACCAGATTCCCTCGTCATCTTCTATGTCCTCTCAACTGGGCGGTACAAAGCATGACAAGATGGAAGATATCGTCTCCGAAGCAGCAGGGAACATGATCAATGCATTGACGAAGATCATGAACAGCAACCAGCGGAGACGAAGCCAAGGCGAAGACGGGGAAGACATGGTGGACCAAAGCACCGAGCTGTGCGATCGAAAGAGGGAGATGCTTCAGAGAATCTTGTCTGCAGCCCTGGACAAACTATCTACTCCCTCGGGCTCTTCCCAGGCCAGCTTGTCTGAAGCATCCGAGTCGATCCTGGATAAAAAGGACTGGATCCAGTGTGACCGCTGCCCAAAACGAACGCGGTTACGTTGTGAGATGAAGTATGTGTTGACTCCTTCCCCTTTGGCATGTGTCTGTTCTAACCATGGAACCAGAAAGCATAAGAAGCGCCACGATCGACCTTATGGGTGCACATTCCATAAATGCAACAAGACATTTGGCAGCAAGGCAGACTGGAAGCGACACGAGAACTCGCAACACTTTCATCTTCAAAGCTGGCGGTGCACTCTCCCGGATTCCACACAAAAAGACGACGATCTACCCTGTGCCCGTCTATTCTACCGACAAGAGATTTACGTCCAGCATCTGAGGAAAAACCATCAAGTCGGTGAAGATGAGGTGCGGACAGGTCTTTCTCGAAACCGCATCGGTCGAAACGGCCAGTCGCAGTTCTGGTGTGGCTTTTGCCGAGCAATCATCCCTCTCAAGACCCAGGGTCTCGCGGCGTGGAACGAACGATTCAACCACATCGATACGGATCACTTTAAGAAAGGGGAGAGAATCGGGGATTGGCTACCACCATCGGGACACTTGACGAAGCGACGAGAGAGAGAACAGGAGAAACAGCAAAGGATGGTGAATAGGAATGAGCTTGGAGAGGAAAACAGCGACGATGATGACACTGAAAGCAGCAGTTGTTGCATGTCAGAGGACGAAATGAGCCAGGATCCAGTCGAAAAGCTTTCTTTCGAACAGTCTGATTCTCATTCTGCCTCAATCTCCTCGCCGTCCGAGGCGATCATTCCGCAAAAGCGAAAATGTACAGCACCTCACCCACCGCAAAACCCTCCACGCCAGCGCAGCAGGACCGAGGGGGCGAGTACTGGGAAGAAGCCAAAAGGCAAGGCCCCGATGTTGAATTCCGATCCTGTTTATCAGCAAGCCATGAGTGCTAGCCAAGATCCGACAACGGAGTCTGCGGCTTTCATCCCGGAGGAAAATACACGGCCAGAGCACGGCCAAACGTTTTTCAACTGCGTTAGTCTTCCCTCTTCTGATGATGGATATATCAGTCGAGCTGATGAGGACGACACAGTGTCGGTGTCGGCAGGGTCTGTTTTCGCTGGCCTGCATGGCCCAATGTCTCTACTGCCCCCATACCTTGTGTGATAGCTGTGAAAGGGATAATCTTCCTACAAATGGGGTCTCATGATATATAGTCAGTTATAAGAGCTGTAGATAATGTTTGGTGATGGACTTTTTAGTCATCCCAATCTTAGCATTCTTTCTTTTGTTAGCGTTGACGAAATAATGATATTTTTACGTTGCCTACAAAGTATATAATAACGGTCAACATATATTCCACAATAGCCTGTGACCAAGGCAGCAAAAATAAATAGATTTACACAAGTCGACTCAGTCATTGGTATAATACACGAAAGAAAACAGACGATGCTGTAGAAAAAAAGGGGGATGATTATTTCTGCGAGGCGGTCACTTCTCTCGCCTTCTTCTCCAGAGCTGCAACTTGTTCTACGGGAATCAGTTAGTAAGCCATAAAACAGAAGACGGAGAGAGGAATAAAACATACGATTCTTCTCATATTTCGTCTCGTCCATCTCGAGCTTCAACCACGTCCAGTAAATTACCTGATATGTGAAAATGGCACCCAGGAAGACCTTGGCGAAGGGACCGCTAAAAGTTTTGTACCGCGCCAACTGGAAGTTATTAGCATTATAATTGAATAAAATAAACAGAATCCAAGGGTCAAAGAAGGATATACTCACTCCCTCCTTGTAGTGATTGGGTTGGGTGGATGATGGTGAGTTGAATCGGGGACGGGTGGTGGTCAATGTTCTTCGTCCGGCGAAGGAGGACGAAGAGAATACACGGGGGACAGCTTGAGAGAACATTATGATTCCAAATTCATTCAGCCGAGTTTGTTTCTTTGATGAGGATGGAATATTAGGGCTTGATTATGGATGAGATGGAGATTGTCTACATTTGCATAGGTTGGGATCTTCGGGGGTGAGGTGTTAGTCAGCGCTTAGTCATGGGATGATGTTCTACTGTTGGATAATATGAACTTGGATTGTAGATGTATATAGATTGGGTGGGTTATAGAGGATCAAATGTATTCGATTAGGATAGTGATTATTCATTACGAGCAAGTGGTAACTGGGCTTCATCCATGCAGAGATTGTGTATATAACTAGCGGTGAGACATACACAGAGCATCGTCTACACAGATGTAAATAAACAGGCATAATATGCAATAATATATAATACTATCCATATAATATATATACCAGCTTCTCCAGATCATAATATATCAATATATAACATGAAAACCTCCTATAAGCACTTCAGATTAGTCCTCCACATCGACGAGCTGACTCAGCAATCACATGATATCAACCTGGAGTTCCTTCTGGCACACCAAATGACGGGGAGGAGCCAAAAGGCGATAAGCTTCGGCCCTGGGGAAAGCTCTCTGTTCCTGACACTTTTTCTCCTTCTCTGACCCCCTCTTTCAGGTCGCTGTCGACCTGCCCTGGTCGCCCCAAAACCCTCCTAAACGCTTGCAATTCTGATGGAAATCCTCCATTAGACAGACTACGGATTCTCTACTGATGATGGATAGCTTAAATCCTCGTTTTCCGTGGTTCCTGGAAGGGGTCGTTGACCGCGCCGCAGCAGCGAAAAAAACAGCTGCAACTGCTCCAGTATTTCCTTCTGCCGTGGAGCTGCAATGGTCGATTCCGGGGCACGTGCGCCGCGGGTCGGTGGCGGTTCTAGTCCCAATCGGGTTAGGCGTGGCTGAGCTCCCTCTCTTTGTGTGTGGCTGAGGCGAAAGCAAGCAAAAGGCGTCGCGAGTCTTTCCGCCCTTAGAGACGCAACCTACGGAGCAAACGAGTGAACCTGCTGTCGACGGGTGTCTTTGCGGGCATTTGTTCTTGTCCACCATCATCCTCGACTTTCTTGCTGGCTGTTTTTCACCTCCCCGGTGCTGGTTGTGACGCGTCTGGCTGTTGGTGGCTGTGAGATTCCCACTTCTCCTGCCCTTCCACCCTCCCTCAGGCCTGCGCATCATTTCCCGTTGCCCCGTGTTATAGCTACTATACTTGCATACTCCAACTATACAGCCCAGCTGTGGCTCGCTTGATAACATTCATTGATGCTCGACGCTGGGTGGTGATCCTAGACACCATTGTCCTGCCCATGCAGCATTGTCCAATTATCCTGATAAACAGCGATTTCTCTTTGTCTCGTGAATAATAGTAAATAATACCCTTTCCACCGCATTATTAACCGGTGAGTTCATTCAGGACTCCTTCAGATCTTTTTTTTCTACCGCGCTTTCTATATCTCTACCACTGCAATCTTTTTTGTTGTTGTTTTCCATCCATCTAGACTTAACCTGCGCCTGCTGACATGGTTATCGTGAAAAGGATTCCTCCCGGTCTGCTCTGGCGCGACACTATGGCTCGTGGCAAACGCTCAATCGAAGAGCTCGCCAACAAGTCCGACTCCGACGACGACGATTACAGTGACCATCCTGTACGCTCAGCGCGACAATCCGCTCCCAGATCGAAATCCAGAAAGAAGTCCAAACCGGCGAAGAAGAAGACACGCCGCGACTCGGACGATGATATTTTCGATGATGATATACTAAGCGACGAAGATGAAGTGACCCCCGACGAGTCGGAATCAGAAGAAGACCCAGATGCGGCCAGGAACGCAAGAGGGCTGGTCTCTCGGAGGGCAGCTCGCAATCGACCGGTTTATAATGAAGACAGCATGGAGGACGATATAGTGGAGCCGGACGAAATTGAAGACGAAGAGGACCAGGTCAGACCAGTCTCTCCCCAGAAGAATCGCAAAAGTACCGTGATCACGTTGAAGGTCGGCAATGCTCTCAAGCGGCAACAGGCACCGGACTTCTCAGGGAATAGACGGATGACTCGACGGACCCGTGACCCATCAGAAGATATCTACGCTCTTACAAATTCCGGGCGCCATGCCGAAGCCGTCCACCGTGGTACACATAGCCCAGAAGCTGAAGCCATACAACCAAATCGCCGAGGATCCCGTGCTTCAAAGAATATCATTCCCGAAGAAGAAGAGAACGATACACAGCCTAACGAAGATGAGGTTGATGTTGTTGACGAGACTACAATGGAGATCAGGGGCTCTCAACTGGAAATCATGGAAAGCTTCGAAGAAGGCGCACCTCCAGCGACCGACGGTCAAAAAGAGACCGGCCAAGCGGAGGAAGAAGGGTTCATCCCTGAATCTGAGAATGGAGACGCGAAGAATGAAGACGGCGAAGAAGACGACGATGATGAAGGCCCGACAACGCGAAGGCGAAGCAGACCAAATCGGAATCTACAAGTCGGGGAAGATGCTCAGTCAGAAGAAGAGGAGGCGCGAAACCTTCGTCGTTCGGGTCGAAAGAAACCTCAAAGCTCACAACGCAAACAGGATGAAGAGAGTGATTTCGAACCCGAGGAGGAATCGAATGACGATGATGAATTGTCTCAATCTGCAAAGTCCAATGGCTCTCCACGGAAGGCAAGCCAAGCCCGGGATGATGATGAGGACAGCACTGCTGCTCGGCGTCCAGGCCTACGGAAGAGAGCATCTCGGTCTCGTGGCCAGTCGGAAGCTGGGGGCGATATCGCAGATGAGTTGGCAGAGGAGCTCGAAGAACTCCGGCCAAACCGCCGTCGTAGACTACAGCCAGAAATCATCTACGAGAAGCCTCGGCGCAGTCGGAAGGATGTCGACTACAGAATCATTCGGCCGGACCTCGTTCTACCCATAGAAGAAGCCGAGAACGATATCCATGAATCCCCCTCGCGGCGTGGCCGAGGAGGTGGCGGCGGTAGCAGCTGGCAGCGCACTCTGTTCCCAACATATGGACCTTTTGGCGGTGCCGGACCATCCGCGATTCTGGCTCCTCCAGGAGCGCCTGCTAATACAGGCATGGACAGTGATAGTAGCGATGACGAAGTCATGCAGCGTCCCAAGCCTTTAGGCGCTGGCTCTACAGCTGCCGTTGGGCAAGGCGCTGGCCTAGTTACTCCAGGCCAAGCCCACGGGCACGATGCGCAAGGACTTTCAGGAACGCCTGCGAATCTCGGTAAAGTCAAGGATAAGCAAGCCCTCGCGGATGCAGATCCATTGGGTGTCGACGTGACAGTCAACTTTGACAGTGTTGGAGGCTTGCAAGGGCATATCGACCAACTGAAGGAGATGGTTTCTCTTCCACTTCTGTATCCGGAAATCTTCCAGCGCTTCCACATTGTTCCCCCAAGAGGTGTTCTCTTTCATGGACCCCCTGGTACCGGTAAGACATTGTTAGCCCGGGCTCTGGCAAACAGTGTCAGCTCTGAAGGGCGCAAAGTCACCTTTTATATGAGAAAGGGCGCTGATGCACTGAGTAAATGGGTGGGTGAGGCTGAAAGGCAGCTCCGGCTGCTTTTTGAAGAGGCCCGCAAAACACAACCCAGTATCATTTTCTTCGATGAAATCGACGGTAGGTCATGGCGTGCTCAATATTAATGCAAACATTGTGATTGCTAATTCTCTTATAGGTCTGGCTCCCGTAAGGTCAAGCAAACAAGAACAGATCCACGCCTCCATTGTCTCAACCCTACTGGCCTTGATGGATGGTATGGATGGTCGTGGTCAAGTCATTGTTATCGGTGCGACAAATCGACCAGACTCCATCGACCCTGCACTTCGCCGCCCTGGCCGCTTTGACCGTGAATTCTACTTCCCCTTGCCCAATAAGGATGGGCGGCGTGCCATTCTTGATATCCACACCAAGGGCTGGGATCCACCTCTCCCAGGTGATATCAAAGATCAATTAGCTGAGATCACCAAGGGCTATGGAGGTGCAGATCTTCGTGCTCTTTGTACAGAAGCTGCGCTTAACGCGGTGCAGCGACGATACCCTCAGATCTACAAATCAGACCAGAAGCTTATCATAGACCCCAAGACGATCGATGTCAGCCCTAAAGATTTCATGCTTGCAACAAAGAAGATGGTGCCGTCATCGGAAAGGTCCACTTCCTCTGGTGCCTCGGCGCTCCCCAACGCAGTCGAGCCATTGTTACGTAACTCTCTGGTTGAGATTCAAGGTTTATTGTCTGAAGTCATTCCCCAACGAAAGCGGCTCACTGCTCTGGAAGAAGCACAGTACGAGGAGCCGGAGGGCTCAGGAAGCTTCCGGCGTGAGCAGATTTTGCAGGAGTTTGATCGATCACGAGTGTTTAGACCAAGGATGCTTCTCCGTGGACACCAGGGGATGGGCCAACAGTACCTTGCTGCTGCCCTCCTACACCATTTTGAAGGACTGCATGTTCAAGCGTTTGATCTTCCGACTTTGCTTAGTGATTCAACTCGCTCACCCGAAGCAGCTGTGATCCAGCTCTTCTCTGAAGTTAAGAGACACAAACCCAGTGTCATTTACATTCCAAACATCCAAGCATGGCTTGAGACCGTGGGGCAGGCCGTTATATCCACTTTCATGGGTCTCTTACGCTCTATACCCCCCACAGACCCTGTTTTGCTGCTAGGAGTCCTGGAATCGAGCGGTGAAGAACTGGATGCCGGGCTGTTGCGGAATATGTTTGGTTTCTCGAAGAAGAACCTCTATGACTTGAAAGCTCCTGACAATGGTGCGCGGTACGAATTTTTCAGCAAGCTGATTGACTATGTAAAGACATCACCATCTGAGTTCCCTGATCCTGAGAATCGTAAACCGAGGCAACTGGAGACATTGGAGATCGCACCGCCACCACCGCCGAAACCCGCAACCCCGCTTACCAAGGAGCAACTCAAGGCACAGAAGAAGAAGGATCACCAAACCCTAAACCTCTTGAAGATCAGGATTCAGCCCATTATGGACCAGATCAAGAAGTACAAGAGGTTCAGAACTGGTGTTATTGATGAGTCACAAATACGATATCTCTGGGAGGAGGAAAACCCGAACATTGTAACCAGCGACTTGCCAATTGAGCAACGGACAACATTCCGACCATTTGAGAAAGCATACGACAAAAATGGTGCCCCGGGTCTTCGGGAGGCTGTTTCGGGCAAATTCTTCTACAACATGGAGATTGTCACCATCGAGAAGCGCTTATCTAACGGATACTACAAACGTCCCTCGGACTTCTTGGCTGATATCAAACGGTTGACCAAGGATGCACGGCAGCTTGGAGACCAAGAACGGCTGCTGCGAGCAAATGAGCTCCTGTCTAACGTTGAAGTCGATATCGCTACCATCGAGCAGGCAGAACCAGCTCTTGTTGCAGAGTGCGAGAGTGTTTACCTCCGAGAGTTGGACAGAGAACGGATTGCAGTAGAGCGGGCCAAAAAGGCCGAGGAGGAAGAGGAAAACTTTGCAGGCCGTGCCGCGGTTGCTCAAGTACCACATGGGAACACTGAATCGGGACCGTCTAGCGGTCCTGTTGTGCTAGGAGAGTCCTTTTCAGATGGCAGGCCGAATACTCCTGCTCGACCGGTGACCCCCTCGCGACGCTCGAATGTGAGCTTTTTGACCAACGGGTATCACCAAGGCGGCGATTCAGACCTCAATGATCTTAACAATCATGCTCAGACAAGTCATGAATCGTATGAGTCTCAAGGAGACGGAGATGGGGATACATATATGACCAATTCCGAGGATCATTCGGGCGAGGGAGACACGCAAAATAGTTCTTTCGGGCCATCTGCACAGCCCAAACCGCCTTATTCGCATACCGCACCCTCTCAGCAGATTCGACGAGAGTCGGGTCTCTCCAGCTTCTCACAGAAGGGGCCTATGACCCCCATGGCTCCTGGATCTCAGCCGAATGACTACACCAACGAGGCATCCACCACGCAGACGACTTCAGACAAGAAGTCATCGGAACTCTCGTATATCCCTCAATACCACACCCAAAGCCCAGTAGCAGGCCACGGTGCGAGACAGGATTTCCCGGATCTCATGCAATACCCGGATCGTGTATCACAGGAGGATCATCTTCCCGATACCCAGCAATGCGAGAGCAGCCAGCCCTCTCCCCGACCGCAGGACTCCCAGGCCAAGAACGTAGAACTTGAGAATTCCGACAACAACCCGCCAAATGGCAGTCAGTCTCAACCTAAGCAGCAGCCGCCTGTGCCTCTTTTTGATGCACCCACAAAGAACCCAACTCATAACCCTACAAACCTAAAATCCTTATTGAATAACGATGACCTTTCGCCGAAACTGGTATTGGACTACGAGTACATCGATCAGCTTCATGAGCAGCTCACACAGCGGACCAGTGGTTGCTCCGTCGAGCAGCTGGAGCAGATCAGTACCAACCTGATGGACTATGTCTGGCGCATGCGCAGCGAATGGAATCGCAGCAAAGTGGCAGTAGGGATCACCGAGACCTTCAACGAGGTGCTGGAAGACATGCAAGCCATGCAGGAGATTGGACCTATCAGTCAGAGGACGAAGGAGCAGTTGGGATCAAGTTTCTAGCTATAGCGCCAGCGATGACGATATCCCTTTTCGATTTCATTTCTTTCTTTTTCTTCCTGCTTTTTTTTCAATGGCCATGGGTTTGTTTTGGTTTGGGGACATTTGTTTGAACGAGACTCGTGTAATGAGGTCGACGGCGGACTATCTGTGATTTCTTCTCATTATATCAATCTCCTCTTGTGTGCATTCTCTGTCTCAATTTATTTTCGTTTCATCAATCTGGGGTTAACATAGCCTGTGAGACTTTTTGAGTCTCGTTCTTCTGTTCTTTTGTTTGTGGGTTGCATCTCCCATCCTAGACTCTGTTTTTTCTCATCTCTTTTTTTTCCCTTTCTCTTTCTCTTTCTATTTTCGTTTCTATTCCATTGCCTGTAGATAAACAAATACATAAGCCCATTAATGGCGTTGACCTGCATCCTTTCTCTCACAGTAATCATGGCGGAGCATGTGACTGCGGCTTAAACCAACCAACCTGGCCTTTCCTCTTCATTGTTTCCGCCCTCTGTCTCTCTTCTTCCTGCGCTGGCCTCTACTTCTTGGGCACCATTTTTCTTTTCCCTCTTCTTTTCCTTATTAACTAGCATTCGCATTTTGTTGGCGTCGCTGGTTTTAAACGGTCTTCTTTCTTTATGCCTGTGTCGGGACCTTAAGAAGTTCTTCCGGCAACGATCCACCTGTTCATTCACAACACGATACATAATACTATGCCCCGAGTCTGATTTTGTGTCCCGCCGACCAACTCATTCTCCCTCTCGAAATATTTGCATTGATTGCTGTACCTCATCTTTAATCATACAACCTTGATAACACCATGGTGGACTGGCTCAGTCTCGCCGTGCCGCTCGCCTACCTGGGCGTTCTAATCGGCTCATTGGCAACTTTCTCTTCGCTATACCGCAAGCGCAAGGCCAGTACGTTTATCTACATATCCCTCCACCTATTCACTTGAAAATACGCTCTTGGCTAATTCAAATATTGTATGATTGCAGGAAAGGCCGCCTCTTTGGAACCATGGTTTCCCGCACACCTCCAACGAGATATTTACTTCTCCCTCATGCACCTTGATCCGCCCGCAACCTCGTCCAAGGAGAAGAAGGCTCCCGCCGTGCCAGAGTCGGTGCTCAAGGCTGCGCTGTTGAGACGGGCTGCGGAAGACATTAAGCGCGTCATGGCACTCCGGAGCCAGAAGCAGGCATTGGCTATGCTTTTGCAACGGGGCAGTGTGGGCGACGACTTGTGGCAGCGTTTCTTGAGAGCCGAGAAGGAGATGGAAGATGAGGTTCGCGATGTTGTGTCTGAGGTGAGTTTTCTTTTATCTGCTATCTTTTATCCATTTCTATGTTCGAGTCTAATTGCTAACTGGGTAACCCAACAGGCCAACGCTTACGCACCAAACTGGGGCCAAACTATTTTCCAATCGGCAAACGAGATGATGAACAACGCAATTTTCCGGGAGCGAGTCGAAGCCCAACAAGCCAAATTGCAGGAGGAGCGTGAATGGTGGGATCGGAAGAAGGCTACTGTTATGAAAGAATTGGATGGCGAGGGATCTGCCGACAAGGGTGAATCGACTGCCGCCTCAACCACGACAAAAACCGCGCCATCTGAAGTAAAGACCCCCGAATCCTCAGCTGCCCCATCCGCGACTGGAAGTGACGATGATGCTGTTTTGGTTGAGGCTGATCAGCAAAGCGGGAACGGACCAGGGACTCCTGGGAAGAAGAAGAAGGGCAAGAAATGAGTGGTAAACAGCTGCTATCCATGAACGATCAATTAATTCCATGTGAAATTACTGTCTTCAATATATCTACGAGGGCTTTTCCTTGAACTATGGTATATAATGGTTTTCATCTAGTCTACGTCTGTTCTCTCTGGAGTCTCAGACCGGCTAGAACATGGTGCTTCATTGTTTGGGTGTATATTTATAGCTACCGTTTATATAAGTTGTAATTGGCAATGGTCGCGAAGCTTCATCTTGCTCCTTTCAAATTTGAATATTCAGAGAGAAGTCATCATTTATTTATTCTAATATACATCAGAGCCATTTTGTTCATATATTCACCTCCCAAAACGCCAGTGTATGCTTGGATGACAATGACACCTGCCACGCCAATAAATTAAATATACAAGAATACCCTTGAAGATCAGCCTGGATATCAGAGTGCATGCCACAGCGATAGGCAAACTATAGAAGTAGACCATCTTCCTTCCTCAGTGGCGATCCAAGATCAATCCCGGAAACCCCCATCTCTGCTGCGGCAGTTGCGATTTTGCCTTCGACCTGATCAGGATGTGTGGCTGTCTGGCCCATCACGACTCGTAGCAGATCGCCCAAGATTTCAAGCTGATAATGTTGTTTCTCTTGTGGGTCTAGGTGCTCCGGGCTAAGCCCTTGCGCTTGAAGAGCTGCGGCTTTGCGTTCGCTCAGAATCTCCACTAGTCGGTTAACTTGAGCAATGTTTTCTTTGCTCTTCGGGGTGGACGAGAGTCGACGCAAGCGACGCTTGGGCGTATCCGCGGGTACACCGGCCATCCGTGCTACTTGGAGAATAATGGATCGGGCGGTGACTTCGTCTGGGAAGATGCTAAACGTCATTCCCATCGAATAGAGTGCAACAATGGTACCATGGAGGTCTTTGGAAAGACAGAAGCAACGGACAATCTGATCATATAGTTCCTTGGAGAAGACCTCCTCAGTAGACGATTTTCCACGTGGTGTCAGCTGGGAATACCACTGCATCATTTCTTGATAGAGACCGCGGGCGGATGGGAAACCTGCGTCAAATGCTGTTCGTCCCCGATCATACTGGAGCTTTCCGCAGTCCCACAAACAGGCGTAGGTCTCTAGATCAGGCTTGATGGAAGCGGTCATGGTCTTGAACCTGTGCCAAACAGAACGGACGTTTTGTTTCCTTAAATCGGCGTATAGGAGATGGTTCATGAAGTAAGAATTGGGCTGGATACGTCCATCTCCCAGGCATTTGACCAGGTATTTGATCATGTCATCATCACTCCTTCGAGTATAGTGAAGGAGAAGGATTGAAAAAGTCTCGATGTTCGCGGGAGGCACTGCCCTTTGCATGAACTTCGGTATACGAGCATTGCCCGATCCCTGAGCTGCAGACAACCGGGGAGGACTTCCAGATAACTCCGCCCTTGCCCAAACAGTGTCAATCCGCTGTTGAATCATGGCCCATCCTAACCGTTCGGCTTTATCACGGGCGGCGGAGCTTCCTTCTCGGAGCCAGCCTGCAATCACACCGTTGAGGTGCTTTGGGTCCGGCTTGACGCCTCGCTCGTACATCAGCTCAACTACCGATGCAGCTGAGTCCACTTCGCCCATTCCAATTAGTTTTTTCATCCAGCTTGCATAGAAAAATCTGTTTTGGAACCGCCGTGGCAACATTGTAAGCGCTGAGAGAGATAATTTGTTCAGATCTTTTTCATTGATGCTGGACGCATGGAGATTGCCGGCCACACCCAAAGCTGCCTTGTACAGGGCAGTCGAGTCATTTGCTGGATCCTGGCCGGTGACCATCATATCTTTGAAAACTGCAATGGCGAGATGAAGGCGATTGGCCTTGAGGAGGCCGATACTGATATGATCATAGTCGCCCATAGTCATCTGAGAACCAAGGAAAGTTTTCAGTTGCAGATACAATGCCCAAGCTTTTACCTCCGCTCCCTTTCCAGGCTGTCTCCCCCAGGCCGTGATGATTGGGATGAGAACACGAGACTGGCGTGACTTGTCGTTTGCTAAAAACGCCAGAGCAATGTCCTGAGCTCGCTGAGGATCCTCTGCAGCGGCAAAAAGCCGTACTCCCAAATTCCAATATGCCTCCAAATCTTCCTTTCTTTGAGAGAGTTCTGCTTGACGTGCCTCCCATTGATCCAGTGCTTGGTTCGTTTTGCCACTGTTCTGAAGAGATTCGATGTATGCGAGAATATGCGGAGTCGAGAGAGATTTGCCGACAGACATTATATCTTCTGCAACCATCTGCAAATGGGTTGTTCGCGATGTCCCTGTAGCCTCCCCGGTGTTTTGCGAGTCCCATACTAAACCTATCGCTTCTTCGGGCATCGATTCAAGAAATCCTGGGGCGACTTGTTTGCAGCGGCGATACCATTTCCACAGCTCATGCCTAAGTGGATCATTCGAACTGTTATGCGCAAACTTTCTAAGGCATTCATTAAACTTGTCCACGTATGAATTGGCCTCCGAATCTCCCAACATGACTTCGTAGGGTTTCCTGGCCACCGGCACTTGCGCATCCTTAGATTCTCCTTCTGCCCCCCAATTCTCTTCCTCTTTAGCCAGGCTATCGAATTCCTCTTTCAGCATCTCATCCAGCTCTTCGTCGAAAATACTCTCTAGCCCAACACCAGCATCTTCTTTACCCCTACTGGCTGCATGCTGACGTAGAGCTTCAAGAGCGACGGCTCTATCCTTCTCTGGCAAGCTCTTCATAAATGGGCTGTTGGCAGTGAAAGGGCCCTCCTTTAGCTCCTGCAGTTCCCGCTCCAACTTGGAAAGCTCATCTTCCACTTCTTTCCGGTCGGCTCGATCTTCAGCTTCCGGATCGACTCTTCTCCTTGTTTTGCTCCCTTTGGTATCTTGTTCATAGAAATGGACTTTGTCATCTGGTCCGCCAAAGTTAAGGGAGCGTGGCGTTACGATCGAAAATGTTCGCGGGCGAAGAGACGAAACCGACGGGCTTCTGCGGGCCACATGCTGATACCACCGAGCCCCTTGTACGGCCTGGCGGAGCATGGAGAGTGAGTGGTTATATCATCGGCTGGTATATTAAAAAGATAAAAAGGCAATATGCAAAGACTGAAAGGAGGTTTGTGATTGATTGTTGGACTGATTGCGAGAGAAGATGGATTTGAAGCTCCGCGGCGGGAAACCAATACCACCCGTTTTGGCTTAGCGTCAGACGCGAGTTCCGCCGCGGATTTCCAGACAAGCAACGGAGCAACAGTGACCATCCCAGAGAACCAGCAGGACAAGGGGAGGCGCAATGGACGTGGATCTGTTAGAGACGGAGGCATTCGAATCATCAAAGGATGGTCTTAACAACCAGGTAAGTCCGAGACAAAACATCGTCTGTATCTGAAGAGGAGCTCACGAGAGAACTAGGGTGTGTACATCTACCAACCTGCGAAACCGTCCAAAGCCAACGGAGAGCGACCATCGAAGCGTCGAAAGGTAGCAGAAGATAAGAAATACCAGGGCGACCAGCTGTATCCATTCGCGCCTCTGTTGAATGGGGATGAAAATGCAGCATCGATTGAATTGAGGTATAACACTTATCAAAAACTGTGGTCTGAACAGGAGCAAAAGATCCAGGTTAGTAGGGGCAATGATTTCGCTACGGACTCTGAAAATCTTGGAATTGCTTCTCACCATGCTATAGGAAATATTGGAGGATGTGGATTCCAAAGTTCTGGACAATGTCTCCTCCTTTGTCAGAACGACATCGTCGCAGACGTAAGTACATGCGCCTATTGAAATGCATTCTCGCGGATTTCCTAATTACTCAATTAGATACAATGGCTGTATCCCTGCAGCATTGGTTACTGTCGGCTCCAATGTCTCTTCGCTTGGCAGACTTTTGACTCGACTTAATGACCGACTGTCAACAACAGGAGAAGGCGGAGTCGTCGTGCTGGAGTCTGGTGATGCGCCCAACCTCAAGGCGACGTTAAAAAATATTATTCGAGCAGCTATTACAAATACAGAAGGAAACGATGGTTATCAATCTTTTCTTACTGATCGAGATGTTTGCGCACCCTATTTCCAATACTCGACGATGCGAAACTAATGATAAATTCCGTCCCAGGGTCCTAGACTTCTTGCATACGATCTTGACTTGCTTAGTGAATATGTGAAAAGGAAAGGAACCACGAAATTGGTTCTGGCCTTTCGAGACAGTGAAGCCTTTGACCCGAACCTGCTAACCGACCTCTTGTCATTGCTGAGGTGAGTGTCTATCCAAATCTACTGGTACTTTTTGATTCTAACCCTTCTATCAGTTCTTGGCTAGATAGAATTCCATTCACTTTGCTATTTGGTATCTCGACCTCAGTCGAGCTTTTCGAGGGGCGGTTACCGCGGTCAAGCGTTGCCTTGCTTAGGGGCAAATATTTTGAAATCCATGAAGCTAGTAATTGCGTCGACCGTATATACGAACGACTACAAGCAGAGTCTAATGGGCGATTCTGGTTGGGACGCAATATTACCGGCATTCTGTTCGAAAAGTCAAATGACTATTTTCAAACCCCAGAGGCCTTTAGTCGAACCGTCAAGGTAAGTCTAGTTCTCTTCCAAAGCTTGATCCTTAATGCTTCTGTATCTAATTTTATACAGTACGCATATATGACACATTTCTTTGCAAATCCATTGTCTGTACTTCTCGCAGACAAAGTTTCTGGAGATTTGTCTTACGGCAAACTTTGTGAGGCAATCAGGAACCTTCCATCTTTCAGAAGGTAAGCATCTGTCTCTTTACCGAGTCTTATATCGTCTAATCTAGGGATAGATTCTGCGAAGATTTTGTCGACAAAGGTTCCTCTAAGAAAGTGCGTAATTTTCTGGAAGATGACAACCTTCTACTCCAGGAGAGCTTGGAGTATCTGCAAATGGGCCAACAGAAGATGCGGGATATCTTTCAAACCACCCAAATGGTTCATATGTGCCTCAAAAACTTCAATATTTCCCAGAAAACAACAATGTCGGATCTGTCGATTCGTGCACTTTCCGGGGAACTGCAAGATTCATCGTTCGTAGAGGACATGCTCATGGCAGTGAGGACGCTTGACTCGGAGGCTCTTAAGGACCTCCTTTTCACAGTTCTTCCTGGTTCTCTAACGGATACGCCTCAGTTCCGAGAAATTCAAGCGGATTTGGACGCTCTGATGCAGACATATGAGGGCACAGAACCGCTGCGAAGCGAACATGACAATCGTAATTCAGTCGTGAAAACTACCATCGTTCAACAACGGGTGAAGCTTAGCAAGGGCAAAGCCAAAATGCCCAAAGAAAATATTGAATATACAAAGATCGTCGATCGCATACATGCTGTGCTCGAGACCCACCTTGTGGAAACCTTGGTGAGACCACAGAATTTGTTCCTACATGAAATATTCCTGCTTGATATGAAGAATCCTTTGAAGGAGACATTTGCACCACGGCCGCGGTTCGCAGTTGAGCGGGCACTGACCAATCCTTTTGATTACCTCGAGTCTACGTCGGATGCTGCGGAAACCAAACTTTCAACTAAACAGCCAGCCACGGCGATTCTATATCAGCTTTATCTTGAGTCGGGAGCTTTGGTGAATATTCACGATCTTTGGCAGGCATTTTATGCCGTCTTCGGAAGTGACCAAAAGGGCAGCTGTGATGAGCGAGTGGTCCTGTCCTTGTTTTATAGAGGTCTATCGGAGCTCAAGGCGTTTGGTATGGTTAAAAGCAGCCGGAAAAAGATCGACCACGTCGCCAAATCGGCTTGGGCTGGGTTGTAGTTATTGTATTATAATATATCATCTTCTAGGAAACATTCGTGCAGAAATATTCATATTCAAGGGTATCATAAATGCGCAATGAGAAATCGCTTCAACATGAAAAACGAAAAATCCCGCGGCTTCCATCTGCATTAAACTCCGATCAGTGCCGACGATGGAAAATAATGTAGCACAAGCCGTTTCAATCGCTTTGAACAGGTAGTTGTATTATATCGTCGTTTCCCAGTGGACGTCCTCCGTCACTCAAGACCATTGCCTCTCTTCTGCGTCTTCTCAGAGCTTGTTCCTCGGGGCTTCTTTCCTGGAAACGCCTACCTGAATACTGGCTCATGCCGGCCGTGTCCTCACCATCAACCATCCATACGTCACTCCCCGCATAATCTTCGTCGTCATGGTCATTTTCTTCCATCACACTACCCATGAGACCGTGTTTCCGGAGTTGCTTCGCTCCGTCTGGATGTGAAGAAAGAGTACCAAATATCGAGCTCATGACAGTATCATCATACCACCATGTCTTCATAAGTATTACCACATCCTGTCTCCGTGAGGGCTCGGACAGTGCACACGGAAATGGATATTTTGAGAGCCATCGACTGATTATTCCAGCTTCTAAAGCAGCAGGTACATTCTCCGGGAGTATTATGTTGATGGTGTTCAGGGCTTTTCTCTCCCCCAATGGCCTCGTTTTGGGAAGGATAGGAGACACAGTATCACAGGTTTCTTCGGTATGCTCCTCGAGGAAGTTGCAGAGACAGTCGACAAGAGCATTGTAGGTGGGAACGTCTTTTAACCGGGCACAAACGGACGTTCGCGATACTGCATCATCGTGTCAATGGCAAAATTCTTGCTGAAGTTATACTTGTGGAAGACCCATACATGCTCTGTTGGACACTAAAAAGTGCATTGCGCTGAGCGCCTTGCTCCGTCGTCCTTTATGCTTACTTGCCAGATCTTGGAGAAGTAAATCCCGAGTTGTACCTTTTGTAGACCGCTCGGAAATAATACGCAAAGCTCTATCGGGTAAAAAGTCAGCTTGATTCTTATATGGGACAATACTGTAGTCTCATACGCTGCACGAAGGTCATAGCTCGTGCTCTCGGAGAGCTTGAGGAGAGTATCTAATTTCAGAGCTGGAAGGAGGGGTATTAGCTTGAAATTTTCTTCTTGTTGCAATGGAATGTTTCCAAACCATCTTCTGTGCCCTCACTGATCATCTTATCTTCCTTCTCGACATGCTTGATCTCTGTTAGGTCGCGCACTCGGCGGAGATCCGTAGCAATTCCGCGGACGGCGAAGAATAGAGACACACCTACACAGTCAGCTACATGATCAATGGTTCTGAATGGAGGTATAAATATATACCGAGGCATAGCCATAACAGGCTATCATTTAAATGAGTAGCCATTGTCCCTCTGGATACAAACTTATGCCAATATCAGAAAAGTGACATGATGGGTTCAAGTGAATGCGGAGAATCCAGAAGGCGGTGCGGCAGAATCCCGCTGATGAAGGCGGTGAATACCTTTCTTTGGCGGCGATAAAAAAAAAAAAAAAAGAAAATCCTACAATTTCGGCGGAGGAACAGAACCATCTGCTTCAACACCAGCGCACCAACATGCCGCCTTCGCAGCTGAAGCAGCTCAAGGCTTCCCTTCGGGACAGTGGGGTGTTGGGTCCCCAGAAATCGAAAAAGGAGAAGCGACAGAATGCGAAAACCGGCGGTAGTACTCAGGATCGCAACCAACGCAATGCCGCTCTACAGGCCATCAGAGATCGGTTCAATCCGTTCGAGATCAAGACAACTGCCAACCGCGCAAAATTTGATGTAACCACCAGGGATACGGGTTCCAAGCTCACCAATGCAAGACCTGGAGTGACTAAGTCATTGGGCGAGGAAAAGGTGAGTTCCATCGCGCCATTGACATGAAAAGGAATATGCAGCTCACTGTACACTTTCCAGAGACGCCAAACACTCTTGAGGGAGATGAACCGGCGGAACAAAGTTGGTGGTATCATGGATCGCCGTTTTGGTGAAGACGACCCGACCATGACGCCTGAAGAGAGAGCCGCCGAACGATTTGCCCGAGAAAGCCAAAAGAAGATGCGAAAGGAATCGATGTTTAACCTTGAGGACGACGAAGATGAGATGCAACTTACACACTTGGGCCAGTCGTTGACATTTGGCGATGATGCAAACCAAGACGACTTCGAGGCTGGTGATCTGGGTGGAGCTGACGATGATGATATGTCGGATTCCGAAATGCTCAAGAAAAGAAAGCGAGTCATCAATGATGATGATGAACTGGAGGATGTGATGGATGACGACGAAGAAGAGGCGTTACCAGAGCGCAAAAAATCGAAGCATGAAGTAATGAAGGAAGTCATCGCCAAGTCCAAATTCCACAAACTCGAGCGCCAAAAGGCCAAGGAGGACGACGATGATCTCCGTGAAGAGCTTGACCAAGGCCTCGGAGATCTCTTTACGATGTTAAGGGGTGCGAAGCCTCCACCCAAACCGGAACCCCCGAAGGACGATTTGGCATCAATGAATCCTGATCGCGCGGCTCTACTGGGAGAATCATCCGAAAAGAACCTCGATAGAGAATACGATCAACATATAAGGCAAATGACCTTTGACAAGCGATCCATGCCAACAGACCGAACGAAGACGGAGGAGGAGAAGATCGAAGAAGAAGCACAGAGATTGAAGGCTCTTGAGGAAGAGCGAGTTCGAAGAATGCGCGGCGAAGAAGAAAGCGAAGAAGAGGACGACGATGATGATAATGGCGAAAAACAGTCCGGAGACGAATCTTCTGAAGACGAATCCATCCCCGACGACGCAATGGCTTTTGGACTGCAGCAGCCCACTAACCAAAGGACCACACGTCCTGAGATGGGTGTTGAAGACGAGGATGATTTCATCATCGACGACGACCTTGTCGAAACAAGGTCCGATGTCAGCCTGACATTCGATGAGAGTGATGAAGATGAGGAAATGTTTTCCGAAGAAGAGTCTGAGCAATCTGAACAGGAGGACGATCTAATCAACGGAATGACCCTTCCTGAAGACAAAACCGGAAGCACGTCCATTGCAATCGATAGTGCACAGGATGCTAACGAAGGTCTGGCATTCACATATCCTTGCCCTCAAGACCATGAGAGTTTCCTCCAAATCATAAAAGATGTTTCAGTGGAAAATTTACCTACTGTAGTCCAGCGAATTCGTGCACTTCACCACCCTCGACTTCACAGTGATAACAAGATGAAGCTCGGTCGTTTCGCTGCAGTGCTCGTCCAGCACGTTGCATACATGGCGGAGCAACCGGAGCATCCTCCTTTCGCCATTCTAGAGAATATCCTGCGTCACATTCACTCCCTGGCAAAAACACACCCTGAAAACGTATGCAGGGCATTTAGGACTTACCTACGTGAGATGTCTACAGAACGGCCGCTCAACCTTCGGGCTGGAGACCTGGTTATCCTGACCGGGATTGCAACCATCTTCCCGACCTCAGATCACTTCCACGCCATCGCAACACCGGCACAGTTGTCTCTCGCCCGCTACCTGGGACAGGGCGCCGTGGATTCCTTGGCTGATTTCGCGACAGGCACTTACGCTGCCAGTCTGTATATCCAGTACCAAACTATCTCGAAACGGTACATGCCTGAATTCATCAACTTCACCCTCAACACCCTGTGCACACTCGCCCCGGGGCAACCAAAAGACAGACTTGGCTACTTCCCATCAAGAAGTCCGGAAGAATCCCTTCGATTAACTGCCTCGAAGCCCGTCTCCTACCGGAAGCTTCAGTTCTGGGACATTGCTGGCCCAGAGTCCGGAAAGCGTGCCCAGGAAGAGCTGAAGCTTTCTCTCATCGTCACCCTCGTCACCCTCCTCAAAAACGCATCCGATCTGTGGGCCACTAAGTCGGCATTTGTCGAGATCTTCGAGCCGACCCAGCGTGTCCTGCAACACCTGAGCAAGTCCTGCCGCGGCAAAGTTTCCGCCCCGGCTCTGGACACCATCCAATCTACCCTCGACAAAATCGATGGCCATCTCACGCAGGCCATTCGAGCCCGCCGCCCGCTCCTCCTGCACAACCACCGCCGTCTGGCGATCAAGACCGCCATCCCCAAGTTCGAGGAAACATTCAACCCGGACAAGCACTACGACCCCAACCGCGAGCGTGCGGAACTCGCCCGTGTCAAGAAGGAATACAAGCGCGAGCACAAGGGTGCCATGCGGGAACTTCGCAAGGACGCCAGCTTTGTGGCGCGCGAGAAGCTGCGCGACAAGAAGGAGCGCGACGCCGAGTACGAGAAGAAGTACAAGAGGCTTGTGGCCGAGGTGCAGAACGAAGAGGGACGGGCAGCCAATGCCTACGAGAAGGAGAAGAGATTGCGACAAGGCAAGCGATAGTGAAGTCTATCTTTGCTTCGCTCGTGTCACTTCGCTGTTTTATTCTACATTTTATGCGGCGTTATGCTCGCATGTGTATATACATCTATCTTATGTTCACATGTTTCTATATTGTTATGGGGACAAACAAAAGAACTTTCTTTTTTCCAGGCTTATACATCCCAGTCATGCCGTTTCTATAATTAATCCTATCCATCTCTTTTAAAGAGATGTAAAAACGTTCCTGTGGTATTTGCAAGTAGTAAACATCAAAGTCATAAGCAAAACAATTAAAAGTCCATTAACAACAAACAGTCCCTACTGCGTTAATTCCGTCCCAATACTGACCAAATATTCACAACGTTCTCTCTGATCCACCGGGACGATCTCCATCTTCGTTTGGTTGGTCCTGAGGAAGATCCGACGATATCCTTCATCTCCCCAGGTATCCCACTTAGGGCTTCCCTTGGAGCGATGGGTGTTGGGATCAAAGCTCTTGATGAAACTCGTCCAGTAACCTTGCATGACCGGGACGATGGCGGCATTGGTGTTGGAATATGACTTGGGAGCACCACCGTTCACATTCTCAGGTCCCCAGATTGCGCCGACCTCCACTGTGTGATCTACACCAAGACCCGATTCCTCCTTGGGTGGATCCAGTACAGCATAGTGGTAGTTCCAGCTCGGCAGTCCAGCTTTAGCGTACGTATGGGACATGTCGATACCGGGGCAAATGTAGCGCATCTCACCGTATGCATTGCTTGCAGGTCGCCAGTATGGGCCGGCCTTGGGGAACGATTGCGTTTGGTTCTTCTGCAGGTACAATTCGTTGATTTTCCGAAGTTGATCGAGCTTAATCTTTGGGAATTGGGTTTGCAGGAATCTGTCCGATTGTGCGACGCTAGAAACGCTCTTGGGTACAAATGTCGTGCCTTCGTTCGTGTCGTCGCCAAATATGACCGGGACCTTGACGAATTTTCCCTGGTGGAAGAGGCGATATGTGTAGTCTTGAACAAGGTCGCCGTCAACGACCGGTGAGTATAGATAGAGCGGTGATTTCTGCGCTCCTGGAAGAGGCGTGTTGAAGTTCTCACGTTGCAAATCTGTAACATTTAGGCCGCGCAAGCATGCCAGTGTATCGTTGTCGCTGGCGCATCCGGTACGGATGACTAGATTGTTGTAGGCAAATTGGCTTTCATCCAAAGTCAACATACTACCGAAACTCTGGGACTCTGCGGCAGCAGCATGGAACAAGTCTTGGTCTTTCCCACCATAGGCCGAAAGTAGGAGTGTAATCGAAGCTGCTCCTGCACTATCGCCACCCAGGACAACATGATTGGGGTCACCACCAAACTGAAAAACGCATTGATGTCAGATCGTAAACAAGTACAATGTAGAGGATAACCCAAACCTTGCTGATATGCTTTTTAACCCACTCCAAGGCTTTGATCTGGTCTTTTAAACCATTATTCACACTTCCACCCTTTTCAACTTCTGCGCCAGCCAAGAACCCGTATGGGCCAACTCGGTAGTTGAATGTAACCACGACAATACCCATGTCGGACGCTTTGATTAACCCGGTTCCATTGTAGTTGGCGTTTGAATTAGTATTGAAACCTCCTCCTTGAATCCAAAAGAAAACGGGAAGCTTGGTCGAGTTTGATGATTGCGCAGGAGCAAAGACGTCCAGGAAGAGGCAATCCTCTGATGTTCCAGATGGAATGGGGCTCTTCCCGGTAGGAATGCATTTTGAACGATGCTGATGATAGATGGTCAGCATACAGCGATTATTAACAGTCAACTGAACGCACCTTTGTTGCATGTTGTATATCATTGGTAGAGACGGGGTCCTGCGGTGCTGCAAAGCGCAGGGAATTTATGGGGGCGGCAGCATAACGTATCCCCAGCCATTGGTTGATATTAATTGATAGAGCTTGACCCTGGTATTTTGAATAGCCCAAGTCTACCAAAGTACTCTGCGCAAGCACCGAAGATAAAAAGAACAGAAATATCACCGCGGGTAGACTGAGGAGAGACATGTTGACAATTGACACAACCTATCGCTCATCAGTCTACCCTCAGACGGGCCCGTGGAATATTATATACAACCGACATAGACCGTACTTGACGTAAAGATAGAACACTAGTGGAAATCAAATCCAGGAGGCCTTAAAGTAATAATTATGAGAACTAACGATCACGCCAACCAACAGGGAAAGACATTGACGAAAACGGTAACGATTTCATCAATGATTCCAAGGGACCATCATGGTTGGTTTCTTCTGTCTGCCAAGGGTCGTGGAATAATGGGGGCCACGGCACGCGAACTAAATAAATGCAGAACCGGAGCAGGTACAGCCCAATCCTTTGGGGGCGCCTCGCGTGGATTCGGGGATTATCAGAGTCTGTTGGTACACTGCCACTCCATCCCGCTGACAGGGAGACAAGGCTGGCTCCCTGGCCCAAAGAGGCCCTGTGTTTGTTGCATTATGGACGAAAAGCACCCGGTTTCTGGACATTTCCAGCCAAGAAAAAATGGCGTTATTGGGAGAAAACCCGGCGATGGGCCTGTGTAGACATGAATTGGCAATTCCGGGCATCAAGACTGCGAATTGCGAAGGTGAATTTGACAAGAGCAGGCGAGGGATCGACACAGAACTATTGACGGATATTTGCATTTTCATCCATCCGTGAAACAGTAAACCCCATTTTGATGGGACGATTCATAGACAGAATTCGCCGAACTCATTTTATTCTGATGGAGGTCGATGTGTTCTTGGAGAATTGGGCATAGTAGGATATGGAGTCTGAAGAGGGGGATATCCCCTCGTTTCACACCTCGTAGAAACCTTCCTCGGTAGACAACTGAATTCCCATTGATGGACTTATTATTTGACATTCCAATCCGAATCACGTCGACCCTTGCACAACGGCCAAAGAAGGTGGGTGGGGATGGAAGGTCAAGATCGGTGATGTGGAGAAGAAACGGAGATGGAGAAACAGAGACAAACGCCGAACTCCAACTCTCCACCACCGCATGTGCTTTCTCGATCGCACCACCTGACGTCAGTCCGCAGGGATTCTTTCTTCTTGTTCTCTCTTTACTTGTCATATACTCTCTTCTCCAATTTTTCTCTCTCATAATGCCTCCTCATGGCGACCCCGCACAGGAAGAGGACGAGGATGATTACATGTCTATGGTGATTGAAGAACCCCAACAGAAGGAATCCTTCACCCAGCGAAAACGCAGACAACAACGAGAGGTAAAATCCATAATTCTGCGTCTGCGTTATACAAACTAACCATGATTTATTAAAAACAGGCAGAAGCCCGCGCCAGAGTTCCCTCCAAAGCCGAACGTGCCGCCGAAGAGGCCGCCCGTCGCGATGCCGCTCTATCCACCAGCACATTGAATCCCTCCAACAAGGGATTCCAGATGATGGCCAAACTGGGTTTCAAACCAGGAGAGACATTGGGGAAACGCCCGTCTCCCAACGGCAACAATGAGACTGAGGGCAAAGACGAGGCGCAGCCGCGAGGCCGAGCGGAGCCCCTTAACCTAATATTTAAGGAAGATCGGGGTGGTATTGGACTGGAGAACGAGAAGAAGCGCAGATTCAGGGAAGAGGCCGAGGAAGCGGCCAAAAAGGTCAAACATGAGGAGGGCGACTACCGGGACCGGGTTCGGATTGAACGGGAGACTCGCCGACTGGAGGCGCAATTTCATGGTGCGCAGAAGGTCGCAGAACGGTTGGATACGGAAGCGGAGGAAGGAGAGCCAGCTGAAGGCAAGCCAGATGGTGGGAATGGAGAGGATGGGGATACAGACAAGCCTGCCGATGAACCAAGCATTGCACAACCCAAGGCGAAAAATGTCAAACCGACTCTGCAAATCAACATTCTCTACCGGGGTCTGGTGCGCGAACGCCAGGAGCGAGACCGTGACATGCAGGCTCGACATGCGCTACAAAGCTCTCTCCCATCCTCATTCTTTCCTACGCCCCAGCTTCCAGGTTTCGATGATCCAACATTGGAGCGAGAGGACAAGGAAGCACTGGGAACCGCCCGACGTGAACCATCTTCGATTGTGGAAGAAGAACTCGAGGAGGAAGATCCGGAGTTGGACGAATTCAACGCCTTGGAGCCAGCAGAGCGGTTGAACCGGTTGGTTATATACCTACGCGAAAAACATCAATACTGCTTTTGGTGCAAGTATCGCTATGAGACCGCGGACATGGAAGGATGCCCTGGAACTACAGAGGAAGATCATGATTAATGACCTGCAATTTTTAGAGAAATTGATCTGCAAGAAAAAATTTTTATGATATCATAATGTACAGAAGCTAATCAATAATATTACAACCATATGTACAACCTCGAATGAAAAAGAACATCAGACCCATAAATACCATCATAGTGCTCATGACTTGAACCGAAACCACCTTGTTCTCCCCATTGGATATTGGCCCATTTCAAATAATAAAGCAAATCCCATCTATAAGCCCCAATATATAAGAAAGAAACTGAAAACAGTCGAGATCACGAAAGACTCTCCATAAATTGCGCCAAGGAACGATTCTGGCACTTCTGCAACCCCTGATGGCAATCGGCGCAAACGCGCAACGAGCAAAAGACACAGCGGTGCCGGATCTCTCGGTCATACTTGTGGCAGGTCATGCAGGGCAAAGGATACCAGAGGTTATTAGAGACGGGCATCGAGCGATGTTCCTGATAGCAAGCAAAGTGCAGTTTGCCCAGAGGCGGCGCGACGGGATCATAATCCGCTGGTGTCCAAGGACCATTGTCACTTTCTTCGCTGGGGGTTTGCTCTGCGACTGCATCTACATCTGCAGCTGCAGCCGCGCGTGCATCGGCGGTATCAATTTCCGGCTCGGGCTCGGGGATAAAATCTTCGACTGCGAGATCTTCTTTTGTTTCTTCGTCGCTGACCGGGGGTGATTGGACAGGAGATTGGATAGGTTTTCTGATGGGTTGTTGGACTGGTGGTGACTGAGGCGATGGTGACTGCACTGGGGCTTGGATCGGTGCCTGAACGGGTAATTGGACGGGTGGTTGAACAGGCGCCTGAACCGGTTGTTGCTGTGGAGGTGGCGGTGGTTTTCGCTGCACTGGCGCCGATGGTTCTCTGATCACAGGAACTTGACGAGGATAGGGAGAATCAAAGTCACCCCGGAGAATCTGACGATGGTACTCATTCGGGTTGACGGACAGATCGGTGGGGATTGAGTCTGCTGGGTACGATAGCGGATTGGGAGGCAGTTGCTTCTCGCTTGGACGAGCAGGTCGCATGGGGACACCAGAACCAGCGGGGAGAGGAGCATAATCAGGAGGCGATTCAGGAGGAGAGGGCTCTGGGGATTTCTTCTTGGATTTCATGGCCGAAAGCGAAGGGAGACGAAGGCCTCGCGGGCGCTTTTCCGACTCAAGGATGGCCATATTGAGATGTGAGCTGGAATAACAACAGGAAAGAAGGGGGGAATTGATGAAGGTGAGATAGATCTGCACTCTAGAGAGAGAGGAGAAAAGGAAAGGAAAAGAAAAGAGAGGAGAGAAAGACCGGATAATAATGACGAAGATCAAGAGATTTATTATTTTCTTCGTCCTGGTCAAGAAACGGCAGATTGGAGGGGCATCCACTTCGCTGGACCCAGAGTTGGCTCAATCTAACTCTACAAGAAGAAGACGGCGACTATTGACTGACCGTACGAAAGCAGCCAAAACCCTCATGGTTTGTTGTCAGACCAGGATTGGCCGTCACCAGCCGATCTGTGATATCGTGATCAGGTGTGTGTGTTTTTCTTTTTCACCACCGATGCATCATCAGGAATAGTTCTTCCAGGCCAAAAAAAAGGCAAGATGCGAGGTGCAGGAGGTGATGGGAATGAGACAGCATTAGAGGGTGATGGGCTGCAAACCCTGAAGATCCGCATTATCGTCTCAATAGTCAAGATAGTCGATGCTGTTGACTTGATGTCTATCAACCATCAACTCTGTTCGCAATCTAACAGTTTCTATCTCTGCCTCTAGGCGCTGATCATTATATTAATCCAGAAGCGGTGGGCCTGTGAATTGGATAGATCGTTTTAGTCTCGCCAGGCGATGATGTGGTGGGTTCAGCATCGTATTCCATTGACTTGGCCGTCCTTTTTTTTTTTCCGTGCCACTGGCAATCCTCTTTCATTCTCAGAATTCTATTGTCGTCTGTAGAATTCTGTATAACTCTGGAGCCAGTCTTATTGCATCTAGTCTATTAATATACTGTAGACGGAGTGGTCGACCGGATCTGAAACCGCGCCCCATCGCGATCCATGAAACACATCCCGGAGATGGCAATGGGTCTATAAGCGGTCGTCGGGAAATCATCAATCTCCATGAATTTATTATTTTTATTTTTATTTTTATTTTATTTTATTTTATTTTATTTTCCTTTCATTTTTTTGGTTTCTCAACTGTCAAGGAGAATACAAACAATTAATCATCCATGGTCTGACTCTCCCGGCTCGTCACTAACACACTGTCGCAACCAAACAAAAAGTGAATATGCAATCTTATAACCCGCCTCATGTAGAATAAACAAAAAAAGAAGAAGAAGAAGAAGAAATTCTATTGTACTGTATGTGTATGACAAGAAAAGAAAGGACCCGCCATGAGAATGAAAAGAAAAGAAAAAAGAAGAGAGCGTCATCATCGCTTTTCGAACAGAGTGCCTTCTGCGCCAACTAATCCAGACATACCCTGCATCCCAATTTGACTAAAAAGGAAAGGAAATGTAACAAGAAGAAAAAGAAAAGAAAAGAAAAGAAAAGAAAAGAAAAGAAAAGAAAAGAGAAGAAAAGAAAAGAAAAGAACGAGAAAGAGCGAATCGTTCATTTAATTCCAAAATTTCAAGATGTTGCCTGCGTATTTGGGTTGGTGTTAGTGATCTCAACCGATCGGGTTTCCAGCTCTTTGGGCATCAGGCTCTCTGGCAGCGTCACGCTCGGCTCCACGGCCGCGGTGGCACTAGAATCCGCAGGAATGGCATTCGAGGTAGAGCTCTCTGCGACGGGCTTCGGCGTAGTGTGCTCGACATGCTCGGCGGACTCATCTCCCTTGTCCTCATCCCCAATCACGGCAGCCAGGCTTCGGAAATTGAACATTGGCTCGGTGGAAGAGTGGTTCCCATCAGTTGCACCAACATGGTCTTCTGACGTAGATTCCACAAGCGATGACAAGGACGAGGATGCGCTCGACATGTGCCGCAAATGGGACCGCTTCGACGGCTCTGTGGGCGGGGGTTGGACGACGGAGGGCAATAGTTGGTTTGGATCTGAAGAGGTGGAATTTGCACTGCTAGACGGTGCACCAGAGCTGGTATCTTCGGTGATTGTCGGCGCAGAGGGCGACGCACGGTCTACCTCCTTCCCTTTCCCTGCAACGGAGGAGTCTTCCAGGGATGAAGAGTTGCTGGCAACCCTGGCCAATCGACCATCGGGATTTGTATCAAGAGCGGAGGTGCTGCCATTATTGCTATACAACCCATTCTTTCGCATTGACTTTTCCGCCTTCTTCGCGTCCTTCTCTCGCTTTTTGGCATCCTTCTTCGCTTCCTTCTCTTCTCTCTTAAGCCGGTCCTCTTCGCTGGCTAAACTGAGTCGAATAGCCTCCATCATCATCATTTCCTCCAAGTCGTCAATTCTATTGCGCCTCGAACTGCCTCGAGCTGGCGCTAGATTCCCCGATCCTTCTTCGGGGGACTCAGCCTCCTGCTCAGATACACGTCTATCAGTTAAGAACGCAAGAGCTTGCAACGCCGGGGAGCCTCGAGCATTGCTCTGAGGTTCTGGCGCATTCGATCTTCTCATGCCTCTCCTGCCAAGACTAAAATTTCGGGAATCGCTCCCGGTTCCGTTCGAGTTCATCAGGTACGCTGCGGTGTGAAGTGCAGTAGCTGCTGCCGACCTGCGCGCAGCATGTGCACGGGCATTAGCCAGCTTCTGTGCCCAGTCTGGACGGACCCTATCAGTGGTAACTACTGTTGGATCGGAAGCGGATAGTGATGTAGCACGCCGGCGACCAGTCAGTGCTGTGGGGTTTCCAGAGGAGAGCGATGAACTGGATGATACGGGGGATGTCACATTGGCTGGGCGACCGCTCGGATCCAGAGCATAGGTCAAACCGCGGCGGAAAGCCGGAGGTGTGTATGTGACACCGAATTCAGGTTGGACACAAAAGGGACAAGCTGCAGCCTCCGACACGAGTTGGCAATCTGCGGAATCTGCGTGCTCGCCTTCTGGTGCTGGAGTAGGAGCGGCGTTTGGATCTGCATCCCCATGTTCTGGAGGATGGGGCTCGGGGCGTTTAATTTGTACGAAACACTCGGAACAGATCGGCTGGTCACAGCATCGGGTGTGGTTTAAGTAAGGGGGATAGTAGAGGAAGCAAATGGGACACTCGGACGAATCCTTATAAAGGTATGCTTCAACAGGCTGTCCGTTGACAAACGGATCGCGAGGGAGCTGTAACTCGCGCGGACCCAAGTCCGATTGAGAACCAGACTTAGACGAAGTAAGAGCGGCAAGCGTCTTTGCCCGGGTCCGGAATAATGGCGAGCTTGACGTACCGGAAGCAATGGGAGAGGTAGGGGAAGGCAGAGAAGACGTCTGGGACGTATCCGAATTGCAGGATTGCGACCTCGAAGTGATTGGAACCATCAAATGTTGGTGTACGTTTCTCGCATCGGACGATTCTTTCGTATCTTCTGTTGTCTTCGGGGGTTCTTGTATTCCAACTCTGGGGGAATTTCATCTGGCGGTGGTATCGGTAAGCCTCGCGCAGCGGCCATGAGCTGATGCTCTGTCCAAGAATCTGAAAAGTCGTTGAGACCCCTCCAGAATGGAGCCAGCCTTCGTTCGATCTGAACAATATAGTCAGTATCAAAACTTATGAGGGACACAATTGTTGGACGGATTTACCATCAGTTGCCGGACCACCGCTTTGTTGAAGTCCTCCACCCCGACATAAACACCTTGCGTAACCAGATAACCCCCGTCAACATGCTCTTCCTTCATGCTACGCTCGCGCTCCTTGATCCTCGCTGTCCTTTCTCGCTCCAAGCGGCGGGCTTCCCGCTCCTGTTTGTTCTCTCGTCGACGTTCGAGGCTCTCAACATCTCGTTCATGACTGCCGCCTATTCCGAGGATGGAGAGATCAGGCCGACTGCCTCGGGTGGACCGGGAACCCTCTGAGTGGTGACGGTCGCTGTACGGCGATCTCCCATGTCGACGGTTTGATGTAGCAAGAGACGGGCGCGCCTCTTTTGTCTGTGAATTGCCCATATCCAGCCAGGTCGAGCGATAGTGTTACAAGAATAGGAAAAATCAAGCCGATAGGCCGAAATGTATGGGCGCCTCCGACGGATCCAGGCGGAGACGACGGAGCAGGCGTTACCCCCAGAAAGGGAGAATGGGAGAAGGGAGGGGAAGACAAGCGAAGGGAAAAGTCTGAGCGACAAATCCAGAATAGATGAATGTAGATAATAATAAGGTAATAAGATGAGGAGAGAGCAAGAAAGACAACAATAATAATCCAAGCAGCAACAGGGGGGGTTCAGGTGGAGAGAAACGATGGTTGGCTGAGGGAAGCTTTAGAGAGCGGGGGAGGGAATCGTAATAGGTGGCAGCCGATGGGGGCTGCTGAGCGCGGCGACGATGAGATCAGGAGCGGGAAATAGACCGGATCTGGATCGAGAGGGGAAGAAGATAGGATTTAAAAGAATAAGAAGACCAGCTGGCCAGAAAAGAAAAAAAAGAAGAAGAAAGAGACTTCTAGATGGGAAAAAGAAAAGAAGGACTGGTGGTGAGATCAATGATGGAGAGTTTCAATAGTGGATGAAGGAAATATGATACGTAGAATGGAAGATAGAGAAAGAGTCGTACAGTAGGAGTAAGACAGGAGAATGTGACGCCACGGGACGCCACGCATTACATCAGCTGTGGCTGGACGGTGTTTTGCAGGCCTAGAGATGAGGTGGACAGGTAAAGTAGAATGGCTTTTAATAGCAAATATATGGTTGATATTCCTGAGTCAATAAAGCTTCTTTCCATCCAGAATCAGCAACCATAACAACACACGGCAGAACAACAGCTGTCTGAATCGATGCTGCATGAAAGAGTGGATATCACGTGTGGCGGTGCCTGACGATGCCTGCGCCACATCGGTTGGTCTGGCCGGAAAGGAAAATCCATCGCAAAATAATCGGCCAAAAATTATTCGGGATGCTCCAAGACATGCCACGGGATTTCATCAGGTGTCAGTCCCTTGTGTGATGCAATCTGGATGATATTTTCATTCTGTTAATCTCTGTCAATCCGGATGGTCATGTTTTGGTGACCAATCAATAATAATCTTTCTTTTTCTCCTCTTATTCAATCCTCATTGTCCATATCCACGGCTGTGTAATCTAGATGCAATGACCACGGTCACCTCAACCACTACACGCCTCCACATCACCCCTTTAACCCCCGATATCCTTCCTTCGGTCTTGCCTGCATCAATTCGACCCTTGGCCACAGAGATTTCCTTCCACACCATTCCCACCTTCCCCGAGAATAATTACGGATACGTGACCCTGCCCAACATGGAGGCCGACAAGATAAAAAAGAAGCTCAATGGTTCTATTCTCAAGGGCAAGAAGTTCAAGGTTGAGGCGGCTCGACCCCACAAAAGACATCGGGATGAAGACGGCAATGCGGAAGTTGTTCCCGATCCCAAGCCAGCCTCTGAGAAATCGTCCAAGAAGTCAAAAAAGCGAAAGGCAGAAGACACTGTGGTTGATGGGTATGAGCTGCCATCGGATCGCAAGGTGAAGAGAGGCTGGACGGAGTCGAGTAGTACCAAAAAAGAGAAGCGCAAGGAAGAGAAGAAAAAGGAAAAGGACGAGAAAAAGGCTAAACCTCAACCCAAATCCAAGTACACAGAGAAGGAAGAGTGTCTATTCCGGGCCAAACTCCCTCCTAATAAAATTGCCATCGACGAAAAACAAGAGAAGCAGTCCAAGAAGAAGAAGAAACCCACAAATGAGTCGGTGATCCATGAGTTTGCGAATACTGTCACACACCCAAGCTTCTTGCGGTCCGAAGGCGAAGAAGCGGCTCCTACATCTACATTTGAGGAGGGCAAAGGCTGGGTAGATGAATCTGGAAACGTAAAGGAAGCTCCCAGTGACAGAATCAGAAATGACCAGTATAGACCAGGCAAGGTAGCAGGGGCTAAGGAGAGGCGGAAATCGGCCAAGATCTCTGTGTCTGAGAAAGAGTCAAAGCCTTCGAAATCAAAGAATATTGAGTCCTCGGATGAATCAGAGGAGGACTGGACCTCTTCCAGTGGCTCTAGCTCCGATGAGGACACGGCAGATTCGGAAAGCGACGAAGACTCGACCAACTCATCAGATGAATCTTCCAGCGATGATGAGAAAGAAAAGAAGCAGGTCCCAGGTCCCAAGGCTGGCAAGTCTTCTGACCATACACCCGCGGCTCCTACTCAGCCAGAGGCTTCGATTGATCGAAACGAAACCTCGATGGAGGCAAATAATGACTCAAACCCCAAAGAGGTTCACCCATTGGAGGCGCTTTTCAAACGCCCTGCGCCCGACTCGTCTGAAAAGAAGCCTGCCGTTGAGGCCCCCAATGCTCAATTTAGTTTCTTTGGACAAGATGATATAGAGTCTGAGGAGGACGAGCCAGCCAAACCTACCGAACCCCAAACACCGTTTACGAAGAAGGATATGCAATTCCGTGGATTGAGAAGCGCTGCTCCGACACCCGACACTGGCTTGGTAGGTCGAAATATCAACTGGAATGCCTCAGAAGAGGAAGACGCTATGGATGTGGATGATGAAGTGTATACCAGCACCCCAGTTCCCAAATCGACCACTGTTCAAAAGGAGGAGTCCGATTTTACCAAATGGTTCTGGGAGAATCGTGGTGACAACAATCGTGCTTGGAAGAAGAGAAGGCGAGATGCTGCTAAGGAGCAGAGGCAGAGAGAGAACCGGAGGAAAGGAATGAAAGGAAAGTCATAAACATGGTATGGTGTTTAGTATTTCGGGTTTAAGATGACGGGCATATTTTGCATAGCTGTGATGCTTGATTTCATATATACCTAGTCCTTTTGATACGTATTTTAAAAGTCTTGTCCCATTTTCAAGTAAAATTTACACAATGACGTATCAAATCGCCAAAGATCAAATACGAGCAGTAACATGGAAATGATATAACGCTGATTGTCGAATTGTCACATGATGCCAAGAATCCCGGGGTTGATTGATTGTCGCCAATGATAGCCATCGTCATCAGCTTCTAGAAACCTCAAGTGTCGCTGGACGATAATCACAATTGTCCTTTATTTCTTCACATCAAGCCCATCATGCTACAACGTGGCAGTAATTCTTATCTGCTGCTTCTTTTTCTTGTCCTCCTTTCTTGCGCGTCATTGGCACTAGCATCCAGTAAGTGAAGCCAACTTTCCAACCGTTCGCGATCTCCCTCCTTGCGAACACCAAAGAAAGAGTCCTTCGTCTAACAATTATCTCCTTGATATAGCACCTACTTCATTCTGCAAATGTACTTGTTTCTCCAATAGCACCATCATCCCTCTTGACCCCGCACAGCCAGAAACCACCTCGGCTCTAAACAACCTCTTCCACATCCGCAATCGCCGCTTCACTGAAGATGATGAAACCGAGATTGAGAAAAGGACCAGCAAAGACAAGAGCAAATACCGGCCACTGAGCTGTACCGACTGTAACCGGAAATTCTGTCTTGATTACGACTTGCCCACTTGTAAGAACGCGAAGGAGGAGGATGTATTTACTACTTGTTTCCGTATGACAATTCGTTCCAGGCATGTGAAATTCAGACAATGCTGACTGTTTCTGCTTAGAACGAGACTCGGCCAAAGATGAAGCTATCGTGTTCATTTTCATATTTGCGACAAGCGGTCTTCTAGCATGGGCAGTCTTTAAGCCATGGGTGGAAAAGTGGATTGAGGTATGTTGATTTATCCCACCGACGATATGAACACTTTGAAGAAAGCTGATTTCCTTTCAGGCAGCACGGGAACGCCGGTCATACATCCCTGTCTCTGAAAATGAGACGTGATCCTGCTTGCATGGCGGTGCTATGTAATATTTGAATAATGCTTCATGTATTCCACAAATTGTCGGGATTTGAATATTTTCTTGTACAGTATTTATATAGAGGCGGCTTGGTACTGCTTGATCTTCATGGTAAAAAATATTGATTGTTTGTGGCCAAATTCGCTTGCTTTTTCCAGAATAGTATAAGAATACCGAAACAATACCACCTGATATAGAGTCACCAATTATATCATAAAATTCAGCCACTTTGTTTAAATGTGTGTCATATTGTACAACTTGATGGAAAAAATCACAACAATAATAACAAGCTAAATTGGATGTGTCCTTTTAGTACTCGCCTAGAAACAAATAGTTTTGGCTGCAATCGGCGATCAGTTGTGACACAAGCATTCCTCGAATATCCGCCGAAGCTCGTCTCCGTTGTTTCGCCTCCCATGGTTCTCCTTCGGCTGTTCCCAGAAAAACTTTTTTCTGTTATCTCTTGCCATCGCTGGCACATGACTGATTGCAAGCCTGATGCAGGCAGAAATCAACCCCGCCTGAAATATTTCTCTCTCCTCTCTTCCTGTTCCCATCAACTGTCGGATTCCACATTTCATCACAAGCCTTAAGAGAGGGATAAATATATAGAGAAAGAGAAGAACTAAAAAGACTAAGATCTCATACAGGAGACCGGTTACTTGGCTGGGGATTGCCGTAAGAATCATAGACGGTTCTCAAGAAATGGTATTAACACTCCAGGAAAGACCAACATCCGCGGACGACAGATTCCCTACGACCCAGTTATTCCTTCTTGGTGAGTTTCATTCCAGTGAAGAATCATACAATATAAGTCGCACGCTAATTGGTGTTGATAGCAATATGTCGTGTTGCGGAACCAATCGCCCTAACGTCCATCTTTCCCTATTCATGGGTGATGGTTAAGGACTTTCGCATGGCGAATAGCCACAATGCCTCTTTTTACGCCGGCATACTCGTCTCCGCCTTTTCCCTTGCTGAAGCTTTAACTGGTATGTTCTGGGGGGCTCTTTCAGACCGAGTCGGTCGCAAACCCATTCTCCTCTCTGGTTGCTTCGGGACAATGCTATCGCTTCTGCTCGTGGGATTTGCCCCCAACTTCTGGGTGGCCCTCTTTGGGAGAGCTTTAGGAGGCTTTTTGAATGGCAACATTGGGGTTATCCAGACAATGGTTGGTGAATTGGTCAAACGGCCTGAGCATGAACGTAAGTACCAACTCTTCTCTTATGCTGGTGTTCATGGGCCTGACAGTTTAAATGTAGCTCGAGCCTATGCTGTGATGCCATTTGTCTGGTCAATTGGAACGATCATTGGACCAGGTAGGTGTTCAAACTTCTCAAGGTGATTGAAATGGGACAAATGTTGATGTCTTGGCTGTAGCCATTGGAGGTTTGCTTGCAAAGCCAGCAGAGAGTTACCCTACCCTCTTCCCTACTGATGGCCTATTTGGCAAATTTCCCTATCTTCTGCCAAACCTTGTTTGTTCCGTTTTACTTCTTTTTAGCATCATTGGCAGCTGGTTGTTTCTGCAAGAGACCCATCCGGACATGCAAAAATGGAGTGTTCCCGAAGATCTCAATCATACATCCGCTGAACATCCTCTTCTAGCACCGGCTGGAGCAACAGCAAACGCAAGCGCAGATCTACGAGCCGAATCATACGGAACTTTCAACCAGGTCCATCTGCATCAGGACGAGGACTGGGCGGTACAAGTCGATGGATCAAAGGTCGAATCGGGTTCAGAGAAACCAAGGACTTTCAACTGGCGAGTTACCATGCTCATCGTTGCATTGGCTATCTTCACATATCACTCAATGACCTATGATCATCTGCTCCCTATCTTCCTGCAAGACGAAAACACCAGAAACATCTCGGGCTTGGGCAATTCGGGCTTTAGTATTCCTGGTGGAGTCGGCCTGTCGACCCGAACAGTCGGATTGATCATGTCTTCCGACGGCTTCATTGCACTCTTCGTTCAAACTCTTATTTTCCCAACCCTGGCCCATTCTTTGGGAGTATGGAAGCTTTTCGTACTGGTGACTGTTCTGCACCCCATTGCCTATTTTATCGTCCCCTTCTTGGTTTTCGTGCCACACAAATTTCTCTTCTTTGGCATATATGCCTGTCTGATCGTTCGCAACATCCTTTCTATCATTGCTTTCCCGGTACTGCTGATTCTCATCAAGCAAGCCAGTCCTTCTGATTCGGTCATGGGCAAAATCAATGGCCTCGCTGCGTCCGCAGGGGCAGCCTCTCGCACGGTTGCTCCTCCTGTGGCGGGGTTCCTGTATAGCACCGGTACCTCAATTGGTTTCACTGCCCTCGCGTGGTGGGGAAGCGCCTTTGTGGCTACCATTGGTGCTCTCCAGGTGTGGTTTATCCAACGAAAGAAGCACGCCTCGGTCACAGTCCAGCCAGTTGTCCCTTGCCATTTTGCCCCCGATGGCACTCAGCCTGCGAAACAGACTATTCATATCGTGGTGACTGAGAATGATGGAAACACAGAGAACGACGCTTAACGAATTGTCCGACACGATACTTTTCTTTCTTGGTTATATTATATCTCGTGGTACTGGAGACAGTTTGAGAGCACTTTTGTTGGCGTAGAACTAGTGGCTCTTCTATTCAAGCTTATCTAGCATGATTAGACCACTATTGTAAATAGCTTCTATTCTTATTGCATCTACTAGTTTATTATGTATTTAGTTGGGTGGAGTATTCTTTCTGATGTGCATAAGTGTTGTTTTTTTGACGGCAGATTATATGTTTGTTCACATCGACTACTCCCTTCCAAGATGATTGGTGGTATATCACTATAAGCCGGTCGTAATATGGCACCATATATGCATAATGTTTCAAGACCAATTGTCTGATATCTTACCGACTGAATTGATTGTTTCTCCTCGATTCTTCTCACGCCAAACTAGGGCTATTCTTGGGCGGTGAGAAAACAAAGTATTTTGTCAGTTGCCACCGCTCTGAAAGTGCTGCACTAGACCGCAAAGGGGTTAGCTTTATTTACCGCCCATCGCAACCGGTGAAAACAACAACAAAATAATAATAATAATAATAATAACAAGAGTCAATTTGCTTCAACCTCCTTACTGTGGGAAAGCAGTTTATTGCTTTTTCATACATATTTTGGATTATCATCGACTTATTGCGCTTCTTGGCTTATCTACAAGACCAGCGCGATTCCTTCTTTTCTTTTCTCACCCCCCCCATCCTACTTACCTCGTCATGTCTACTCCTCTTTCCCCCTTAACGTCGTCGCGTCAGAACTCAAGAGGTCTCTCACCGGCTTCCTTCCACTCTAAGACAGAACACAGCGGCATTGACGAAACCATGGCGAACAACGAGTATCCAGAGAACACTTTTTCAAGTCCATTAAAAGCAGTTATAAATAAAACAGACATTGAAGACCCTCAAGAAGACATGGACTACCCCCCGATACACGAATCGCACGAGCAAAATGTGGTCGAGGACGATGCTGAATCTTTCCAGGTAGCACCTAGCTCACCTTTCCAGTTTGATGGGAGAGATGAAACAGTCGACTTTCAAATGCTGCAAAGGCAACAACAAAGACAGTTATCGCCCATATTCAGTGAACGGTCTACGACTCCCAGAAAACGTTCATACGAAAATGTTCCCGATGAACAGGATGCAGACGAAGATTTGGACGAGAGGCACAAGAAAGGCACGAACCGAAGAGACCAGCCCGAGATTAAAGTTTACGCGGATGAAGATGCTCGGCCTCACAATGAGCAGAGCTTGGTCGAGGGCGCTGAACAGGAAACAGCCAACAGCATGATGGAGGATAAGCACAATGAAGGTATGAGTACTGTTCTCCGCGAAGACGAAACAGCCGGAGAAAACGAAAATGCGGACGCAGACGACGTGGACGATGTTATGATTGACAACGACGATGATGACGAACTTCACGAAACCATGGACGAAACTTGCCTGAGCACATTTTCAGCTGTTCCAAATGCAGACATGACATCATTTGCAAGGCTGCGAGGCGAGTCGCCCACAAAAGCGATGCGAAACTTCCAGAACAGCCCAGCTCAACAAAACGATGCTCGCAGCGCGGAACCGTCTACTCCAAACAGCTCCAAGAGGCCGTACATGAAAAATTCATTGATTGACATCGGCTCGCCCATCGGTTCACCTACGCCCAGAAAACGGGAGGCCAGGGATATCGGAAATCCGAGCGACACACCCAACTTACTGGACCTCGCAGATCAGCATACCTTTTTCCCGCGTAAACGCTATAGCGTACAGAATGCGCGATATTCCCCCTCTCGGCGCTCGCCATTGCGAAACGTGGGCGAATCTATCAGGTCGCCGTCTAAAACGTCACTGCTGGACTTTGATATCCCTCCCGTACCAACCCCTCGGTCGATCCCAACCGTCACACCCCGAGAACTTGAGTCCCTTAAGTCTGGTTTCATGTCAGAGATTTCCTCACTGAAAGCAACTTTGAGTGGAAAGGAAGCTGAGGTTGCCAGCCTTAAGCAGGCTGTTGCAGATGCGGAACGACGTGTTGGCGAAGCCATGGAAGAAGTTCGTCACGAGGCTGCCAGTAAAGAGGCGTTGGAGATTGAACAAGTCGAATGGCAGCGAAGGGGTCAGGAGATGGAAGATGTCCTACAGACCGTAAGGGCTGACATTGTGGAGGGTGAGCGTGAAAGAGAACAGTTGACGAAGAAGGTGGAGGAAGTCGAGAAGAGCAAGGAACAACTCGAAGGCCAAGTTGTTGAGCTAGAGAGTCAACTGGAAGCAGCTCGGACTTCAGCACCCAGTGAACCCAGAGCGTCTGAGGCTGCACCCAACACTAAAACGGCAGAAGAGACGGCCAACGAAGTCCAGGATGCGGTTGAAAAGGTTGCTCGTGAGCTTCACACACTGTACAAGGGCAAGCACGAGACCAAGGTTGCGGCATTGAAGAAGAGCTATGAGTCACGGTGGGAAAAACGCGTCCGGGAGGCGGAGAAAAAGGCGAAAGCCGCCAATGAAGAGAACGAACGGTTGAAGATGGAGCGCGATGCCGCCATGTCGGAGGCTGCCAACCCCAATGCTAGCATGATGGCCCGTGAGAATGACGATCATGAAGCCGAGCGGCACGTCCTCGAAGCACAGATACAAGGTCTACAGCAGGAAATGGCCGCAATCAAGGCGGAAAGTGAGCGAATGCGCTCAGAGTTGGAAATGGAGAGGACCGAAAAGGGCGAGCTCGTTGCTGCTGTGGATGAATGGTTGTCGATGCAGCAACCGCAGCAGCAGCAGCAGCAGACCTCTGGACCTTCGGGTCCACGTGAGGAGGAATCCGGGGAGCGCACGACCACACCAGAGCCGGCGGTTGAAGATTTCCGACGCAGTATTGGACGCAGTGGCTCCAGTGGCATCCGTCCTCCCAGCACAGGGGAGAAGAAGATTCCCAAGATCTCAGCACCGGCCAGTCGACATGGTAGAGGCAACAGCGGAGGCAAGTCTGGGATAGCAGTGTTTACGCCAGGCCGCAGTGGCATCATGGGATCGATTGAACGGATGGGCCGTGGTGCATAGGGTGCATGATGGACGGATTGATTTGTTACGATTACTATTCCCCTGTTTGTATGAGGTTTTTTACGTTTTGCTTTGATAGTTCTGATTTGGTTACTGAGATATCCTGAAGGCGTTGAAATAGGAATGTCATTGGATGTTGTGTCACGATCACAGCAAGTAGTGGTAGCAGAGCAAGTATATCCCTGAACCATCGACCTCCGCTGCCCCGGCTTATCTGCGGGGTAGCAGGAGGTGACTAACCGTTAGTCTGTGCTGTATGGATCTAGACTTCCCTCACTTCTGACTGCTTAGTATTTCTGTTAGTAGTGGTAATATTAGTGTACAGCTTAGGCGTGGTGTAGGGGAATCCTGCTGGGATAAACACAGACCCCTCCTATCTGGGTGCCTATCTGGGCAATATGTCATGTGAAAAATGACTTCATTTCTGTTTCTTGCTTTTTCTCGGGTTACCGCCAGCAACGTGGGGGATCGGACCGGTTCAGAATAGGCATGATTGAATATGTTGGAGTTACATCCACAGGAGAGTAGTCTACGTCTACTACATAGTCAACAATAAGGGGAAGATCGACAAGTAACTCGTCTAGGACAAATGCTCCGGCTCGGCAAAGTGGCTTGAACCATTTCGGACCGTGGACAGTCGAGATGTTGTAATGCGATGACTATTAACCCCAGGATCGGAGGTGGCGGTGCGATGGAACGCGAAGAAGAAACTGGAGAAACCAAAGTCTGTCTGCCGTATTTCCGCAAACGGCATCCCATAGAAGAACAGAGGAGGATCAAATTTCAAGATCCAGTCTAGTCCCACAGTGGAATCCGCAGTGACGCTGCTTACTGGTGGCAGGTGAATAATTGCCTCGTCCTGTATGGGATCAGGATTTTTAGGATTGTCTGGTTTGGGTATTTTAATTTAAATTAATGGTTTGGAATTTGGGTGATTTGTTCCCCCTCCTTTTCGGAAGTTTCCCCAGTCCCCGGAATAACGGAGTGGATGAAGGGATCCCGAATGATTTCCGACACAGTCTGCCATGATTCCATGAAGAATTATCCGACGATCGCACTTGATGTCTCTCTCTCATGCCTCCATCCAGGCTGTCTGACAGCAGAGAGAACGTTTACCCTCCGTGCATCGGCATAAAACAACAGGCTGATTGGGCCAGACAGGGCATCACGTGTGGCTGGCAAATGGACACGGCAGATCCACCCGCGCGTCTTTTTTTTTCCGCAATCAAGATTTTTGTCTGATTTTGATTGTGATTCTGATGGGGGATTGGCATGGTAGTAATACTATTATGTTAGACTAAACCTCCTAAACTAACTCGCAAGGTCGCCTATTTTCAGAGCCACAGGGTTCGTCATGTAATTGGATCAGCATGCTCCAGTCTGACCTAGTCTTGCCTCTGCTCCACCGTCAATTCAGGATCCGGGTAGTCAGAAATAGGAGAGATGGAAAGACAAGAGGTTACAATTCAGCTGGCTTTAAATAGGGGAAAGCGTGATCTTCATCGGCTTGAAATACGAAATACTGGAAAGTTGACAGATAATGGAGCACATGCAGTCAACCGGATTCAAGGATGTAAATCGTCATCGGTCCATATTTGGGATAGACACATGCTTTGGACTATCGATTCTGCAGATTGTATCTTACCATAGTAAAATATGGAATAATATTGAATAATTAAATATTAAATAATACCCTGGAGACTTAAGACTGCAGATTGTTGGGACTGCAAACTTTCAATGATCTTCATTCCATGGATGTGATTTCCTTGCTGTTCTGCATTATTCTTATTTCTCTCTTCTTCTGGTCATCTTCAATTCAATTCATCTCAACATATACTACTCTCTAATTCTAGTACTGATAATAGTCATCTAGATATGTCAAGTCAAGTGTCAAGTGTTAAGTGCTGTAGAAACGGAAAAGATTCCGAGAAATGACGCAGCTGCCCTCCAGAACCACGGATCTAGCCTGTTTGGGAAGACATGGCCCTCAACCAATAACAAGGATTTTGATTCGCTCCCGGTCCCCTCCGGCGGTGGCCGTGAGTGGCCGGCAGCAGCAGTGGGGCCCTGTGGCGGGCTGGACTCAGTAACGTGACCGGGCCGAAGTCACCGCATCGGCCAGTGGTTGGGCAGGAACAGCGGGTGGATCCGGTGGGGCGCGGTGGGGCGTCAGAATTGGATAATAAATGGCCTAACAGTTTGGGGTAACGAAAGGGAGTATCCAGAGGCAGTTGAAACGTGCCCTAGGCAGCGTACGGTAAGGTAACCGAAGGATGGAAGTTTTCAAGTCATAATAATTGTATTATGTGATTTGATTTCTGATTGCTGTGCTTTACTTTGTCTGGTTCTGGTCTGGGGGAGGCAAAAACTGGGGCTGCTTCGGATCGTCCTTTTTCGGTTTTGGCCTCCTGATCTCCTCTGTAACGACAGTATTTAACCATGGCGTCGCCCCGGGCCCAGCGCGCCAGTCGGTTTTCGTCCTTTGGACGAAATGCTTCATAGATGATTATTCTTATTTTATTTCTTATATAAAAAAGCAAAAAAAAGCAAAAAAAAAAGAAAAAGAAATACCTGTTGATACATGCAACTTCCCTGACACTCTCCACTCTCTTCCTTTCTTTACACGTGTGATCGTGCTGCTCTTTCTGTCCTATCTATCTATCTTCACCTACATTTTTACTCTCGACGAATGACTCAATTGATTCGCCCTGTTCATAATGACTAACGCCACTGCTACATTATCTTCATCTTCTTCCTCATCTACTACACCTGCAAAAACAATGGATCCTCAATCCCAATCAAAACGCAAGGCCTCTACGGCTGGTCTCTCTGTTAACTCCCGCCCTGTCAAACGAAGAGCCTCCAAGGCATGTTGTTGCTGTCGCGCTCGCAAGGTCCGTTGCGATGTCGTTGAGAATGGTTCGCCCTGTACGAATTGTCGTCTGGATCAGGTAGAATGCGTTGTTACAGAAAGCAAGAGGAGAAAGTTCGTCCATGTCGAAATAGCCTTGTGGTGAATTCAATTCATCAAACATATCACCCGCCTTGGAATTTGCCCGGCTAACGTCGAGTGTCTCTTGTTTTGCCACTCTTCAGGAAATCTCGTGTTGAAACAGAACATCCCTCTGTCAACCATCCCTCTGTATCGCCCGTCCCCGAAGATGGTGGCAATCTTCTGCGCAGACTCTCTGAGAGTCGCCGGCTTTCGGACGCTGCCCCCGCGTCCCCCTCTCTGCATTCTGTAGACTTGGATCAAGGGCAGCACATGCCGCATCTGCTCTGTTCGTGTTATTTCCCCCCCTTTTTTTTTCTGAAATGGAGGGGATTTAAACTAATATTCTCATAGACCAAAATCAAGTCCAGCGCATTGGTTCGGAAGACCAATATCGAAGACGAATGGCTCCCAACCCAGCAGTCCCCGCCACGCTTCCCCTGCATCATGTCACCTCGCAGATTCAGCAGCTCTTGGATCCGGGCTTTGCCAATGCTCGTTCTGGTGGTGTTATCCTGCCCGACTACATCCGCGGGTTACCCGCGCGATTGCAAAAAGAGGATATCGAATATCTGGCCATGAAAGGCGCCCTGACCGTCCCCGACCCCGAGTTGCGCAATGAATTGCTGAAAAGCTACATCCACTACGTCCACACCTACATGCCTCTCTTGGATTTGGAAGATTTCCTGCAGACAATCGTCAGAAACGATGGCATTCACCGAATGAGTCTCTTGCTTTTTCAGGCTGTCATGTTCGCCGGTACTGCGTTTATCGACTTGAAGCACTTACATGCCGCCGGTTACCAGTCTCGCAAGGTGGCCCGCAAGGTCTTTTTCCAGCGTGCTCGACTATTGTACGACTTTGACTACGAAGTCGACCGTATCTCCCTCGTTCAGTCCCTACTCCTGATGACTTACTGGTACGAGACCCCCGATGACCAGAAAGACACCTGGCACTGGATGGGCGTCAGTCTGTCTCTCGCACATACCATTGGCCTGCATCGCGATCCCGGCAACTCCCGTATGGACGTTCGTCGCCAGCGCATGTGGAAACGCATCTGGTGGAGCACCTACACTCGCGATCGTCTAATTGCCCTGGGAATGAGACGTCCCATGCGCGTCAAGGACGATGACTGTGATGTCCCGATGCTGTGCCTTGACGATTTCGAGTTCCACGCTTTCCCCCTGAGATCGTGAGCATGGTTGGAAACTCGGAAATCCTTTCGAGCCCGAGTCACCAGCGAGAGCTCGCCATGATGTTTATCGAAAAAGCCAAGCTCTGTCTGGGCGTGAGCCATGTCCTCTCCGCCCAGTATTCCGTTCTGAGCCATAAATTCGGCGGCACGATGGAGACTACTATGATGCTGGTCCCGAAGAAATCGGCCGCGGAGACGTTTGAAGTCCGACGCTGCGACCAGGAGCTGGAAGATTGGCGGGCCAACCTTCCCGTGGAGACCCAGTACTCTCCCGCTGCCTCCCAGAAACTGACCGAGGCACAAGAGGTTTTGCATTCTCATCGGGCCCTACTCAAGATGGTCTACCTGACCACGTCCAGCGCTCTGCATCGCCCTCAAGTCCTCCCAGCCATTCCGTATCCGTCAATGGATGCGGAATTGCAGGAAATGTCGAGGAACAAGGTGCGCTTTGCCGCTGTCGAGATCACCAATATCGCCCAGGACCTTCACTGCCTGGACCTCACGCGGTATTTCCCCACCACCGGAGTCACGGTGCTCCTGCCCGCCGTCATCATCCATCTTCTCGACATCAAATCCAGTGACCCCAGTGTTCGGATGACTAGCCTACAACGCTTCTACCAGTGCATGCGTATTCTCCAGCGATTGAGAGAGATCTACGCTTCCGCCGATTTCGCCACATCTTTCCTCGAGGCCGCGATTCGCAAGGCCGGTATCCAGCTCACTGTCGCCCCACAGGACGTGCAGACCCGGCCTACCGGCAGCACACTAGACTCGGCCTCGCGACTCAACACCCTGACTCCACCCCCCGATTCCCTCGCCCAGAAGATCCCAGACCTTACCTATCCCAAGCCTCCCAAAACAAAGACGGCCGCTCAATCCGCCGAGGAAGGTGGCCCACTCTTTGCCTCGACTCCGCCCGCATCCGATGGCAGTGAAAATGGCAGCACAAACAACCTCAACCCGAATTACCACCAAGATGCCTTTAGCATTCCCAACCTGGATTCGGAATTGAGCTTGAGCCAGCTCATGGATCTCGCTAACGATGCCGAGGTGACCCAAAACGATTTTGATGCGCTGATCAACTTTGACGATGCCGGTACCGACTTTATGGCCTCTGAGGACAGCAATCTCAATCTCAATGGGAACCCCACTACGGACAAGAATTACGGATTTAACATGGGTAACATGCCTGACATGATGGGTCTCAACCCTGACAGTAAAGGAGTGGACTTTACTGGGCTGGCGGATGGCCTTCCAGGCCCCATAGGCACGACGACCGAGGCACCAGCCGAGGCCAACATTACCGCCGATCTCGACACTGATCTCGGGCTGAGCCTGGATTCATGAAACCTGATTACTTGTGCATATTAATTCCTTTCGATTCCCTTGTTCTTTTTTTCATTAATATTCTGTTTTATTACGGGATTGGATTGGCTTTATCGCTTTGAAATTCGTTTTAACATGCCTCTTTTTCAAAAGACATGAATCATGGGTGGCGTTTATTCTTCAATGGGATATATATATGTGCCTGCTTTTCATTTGTTTTCCCTACATGAACGACATTTGTTTATATACATGTTATCAAAAGTATAAGATGAGGAATATGAAAGACTTATTCTACAAAAATAATGCATCTTTCTATCGTATTAGTCTGTGATATAAATCTCCGGGAATCGGAATCACATGTAATTGTGTCACTCGGTCAATTGATTGACATTGGAATTAAAGTTGCAGCTTTCTTCTATGGAAACAAGACGTATTATTCACATGAAGTTCTGTAGCAGATGATCTCATGGTGGTCAAGATCTACGATGGTGTTTGGATGGCATTATACTCCGACTTTGTAAATAACGGTTTGTGCTTAAATTATGCTATGCTGGATTGGCTGATTATTCAAACTGAAATTAATGCTTAATTCTGCTTATTCTTAAAATAAAATGCCATTTTCAATAGTTCTTATAAGACAGCGTTTACTTTGTAGGTCAACTCTATCCTAAATTCTACGGGACATTAATCTAGATTGTCTATCGGTATCTCTTAATATTATCCAAGATACGATTCAACTTATCTCTCATAATAATAACAATAATAATCCTTCATGAAATAATATATTATCGCATCGGCATCCTCCGTCTTACCAGGTCTTATCCAACCCAACCCCTTTTGGGCAGGTCGCTGTCCATCTTCTCCTCTCCACCTGCGGGGTTTTTCTCCTCTTCTTTCATCCTCTAGTTTCTACTAACTGACCCATCCTTCTACCGCCATCTGTCGATTCTTTCCTATCGGAAACACGAATCGTCAATGTCTCTCTAGTCTCTTCCTCCTCCTCCTCTTCTTCTCCTTCGTATACCTGTCGATCCCTGCTGTCCCGTTGATAAGCGGCCAGTGGAGACGGCTACCATGACGCGATCTGCAGGGTTGGTGGTTCTCACAATCCGTTTGTCCTCCTTACGCTGCACGCTGCACGCTGCACGCTGCTGATGGCAATTAATAAATGAATAATAGATAGTCATGCGATGGATTCATTGGAATACAGCACCGTTTCTGCAATTCATGTCAGCAATGGCTTGACTCGCCCAACAAACCTCCGACAGGTCTCAATTTGACCTACCTGGATGCTACCCTGCTATCAGACCTCTCCAATCACGCTTCCACTTCTCCCCGGCAGCATGCAGCTCTCCCCTCAAAGTCACACACATCCACGATGTGGGCCTGGAGATCGATTCTCGATCCCTTTCTGCCTACGAGTACTGGCAAAATGTAGACACATAAAGGGGGCCGGGCACCCCTTGACCTCCGCACGAGTAGACAGGGTTCTGTGAAGCAGCTTCGTTCTTATCCCTCGATACGGAATTGATAAAATAAGATCAATTGCCGATAATCTAACATCATGCGTGGATACGGCTTGGTATCGTTACTGCTGCCTCTGGCGACCGCCTCGCTCAATGGTAGACAGCTACCCAAGGATCCTACGGGTGTCAAAACCCTGACGACGCCTAATAATGTCACCATTCGCTACAAGGAGCCTGGGAAGGAGGGCGTCTGCGAGACAACGCCCGGTGTCAAATCGTACTCTGGTTATGTTGACCTCTCGCCAACCTCGCACACGTTCTTTTGGTTTTTCGAGGCCCGACACGACCCGGCTAATGCTCCTATCACCCTGTGGTTGAACGGTGGTCCGGGCAGTGATTCTTTGATTGGTCTTTTTGAAGGTTTGTTCTGGTTTGCTCAATATCTTAGACGTGATGCTGATGTAGTTGGGCAGAATTGGGTCCTTGCCGCATTAATTCTAGCTATGAATCTTATGTCAACCCTCATTCGTGGAATGAAGTTTCCAATATGCTTTTCCTGTCCCAGCCGCTGGGTGTTGGTATGGATTACTATAATCATAGCTCGAGAATCGCAGAGCTCTGACTTGTTTGTTGAATCGCAGGCTTTTCCTACAGTGACACAGAGGAGGGTTCTTTGAATCCCATTACAGGAGTCCCCGAGGATGCGTCATTTGGTGGAGTCCATGGCCGTTACGCTACTATCAATGCTACTTTGACTGGTAGGTTCGACCAAAAGAAAAATTGGTTTTCAGAGACCCAAGTCTAAGTTTTGGTACAATCACAGATACCACTGACCTCGCTGCGAAAGCCGCCTGGGAAGTGCTACAGGGCTTCCTTGGTGGTCTTCCGCAGTTGGACTCCAAGATCAAGTCGAAGAGCTTCAATTTATGGACGGAGAGTTACGGAGGGTGAGTTATTTGGTTGATTTTATCAAGAAATTTCGCTGATCATTCATTCAAGGCACTATGGACCTGCAGTGAGTTCAACAATACAGCCGATACATTTTGCCACGAAACTAACAGACGCAGTTTTTCAATCACTTCCATGAGCAGAATGAGAAAATTGTGAATGGCTCTGTCGATGGAATTGCCCTTGACTTCAACTCTTTGGGTATCATCAATGGTATCATCGACGAAGCTATCCAGGTAGATCACTCGCACTATTGACGACTATCCGAGCAATTATTAAGACATTTACAGGCACCCCACTATCCAGAATTTGCGGTCAAGAACACCTACGGCATCAAATCTGTGAGTCTTTCAATGGATATGCAACCCAAGACATTGCTAATTAGCCCGCAGATCAACGATACTGTCTACAATTATATGAAATTCGCCAATGCGATGCCCAATGGATGCCAGGATCAAATCGCTCTATGCAAGCAAACAAACAGAACGTCGCTGTCTGACTATGCAATTTGCACAGAGGCTACCAACATGTGCAGAGACAATGTTGGTATGTTGGCCGCAGTTCTATCCCACTAAGTTAACAGTCTAACACATCCATGCAGAGGGCCCATACTACGAATTTAGTGGGCGTGGGGTGTACGACATCAGACACCCGTACCAGGTAGGTCGCATGCATATATTACTGGGTATTAAAACAGGAAGAAAGAAAGGAAACTAATCTTGCGGTTCCTAGGACCCCACACCTCCCGAGTACTTCCTCAAATACATCCAAAAAGACTCTGTTATGAACGCCATTGGCGTCAATATCAACTACACCGAATCCAATAACGAAGTCTACTACGCCTTCCAGCAAACTGGAGACTTCGTTTGGCCCAACTTCATCGACGACCTCGAGGAAATCCTCAAGCTCCCCGTCCGCGTCTCCCTCATCTACGGCGATGCAGACTACATCTGCAACTGGTTCGGTGGCGAAGCCATCTCCCTCGCCGTGAACTACACCCACAGTCGCCAGTTCCGGTCTGCCGGTTACGCTCCCATGACCGTCAACGGGGTCGAGTACGGCGAGACCCGCGAGTATGGTAATTTCTCCTTCACCCGTGTCTACGGGGCTGGGCACGAGGTTCCATTTTACCAGCCTGTGGCAGCTTTGCAGCTGTTCAACAGGACCTTGGGTAGATGGGATATTGCTGAAGGTACCACCCAGATTTGGCCCGGATATGCCACAAATGGTACTGCCAAGGCGACTCATACTCAGTCGTCTGTACCATTGCCTTCTGCGACCAAAAGCGCTATTGCCAGGTCGTATTGATGAAATTTACGTAAAATAGTGATTTTGGCCTTCTTACCTGTTTTGTACATGCATTTCAGCATTTTCTGATATACTGTCACATCCATAGTATTGTCCTCTTGTATGAAAAAGGTCAGAATTAGGGATCTTTATCTACCTAACGACTGCTCCCTAGAAAATATAAAGTGGACATCATCTATTATATGTAATCATTGAGTGATGTATTTATTGCGGCAGAGGCCACGCAGACCAGCTGCACACTGGCATATGCGCTTGGTCGATCGATTAAGGATATTATGGTCGTCGTCGTAAATACACATTCCCAGCTTTCCAACAAGTGGGAGAAGCTTCAAGCAAAGACGAATCAAACAACAAGGCTATCCCAAAAAGTCATAATTGAGAAGTCCAGGCCACATTACAATGGAGATATATAAACAAAAGGAAGAAACATTAGACGGAAATTCGTTTCTCATCCTTTTTCTCGGATGTTGGATAGTTCTCCATGGGAATACCGGAGACATCGTGCGCGGTTTCGTCGGAAAATTTGAGATCATCCGCAACGTCGACATGATCTTTGATTTTCAGGACAACGACGGGGGAGGCGATCAAAAGACTGGCAAGAAGAAGGGCCCAGCAAGAGGCAAACTCGGTCATAAAAGGGGTTTTCTGGGCATCCAATCTGAAATTCATGATTGTCAGTGATCTGATTTCCGAGTAGATGGGCTTCTGCAAGCATTGGATGGAACAAACTTACCGCCACATTCCTGCGGCACCAGCAGACTGGATACCCTTGTAAAAACCGGCAAAGTTCGCGAGCTTCCGACTGTTGTTAGAAAGTGATCCCATGAACCTAAAGCAAACCAGTGGGTCAGTCTCGTGATCTATGAGCGTATATTAGTCAATGTGGAAACTTACCAGTAGGTGCATGTTTGGAAAGCGGCATCATAGAATCCGTAAAATATGTAAAGGAACATGGGCCCGATATAGCCACTGTCGGTCCAGTCTTTGGTAGCTGTGACTGTTGAGCGAATATATTGCTTCTGAAACGCATAACCGCCACCCCAAATTCCCATGGTGATGGCAAAGAGAAGGAACAGATTGATCCGGGCACGCACTGGACGTGAAAACCATTTCATGTCCAGCGTCTGCCCAAAAACGAAGGCGCCGACCATCTGGCTCAGCCAGTAGAGAAGACTGTTGAGGGACCGAGTACGGATATTGAAGTAGGCGCCGTTGACGCTGTTGAAGTGATAGGCGTAGAACCAGTTGCTGGCAAGAAACATGGGAAAGAATAGAACAATGTACCAATCAGTGAACAGGGTCTCCCAAAGACCTTTGAATTCGGACTTCCATGTGGGATTCTTCATAACAATGACACGCGAGCCATCCTTGCGCATAACATATTTCGAGTCTGCAAGGCCCCAGGCGAGGACAAATCCAACTGCCATGAGCACCATGAAGGCAATATAGGTGCCATCGTTGACACGCCCTGCGTCTGAGTGCAGGTTTTGGCCGAGGGGTACCTATTTACCAACATTTTGTTAGAGGTAAATTCCTGGGATATGGTCACAGTCGGAGTTCCACTCACCAAACTTCCAATGACACCACCCAGGTTGAAGATGACCCAGAATATGGAGATGAATTTACCCTTCTCCTTCTCGCTGGGATAACTCATCATGACAGCTCCTTGTGCGCACCAAAGCAGACCACCGCAAACACCTAGCAGCGCACCCGCAAAGACCAGAAACCCGACATTCTTGTTGTGGTTGTAGGAAAGTAGCGAGGCGACGTAGAGGAAATAACCAAAACCGCCCAATGAGAGGGTCAACCGGAGACCAATTCGATTGGCGATGGAACCGGCGAAGAAACCGACGACGGCAAAAGTGCTGTACAGAGCCGTGTTGGCATCACTGACATCGGCCGTATCGACCTGACCACCACCTCCCAGTCCGCTGACCGCGTTGAACATACCGGGACAGAGAAAGCAGACGAAGGAGACGAGGATCAATTGCATTTCGGGAGAAGCAAAATACGGCAAGTTCCAAGGGCCCAATTTCAATGGCTTGTACATCCACGGCTTACCCACGACGGATGAGTCGTGGCCAGCCTCGGGATCCGAGGCGGTTTCGGGGAACTCTTTTTCAGGTTTGTATCCATGATTATCCGTTGTCGATGGCTCCATGATTCCCCTAAAGCGGAAAAGAGTATATATATATATATAAGAGTGTATGTATATATATAATTTAATTTTATATATACTCGAAGGTGGGCGCTAGGAGCACGTATCCCGATCAGCAAGAGTCGTGCAGTTCGCGCAAGGTTCAAGGGTGAATGCAGGAAGGGAAAGAGACAGCAACCAAATAAAAAAATAAATAGCGTTTCTTAACGAACCAGGCGGAAAAAAGGTAGTCGGGCACGACAGCCGTCAAAGTAGGAAGAAAACAAGGAAAGAATGGAGAGGATGGAATGAAGGGGGCGGGGGGACGAGGAGGAAGGACGAGTATAAATAAGAGGATGGATAGTTACACAACACAAGGGGAGAGAAGAAAAAGAAAGAAATGAAGATTCGAATCAGTCTGGGGTAAGAAAATAGCAACGGAGGAGGACGAATAAAAAGAAAGCGATTGGGGCCATCAGATGATGATGATGATGATGATGATGATGGTCGGGGGAAGTAAAACGAGGCTGTGATGATGTGGAAGGAAGAGGTGGAGAGCGTACCTTATCTCTCTCTGGCAGGACGAGTCAATGAAAAGCCTCGATTCTGCGATAGAAGGCGAAGATAGTCAAGAGAGTGGATGGAAATCAACGCCGATCCACCATGGCTGTCGAGTGGAAATTGCGGAGAAGGAAAAAGATGGAGAAAATGTGATGCAGATAAGCCGACGTGACAGCCACGAGGACGAAGCGATTGAGACTGTGACAGATCAGACCGGGAGATGATGATGTTGCAGAGAGAGAAACGAGAGAAGATGAAGTCGAAGATGGATGGAGCCATCCGATGCAACTCAGCCTCTTTTTTTTTTTTTTTTTTTCTCTATTTTCTTTATCACGATAAGAACCAAGAGCGAGAAAGAAGGGAAAAGAAAGGCCGGATGGAAGCGAAGACACGACGGTGACATCGGGCTGACTCCGCTTGCAACTCTACAGCCGAATGCGGGGATGAGATGATGGTGATCTGATTTTATTTGGATGGAAGAGAAAGAAGAGGGTATATACATATGTGTATTTATTGATTCTAAGTAGAAAACATGTCGTTATTCAGATCGAGATATTGCATTAATATGAATCTTTAATCCCTGTGATCGACAATACATAAGTAGGGATGTTTCATTACTGTTTGGTATGGTAAACAGTTGTAATATTGGGGTATGGGTTGGTAACAAAATACCGTACTGTATGTATCACCGGGTCATGTAACATTCCCAATCGGGTAATCTCTACCACCTCGCTCGAGTAACTCGAGTCGTTCTTGATCGAAACGTTTCTGAATGTCATCATCTCTGCTTCGTCTTCTCCTCATCTTTCATAATCTCAATGCTCATTGTCTCCCTATCCGGTCAGGTCACATTCACGATCATGCTTTATCTTCTCCCCTCTCAACGTCACATTCTCTCCGCTCTTCTTGTTTCTGCTTCGCTCAAAGCAACATACTTGACGCCATAGAATATTCTTCGTGGGGCCTTTTGTAGATCTTTCTTTCTTCCTTTCTTGTCGTCGTCACATCCGTATGTTTTCTGCTAATTGCTAAGCTGCTCGTGGATCGCTTTCAATTATATTCATCCCCAAATATTTCCTCTTCTTTTTCTCTTTCTCATTTACTCATTACTTTCATCAGTCTGACATCTTGTATCTTATCTAAAACATCATATCTCTTTCTACTTCTCTACATATCTCCATCTCCATCTATATCTATCTATCTACTGTTTACCTATCTCTATCGGACTTATCTCTTATCAACAGCCATGCCTGGCAAAACTGCTTCCCCTCCCCGGATCACCAAATTCACCAACTGCCGAATAGTCAAGGGCAAGGAACTCGTCGAACAGGATCTCTGGATTGATTCTCTCTCCGGAAAGATCCTCAAGGATCAAGAGGCTTTCTATGGCCTGCACCTTTCGCCCGATGAGGTCATCGATTTAGGCGGCCGGATCCTCGCTCCTGGTCTTATCGACGTTCAACTAAACGGCGCGCAGGGCTTTGATTTCTCCGTCCCTCAACCTTCCCGGGAGGAATATGATGAAGGGCTGCGCTTGGTCAATAAGGGTCTGGCTCGAACTGGTGTCACTTCTTATCTCCCAACGCTTGTGAGCTCGACCGCGGAGGTTTATCACAAGGTGTGCATGTTTTGCCTGACTGAACTGTGATGGTGCTAACTGTCTCAGGTCTTGCCATCCTTGGGACCATCAGCAGGTCATCATCGCCCAGAAGATGGTGCTGAATCTCTAGGCGCCCACGTTGAAGGTCCATTTATCAGCTCCGGCCGCAATGGTATTCATAAAACCGACGTTCTCAGGGCCGCCAACACCTTCGAAGATTTGGTAGAGTGCTACGGCAACGAAAATCTCTTGGGTGCATCAAAGCCTATCAGGATGATCACTGCTGCCCCGGAAGTGGGCAACATGACGGCTAACATCTCCGCCCTCGCGAACAGCGGTATTGTTTACTCGATTGGGCATTCGGATGCTACCTACGAGCAAGCTCTGGCAGCCACAGAGCAGGGCGCTACCATGATCACGCACCTTTTCAATGCTATGCGACCCTTTAACCATCGTAACCCAGGTGTTTTCGGACTGATGGGCCAGAGCGAGCGCCGTCGGCCTTTTTACGGCGTGATTGCGGACGGCATCCATCTGCACGCAACCTCCATCAAGATTGCCTACAATGCTCACCCTGATGGACTTATCCTTGTCACCGATGCGATGAAGTTGTGTGGGCTCCCCGATGGTGTCTACGAATGGACCAACGGCGAGCGCATCATCAAAACTGGCGCGCGTTTGACCCTCGAAGGCTCCGACAAGATCGCCGGCAGTTCTGCCACCCTCATTGAGTGCGTCAACAATTTCCGTCGCTGGTCACGCGCCTCCACTGCCGAAGCTCTGAATGCAGTTACTGCAACCCCGGCCCGCATGCTTGGCCTGCAGGGTATCAAGGGGACACTGGAGAGCGGTGCCGATGCCGACCTGATTGTGCTGGACGATATCCTCGATCCCTACTCGGGGCCCACCTTGACAATTGATCAGGTGTGGAAGCTGGGGGTGAAAATACATGATACAGAGAAAGGCGCTGCGGCCTCTGCTTCCAACGGTGCGAACGCTTCTACCCCTACGCCATGATATATCTACAGATTCACTCTATGACGGCTTATTGCTCTTATACCATTTTAATATTTATATTGCTGGTTCATTCACGTTCGCTTCTGATTGTTTGGTTTCTTGGTTGACATGCTAGCATGTTTCCTGTCATGGTTTTGTTGCTTGAAGCAATTATATAGATTACAGGATAGATATTGATATATATGATAATAGAAAAGAATGCAAGAGAATGGATTATATTATTATGCCATATTTCCAACCACGCCTTTTCTCGGGCGTACTCTTAGTACTGAAATAGAATGCCTGCAGCTTGGGGGATAAAAAGTGCAAAACAAGCCGAGGACTGGATGGCTCTGTGCGACGTAGTGGCGGGGCCAGAACGAACTTCCCTACGCCGACAACGCACGCCTCACGTCCTGGCCTCACAAACCTCACTAGAAAGGGAGGATAACAGGCGATACCCAGCTGAATGTTATTGATACGGATCAACGGACAGTCTGAATGATAGGTTAGTTTACATTGAGCTGATGAACATACCCAGACAAGTTGACTCCAACATCAGGCCACTGTTTCGAGTCCAGCTGAAGAAATATCCCACAGCCTGAATCTGCATGGATTCCCGTCCTTGCTTGCTTTTTCTGTGGTCGAATGTCAATCGGGGGCCCGGAAAGAATAACGAATTGAATCAAATGTCAGCACTCCACTCCTGGAGAGACTGAGGATTCTAATGGGATCTGATAGGAGCGGTTTGAAATGATACGAAAGCCACCGTCCAGAGCTGCAGATAATCCCCGCTGGTTCAGTTGGAGATGAACCTTTCAAAGCTAATTTCTGAGCCTAGGGAGAGGCACATTCCACCACTAACAAAGTCAATTGATGTCTCGATGCGTCAATCAAGCTTGCGTTGGATACGAACACCGCTGGCAAATGCTGGAGAGGGAAGAAGTAGCTAACATGAATCACCTACAATGGTTGATTCCAGTGGTATAACTGCTCAGGGGTGCACGTCAGTTCAGCTAGCCACATCTGCAATTCTACCTGCAATCGTGTTCATTGCGCGTAGTTCACCATAGTGGTTAATCTGTAGCGAGCTAGCAAGAGTGCTGACCCCGGCGAATCCCATTAGTCGTGCATCTCTCTCGGTTCGACTTCCCTGCGGATATGCAATCTACACCATGGCTTCTTCCCCTCTGTGTCTGCACGTCATGCGGAGTAACAATGGTAAAGCTGGAGAGGTATAAATACCTCCATGGTCACCCTTGAGAATGAGATTGATCAATGCACCGGTTCTTCAGAGTTTTCCAGCCTCAGTTTGAAGCCCAATCCCGTTATCACTCCCCTTCCCAGCCCCAATCAACAACCATGGCACCCGAAGCTGGGAAAAGCAGTTCTTATTATCCCATCACGGGTATACCCGTCAAGAATGAGCCCAAAGTTGGACCTTACAAGAAGGCTGGTGTGCGTCAAAACATCGACCAATGGAGCAGCAATCCAGACAACGAGATGCAAGTGCATCTGTTTGTCATGGCTTTGTATCGATTCCAAAGGATTAATCCTTGGGACAAGTTGTCATATTTTCAAGTGGCAGGTAAGAGACCTCCTCTAGCACAAGGGTAGAATGAATACTGATGGAGCTATCAAGGTATCCATGGCCAGCCAAACGTCACCTGGGATGAGACTGCAGCAGATGTGAAGGGCGAATCTATCAAAGGCAAGAGTTACTGCACACACAACACTATCTTGTTCCCTGCCTGGCATCGTCCGTACTTGGCGCTCTATGAAGTGAGGAAGATCAAAGACCCTCGTCGGCTTGATGAAAAAGCTTACAGTCAGCGCAATTAGCAACGGTTGTATGAGATCATGCGCGACGAGATCATCCCCGGTTTCCCCAAAGACCAGCAAGCGGAATGGCGAGTGGCAGCTGACTCCTGGCGTTTCCCATTCTGGGACTGGAGCATTGCGAACCCAAATTCTTCAACCGGAACCGTCAAAGTCCCCCAGCTGTCCAAGTATCCCACAATCACGGTTCCCAAGTCGGACCTCTCGGGTGAAGAGAGAATCGAAAATCCGCTTTTTCAATTCAAAGTGCCGACTAACGAGCCCATGTCCAAGTATTTGGTCGAGGAATTCTTAGATCCTTGGGCTAAAAAGGACCGACTTGATGTCAGTTTGGTTTATCTATAGATGGTATTTATTCCATGCACTGACTGGTAGCAGTACGGAAAATGTATCGGAACCAGCCGTTGGCCCGATGATGAGGATGCTGGTATTAACAAGATCCGTGCCTTAAATGGCCAGAATGAAACCATCCGCGCGGATACAGAAGCCTGGAGGCACGGTGTGGTCAACAATTCCGAGGTTGAACGAGCATTATCGGCTCCAGTCTGGAATTTTGACAACGCGGAGGATAGTGCCAAATTTGGAAAGCCAGCTGAGGCTGTTTATCGATTACTGACCGTGCCCATGGAGTATAGCAGTTTTGCTACAACCGGTGAGACAGAGGCTAAAACGACAGATCAAGTGGAGACCAATTTGAACATCGAGTTCATCCACAATGATATCCACGGTTGGGTTGGAGGTGATAACTATGGTCATATGGCTCAGATTCCTGTGGCCAGCTTCGATCCCCTCTTCTGGCTTCATCATTGGTATGTTTCTAATCATTGGCGACATTGATCGGAGCAGCTGACATTTGCAATGTAGCAACATTGACCGCATATTTGCCCTTTGGCAAGCACTTAATCCCGACAAGTGGTTTACAAAAGGAAGGGTGAACCAATTCGATGCACAAGACATTATCGGACTCCCTGTTGGGACTGAAATCAGCCCAGCTACCCCCTTGAGACCCTTCCGTAAGGATGCCACAGGCGCATATTTGAACGCGAATGATGTCCGCTGGACCTACGACTTGGGCTATACGTATCCAGAACTGCAAACATGGTTGGCGAAGTACAATGTTGGCAACAACTTTAGCCAGGAGACCTTCATCAAAGATGTCCGACAGCAGATCAATAATCTTTATGGAGAGTCAAGAGATCTTCTACTCGGCGCTAATGGTGAACTCCCAGGTACCGAACTTGTTGACGGGGGCGTCAAGTCGGTTGATTATGCGTTCAGCATCAGATACAGAAAGTGGGTTCATATATATGGTGCTCAACCATCCGTCTGGGCTTGCTAACACCCGATAGGTATGCCTTTGGGGGAGATCCTTTCTGGATTAAATTGTACCTCTCACAGGACGAAACCCCGAATACAAAAACAGACCCCGTTATTGCTGAAGTGTTCAACTTCAGCCAAAGGCCAACGGTCAATGGCAAAGATAACTGTGCGAACTGCAAGAAGGACCAGAAAAACAATCCCTGGGCCACTGCGTACATCTCCGTCACGCCTGTGTTGATCAAACTACTCAAGCAAGGGAAGAAATTGGAATCACTGAAGAAGTCCGATGTTATGAAGTACTTGCAGGACTCTGCGTACTGGAGAGTCATAAGGGTAACTGGGGCCTTTCTTATTCTTCTTGAAACTGTTGCTGACTGGTAATCTCCACCAGCATGGTAAAATCGCGCCGAGCTACGACGTAAAGAAGGTCGACCCTCAGATCATCGGCAGCACCAACGATGCCACCAACTTTGACGACCCCACCAAAGCTCCAGCCTACGAGAATTTCAAGCCAGAACCGTCCATCAGTGGTGGAGCTGATGGCGCTCTAAACCCAGCTCATAAGCAGCCAGTGACACAACCTCCTGCTCCTGTGTAAGTATACAATCCTTCCTTGAGATATATAAAATGAGATGCTAATATCAAACAAACAGTCCTGAAATTCCCAAGGGCAACCTCTCAATCGGTCAGACCTTGGCTTTCAAGAACGAAGTTGTCGCCGACAGCGTCGTCCTCATCGATTCCTCCAAAGTCGACCTCAACAAGATCAAGACCGACACCGTCGACAACACCCAATTCTACTTCTCCGACGCGGACAAGAATATCGTCTTCCTCATGTCTATTCGCCGTGCCGAAGGCGAGATCGTCTTCAATACATTGCTCAACAACCAATGGGGCAAGGAGGAGCGTGTTTCGCTCAATAACCGATTCCAGTCTGCTAAGCCTACGATCCTGGTGCATGACCAGGGCGATGGTTATGAAGTCTTTATTGACTGGATTCACGTCACCTGGTTCCAGAAGAGAGCCAAGGATAAGAAGGTCAAGACTATTACTTACAGTGTGAATAAGGGTCAGAACCCCGTTTGGTCTAAGGATTTGACCGTCAAGGTCTACTCATCCATGAGGGAATTGTTCTATCACTAGGCTGTTTCCTCCCTTCTTCTTTATATCAGAGTTCAGGCTCATGCGTTTCATAATTTATAAAAACCAGAAGAGTTGTTCATTGATAAAACTGAATATACAACATTGATTTCGAGGTTCGCTTCTGCAAAATCTGGTATATATGTATAGTCCACACCTATCTTTCTTGTGTCCTGGGCGCTAAATGCGAACAAAATGCCAATATCCTGTACACGGCAAATAAATTAAAAAAAAAAAAAAAAAAAACCACCAAAAGATTTCATCCGTATCAACTCCGCGCTGGCCTTATCCAACTTTGTAGCTCTGCTGGATGTTGATTTCCGTATCAAAGACGCTATTTAAAATCATAAGCGTAATGCATACATCATCTGAAATACATCGTCACGAGTAATTCCCGTCGATGCTGTTAATAGAAAAAGTTTCAAACTTTTTCTTCTGTGCCCACCAAAAAGGAAGGGGCTTACAGACGGGGCTGCTCGCGCTTCCATCCAGCCTCCTCGGCAATCAACTCAGCAGCACGCTCTCCAATGGACAGAACTGTCAACATGGGGTTGATACTGGGCATTTCGGGGAAGACACCAGCGTCCGCAATACGAACGTTCTTCAATCCGCGAATCTTCAGCTGAGGGTCCACAACCGCCATTGGGTCACGTTTGACGTCTCCCATCTTAGTAGTTCCGGCAGGGTGGTACACGGTGTGGGCGACGCGACGGCCGTACTCGGACAGCTCCTCGTCGGTCTGCACCTTGGGGCCGGGAGCGACCTCGCGCTTGATCCAGTCCTTGAAGGGAGCCTTCTGGGCAATCTGGCGGGCAGCCTTGAAACCAGCCACGATGGTGGCAGCGTCATAGCCCTCCGGGTCAGTGAAGTAGCGGAAGTCCAAAGCGGGCTTCACGGAGGGGTCGGCGGAGGTCAAGTAGAGGCGGCCACGGGAACGGGGGCGGGGAATGTTGGGGGTCATGCAGAAAGCATCCTTGGGCTCGTCGTATCCCAGACGGGTAGTGTTGAGACAGAATGGAATCTGGTAGCAGTGCATCATGACATCGGCGGCCCGGCCGTCAGAGCCAGCAGCGTTGGGAAGCTCGCGGCGCAGGAAGATGCCAGCATCTGAGTCCATGGTGGTCTGATTGGGAGGCACGGGGTAATTGAGCTCCCAGAGGATGATACTCTCGGGGTGGTCGATGAGGTTCTCACCAACACCGGGCAGGTCCTTGACCACGTTGATTCCCAGCGAGGAGAGCTGCTCGCGCGGTCCCAGACCGGAGAGCATCATCAGTCTCGGGGTGTCGACGGCACCAGCACACAGGATGGTCTCCTTTTTGGCTCGCAGGGTGTGCAGAACACCGGACTGGAGCTTCACATCCACACCGGTGACAGCGTCACCCTCGACATTAACGCGAGACACCCAGGCGTTGGTGAGAATTGTCAGGTTGGGACGCTTCTCCTCGCCACGTAGAATGGGGTGAATGTAAGCCACACTAGCACTGCTGCGACGGCCATCGTCGGGGTTGTAGGAAACGGAGAAGAAGCCGACACCCTCGGTCAGCTCACCCTTGGAGCGGATCTCCTTGTTAAAGTCGGAAATGATGGGGATGTCCATAGCGGTTGAGCATGACTCAATCCAGTCCTTGCACAGCTGGTTGCGGTGGCGGCTGTGGACGGGCTGAACAGTGTTGCGGAGGTTGTCCAAGACACGGGTAAAGGTCTCAAAGGACCAGCCCTGGCAACCAAGGGCCTCCCATCTCTTGCAGTCATATTCGAAGGGACGGAACGAGATGAGGGTGTTGTGGCTCGAGCAACCACCCAGGACCTTAGCACGCGAGTGACGGATATGGCTGTTTCCTGTGAAGGAGTCAATAATCGCCCACCGCAAGTTATTTTCAATTGCAAAAACACATACCCATGGGCTGTTCGGTAGTAGGGTAGTCGTAGTCCAGCTCGCCTCCCAGCAAGTTGAGCCATTCGCGGAGGTTCAGAACACGATCATCCATAAAGTCACTGGGACCACCCTCGATGACAAGGATACGCTTGTTGGGCAAGTACTCGGCCAACCGACTGGCAATAACACAGCCAGCGGTACCACCTCCGACGATCACATAGTCGTAGCTGTTGACATCGCTGGCGGGGAACTCGTTGGTGGTAGTAACGGGAGCCATGTTGAGTGAGATGAGGAGGAAAAGAGATGGATTGACGGAGAGAGAAGAAGAGGAAGAGGGGGAAAAAGCGAGAGCGAAAAGGCGGTTTAAAATCAGTGCACGAGATAAGCTACGGTGATACCGGCCAAAGCAAGAATCGTTCGTTCGCCGTTCGGCCGTCTTTTTTTTTTTTAAAAAAAAAAATCTTTTTTTGTCTGTCTTCACTTTTTTCTCACTTTTCACTTTTTTTCAACCAAAGAGGATTAGGGCGTACATTAGAAAAGTGGTGCACGAGCCAATTCAACGGGCCTGGAGTGGGGTCGAATTAGATAATTGTAATGGGTTTAGGCGAATCCCGTCGGATTCGATTCAGATCCAAGTGGAATAAGAGGCTAGGAAGACAGAGAGGATACCCTGATAGACGTATATTGATATTGATTGTACCCTCGTATAGCTTCACTGCCCTCTAAATGTCGATGGCACTGACAGTGGCCATTCTGCACTTGAATTACGTCATTGTAAAACTAGATCACGCTAAGCCTAGTCGGGCAACGCTAGCACGATCAAGAATCGAGCTTTTACCGCCACTAAGCCACTTGTGGCTAGCGTAGAGATTCGGGAACATTCCGGGAAAAAATTGCCTACTTCAGGCGTTGAACGCCAAAGAACTTGAAGGACCGCGGTGCGACGATCATGCCTGGATTCGGTAGGAATCTGGAGAAATTGATAGCGTTATCTTCGATAGAGGCTATCGCTATCGCCTGGCGCTGATGCACATGACCAGCCATGCATTCTTTGAGGCTTGGCGGATCACCCTCCTGCATACGGCAAAACTTCGTGGGGTTTCGGCGGTCAAGTTTTTCGATATCGTGAAACACCAGCTGCCATAGTGGTTGCTATACATACATAGTCACTACGGTAACAAGATAAGACCAATGGACCGGTTAATGCTATCCTGTTTTTTATGGCTATCAGACGGGATCATACGATTTCCCATTTTCCGGCCTTGAATCCAGCTCCAATCAGGATAATATGGCAGGATTCGGAGCATGATCTCGGTTGGCGGTCGACGGTTATCTTCCGGTTGCACGAGCATTTGATTTCTGTATAACTTGCTAGAGTCCATAAACATAAATTCCGTTTCAAGAGAAAAATTCCACCTCTTTCTGCGGCAAATGATGATCAATTGATGCGGAGAATTTGCCTTGTAGAACGATAGCTCCAGGTCACGTGCTGCGTGGCGGCAAAAGGCGTTTTCCCTCGGCCTCACAATTCGTAATCGAAGCAATCATTTTTCCTCTTGTTATCTTGTCTTGTATATATTTTTGCAGTGTTATTGGTCTGCATTTGATCAAAAGAATTCCATTTTTGTCTTTTGTTCTTCCCATATCATAAACCATGTCGACTCTCCCTCACCCTTCCCGCCAACTCTACTACGATGGCCAGGTTCAGCCCGCCACGTCCGGCAAGACCTTCACCACCGTCGACCCCTCCAATGCGACTCCGCTGGCCGAGATCCATGTCGCCTCGCATTCTGATATAGACTCTGCTATCGCTGCTGCCGACCGTGCCTTTACCTCATGGTCCCAAACCCCGCCTATCGCCCGTGCCCGCATCCTTCAGAAAGCCGCCGCTCTTCTCCGTGAGAAGAACGATGAGATCGCCCGCGTTGAAACCCTCGACTCTGGCAAGGCCTACACAGAAACCAGTACTGTCGATGTTTTCACAGGTGCCGATACCCTGGAATACTATGCCAACCTCGTTGGCGGTGGTGGTCTCAATGGCGAGACAACCCAATTGAGAGAAGATGCCCTCGTTTATACCAAAAAGGCTCCTCTCGGAGTATGCGTAGGAATCGGTGCATGGAACTATCCCATCCAGATGTATGTCTCTTTTCTCTTTGTGTTTCTAACTATATTGTCCTCTTGACTGACTGTAAATTCCTAGTGCCCTTTGGAAGTCTGCCCCCTGTCTCGCTGCTGGAAACACCATGATCTACAAGCCCAGTGAATACACCCCTCTCCACGCTCAGACCCTCGCCGAAGTTTACAGGGAAGCCGGTCTTCCTGCTGGTGTCTTTAACGTGGTCTACGGTGCTGGTGATGTTGGCGCATACTTGACCGCTCACCCTACCATCGCCAAGGTGTCTTTCACCGGACAGGTGTCTACCGGAATGAAGGTTGCCGGTTCCGCCGCTGGAAACATGAAATACGTGACCATGGAGCTGGGTGGCAAGAGCCCGTTGTTGATTCTCCCAGATGCGGACCTGGAGAACGCAGTGGATGGTGCCATGATGGCCAACTTCTACAGTACCGGCCAGGTGTGCACAAATGGCACCCGAGTGTTTGTGCCGGCCAGCTGGAAGACTGCATTCGAAAAGCGCCTTCTCGAAAAGATGCAATATATTCGACCAGGTCCTTTGTTCGATGAAAATACAAACATGGGACCCCTGAGCTCCGCCGTCCACCATGGAAAGGTCGCCTCCTACATCAAGCACGGTATCGAAACAGACAAGGCTACCCTCCTGTACGGTGGTTTGGGTAAACCGCAGGTCCCCAAGGACCTGGAGGCCGGATTCTGGGTCCGCCCAACCGTCTTCACCGATTGCACCGACTCCATGCGCATCGTCAAGGAGGAGATCTTCGGTCCCGTCATGTCTATCCTCTACTACGAGACTGTTGAAGAGGCTGTGCGACGCGCCAACACTACTGAGCTGGGTCTGGCTGCGGGTGTCTTCACCAAGGATCTCAACCAGGCCCACCGCATCATCGACCAGCTCGAGGCAGGTATCACATGGATCAACACTTGGGGTGAGAGCCCGGCTGAGATGGCCGTTGGTGGATGGAAGAACAGCGGTCTTGGTGTTGAGAACGGCCGGAAGGGTATTGAGGCTTGGGTGAAGAACAAAAGCACATTGATGGACATGAGTGGTGCTGTTGTCACCGTCTTTGCCAAGCTGTAATGATTATGATTACGATTTTAGAATTTTCTCAAATATAGTTTCTCAATGGACATCAAAAATTTGTCTTTTTAACTTTTCCCTGCTACTAACAACTTAGTACCTGCGTAACGGAACAGTTCCCGACAAGATCAATAAGTCAATCTTAATAGCATTTTTTTTTTTTTAATGTACTCTAGTATTTAGTCTAGAGATGAAACAACTTCGAGTAATATATATCAAGCATCACAGAAAAAACACCAGTTCCATAGCAATCCAAAACAAAATCTATAGGGAATTAACATAAACATAGCAAACCGAGCTCCCGATAATATATAAATAGCTAAACTGAAAAACCAAAAACCGCTGGGCCCTGTTCAATATTCTTTAAATATGTTTCTCGCCGGAAACGGAGATGTGCAATTCTCATCCAGCGGTATGTGTGAATATATCTCGTGTTCGCATCGGTATCGACTTAGTTGGTTGCAACTCGAGCACCCATTCGATCGAAAATCAAATCGCTCTTTAGAGTCGTGTCGATCCCACTGATGGCAGAATCGACCATACGAGATGACATGCTGTCTGGCGTCAATTCTTCATCGTCCATCGCCCGGTTGAATTCGGTGTTGATTCGCAGATCCTTAGGTACTTTCTTCGGCGTTGTAGCTGGGCTGGGCTGCTGTGTAATACCCATGGACGCCGGCATATATGTCTTGGAACGGTAGACCAGAGGTGGACCTTGGGTACGAGCATCTGTCCCGGCCTGTTCGATCGATTCGAAGTATCGAACTGTCTTGACCTTGAGCTCGAGGGTCGAGTCACGGTCACACACAATGAGTGGGTGCTGGTGCAGCTGCAGTGAGGAAAGCGTGCACATGTGGTTGACACCACCCTCGAGACCCTGTTGTACTGCGATCGCCTTATGGTGGCCCGTAGCCACTATGACCACCTCTCGAGCGTCCATGATGGTCTGAATGCCCACCGTCAAAGCCATCCGTGGCACCTGGTCGATGTCATTGCCGAAAAATCGAGAGTTGGCCAGGATGGTGTCGTAAGCCAAAGTCTTAACCCGAGTCTGGCTGCTCAGAGACGATCCTGGCTCGTTGAACGCGATGTGTCCATCAGGGCCCACGCCGCCAAGGAATAGCTCAATGCCACCGTAGGCAGCGATTCGGGATTCGAACGAGGCACACTCAGCAGCGAGATCATGCGCATTTCCGTTGAGGATATTGATGTTCTGGGGTGGGATGTCCACGTGCGAAAAGAAATGTTTGTACATGAAGCTATGGTATGACTCGGGGTGGTCGCGAGGCAGACCAACATACTCGTCCTGCCTTGGTAAGATGATTTGGTTGTTGAAGGCAGAGGGCATATCAAATCTTACCATATTAAAAGTCACAACATTCTTAAACGAGATGTCGCCAGCCCTAAAGCGCTGGACAAGATTCTTGTAGATAATTTCAGGGCTGCTGCCGGTTGGAAGACCAAGCACAAAAGGCTGGTCTTCAGTCGGTCTGAACGACTTGATACGGCCTGCATTCAGAGACTCTGTTAGACGAGCTAGGCTTTGCTAGGTTGACGGTCAGACTGAAACATACTGATAATATAGTCAGCGATGTACTCGGACACCTCTCGACAATTCTCTCTGATGATCACTCTCCTATAGATCAAGATAAAAGTAATTAGCTTGTTTCTATTTGGGCTGCATCAGAATCTTGGGAAGAGGTGCAGCGTACATGATGCCAGTCACAGAGAAGCTACGTCACTTGAAGAAGCTTGATAGGAACTGATAAGCAACAGATGGATCAGGAAGGTATGCAAGGGGGAGGGAAGATGGAGAAAAGATTTAAAGAAGTTTGGTTTGAAGAGCAGGAGTGTGGAAGGGAAAGAACGACGTTTTCAAGGTTTCATGAAGAAGAAATGCTCAGGTTAAGATCAAAGCGACCGATAGCCCCATCATCCATGGGTCTGTTACAATTCAACCTCACAACCGTTCTAGGCCACCTGTGGAGAGTGTGACAGGGTGATACTGGTGGCAGTGGTCAGGACTGCGATCTTCATCTCTACATCATCGTCCCCTGCCCAATCTGGTAGTATGGCCTATGCTTTTCGATCTGGGTTGGACGCTCTTTACCGGTTCAGGGGCCAGGAATGGGATAAGAACAATGGATTCGCAGTCACATTGTTCTTTTTGCCCTTGACGGTGGCCAAATGCTCCCTCTGATGCTATCCAGCACCATAAGCCCACAAGACCCGTGGTTGAGATGCTGGGAATGACGCACACCCCTTCTGTTGTTTAGGCATAGAAGCTGCCAATCAAAGCAGACAGGAGGCAAGACGACGTAAGTGAGCATTATCTGCATGCATACCTAGCAGATGTCATGCTGGGCCAAAGGTTCCATCCGCTGGGAGACCAATCTGATGTTGCACAAAGAGGTGTCATACCCCCCTCCAGAAGAGGAGAGAGTTGGGATAATTTGGCAGGCGGTTTCCAAGATGAGCTCCGCCGTTGCATTCGGCAGAATTGGACAACCCGGGGAAACAGTGCAACGCTGCCGTGGCGTGGTATTTTGGTATGGTATCGGTACGGATACGGCTACGATACGGTCAGGATGCTGAAACATCAGTGAATTGTTATTACCAGTATGTTACCGAAATTCAGTATTGAAACGCGGTCACGTGGGACACTCATTTCCTCAGCACCAGCAGACAGAGTGCCCGGACGACTTTATTATCCAACGATTACAGGCAGCTGTAACGGTGACAACTTCATCTGATCCCTTTTCCCCCTTTTCCTCTGTTATCCAACTTTTCCCCTCCTATTGCTACCGTATCGGACCGAATGATTGTTGTTTTCAGCTTCCCCCATTGACGCTATTGGCGCTCATTCGCTGGTTGCATTGCTAGCTTATCATTCCAGCAAAGCTGTTCCTGGGAGCTTAGCCTCAGATAGCTTGAATCAACCACTGTTGCTTCGGAGTCTCTCTTCTGATCAACATTGTGTTCAAACTCTTCGTCGTCTTCGTCTTTTTATTTATTTATTTTATTTCTGATTACTCACTTCCTGCCCCTCCACTTTCCCCCTTTAAGCTCCTATAATCGTTCGTGGGCCGGTGGGGGTGTCACCCTGTTCCGTTAGGCTCTGTACTGGCATTCCTCATCAAGGGCCGCCATGGCCCCGAAAGAGGACATGCTGCCCCCTGGCTGGGAGGATTTAGATAGGTATGTAGGACTAGGATGTCTTGGCTTTCCCCCTCTATCATCTAATTCCTTTCCATTCCTTTTCCCTTGTATTCCGATGATGTTGACGGGATGAGCGCTGATATCTCGACAGGCAGATGGGCCAGCTCTTTATGATGGGCTTTGATGGAACCACTGTCAGTCCTCAAATTCGCTCGCTTGTTGAGAATTACCACTTGGGCGCAGTTTTGCTGTCTGCCAAGAATCTGAAATGTATCCCGTTTTGCTCTCTATTCGTCCTATCTCCCTCCCTACCGGTTGTGGTTAATTGATAACCCATCAATCGTTAAGATCTCAATACATAATTGCACACTAATGTACCTACAGCTGCGGAAGAGGCGAGTCGTCTTGTCCTTGAGCTACAGATCATCGCCAGGGATGCTGGCCATCCGGTGCCTCTGCTCATCGCCTTGGACCAAGAGAATGGTGGTGTAAACAGTCTGTACGATGAAATATATATCCGCCAATTTCCCAGTGCCATGGGAATTGCAGCTACAGGGTCCAAGACCCTGGCTCATGATGTGGCTGTGGCAACAGCTCAGGAGCTCAAAGCTGTAGGGGTCAATTTCATTCTAGGCCCCGTTCTAGATGTTTTGACCAACGTGCGGAGTCAGCCTCTAGGCGTGCGTACCACGGGTGATGACCCTCAGGAGGTTTCGCTGTATGGGGTTGAGTACATGAAAGGCTACCAGGAAGCGGGTCTCGTGACATGTGGCAAGCACTTTCCATCTTACGGCAATCTGGAGTTTCTGGGGTCCCAAACTGACGTTCCTATCATTACCGAATCATTGGAACAGCTAAGTCTGACTGCACTTGTTCCATTCCGCAACGCTATCAACCATGGCTTGGACTCCATGATGGTTGGGGGTGTTTCCATGTCGTCCGCAGGAGTCAATGTCATGCATGCTTGTCTGAGTGAGCAGGTAGTTGATGACCTGCTGCGTAAGGACATGAAATTCGGTGGTGTAGTTGTCTCGGAGTGCTTGGAGATGGAAGCTCTGACCCATAACATCGGCGTTGGTGGTGGGACGGTTATGGCCAAAAATGCAGGCTGCGATATCATACTGTTGTGCAGGTCGTTTCCTGTGCAGCAGGAAGCCATCAACGGATTGAAACTCGGAGTAGAAAATGGCATTATCGGCCGAGGCCGAATAGAACAATCCTTGCGTCGAGTATTGAGGATGAAGGCCAAATGCACTTCTTGGGAGCAGGCTTTGAACCCACCAGGACTCACTTCACTTACACAGATGCAACCGACACATACGAGCCTCTCCACGAGAGCATACAATAGCTCCATCTCTGTGGTGCGGGATAAACAAAATTTGCTGCCCTTGGCAAACATCCTTGAAGCACACGAGGAGCTCTTGCTTCTCACCCCATTGGTGAAGCCTCTGCCTGCTTCGGCAGTGTCTCACTCGTTGACTGAGAATTTGGCCTTGTCCCTTGATCCGATGGCATTGGATCGAACAGCCTCGGTTCTCAGTGGTGAGAGTGTCTTCAAGGAATTGGGAAGGTCCCTCTCTCGTCAAAGGAGCGGCCGTGTATTGCACACCTCCTACACCTCCAACGGTGTCCGCCCAGTCCATGAGAATCTTATAGCGCGAGCCAGTGCCGTCATTGTCGTTACCGCCGATGCGAATAGGAACCTATACCAGCATGGCTTCGCCAAACACGTTTCCATGATATGCAAGTCGCAATGTTCGCCGGCCGGTGAACCTAGGGAGAAACCGATGATTGTGGTCGCAGCCAGTTCGCCGTATGATTTTGCCATGGACCCATCGATCGGGACATATGTCTGCACGTACGATTTCACCGAGACTGCTCTCCAAGCCCTGGTCAAGGTTCTATACGGAGAATTGACTCCGATGGGGTCACTGCCCGGGTCTATAAACCGTAGCCAGAAAATTCATCAGGCACGACAGCACTGGCTCGTGGAGAATTGGAACGAGGAGAGAGATGCGAGTGGTTTAGATGCTTTGCTGGATGCAGTCAGGGCAGACAGCCCCCAGGGACAACATTCCGAGCTCTTGGGTGTGACATGCGGCAGCTTCCTCCTTGGAAGAGAGGGGATCGACGAGGCACACTTTGTAGTGCGAAACAGCAGCACCCGTGCACTGTACGGCTTCTGCTCGACGTACTTCTTCCGGTCCACAGGAACGGGGGTCATTGGGTCGTTGATAGTGGATCCGTCTCGGCGCAAACTATCAATAGGGAATTCTTTACATAACCGCGCTATTCGCACGCTTCTGCAGCGGAAAGGAATCAGACGGTTTCAGCTAGGATCCCGCCTGCCCGGCATCTACCTAGGAATCCCCGCCGCCAACCCGGTTGAGCGGAAAAGGCTGCGGCAGTGGTTTGCCAATCTGGGATGGAACACGGCGCTTTCCCGGCCGGTTTGCAGCGTTGTGCTGCGTAGCTTGTCGACGTGGACGCCGCCGGACCGACTAGTGTATGGGCTGCAGAATGCCGAAGTGGCATATGATCTCGTGTACGGGTGGGATTATGCGAACGCGATCCTCGATCACATCAAAACCAATTCACGCCAGGGAGTGATGGACATATACAAGGTGGCGCTAGGAGGAGCGCCAGACTGTGGGATTATCCGCGCGAAACGACTCGGGGATGGAGTGGTGCTGGGCAGTGTGGTGATCTACAACGGGCGGGCGAGCTTGGCACAACACATGCCTGCACTCAGGGCCACGCAGGGCGTAATAACGGGGGGCATCTCATCGCCGGTGATTTCACCATCGGTGGGCGAGTACGCCACCGTGATGCAGGGGCTGATAGTACTGGGGATCAAACAAATTCGCAAGCAGGGAGCAGAGGCGGTTGTTTTGGATTGTGTGAGTGTCTACCTGTATCCCTTGACGGTTTGACCTATGATCTAACGGAAACAGGTTGATGGCGACATCAACTTTGATTGTTTGTCAGGGATGGGATTTAGTATGCTGCACAGCTTTGAAGAAGTCAACTGCGATGCAACGAGCTGGACGATGATATCCACGTCCTAAAAATGCTTTCTCTTCTCCTTTTTTATGTCACTATATATATTGTTTTTTCTTCTTCTTTTGTCATGGCATATGATATCCACTTGTGTATTTGATGGGTTCGAAACGGGCAGACATTTTCATGTAGTGCAGTAGATCGAGTGTCTTTTCTCTTCTCTTCTCTTCTTCTTCTTTTTTTTTATTATTATTATCTGTTATTCTCCGATTATTGACCGGGGGTGGGTGATGATATTAAGGATGGGGGAATGGGGTATGAGAATACGAGGCCATGGCCAATGATTTGCACCGGATTTTCCGAGATGAACAAGGTACAAAGATTTGAAGGTCTTGAAGCGTAAGGTAGACGCAGATCTGCTTGAAATGATCCACGGGGAGAAGGAGAGAGAGTACAAAATTGATTAATTGATTGACAAACCATTTAGGTAGTCTTGGATTAGAGTCGAGACCGAGCGAGAGAGAGTTCATAGAGAGAAAACTGTTTTCGGAGATCGGAGGCCAAATTGGGCCCGTTCAGGGCGGAGAATTAATTAATATACATTGTGGAGAAAAACGGTTGCAGAACGACTAAAAAAGTGATTTGATAACTTGGTACGGATGATACTTTTTTTTTTTTTTTTCTTTTGAACAAGAAGCAATGATATTGAAAGATTGGCTTTGGTGGTGATAATTTGTATCAGATAGTAGGCTAGTTCTGGTTCGACCTGACTATTCTGTATAGATCGGACCGGATGATCCAACGTTATCTGGATGATAGTACTATATTCACATGATACCAACCTTATCTACTGGTATAGATGGATGGATGGAGATTGTTCCACAGACTGGGCTTTTTTTGCTTGTGATTCCGGTATGATAACTACTATACACAAGAGTTACACTTGTGGTTTCACCATCAACGCCCTGAAGCGGCTGCGATGAAGATCCCAGGGCAGGGAAGAAGGAAACCCCCCGTGGTGCGTTCTAGAAGGCCAGCCAGTATCTCAATTGTCGATATTATTGTCCGTCCATAGTGGCTGATCTGAGTTTGAGACATGCTGGCGCCGGCCAATCGCCGCTCTTGGCCCCCAAGGAGCGAGAATAAGTAAAGTTGGCCGAAAGCCCGGCTAGTCCAGTAAGGCCGGTTCTGCATCCGTTGAGACAGGCAAAACGACCAGACTAGCCCTCGTGCCGGCCATTCTCAGTCGTGGAACCACAAAGTCAAAGCCAGGCACTGGCAGAGCTTTGGCACCAATCAGAGCGCAGAAGGATGAGGTGAGCTGTTTTCTGCTGGCTGGACAGCCAAGAGCAAGACGGATGGATGGTTTGGAAATTAAAGCGGCTGCATGTCAGATGGGGCCATGGTGATCATCCTGGTCCAGTCAGAGCGATGGAGACATGGATCGGATGAGGATCCTCCCCAACCGAGGTTCATGATTGGTCGAGGTATGATTGCATGCGGAAAGATTTCCTTCTCTATAAGAATATTGTCTATGTGTAATCATGGACAAGACAAAACAAGACAAAAGAGAGAGAATCGGTAGACACTGCATTGGGTGCTTCGTTCGCAGCCTTTTTGGATCAGCCCTGGCGGGCTGACTGCTTGAATAACCCAAACAGGTAGCCCGAGAGCTGAATGCCAGCCAATCAGGGGAAAAAATAAAATAAAATAAAATAAGATAAAACAACCCACCGGGGTCCGGATTACTTCGCTCGAGATTTAGTATGACATTATCCTAATCTATTATGATTCCATTCGAACAACAACTTGGATAATAATCCATTTATATTATCAGACCAAATTGCCCGGCAGTAACCGGAACTCTGTTTGAACTTTGAAATGAACAGGAAGAAAAAATCCGCTTGTTTCCCCCGGGTTTGGGGTGGAGTCCGAGTGGACTAGCCCGAAACAGCAGTGCCATATTCGGCAGGTGCTTAACTGGGGTAGGTGCGTAGTGGGTCCCGCTAGACTATATAGGGACTAATGTCGTCCGACGACGGTAAGCAGAGCAAAACATATGGACTTTTTCTTTTTTTTCTCGCAGCCTGTGCGACAAGCCGATTAGAACACGGTGAAGAAAAGCAAGAGAGAGAGAGAGAGAGAGAGAGAGAGAGAGAGAGAGAGAAATACAGAGCAGATAGATAGTCAGTCAATCAATAGGTAATCTCATCTGTATCACATGGATTGAAAACCCTCCTGAATAGACTGAGACTTATTACATCAAGGCCTGCTTTTTTCCAACGGTGATCATCAGACTGGGCTGGGGCAAATTCAGCGGATAAGCAGCGGACGCTAAAACCACTTCTTCTTCTCCTCCTCTTCAGTCTGGCTGCTGCCTTTTCTTTGCACTCTACAAAAGTGTTGGAAAGTAACCAAAAGGGATGCCAGGGCCAGACAGAAGCAGCAGCAGCAGCAGCAACAAAAGATAGGCGGAAGAAACTTGGAAATCTACCAGTTCCACTATCCGTCTGCGGTCGCCTTCACCAGTCCAATTGTCTATTATTCTTCTTCCTCTTGTTCCTATTTTCTTTTGATTATCTTCTTCTGTTGTATGATTTCGAACTGCTCCACTCGCCCCATCGCCGCCTCCGTCTCTCGTTATCTCCCCTCGCCTCTAAACTTACTCCGGATTCTTCTGCTCGAACCATCCAATCCCAATCATCCATTCTTTCTCACATCTGCTCTTCTCTTCTCCTCCTCTTCTTCTTCTTCCTCCTCTTACTGACTTCGGGAGGTTCCGATTCTCTCTTCTTCTTCCTTTTCTCCTTCTCTATCCCTTCATCTATACGTTCCTTCTCTCTTTCCCTCTCCCTCTCCCTCTCTCCATGTCCCCTCCACTCTAGACCCTCCCGCCTTCTCCGCGTTCGTTGCGATCGCGCTCAGCTCTCCGATCCAACCAAGACCGTGTCTACTTTCCCCTCCCCCCCTCTCTCTCTCTTCCTTTTTTCCATTTTCCCCTTTCTTCCCCTCTTTTTCTCCTCGTTCTTTTCCTTCTTGCTCTCCTTTCCTCTCCTCCGTTGCTGGTTAGACGGGCAATCAAATCCCTTCCACCCCTCCAGTTTGCAACCCACGCCATGGAGGGCTTCGATGCCATGCCCTACCTGGCCAGTCCGCTGTCGTTCGGGAATCTTCAGGGCACTGATTACCTTAATGCAATGCCTGGAATGGATCTTCCAGACCATCGCTCCAATTTCGACTCGGATACCTTTGTGAGGTGTGTTGCCTAAGTTCAGTGACGAGCTTGAAATCAAGATGCTAACTGTGTTTGTGAACCAGCGGGGATGACATTGCTTTCGCTCAGCATGGTTTACCGACGTCAACTTTGAAACGCTTTCCTTCCAGTTATGAAGACCCTTTTACAGATATCGTGACCCCGTTCGAGCCCGCTCCCCCCGACCAGCCCCCGGATTCCTCCATAGACCATAACAATAAGTTGTTGAGCTTCTCCATACCTGTTTACAACTTTACTCTGCGGGACTATTCGCTGCGGCGGACTTCATTATCCCTGACGGCTCAACTGCATGGCATGTTCTTTCTGGCCGAATCTCCGTGGACTACCTCCCCCTCTGAGAATGCGCCTCCGCAACAAGGTGCCGAGTTGACCTGTTATCGTCGCAATCTTTTTCAGATCACTGGCTCTGTCACCTTGCCTCGCAGTCTGCGCTATATCATGACCGACCAAGGCGACCGAATACCGATTTTGGCGCAAGAACTCACCGTTTCGGCCACTGAGTCGGTGGAGGGAAATCCAGTTAAAATCATCTCCGTACCGTGGAAGACTCCCGCCGCCAATGGCAACCAACCCCTCGAAGACAACAGTAACACCAAGGTTGAGAGAGAACCCCCACCCCTCCCATTGGATATCATGGCTGGTCAAGACCTCGACACCGACTATGCTACTTTCCCTATTGCATGGAAGCGGCTGCAGTTCCGTGTCGCCACGGCCAATAACGGGCGGAGGAAGGAGCTGCAGCAGCATTTTGTTGTACGGCTCCGAGTCGTCGCAACTTTGTCCACCGGTACCAAGATTCCTATTTGTGAAGTACATTCAGGCCCCGTCATTGTCCGTGGCCGCAGTCCCCGTAATTTCCAATCCCGCAAGGATCTTCCCTTGAGTGGCAGTGCCGCTGCATCGAGAAAGAGTGCCCAGGCCCCTGCCTCTGCTACAGTCAATCGAACCCCTACCAGTGAATCCGTTCCCCGAGCCAGTCTCACCCCAGCCAAGGCCAAGTCGACCGCTAAGAGCAGCTCGCCAGAGACGTCTGCTCCCCAAGCTGGGGTAGCTCTTCCACAACAGGCTTCCCCGGATTGGTCCCAGATCCCGCAGTCTGCGGGTAGTGCGATTTCACCTGCTGCGCCCTTGCCTCATACCTCAATCTATCAGCAGTCCAGCCCTGATTACTCTCGCACGGCAGAATCGCAACGACGCCAGAGCTCGGTCGCGGCTCCCATTCATTTATCACTTTTGGACGATGACCAAGGCGGTGACCACGCCGTTAATTTACATGATCCGGCCAGATCGACTTCTTCATACCCCAATGATGTCTCCCAAAAGTCTTTGAGCATGGATAACTCTGCACCACCGGCGAAAATGCGCAAATTATCTCATAACATACCTCAGACACAATCTCGACAACCCTCGTCATCGCTTCCTCTTCTTAATACCGCAAGTTTGCAGCAGCCATTTGCGTCCTCGCTTCCTTTTCCCAATGAAAGCGCCGATTTGTTGTACGAATACTTTCCTCTTGGCTTGGACGATTGGCAAGCACCAGTCGATGCCGTGTATCGACCGCATGTGGTCCATCACACCAATATGCCAGAAATGAAGTTTGTCGCAACTCGAGGCAGAAGCAAGCGGTATTTCGCCGCTGAAGATGTTTTTTAAACCCAGGGTAATTTCGCGACAGTCTGGTCTCTTCTTTATCTCTTCCTCACCTGGATCTTTGAGAACTGGTTTGTTCTCCATTTTAGCTGGTCTTGGGGAGAATACCAATAATTTTGGATTTTCGATATGTATGGATATGGGAATGGGAATGATCGGGTTTTGGTGATGAGAGGTCGGTTTTTAGGTAACGGCGCATTGGAGTACATGATGTCTATTTTCTTTTCTTTCCTTTTCTTTTTTTTTTTTTATGTTACTTCCTTAGTTTGATTCTGCTTCTGTTTTCTAAAATCATTATATCCCACTGTGTCATGATGTTATGCCATACTACCTTTTGGCTCGGGGAATCATCGGATGGAGGCTGGTGGCTACATGAAGTTTCTTGGGTTTATTGTTTGTTTCTATTTTCGTGAACTCGGCTGGCCGTCTGGAAGCGTTCGCCAAATGCATCTGAAAACTATTTATCAAATCATTTGGATTACCCGTTGCTTATTATTTTCTCTCCTCCATCTTCCAAACCTCTTTTGTTTTTGAAAGATAACACTTGTTCTTTCTTGTGTTTCTCTCAAGATAATGGTTATTATTATGCCAATTCAAAACCAGATAATATTGCAAGGGCTATTCCCCTGGACTGATAATCGGCATAGAAAGGGTATAGTATCATACTTCCTGTCTCGATCCTATCGAGACAATTCCCAAAGAGACAAGGATTCAAACAAATTTATGCCATCGAGTTCACTAGAATAGATATTTATAAACTTTCTTTTATTGTGGTTGTTGATATAGATGTCAAGGTCAGGGTCGGGATATTCACGAAAATAGAAAAAAACCCCCCCCCAATAATCCATTGGCTTGCTTAACGTGCCTTTGGCTCCTCCACATGTCCCATCTTTTGCCTGTGAGATATCTTGATAGCATTACTATTTGAACTCTCGACAATCCAGATGTTATTATATCACAGGTATCCAAGTCCGCCCCCACTAATAGCCTCAAGATCGGCCTTAATCTCCCACTCATTAGCGCCCACCCGGCCGGCGATTTCCATCTTACGTTGTTTGCCCAGGTCCAACCACTGACACAACAAATTTCCGTCAACCATGCCTCTTCCGGCAACGCCATCACTCTCGACCGCCCGAAAAGCCCGAGGGTTCAATCCGCACGGGTGCTCGAGCGTGTTTGTCAACTGAGATTGTAGAGCTGACAGCCGGCGATAAGAATCTTCCGATACAGATGTCACAATACCCACAGATCCACTCTGAGTCGTAATGAGCACCTGGTGAAGTGCAATAGGTATATCGACGTCCATCTCATCTAGTTCGGGTATCTCATTCTCGGAAGAGACCATAGTGCGCGGTAATAGTGTCAATGTCGACGTAAAATGACCCATGTGAAATTTACTTCGACTCAGCAATCTGTCGCCATTCGAGGATCTCGGGTCTATTTGCATCAGTTTAACATCACATTTAACCCTGCTTTTCTAACCTACCTTCCGGGTCATATTGCAGGACATGGAGATTACAGTCACTATCGGCAACCAAAACGAACAGCTTATTGCCATCGGGGAGAAAATCTGCAGCAACAACTTCGAGATATTCAGGGTCCTTTCCGAAGAGACTCATTTTATACGGTTCCTCCTGGAGACAAAAGCAGTTAGATGAATTGTTGCTGAATGAATGATAGGGTTTGGGAGCGTTGAATTTATTACCGAATAACCCGCAAACCAGAGCCCTTTGACAGCATCCCCGAAAATGCACAGCCCAGTACCCTTAAGCTCTTTGACCACATTGACATAACACTGCATGTCCATGAAAGCGACAGGTAGAAGACTGCCGTCTTCTTTCAAGCCTCTGACCATGCACTTCTGACCCTGAGCTACAACCAAAAAGCCTTGTCCACCGATTCCCGACAATGCTGTCACCGCACCTCTAACCAGCTCTTTTCCCATGAGCTTTAATTTGCGGTCCGTTTCTGGCTTCTCGGGATCCGGGACCACTTTGATAACCTCAAAAACATACACACATCCCCTTGAGGGTATATCCTCACCCCGAGCAAATGAGGTTCCCACAACAATCATGTCCCTGCGTTCATGTGTATTTTCAGAAACCTCGAGATTTATGTTTTTCAGTGCCATCACATGCTCAGAAGGCCCTAATGGGTAGCTTCTAGGACGTCAGTTGCACTTCAATACTTCCAAATGTTGTTTTGATCCATACCTATCAATGATAGACCATGTCTTCGGGCTGACAATTTTCAGCGAGCTCTGATCCACTTCAGGCAGGAACGAGATCACTAGAAATTTGTCAGCATTTATCCCAGTAAAAAGGGAGAGGGAGAGAAGGGTCTTAGACAAACCTTCACCGCGCCATTCAGGGTGTAGCTCGTCATCTTCAGGCAATTTGAAGTCTTCCTTATAACTAGTCCCAAGAACATATGTTTCAGATGAAGAAGAGTAAGTGAGGTGGTCAATTTGCTCCCCAATATCAACTTTTCGCAAAGTCCATGGATATCCAAACTGAGTCCCGTGGGGCAATTGACATATACGGATAATCTCCTAGAAGACCTGTTTAGTTGTGGAACACAGCAGGCAATGGGTATGGCAGTACCTTTGAATCCACATAAACAAAGCCTCGATCACATCCAAGACCAGCAGAATTAAAGCCGCTCAATCCCTGTACAGGTTCTCCCCTCAATCGTATGACATGCGGAGAACTTGTCGACGTCCTGAAAATGAAGCTCGCCGAGTTTCCGGGCATGAATACGGTGCTGAGGCCCGAAATGTTAGGTAATATGCGCAGTGGCTTTGTTCGCTGTTCGCGAGGCCTGGTCTCGCTGATGTTAGAAGAAACTCTTGGTAAATGGTGATTAGTCTCTCTTAAAAAAGATATAAAGCCTCCATTTCCTGCCCTAGTTAAGAATGGCTTGTATACCACAAGATCGTCACTTTCAGTTCGGAACTATTTTGTTTTTCCCTTGGTTAGATGCTTAACGCTTAAGTTCTCGCAGAGAATATGAATCATGCTGGAGAATGGAGGGTAGGGGTGAAGTTACAATTAGATAAGGCGAACTGCTCCATGAATCTCCAAGGTTCGCGACAATAGCTTCCGTCAAAATCTCCCGCGTGGCTGATCGTTTTGGCTGCTCATTAGACAAGATAGGCTGCAAGCAATCGACACCTTCGATGACTGACAGTAACTTCTGGTCGGGTAATTCGAAAATCTAACCATTTTTCATAAGATTTGGAGTCGCAAATTTCAAAGGTTCCTTGAGACTTACGAATAGCCTGCAGTCCGAGCTCAATAAGAACAAGAGTACAGTGCCGCGAGATGATTTTTCCGAAACTGGATCAGCCATGGAAAAGCACCCATTATAGTCATAATATAAGCAGGAAGAGAGCCACTTTTTAGTGGATACATCCTCATTGAGCACCACTTCATCAAGATCTCCACTTTCATCAGCTTGAAGGAGCAGTAAAGTTGAGTCGTCTCGAAGGATTGCGAGATAAGGATTCACGAAGCTCGCGGCCACGGCCATTCGTTCGTCGCTGGTGTCTTCGTCCCATACTGGATATATTTGGGCCAGTCCCAGTTCTAAATTTGTCAGGGGCTTTGTTAGATACAATATTCATAGCGGTGACTCACCACTATCGTAGCTTCTGACCTCGTTCTTCAGAACTTGGACAACCCGGCTTCTATCTGCCAGTGTTCCAACGTCGATGGTATAATCCTCGTTTGGGTTGAATTCAGGGGCCTTGAAAGGCTTCAGGGTTTGCCCATCCACCAGAAATACTTCTGATTCTTCCCTATCCATATGCTTCAGTTTCGAGGCTATCACATACTGACGGCATTCTTCCTTCTCCTTTTGTTCAGAAACATTGGATAAGGCACCCTTCCCATGAACAACAGAGGTTGCCCAGACACAGTCGACTGAATCAACTTTCATGGAGGTGATCACATGAGGGTCAATTTCACGTTTCATCACCACTAGACCGCCACTTTTATCGGAACCTTGAGAAGCTACTAGCTCCAATCTGGCAGAGGTATCCTCAAGGTGAGGTTCTTGGCTTGCGATACTTGCAAAGGATTTACCCAATGCTATGTCTCTGAGTGGGCCGATATTAGAGAGTGTGTCATTTACTCGAAAACTATACAATCGTAAAGTAGACGTTTCTGCAGATGAGCGATGACCTCCTGCTGGCATTTCAGGCGCTGTAGAATAGAGATCATCTTCGTAAGCATCATCTTCGGTCTGGTCTTCGTCGGAGAGGTCGCTATGGTCATCCCCAATGTGTTTGGTTTTAGATCGGGGCTTTCTGGTGTTCGACGGGGAAGAGGGGCAGTCTAAAAGTACTGAATCCGTATCCTCGCTCCCGAAAAATATTCTTCCATTGCCAAGGAAAGCCGAGCAGGAAGCAGCAGATTTCATGATGTTTCCACCAGCGTTTGCAGGCAGAGAGTGGACTGAGATGCCAGACACCGACCTCCCATCCAACTTAAAATCAACAAGAACCATGTGCCCAGTTGAAAGCACCAAAAGTAAGTCTCCATTATTATCGCCAAGCCGCTCAACAACACATCCTTCGAGGCGTAGGGCCAGATCCGATTGATCTGACATTGAAAAAGTCGAGACTTGCCTAGAAAACTCATTAACTCCAACCGCGTTTGTTTTGCCCGCTTGGTCAACATGCACAAGCTCGTTGGAGCCAATGAGTAGGGCACCTCCGACAGGAGGTGGAAGAGCTACCACTTTAAACAGATCACTAGGTAGTCTAGAGACTGAGAGTAACGTCGTAGAGGCTCGCTGTTCCAAATCTAGGGTAAAAACGGCATAGAAAACAACATCCCTTCGTTCATGAAGAAGGGCATTGGAGGTCGCAACTTGCGAATACAAAATGCCAAATGTCGGCTCCCTATATTCATATAGAAAGGCAAGACTTATTGGGTGGAGTAGAGACGGATCCAATGCAGTCAATGGCAAGACAAAAGATGAGGCATACGGGGTTTGATGCGCCGTGTTATCCTTGGTTTTCTCCATATCAGCAACTTGTTCAGCGTGCTTATCGCCATGATCAGAATCATAATCATCCATCACCAAATCATCTCCCGGTTGATGAAAAGGAAGAATGGCCAGGTTTCGTATTCCGAAATTGAAGACTGCGCATCTACTGCTTGGGTCCACGCTGAGAATGCTGCCACAGCTGCTCAAATCAGGTACCCAGGGGCTACGGGTCAAATCATCCCGCTCGTAATAATGGATGGAGATGGTAGAAATGCTATAACGCTCCTGATCCCACTCGATCAAGCTAAGTTTCGCATTTCGAAAAGCAAGTAAGATAGCCTCTCCACCACTCTTGGTGTTTAAAACCTTGACCCGGCTAAGATCACTTACTGTTCCAGGAAGGGTATATTCTCTCTCCAGGACCAGCTTCGTGGTCTCTAATTGGCCTGGCGATGTCAACCGATTTTCGGTGATTCCACCATCCGGTCGAGATGTAATAGTGAGTAGAGAAAATATTTGAAGAAGAGATGTCCTAACAATCACCAGGTTGTTGGCTGTTGCGGAGATGAACGGAACATTTAAAGCATGAGTTACCCCCGTGGGAGGCAACAACTCGGTATAACACTGCATTTGGGTATCACGACTTGAATTAGGTGGTTTTTTTGACTCTCCCCGGAAACCCAGTTTCTTCAACTGACAAAAACAAGGGCAACCATTTCCCCCAAAAAAAAAAAAAAAAAAAAAGAGAAAAAAGAGAAAAAAAACTTTTGAATGACGGGGGAAAGAAATAAACGGCTAATCAACGGCGAGATGAAAAGGTTTGAAATACCTGGTGGAAATAAACGATTGAGAGGTCCACGGTGTTGCTCATCTGCCCATGGACGTCAGAGCCGAACGGAAGCCAACAACAAATCTAGCACGTGACCTACCTCTGACACCCAGTGGTTCGATGATGTAATACGCTTCGAAAAGTTGACGATGGCTACTTGGGGATTCAAGACGTAATCAAGGGTTTCCTTTTTGTCTCATCAAAAAGCGCATTATGCTTGGTTTCCATGGTGAAATAATCATCTCTTATATTTTTAGTGTTCGTTTCCCACCCATTCTTTTCCCGATTATACCACATACCAGGCAGTTAATTCTCTTATCATACAGTAATTATTAGTTTGACCTGACCTGAGGTCTCATGTGAAACTGTTCTTTCAGCATGGCCCTTCTGCAGACGTCCCTGATCTGGGTAGTCTATGCAATCGCAATAGCCATTTTGATCACAGTCGCCTCTGTTTTCATCTACATATACCAAACCCCTCGGGATCGTTCCCCATCTGTAACTTTGACCTGCATCTTTGCCATCACCACGTTTCTTGCGACTGTTCTCTTACTCCCAGTTGACATCGCCCTCGTATCATCCACAACTTCATCGGCATTAGGCCGGCGGAAGGATTGGGCTACACAAGATGAAGTGGACAAGATCACGTTGTCCTTAACAGTTGTGTATTATTTCCTTTATTCTTTGAATGCCTTACTTTGTTTACTCGTGATTCCGTTTACCTATTTCTGGTATGAAGAATATGACGAAGTTGCCGCCGAAACAAGAGAACAAAGCGTCGGAAATCGATTCTGGGGTGCTCTCAAATATACCATTTCGTTTGTTGTGATTGTGGTTGTTTTGTTCCTTGTTGGATTCTTTGTTCCTGTTTCCAACAAGGACAGCCAGGGCATGGATTATTTTAAAAAACTGTTGACTGAGAATCGTAAGTATTCCAGGAGTTCTCAATGACACTCTTCACTCTACTGAGCCTAATCAGTTTTAATGCAGATGGCGAGCGTGCGCTAACATTTGCGCTGGGGCTGCTAACGACCATCGGGCTATGTCTATATGCCTTGTACACCTCTTGTGGTCTTGCCCTCCTTCCAATGAGTCTAATCAAAACGGCTCCTTCAGTTTCAAGTCCGACTTTGAAGGCGACTACAGTTACGCAACTTGAATCAAATCGCGAGCGGCAGCGCCAATTAGAAGGTCGTTGTGGAGGAAACCCAGAGCTTTTGCCTTCTAAAGACCGCAGGCAGTTAGATACTCTTGCCCGGGAGGAAAGGACTCTTATTCGGCGCCAACGCTTGGTTGAAGAGGCTCAAGGAAAAGGTCGAAGTTGGTTTGTGAAAGTGTGGCTCAAAATCGCCGCTGTCTTTCGGCCGTTCAAGCTCATAAGCGGCATTCTTTTGCTTCTTATTGCACTGGCAACGTGGATATCCATGCTACTGACAGCAATCGACAAGGCTAAAAATTCTATTTGCAAGCATCGTTGTGGATATATACTTGGACACGTTAATGTTTTTAACCCCGCCAATTGGGTTTTCGTTCAATCTGCCAAGGTATTCCCAGTGGATTATGCTATTTTCACCCTTCTTGTGCTTCTGTTCTTTTGTAGCTCTGTTGTTGGCATATCTGTTGTTGGAATTCGATTCTTGTGGATCAAAATTTTTCAAATCAGAAAAGGCCACACGTCTCCCCAAGCCCTCCTCTTAGCGACGGCTATGTTGATGTTGATTATACTGGCTTTGAATTACTCGGTATCCATGATCGTTGCACCCCAATACGCGACATTTGGACCGCAGACATTCTGCGATCGTGTTCCTGATTCTGTCAGTGAACAACCTGACTGCTCAAACAACAGACACCTTATCAAACCATGTTCGGAGTTGGCAGACAACCCAGCAGCAAAACTAGTATGTACGCCAAGCATTTCTAGTACATTCCTCAATCGAGTGACGATGAATTTCCCATTTTTCGGTATTATATTCTTTTGGGCTCAGTTCGCTTTTCTTGGTAAGAAGTCCATCCCAGCAGATTTTAAGTGTGGTCTTTAGATACCTAGAAACTTACATTTCATGCAAAAAGGTGTATATATTCTTCTTTTCACCACTTCTCTTTTTCGCTCACCAAGATTGGATGAGCGGCAGCTTGACGAGGACGCTGAAGAAGCTGAGGAGGAAGGCTTGTTAGCAAGCACTGGGAGACGCTTCGATGCCACCTGGCAGGACGTCACTGGCAGAATTGACATTCACAATGATAGCTACACACCGCGAAACTGAGGGGAGTGGGGCGTTCAATTCTTCCTTTGCATATCTCTCCCCTTTTAAGTAATTATGCTAGTACATTGCTACCCCTCGGTGGGTTTCTTTTCATATTCTGATGATAACTGCCGAAAACAAATTGCACTTCATGTAAGAAGGGTCAGGGAGTCAAGCATTCTGTGGTTATTTTAAGTTAGGCTTATCTCAAATGCACACTCATTCATATGGGCATTCGCAAATCTACGATCAAACCTAAGCGTTTCAAATGAGTACCCGTGCTATCCACTGGCCCTCCCGTAAATAAGTTTGAACGGCGTGTCACTCGTGCTAAGCTATCCGAAGGATACTCTTCGTGACAGTAGTTCACCCAGATAGATCAATCTACTAAGGTGGTTCTATGAAAGAGCCGCCTTTTAGGGCAATTTTCAAAATCGACCAGCGTTAGCTCGACTAGTTTAGGAATTGATTTAGATTTAAGCTGTACGCTGAGATTTTATGCCCAATCACGGTAGTAAAAGCAGTGTGTTCTTTCATGGCATTGATCCATCGGGCAAATAAGACAAGAAAAAGCAACACCATCAAAAGTCACCCAACATTGCATTTCCGCCGGATGAAATCAAGAGTTGGAACGGTTATTCAGCAATGAGAGGGCAGTCTGAAATGCTCTCACAACTTCGATATCTATGGAAAGAAGAAACAAAGTCAGAAACAAGGTCTACCTGGGGTTGCTGAAGGTCTGTTAGCCGTACAATGCTTCCTCTTATTTTCTAATTCTTCCTCGGAGTTCTGCACATGCTGCATTTGCGTTTTGAACCTATACACTCAATTAGTCGCTTTAAATAGTGCCCCAGGAACTTCATAGAGGGTCTGACCTTTTCAGGGCTCTACTCTCATCGCGATCAAAAGTCGTTTGAGACCAAGCCATGAAGACCTAAGGCTGCGGTCAGAATGTGACTTTGGAAAAGGAGCACGTCTAGGATACCTCAAGCAGCTTTGCAGTTTGAGCTCGCAGGTTTTCTTCGGATCCGCCGTGATCTTCCATGGCAGTTGCGTACTTTTCCTGGAGTTGTTCCCAGTTGTAATCTCTCAGATCTTCGACGATTCGCGGCACGCGTTCTAATTTGGCTGATTGGTAAATACTCTCCTCTTGGGCTGCTTTGTACAGCTCATGGTGAGAAGGTGGACTTTCACCGTGGTTTCTGCCAGCAGAATCCATAGCTCATCTACCTGGTTGAGAACATTGGCTTTCCAACCCCGACTTTGGCTCTTAAAAAGTCCGAGCAACTTAAGATATTAAGTAGGATAAAATCGAGCAAATTGGGGCTGTCCAGACTTTATTAGCAGGAGGCATCACTGACAGTTAAGTAGATAGATAAAGATATACCTGGCTACGGAGGGCTATCCAAGGTAGTAATACTGTAATAGGTTGTTGTGGCACTAACAGATCATGGATCATTGTCCCGTGATCGGCCAATCGGGACGCGACCGTGCCTTACGAGATGTCCCCAACTTCCCATAAATGGATGCAGCATGTCACGTTATCAGGTGACGTTCACCGCGGACGTCGAGAGCCTCTCACTCCTCCCCACGATGATCAAACAGAAAATGTTATTCTTAATACCCTTTTGTTTCTAGATATCTCTCGGGCAAGCCATGAGACATCGCTGCTCCTATGACGTTTATCCCGTTGAGTTACATAGTAACTGAGTCAGGCAGGCAGTTTGACATGCATTCAGCAAACCGCTGAAGGGCCATGGAATTGAAAACCCCACCTATCATTATAACTGAGAGGATATTACATATTGTTTGAAATGAGTTGTCACATATGCTCTCGTTCTCCTGATCCACGGCTGCCGTTTTATTGCCCAACATGTGCCCGCACTGAGCTCTACCAGCTACGAATCGAAAATGCCAGGGTGCTATTAGAGAAGGAAAGTGCAGGGCAACAAATCGAGAATGCAGTGGCCTATGGGCATATCCAAGCAGCACCCTCCAAACCCAGCAGTGTGCCATTGGGACAAGAAGAACATAATGATGATTATGCAACTCCTAGACGTCGCTGGGCTATCCAAATTGTTACCAGCAGACAAGCAGAATCATCCGCAAAGACAAGAGTGATGGCTGACAAGATTAAGATCTTGAGGTCTAAGATTAAGGACAAGCGCCTCGAAATATCCCAGCGGAAATTAACTCTAGCACGACGATATTCTGACGCCGAATCTGCGAGATATCAACTTGCAGAGCGGGAGACTGCATTGTTGACTGGGATTCAGAACAACATCAAAAGGACGGATCACCTTTGGCACTCATTGCATAGCAAAACGGCCGAGTCTCGAATCTTCCTCTGTCGGGAGGCTGCCAATCTTTACGGCTTGCGGCAAAAAATCAGGAAAAAAGACGATGAACTAAAAGAAACCTTCCTAATCGGAGATGTGCCTGTGCTAGATTTGAGAGATATGAATGGAAAGTCATCTTTACTGTTGTCCTGTTATTGCATAATACTAATGTTAAATATAGGCTCTACACCAATTCAAATATCCACCTCTTTGTCCAACCTTGCCTACCTCCTCGTACTGGTCTCACACTATTTGTCCCTGAGGCTTCCTGCGGAAATAACACTACCTCATAGAAACTACCCTACACCTACCATATATGCACCTTCTGGGTCTTACCTCTCACGGGAATTCGAATCGAGAGCTTCTCCTTTCCAGTCGTTGTCCTCAAGTCCAAGTGCATCCCGGGCAGGAGACTCACGCTCTTATTTTCCTCGGCCGCGGCCTCTTTGCATAGATAAAAATCTTCCTAAGCTGGCCAGGGAGGATTCTGGAACATATGCTCTCTTTCTGGAAGGGGTTACGCTGTTAGCTTGGAACGTTTCTTGGCTATGCCGAACCCAAGGATTGAATCTGGCATCAGATTCATGGGAAGAAGTTTGTGACATCGGGAAGAATGTGTGGCAATTACTGGTCGCTCCTCCCGCACAAGCCTCGGCTTACATGAAAGCTTTTGCTGGTCGTGATATACAGTCAAAATTAAAGGCTGCCAAAGATCCCCCTAAAACTATCATCCAACGAACAAAATCATTTCCCATGTTAGGGCATTATTCACATGGCACTGTTCATTCATTCCTGGGAGCTTCGGAAGGTACAGACTTCATGCGAACGTGGAGACTACCAACACCAACCAAAATCGTTGACAAGCTTAAATCAACATTGTTGGGGGAAATGGCAAGTGCCGAATGGGAGTTATTGGAGAAAAGGGAGTGGGATGATGAAAGTCAGGAGCCTCCTCCATCTCCTACTCGAGAAACATCCGAACTCGGGCCGAATAATAATAACTCCAATAATACAACGATTACGAAAGCAAGAGCGCCGGAACGTGATACTAGTCTCAGTCCGGAGGCTATAAATGAGCGTACCAGTACTAGCCGACAGAAGGGAACCAGTGGTTGGACTAAGTTGAGAAGCAGATAGAGAATGGTCTACAAGAATTCAATACGTATAACATTATTATTATGTGCAGACGGCAGTTCCATCTAATACTTGATTGATGTATCGAGCTCTTTCCATCGCTTCTCTCTGCCTTTTCCACCAATCTATTTGGAACTTCCCATGTCAATATATCAGTTCTTTTCCACCCATGTTTGTTGGTTGTTTTAAGAAACTCTGGTGCTAGAAACTGGAGATATAGTGGCACGCGGATATTAAATATCTAAGGCAAGGCATTTGTATTGTCAGTTGTATCTACGAGTCCTGGTTCCAAGATGTTCTTTCATGTAGATCACAATTCGGCGCAGGTTCAAACGGCACAGCGTGCGATGGCACTGATTGATAAGATTGTATCAACAGCAATTTAACGCGTGTTCGGTTGGCTCATATTTGCGGCTTTTTCCCACCACATGCCTTCGATTTCGGGTGTTGAATACACCTATTTTAAAGCTCCTTATCTCTATTGCAATTCAGTCACCGAATCCTAAGCCAATAATAGTGTTCGTTATTCAATCTGCTTTGACGACTTTCACGGCTGGCCGAGCCAACCGCAAGCTCCGTACGACACCTTGCCTTGGCCCAACTCCGCTGCTATTTGAAGCGTACCCCCTAGGTCATGGATGTTGCTCGAACCCACAATCATACAAATTTTAGCCGACGATGAACCTCCCTTTCGGAGGGCAAGAGACGGGTATGGGAATTTCTGGTGAGTTCTTGGTTCCTAGCGTTCTATTGTTTAAATACCATAGAATTGCCATCAAGACTTAGGATTAGAAATACCAACCAGTCTGAGGACGTCACTCCTTTTATTTTCTTTTGCAATTTCATTGACAACCCATACACAGCCTCCAGACGCAGTATTCCAACAATATCTGACATACCTGATACCATTCTGAGAGCCGAGCTTGCACGACGAAGTGAAATTCGAGACTCTGGGAAAGCAGCATGTGGCTCAAGGGAGCGGGGTGCCTACAACACCCCAATACATGTGATGGCTTTATTTCTCATACTTGTCTTGAGCACATTAGGTAACCAGGACCCTCTGATAATGACTGGTTGGTTGCTAATCCGTATTATCTTGTAGCATGTTCATTCCCAGTTCTCGCTCGTCGATTTCCGCGCCTTCCAATACCACGCCATTTCCTCTTCATCTCGAGACATTTTGGAACCGGAGTACTGATCGCCACGGCCTTTGTGCACTTGCTTCCTACTGCGTTTGTCTCGCTGACGGATCCTTGTTTGCCTCGATTCTGGAGTGAAAGTTATCGTGCCATGGCGGGGTTTGTTGCCATGATCTCAGTTTTCGTTGTTGTTTGTGTAGAGATGTTTTTTGCCATGAAAGGAGCAAAACATGTGCATGGGAGCGAGTACGACAATCTAATCAGCGACGTTGGGCGGGATTCTTCTAGTGAGTACCGGGATGAGAGGGCCAACTATTCAGAACTCGATGGGCAACGCGAATTGGGCAATATTCCTCTTGAAAGAATGCGGGACGAAAACCATGTGAATATAATATCACAGGCATCCGGCTCCCTATCCAGAGTTTCTACAGATGAATCTGCCCAGCTACGCTTAAAGGACGCCAGTACAGACAAAGAGGAGAACGACGACACCGACCTTGAAGATTTAGACCCTTACACAGATAGAGGCTCTCATCCTAATGAAGACCGGCCTCATCACTCTCTGCCACATTCCCATGTTCGTCATCAATTACATCGACAGACAGACCCCGCGCTGTCTCTTCAGAACCCACAGCGTCAGCTACTCCAGTGTCTTCTTCTGGAGGCTGGCATCCTTTTTCACAGCATTTTCATTGGAATGGCCCTCAGTGTTGCAACAGGGACATCGTTTCTGGTTCTTCTTGTCGCTATTTGCTTCCACCAAACTTTTGAAGGGTTTGCCCTCGGCTCACGTATAGCCTCACTAATCCCAGACCTTTTCTCGCCATCCTCCATGAAACCGTGGCTAATGTCACTTGCCTATGGCACTACTACCCCTATCGGACAAGCTATTGGGCTAGTTTTGCATAACCTCTATGATCCAGCAAGCACCACAGGCCTGCTCATGGTTGGAATTACAAACGCAATTAGCAGTGGTCTTTTGCTCTTTGCAGGACTCGTAGAACTTCTTGCAGAAGATTTTCTCAGCGAGTCGAGCTACGAAACACTCAGGGGCCGGCGGCGCATCGAAGCTTGTATTGCGGTTGCAGGTGGTGCTGTGCTGATGGCTTTTGTTGGTGCTTTTGCCTAAGACTTTAGGACCTGGTCGATGTCAGCCGCCCTGTTGCGCTTTGTCCCTTTTCAAACATGTATATATTGCTACTTGTGTTCACTCTGAAAAATGGCTTGGGGTTACTAATTTTATACCTCCAAATAAAGAGACATGGCTCGGGGTAGGGGAAAATCTATGTATTGTCATTGGAGTTTACAGACTAGCTGGTCAGAATAAGATACTACTACTACTACTACTACTACTACTACTACTACTACTACTACTACTCCGTACTAGGTACTCCTACGTAAGTAGGTGGGTATATACTGGCTTTTCTAGTTAAAGCCAATAATTCTTATTATCGCAATCCCTGTTCCCGGTTTTTTTTTTTTTTTTTTTTTTTTTTTTTTTTGTGAATCAAGAGGTAAGGTAGGTATGGAGATTCCGGAAAGGCGTGGCCGAAAGGAGACAAGCTACCCGAGGACGAAATGCAAATAAGTATTCACATCCATCCATGATGGTCGAAGAAGGACATCAATCAGATAGCGCCACGAGGAAATAATGGCGTCTTACGGCTCCACCGCGGCCGGAATGTTGTCCACAATGGGACAATCTGCTTGGTATGCTGGGCATGATAGAATGTACTGTGTATATTTAAGTATTCCTGTACATCCATCCATGCATGTATATGCGTGTTTCTGATGTCCGTACTGGTAATTGAGGATGTGATGACGGCAGCCAACACTTTACAGATGGATCATTATCCACGACTAACTTTTTGCTCAAATATACGTGGAAATTCTATAATAATAGTAAAGATAATGGGTTCCTAAGAGCTAAAGGCAAACCCATGGTCCAAAAGCTGGGAATAGACCGCCTCGCACTTAGAGAAGCGATTCGACCACCAGCGCACTGGCACCGCCACCCCCGTTACAAATCCCAACGCAACCAATCTTGCCATTCTTTGCCTTTAGGACACCAAGCAAAGTGGCTACGATACGAGCACCACTAGCGCCAATAGGGTGGCCAACAGCCACTGCACCACCATGAATATTGACCTTTTCTTCGGAAAGGCCAAGTAGCTTCATGTTAGCAAGAGCAACAACGCTAAATGCTTCATTGATTTCGAAAGCATCAACAGCATCTTGCGTCAGTCCCGCGTGGTTGAGAGCCTTGGGGATTGCGAGGGATGGCGTAGTTGTGAACTTGCTAGGCTGTTGAGCAGCATCTGCCCAGCCTCTGATCTTCGCAACAGGCTTAAGGTTAAGCTCCTTCAATTTGGCTTCTGAAACAAGAACGACAGCTGCGGCACCATCATTGAGAGGAGATGAGTTAGGAGCCGTCACGGTTCCCGAGCCAGGAATAAACGCCGGCTTAATGCCTCGAAGCTTATCAGGGTTGAGCTGTAAAAATACATATATCAGTCTGATAAGAACGGCATATATAATCATGATATAATATTGTGTAGAGTTGTTCTCACATTCTTTGGTTCGTCGTCCTGCGACACAGTGACACCTGGCTTACCCCTAAACCCGGGGAGTTCGACAGGTGCGATTTCATCGTCAAAAAGACCGGCCTTCTGTGCAGCTTGGGCTTTTTCGTATGTGCGAATGGCGTAGTTATCTTGGTCCTCCCTAGTAAAGCCATGGTCCTGGGCGCACTCCTCTGCTTGCAACCCCATGAGTTCTTGTTTCCCTGCATCGGTCAATCCGTCCTTCATGATACCATCCACCAAGCTTTGGTGGCCATACTTGGCACCTGTCCGGAGATTCGGGAGATAGTGAGGAGCGTTCGACATAGATTCAGCTCCACCAGCCACGACAATGTCGGCATTTCCAGTCAAGATTGTCTGCGCTCCGAGGATGATTGCCTTCAGACCAGAGGCGCAAACCTTATTAACGGTAGTGCAAACAGTCGACTCAGACAAACCAGCACCAAGAGCACATTGTCTGGCAGGGTTTTGCCCAACACTGTTTCGAAAATGATAAGCACATGCCCCGTTGAATAGTCTCGGTAAATGAGTAGATACAGTACTTACTTGGCAGAGAGAACATTACCAAAAAAAACTTCTTGAACGTCCGAAGGGTTGATACCCTCAGCTTTACCAACAGCGGCTATGACCCATCCTGTTAGAATAACCAGAAACCATCATTAGGCAGAGGGCGTCAGCACACCTTTGATGGCATGGGAACCGAGCTGTGGGGCAGTCAAGCTCGAAAGGGACCTGAAAGAGACCGACCCATTAGTATGGATTCGAATTCAGAAGTACCATACAGTCTCACCCCAGAAAAGAGCCCACGGGAGTTCGGGCAGAAGAGACAATGTATACTGGAGGGAGCGAAGACATGGTGGGTGCCAGAGTCGAAGATTAGTTTACTTCGGAGGGGCAATGATGGGAGAAAAATTTTTAGACGATTGTTGAAAAGAAATTCAGAAAGAAGACTTGGCTGCAAAGTCTGCGGTATAAATTCAAGCGTGGTCTCAATGAATACCTGAGGATTCTTCAGAAACAGTGAAATGAACTGGGTCGAGATGAAATAAATACTTCTTTAATGCACCGTAGTACAGTAAGCGCTATCGGGGCGGTGGGGTGTGATTACTGTTGGTGCGTAACAATGCCAAGCTTGGACCGTTCGGCGACCCTGGTTCTCCAGAAGCTTTCAGGCAAGGAAAAAAGGAATGCGCAAGACTCGATAATCCGACTTACCATCCTCACCAACACAATGGATGATCTTTACGACGAGTATGTTATCCAGAATCTCCATTTTTCCACAATAATCCGGAATTCTTATTGACTGTGCTCCTAGGTTTGGCAACTACATTGGGGAGGCCGCAGACTCGGATGAGGAAGTCCAGCATGATGAAGTAAAACCGCAAGCTTTTGCTTTCGACGAAGCATTTGAGGACGAGAACGAAGACGGGGATGATTCTAATGGTCAGCAGTTAATGGAAATTGACGGTATATACCGCTTCGGTTCGAGGAGGTTGGGACTCGCCAGTGCTAACGTCTGCTACAGAGGGTCCTTCCAACGCTGTCGTCCTACACGAAGACAAGCAGTATTACCCCAGCGCACAACAAGTATACGGTGAGGATGTTGAAACTCTGGTACAGGAGGAAGATGCACAGCCACTCTCCGAACCTATCATTGCTCCAGTACAACAAAAGAAATTCGCGATCGAAGAAGTCGAGTTACCGCCTGTTTTTTACTCCCGGGAGTTCATGACAGATTTGCTTAATTTTCCTGATCAAACGAGGAATATTGCTCTTGTGGGGCATCTACACCATGGAAAAACAGCTTTCATGGATATGCTAGTCAAACAAACACACGATTTGAGCGAGCGTCTAGAAAAGCAAAGAGGCAGACGGAAGGAAGAACAACTTCGGTATACCGATGTCCACTTCATGGAAAGAGAGCGCGGCCTCTCAATCAAGTCGGCTCCCATGAGTTTGGTTCTACAGGCAACCAGGGGAAAATCTCATCTTCTTAACATTCTCGACACTCCAGGACATGTGAATTTCGTGGATGAGGTGGCTACCTCAGTACGGCTGGCCGATGGTGTGGTGCTCGTTGTTGATGTCGTCGAAGGTGTTCAGGCAAATACCGAACAAATAATCAAACATGCCATCCTAGAGGATCTTCCCTTGACCATGGTGGTTAACAAAATGGATAGGCTGATTCTAGAGCTCAAACTTCCGCCGAATGATGCATACTTCAAACTAAAGCACGTTATCGAAGAGGTCAACACTGTTATCGAGAATACTTTGCCCGGACAGGGTGAAAGAAGGAGACTTAGTCCGGAGAAGGGCAATGTCGCCTTCGCTTCTACTTCCATGGGCTGGTGTTTCACGCTACAGTCTTTTGCTAAAATGTACGCTGAGACCTACCCTCAAATCGAGACCGCCGATTTCGCTGTGCGCCTTTGGGGTGATATCTTCTTCAACCCAAGAAGCCGAAAATTTACACGAAAAGGTGTTGAGGAAAACTCCAAACGGACCTTTGTGAAGTTTGTTCTCGAGCCTATCTACAAACTTTATTCCCACACGATTAGTGAAAGTCCAGAAGACTTGAAGGATACGCTTGCAAGCGTTGGCATCAACTTGAAGCCTTCGCAGCTCAAGTCTGATGCAAAGATCCTGCTTAACTTGGTCTGTGAACAATTCTTCGGTCCTGCAACTGGGTTTGTGGATATGATCGTCCAGCATGTGCCCTCCCCGGTGGAGGGAGCACAAAGGAGCTTGGAACGATACTATACTGGACCTCTCGACACCAAAGTGGCAGCTGCTATGGCTGCATGTGATTCAGATGGTCCCCTTATTATCCATGTCACCAAACTTTTCAGTAGCCCAGATGCATCTAGCTTCCATGCACTTGGAAGGATTATGAGTGGGACAGCCCGGCCTGCTCAACAAGTACGAGTGCTAGGCGAAGGTTACACGCCCGATGATGAGGAAGACATGGTGCTTGCCACCATCTCCGATACATGGATTGCCGAGACGTGCTACAATATCCCGACCAGTGGTGTCCCTGCTGGGAACTGGGTGCTTCTGGGCGGTGTAGACAATTCCATTGTCAAGAGCGCAACTCTTGTGCCCCCAAACTTGAAGACGATGAAGACGCATACATTTTCAAACCAGTTCGGCATATGACGGAGTCTGTTTTTAAAGTTGCTGTCGAGCCTGTCAACCCATCCGAATTACCAAAGATGCTGGATGGTCTGCGTAAGATCAATAAGAGCTACCCTCTTATCTCCACCAAGGTAGAGGAGTCGGGCGAACATGTGGTTCTGGGAACAGGTGAACTTTATATGGACTGCGTGCTTCATGACCTCCGAAAACTATATTCAGAAATGGAAATTAAGGTGTCAGATCCCGTCACCCGCTTCTGTGAAACTGTCGTTGAGACATCTGCCATAATGTGCTATTCGATCACGCCAAACAAAAAGAATAAGATTACTATGATTGCAGAGCCTTTGGATGATGGTATCGCGGAAGACATTGAGAGCGGCAAAGTCAATATCAAGGATCCAATTCGAAAAGTCGCGCGGTTCTTCGAAGAAAGGTACGACTGGGACAAACTTGCCGCCAGAAGTATCTGGGCCTTCGGACCAGACGAAATGGGACCCAATGTCTTACAGGACGATACGTTACCATCCCAGGTGGATAAGAAGCTTCTTGGGACTGTTAGAGACTCTATTACACAAGGCTTCAGTTGGGGCACAAGGGAAGGTCCTCTTTGTGAAGAGCGTAAGTTCCCATTCTCCTTCAATCTACATACAACACCAATACAGCCAACACTCATTCTAAGCCAATATGCATTGATGCTAATTGACCTCTCAGCGATTCGGAATACAAAATTCAGGCTCACAGACGTTTCCCTTGCTGACCAAGCCATTTACCGAGGAGGGGGCAGATCATTCCAACCTCCCGACGTGCCATTTATTCATCTTTTTTGATGGCATCCCCGCGCCTGATGGAGCCAATTTATTCTTGTACAATGACGGGCCCCGCAGATGCAGTTGCATCGGTTTACACTGTTCTTTCCCGCAGAAGGGGGCATGTTCTTTCCGATGGGCCAATCGCAGGGACACCACTTTACTCCGTCCGTGGTTTAATTCCAGTGATAGATTCATTCGGGTTCGAAACCGATCTTCGAATTCATACACAGGGCCAAGCCGCTATCAATCTCGTATTTGATAAATGGAGTGTTGTCCCTGGTGATCCATTGGATCGTGAAATCAAGCTAAAGCCGTTAGAGACGGCACCCGCAATGGCCACAGCTCGGGATTTTGTGTTGAAGACGAGGCGGCGGAAGGGCTTGGCGGAAGATGTCACTGTCAGCAAATTTTTGGAGCCGGAGCTTTGGAAAGGTCTGAAGGAGAGCGGCGTCCTGGATTCATAATTGAACATGAAGCCCGAGCGAGAAAATCCGGCTCATCATGGTCCTCGGTTTCCATGTACTTGTAGTGTTATATTCAAGATATTATTGCGTACACACGTAAGAGAGTATACGATGTATCATCACCGAGAATGCGTCATCAAGTGGCATGTTGAACGGGGCAACACACTATATCGTCGCTAGCACGAGTGACAGATGTCGTGAAAACTAAAGGTGTCTCAGTAGTCATTGACAGGTTTCTAGCATCTTCGCGATAACACCCATCAGTGTTCCATTTTCCAATGCAGCAGCCACTCTTTCTTTGTCGGCTAGCTGTTTATTCACTTCATCCGCAGTGCTATGTGTCCCTTCCTTGATTAGAACATCGACGCGGAATCGTGGTGGAAGCGATTGTTCGAGGCGAACACGAACACCAAGGCCTATAACGGTGGCAAGGCTACAGTGGGTAATGGTGGGAGTTATGAGAACGGTTACGGTTCGTAAAGGCGAATCCGGTACGTTTGGGAGAGTCGGTTTAATAAGAATATCTGGTAGTGAAACGACAGCTAGAGACCCCAAGGAAATCGGGTGCTCTGGGTCAGAGATGGTAGATATAAGATCTAGAAGCTGGTTAGAGAACTGAAACTTCCCTTGAAGTAACTTACCATAAATTTCTTGTTCATCGATCGGTTCTTCCATCATTTCATCTTCGCTGTCAGATTCGGCTGGAGAATATGGACTAGCAGAGAAGGGGTCATCCGTATTCGCAAGCGATGGAATGGCAGAGGTAAAGATCCCATAGACACCGGGTTTGTGGGATACTGTGGTATGCAACCGTGTTGGCAGATCGGCAGCATTCAGGATGGTGGGATTGGAATTTTGCATTTCTGATGCCATATTGAAGGGTGTCTAAGATAGATGAGTTGGAGATTGGGAAGCTGGAGTACTATGTTCTCGATGCTCTTGAAACCTTTTGAGGGGTTGCGGGGCTAGTAAGTTCAAGCAATGGTGAATTCCAACATATCATGTGACCTATATTGAATCTTTAGTCATTGGGCTAGGTGGGGGGAAGAAAAAGGAGAAAGAGAATAGGAGCAAATAAACATGTAAGATCATGTGAAGATGAAGCGCTGCCCTTGCTTTCAATCTTAGTTATATGTTCTACGAGTACGGAGTATTAGCAGATATTAGATTGCCACGCGTGGCACACACACATAGTACTCAGTAGTCTGAGGATACCTGACAGGTACCATCGATCGTCTCATGTATATTATTACGGAGTACATATGTATGTAGCCCTGGAGGTCCAGTTTCACTGGAAAAGGTAAAGTATCTAATATCTATCCGCATCCATATTATTCATTTTAAGAGCCACGGGCTCATCTACATTACCTAACTACTTCCTGTAAATACATTGATCTCAGGTACTCCCAACCTACTATTTACTACATTACTGCCCCATGATGTTACCTATTTTTTATTGGTGTTGAAAATAGACATCATCCTACAGCAGAAAATGTGGCCATATCCCTGCCAAGCCTCTGCCTGGCCTATTGTCAGATACCAGCAAATTTACTCCGTGCATACATACAAGCACATGGATAGGTTATTTTGAAATGATCACCATTCATGATTATTTTTAGGCTAGAGTGTTAGGAGCAAATCAAATAATAATATTTTTTGCATGGATATATCCACTAAGATATAAAATGTCCTACAGCAACAGGCATTGATGGAGAATCAGGGTAAGTGATGATCAAACAGTACTTAGGCATATTATTAAACCAGAAGATAGACCACCAAAATGAGTAGATTTACTCCATAGCATACATAGTATAATCATGGACTATGGAAGTAGATTGATTAATCCTTAGTCAGATTACAACATGATTGCTTGGAGGATTCAGGATGACGATAAACTAGTTAATAGACTAGCATCTGGTCTAAGTTCTACCAGGGTTATGTAACCACGGCATGTTTCCAAATGAACCGATTTAATAAAGGAGTTTATAGTGCACCTTAGGTAGACTTATCTTGGGATAGTACCTCACATAGTAGGATTGTATTTTTCTTCGTGGAAAGATAGGGGTACAGACTAAACTGTGTCATTTACTCTATACATGGAGCGAGCATAGGTAGGTAGATAATGAAATATCACGTGAGAAGCTTAGAACCCACAAAACCGGGATTCCTTCAGGAGGTCTGCATAAGGAGTACATGCTTACCTAGGTAGAGTATGGGGTTTTCAGGTGCGTCTTGCAGGTCATTCTCTGTTCATTTAAAGTAGTATTCAATAGAATAACATGCATCTCCTGTCTTCTCGCTTTGAGCCAAGTTGGAAATAAATGAAAGGGAAAGGGAATGCAAGGCTAGTTCTATACATACCCTCTTACTCAGTCCCATCCCCCCACCCTGCTCTTCCTTGTAAGGTTGACCTTTTATTGACCCCTCAACTGGATATAAAAATAAGTACATGATTCATACCATTGTGCCTTAATTTCTAATAATTCCTGTAGCCCTCAGGGCTGATGGTCAGATCTGCCCATACTAGATGAATTGTGGACCAGTCCTGATTTTAAGATTCTTAGAAAATAGCCGCCTACTGTATCTATGGATGTACATCGTTAGGTACTAGGTACCATCGCCTTCCTTTGGGATCGTCCCTCCACGAGAAGTTCCCCATAAAACCGGCGGGCTTGCAGGCGCTATTAGGGCGCTACTGGACAAACTACGGTAAAATCCCAGGGCCCCTCAACTTCCGAGGCTAATACTACCTTGCAACCAACCTTTTACCTATCTTGCCTAGGTCGAGTACTGGGCGACCTTGTTTCTTTTCTCACGCGCCCACTTCTGTCTACTCTTTGGACTTTGGAGATTCGACCTGGTGGTGTGTCCCGCACTTTTTCGGTCTCCGCCCGCCACTCATTACTCTCCATTATTTGACCGAACACACTACACCAGACCACCCAACAGAGTACCGAAAGTACTGAACATCCACAAAGCGCAGACCGTGCTCACCTTCAGAGAACCATGAACTAGAGTGGCATCATCTTCCGCATGCCTCTTCAGGCTCATTGTACGGACCATCCTTCTCACCCCCATTTCGCGATTGATTGTCGCATTGGTGGGCTCCTGCTTCCCCTGGCGTTCATATCTCTATCGTTGCTCTACCCCGTATCCTTTGCTTTTCATGCCTAGGTCGCTTTGGGCTTTGAGGATCTATCGCTCGCCTCTACAATTTCTCCCGATCCTTGTCTAGATGAAGCCTGCCAATTGATATGCAATGCGCCAGCTCCGTTCAGTTTTTTGTTTTTTTCAATCAGAAGTCATCAAAGAATATTAATAATGAGATGCTGATGGTGTGCAACCACAATGCAGACTGGAGACGTTCCCATTTCTCCTTAATTTGAAGGTACCATTGATCACCTTCCTTGTCTCTTCCCTACATCCCGTTTCTTCTTATTCCCCCCCCCCCCCCGGCCACCCTTCCACCCCTCAGTGTTGAAGAATTCGTGTGGTTGCATGGCAATATCATTCAAAGGACCAGATCATATTGCACTGCCGTCATTACCAAAAAAAAAAAAAAAAAACAAGACAAAAACAAAGAAAGAAAGAAAGACGCCATGATATCTAATCAACTCTCCCCACATCTTATGCCTTTTGTTCTTTTTCTTATTCCTGCTATTTAGATGGATAGTGACTGATTAAATCATAACTTGTAGTGTCGAGATACATCGCTTTCTTGATTCCTTCCAACTTCCAGTGGATGGTCTCTATGCGCTCCCTCTCGATTTTATAACCCTCCATTTGACCAAGACCATACAAGCTTTCCGTATAGTCACGCCGAGGTTTCGAGACGCATCTGGTCTTTTGGTGGAAATCGCCCTTTCTTGCCTTATTTCTACGTGTCCTGTGTATCAGTTCCATTGTAGCAACTGCATTGAGTTGCTGAAGCAAGACGTCACCAACGACCGACCCGTACCTTCTACCCCGAGATCATCGACGAGGGCGTTTGCTGTCTTTGTTGTACCTTTCTAATCAGTCCGCCTGTTTTTTTCCCCTGTCCTAACTCAATTTGTCATAAATATCTTTTCATTGGTCGCCCGAAGCATCAACTCAGCCACTGTTCCGCATGCAAAAAGCGCACTGATATCAGTCGCGTTTTGATTATGGTTATCGGGTTACATAGAACCCAGTCACTAACAGCCTTTAGTCCCAATTTGATTCTAACTTGATAGAATCGCTGGAAGCCAAGGGTTAGGTTCTTTCAGTTACCTAAGTTTATCCCAACAAGGCGGGCCTTAGGGATTAACCAGTCTTCTCTTTATTATCCGAAGTCTTCCGTTAGACCGCTACTCGTTCTTAAACATCTGCTTCCTATTTGGCTTTTGCGCCTCTTTCATCATAATGCAGGGCTATTCGTTCGCGCCCCCTTCTGGGCCACCAAGGGAGGGCCATAAAAGTAAGTTTTCCCGTCAAGAGATATTGATTCCATTCCTGCCAAGGGCTCAGCAAAGAATCCATTTAATCGATGCTGACAGTTTTGTAACATAGATTATGTATTCGTTGATGAGCATAATAGACACAAAAGGCTGAAGGGTATGATTTTAATAAGCTTCCAACCGCATTTCCCACCACTAAAGACATACTATCCAGTGATGCGAGCGTGCAATGGTTGCCGGAAGCGAAAAATAAAATGTGATGCTGCTACTACAAATACGTGGCCTTGCTCAGCATGCACTCGTTTAAAACTCGTCTGTGTGCCACCTACAATTGGACAAGACAACGACCTTACCGCGGGCCAGGGCGTCGAATCCGATGCAACTAGCTCCTTAGGTGCACCCAGTGCGGCAGAAACCTCTCATCATGCCTTTCCTATGCCTCAATCCTATAGGGACGGCAGTCAATCTGCCGTTGGGGGTATCCCGAACTACAATGACGGGATGGGAATGTTTTCACAATTTGTCCACTCACCTAATCATCTTAGCATTTATGGTGAAGTGCGGTCGCCACAAGTCTCCATGTCCCATCATTCCTATCAACAACCGCAGATGTTTTCTACTCCTCAAGCACAGACTCTGGGAACTTCAGATAGTAGTATATTCATTGATAATGAACAATCTACCGCGGAAAATCTCAGTGAAGTACTCGGGGAACTTAAAATAGATGAGACTGGCATTGGTGCGATTCCCCCATCCCGTTAACCGCTCCTGGAAAAAATAGCTGACTCCTAGTCATAGCTCCGTATATCAGACGGCAGAGAAGGGATAGAGCTGAGCCAGAAGTCCCTATTCAAGATGAAACGGAGGAAAGATTGCCACCTCTTAGCACAGGGGCTGGGTCGACGATTCGAATCCCCCCCGAACTTATGCCATCAGATGATGAGGTCATGAACTATTTTAAAATTTACTTCAACGACATACACCCATACCTTCCTGTCGTCCACCGATCCAATATGTATTACCAATGGCAAAATGACCGAAGCTCGATATCGCCTCTTCTCCTCGAGGCCCTGTTTGCATGTGCGGGCAGGTTGTCGGATGAACCAGCCCAGGGAGCTCAGTGGCTAGCATTAGCCAACAGTAAACATAGCCCCTTTTTTATAATATACGCGAACTTGTGCTAATTCTTGGGACTCGCATAGGGCATGAATCCAGTTTTATGGATGTACCACGTTTGAGCACAATCCAAGCGTTACTCCTTCTTTTGAAAGCCAGAGAATCATTGCCAAAAAAGGGGTATTATTATCGCTCTTGGCAGACTGTCAAAACTATTGTTTCAATGGCCAAAGATTTGGATATTCATGAGCATCACAACGTCCATGCCGAAGGCAGGCCTTGTGATCTGAATCATGTAGAGTGCTTAGTGCAGACAAGGGTCTGGCAAGCCCTTTTAGTCATCGAAGTAATGATTGGAGCACCTCAGGGTACGTTCATACTGCGAGTCAATAGTGCTACTGGTTCTAACATTTGTAGGCCGCTCGGATTATGGTGTTGATCCAGAAACAGTTGATATGCGGCCGACATTGGATATTGAGAATCAGGACCAATTTGAAGCTGGCCGCTCTAGACAATATGCTTATTTTGTCCGGAACGCCCACCATATTCGCATCATGACCGACATTTACCATAAAATCAAGAAACAAAAGGACTGGGGGGCTGATCCCAGATTTGTTGGAAAAAATCCACTTTTTACGGATTGGCTTCAAAGCTTACCCTCAGATCTGCAGGTTAATTATCCTGCTGATGGCTCTCCGCCCTGGATTCCGTCCCATTTTGTAGGGAATATGCACTCGCATTGTCATTTGGGGATCATTTTGCTGCATCGTCCGCAGCTACTTGCCTCAAAGTCCTTTGCTGCCGGAGGAGATTGGAAAATCCACATGGCATTATGTTACTCATCAGCAAGAAGTCTCTGTAGGCTACAGGAGGCCATTTTGAACCGCTTCGGTCTGTCGGGTTTACTTTTCATGCAAAGGGGCATTAATTTTGCGATATATTGCATACTGACATGCACGATGTTGCATTTAGTAAGTGCACATCAGGATGATTAACACTCATATTGATCGCATCTAATAATCGCAGATCGCAATAACCTCTCCCGATCCTCATTTTCATACAGATGCACGGGAGTATTTTACGCGGCATATGCGTATTCTTGAGCAATGTTCTTCTGCTTGGCCTATGCCAGAAATCCAAGCACAGATCGATTCATTAAGGCTTGCATTTTCTGCTGATACAAACCGCTCATTTGAGTTGAAATCAACATTTCCTTATGGAAGCCCTTCAGAGCCATATCATCCAAGTCCGCCGCCACTTGATTCGCATTATCAACCTCAGTTAAATCAAATTCCTAGCAATATTCCAAGCAGAGTGGGTTATAGCGCTTATCCTATCACCCCTCCATTAACCGCTGGTACTGAAGACTCGAAGTCCGATTCCTCTCAACTGCAGCCGTTGGGAATGTTACCACACCATCCAGTTTCAAGCCATTCAATTGATGCCCCACTGGTTGATGAGAATAATTGGGATCCCACTCGGATTATCAAGTATGAAAACTCGGAATATTGAGACCAACTTAAGTGTTTTTGCTAACACCTACTGCAGCCAGTGGGACATGGCATTTTCCGTCGGTCCATCAACTGTCAGCACGAATTCGCCACCGATGGCTCTGGGTACTCCCCCACAAGGCATTCAAGCTCCTTTAACAGCCCAGTACCCCGTTCAATATGGATCACCTGCCAAGGTGGCATCAGTTGCACCGTCACAGCCTATCAGTCAGCCTCAGTTTAACGGCCAGCCAGTTTTGATTACTGCACGTGACTGGCAACGAAGTGTTGCCAGCGTGTATGACCCTCATGGCTTAAAACGACGATGGAATTATTCAATTGATATGGGAACCGAGAATATGGCAAAGCGACAACGATGAAGGATTGATTACATTGAGCATTTCGATAGACATATGTACAGTGGATGAATAGACTGCCAATTTCCGCGGCATAATTTGTCATAATCATGTTTCCCCCTTAACCTGCCTTCATTTGTATCTATGCGGTTTAAATTCAAGATACACCAGCATCCCTTCCCCTTGAAAATTACACTCTTCGATGAAATCCAACTGTATGGTGTAAAAAGTAATTACTTTTAGCGCCTTGCCCTGTCTTTCATAATAGAACTGTAATTAGGCTATTTATCTTGGGCTTCTGCCTATTTAGTTTTTTCTGAGATCAATGTTTTGTTGATGAAAACTTCACATGGTAGAAGCTTCCTATGGGATATCATGATCGGACAAATTCTAATAAATTGTGCAACGAATTTGATGGCATTTTTGACAGTAGAGCACACCCAGAGTGATATAAGTGATGCCAAAACTTCCAAATCTGATAGATGGGTTCAGCGCCTCCTTGCCGATGCAAATGCGAACATTCAGCTCAACAGATATCCAAAATTGGCAAACAATGAAAGACGACATAAAATGGCGGATAACTATTTTTTCACAGCATTGACAGAGGCAATGGCAGAAAAAATATTATCGAGTTCAGTTTAAGCCAACATATAACCCAAGCCTCTCAGCTGCGCCGACTGATTCCTATCCTTTCCTCACGGGATCTGACTATCCTTGCCTTATCTCCCGGGAGAGGTTTTAATTCATCACTTGGGTCGAAATTGATATTTGAACTGTTTTTTGTACTCCTTGGGTCATTATCTCCTTCGGCTAATTTGCGGAGTCGTGTGTCTTCGAAATTAGAAACATCTTCAGATGTTATTGCGATGGCTGTAGGCTTGCGACGGAGCATTTTCAGGGCTTGACAGTCACTGCGATGGATGAGATTTTTGAGCTTGGTCGTAAGATAAGATGTACGGAGTAGTGTTAGGAGCGTTAGGAGGCTGCCAAGTTGGGCATGTGGGAGTGGACACTGTAGCTATCACGTGATCCAATTCAGAAATTCAACCTTGCGGAGCCCTCTCGTGCAGTAAAAGCCCGGACGTCTGCCTCTGCACCCCCATATTCAAAGAAACATCTGTCAACTTGGTATTTGGGGGGCAATATGTTCCAAACACAGCTGAGGCCTGCCCTGCTACGCCACGAGCGTACGAGATTGATAGAAGGAGTCATTACCTCCATCCGCCAACTCTCTGTTAGTCCGGTACAGGCGAGGGATAACGCAAGTCAAGCATCAGGTACGTGAATCTAGAAACTTGGCTTTTCTTGTATCCTTGAAAAGAATGGGCGAAGAAACAAATCCTTCATGCCTTATTTACTTTGCTTTCCTCTTCAATGGGAACAGTCCCTTCCGAATCCACTACACCTGCTGTGGTATTTGCGTTTTGCTGATTGGGAGCTTTGAAAAGACCATCATGACAGTTCCTCGAGGGCTCCACCTTCTCGCCCACCGAATAAAATGCACAAACCCACGCCATCAAAACTGAGCTTCAGAGCCGCTAACCCTAACCGGGCCCGTCCTCAACGAGTAATTGATGCAAGGTCCCTCGCAGCGTCTCAGAATGCTGGACAGCCAGCGAACATTATTCGAAGCCCCAGATTCCAAAAGGCTCGCGGGTCGCCAATTCGTGCTCGCAAGCCCAAAACCTCGACTCCCGCTGCGACAGCAAAAGCGAATCCCAAGAACCGGAAGGAGCTACGACCCAGAGCTTCGAGAAAACAATCGGATGAGGAAGAAGGCGATGCCACCCAGGAAAAGCAAGTCGAGTCTGTATTCCACGAACTTGAAGAGAAGGCGAGACCAGTTCCTAGCCGTTACTCTCCTCGGGCTTCTGACTTCTCTTCAATGAAAGAGACCTGGCCTTCGTTGCCAACGAACGTGGCCGGGCGCGCTGCTGGGGTTTTCGAGAAGCTTTCATGGTTAAGTGACCGCTATCCAAATGGATACGTTCCACCGCATGAGTTGGGGAGGCGTCTGTTCAGGGGACAAAATGTTCAATTCTTTAGTGAAGAGGAGAAGACACAGGCTGTAGAGGAGGCCAAGAAGCTGGCACAACAACACGCAGACAAGCTGTCCCAACGAAAAGGCGATCTTGTGGAACCTAAAGAAATTGGTTTTAGCCAGATCAATGCAGCGGATCGGGAGGCTTTGATTGAAACTCTTGTCCGAGGAAGTTACCCCAAGCATGACGCTCAGAAAGCACATGAGTCGCCTATCATTGACAATATCCTCATGAATCTCAGAAACAATGAGACATATCAGACAACTGGAAAGGGCCCGGAACTCGTCCAAAAGGTGCAGTCTCTCCTTGCCTCGAGCCGCCCTATCAAACGTGCATAAGTCGGAATTCTTGAACGGACTGCAAGTTATTGTATAATATATCTTTCCTGTTCTTCGGTTGTTATCATTATTGTTGTGTTCTAGGTATGCTCGATCTGTCTTATATTTAAAGAAATCAATTATTATACAAAGTAGCTCAGGAGACCCGACGAAGCAAAGATATGGCTGTTCCACGTACAACCCAGTAATGGTACTTGGCTAACAAGAATGCCTATCTTTACTTTTGGTTTTTGGCTTTCTATTGACCTTACGTCCGCTCCAATGCCTTCTTCGCCGCATCAAACAAATCTTTCAGTTCTTTCTGTCCCTTTTCAGTTAGCTTTTCCATTTGATCCTGTGCTTTCCGAACGTCATCTGGCCTGGCAATTTTTTTTTCTGCATATCTTGTAAACGTTTGTGAACAGCACCTCTGGAATCGCGGACAAAACTAGCTGCCTTCTCCATTGCGGTTTTTGCGATATGCACAGTTTGATCCCGGGATTCTTTCGTCGGTGGTGGTATTGGGATATTGAGTTGAAGAGCATTATGGGCATCTGACTGCGGCGTCAGGGATAAGTTTGAGGAGACGATCGCAGAGTTGATGGGTTTTATGTGCTGTAAAATGATAGAGGTTTAGAGGTTTAATATGAAGAATCCGCTGAACGGAATGAAACTCACCTCTTCTTCAGCCACCAGGATAGCTACCATTCGCCCACCCTTAGGAATAACCTGGGCCAGCTCCCCCAGTTTTACCATTTCCTTGCTCCCCTTGTTGGGTTGGATCCGAAGGGTTTCGATTGCCCCAGTGTTGAATCTACCACCAACACGAAGTTTGGATAAATCATCTTTAAGCCGAGAGACGGCAGTTGTAATGCCAACCTGAAGCTGAGAAAGGTCGAGAGGGTCTTCGGAAACCACGCCACCTTTCGTAGACTTTGTATCAAGCTCTGCGCCAGTGTCTTTGTTCAATTTATCTTTCTTCTTGTAGAAATAGGGAGTTTGCGAAAAGCATCGCCTTCCAGTCAGTGCAGTTAATTTATGCTGGGATACATAATGGTGATGTAGAGGGTTGAGTAAAGGGTTGAGATGAGGACTTGAAAGAGGAAGTCGCCGGCATCGACCAAGAGCGTTGATAGTGAATTGGATGCGACGCATTTGTCCCAGGATTGTGAGTGATTCCATATGATAGATTTTCAGATAACTGTATGCTTCAGGTAACACGTTTTAGAAGGAGAGCGTGAAGGTCCAGAAAAATGAACACACAGACTGGTGGAGCTTTCCCTAGCCACTATACTCCGTACATATTGTACATATGTAGTAGCTTCCCCTGGACCGTGTAGTAGGGTGCCATAATATTACATATTACATAATAAATAATAATAATAATAATAATAATAATAATAATAATATTCTTCTTCTTCTTCTTCTTCTTCTTCTTCTTCTTATTATTCTTATTCTTATTCTTATTCTTATTCTTATAATACTCTGGTTGACCCCGGTGATTTTGTTAGTACGATCCACCGTGCAGGGATATTGTGCGGTGAGGCATTTTTATGACCGCCTTCCATATTAGGCTAGAAATGAAGCTATCCCACCCATGACCCATAACTGAATATGAAGCTATACAGATTATCTCTCTATTATGGACCCCCCTACGCCTTCAACGCCTCGAAAAAATGCTGGACGCCTCGATCGAGATGGCCGCATTCGTGTCTTAACCCTCCGAGAAGCTGGTTTCTCATACCAACAGATTGTTGACCAACTGAAATTTACCTTCCGTCAAGTCCAATATACCCTGTGAAAGCCAACAATCAACCCCACGCAAGGCCCGAGGAGCTAATCCAAAGCTCTCTGAAGCTGAAGTTGATGATATTATCACTTGGATTAGCTCTTCAAAGCAAAATCGCCGCATGCCATATAAAAAAGTGGTTAAAAGCCTTGACCTTCCTGTCGGTCCTACTGCCCTAGCCCGTGCTTCAAAAAAGCGAGGCTATGCACGATGTAAAGAACTCCGGAAACCACCATTATCTGATTAAAATAAGCGCACACATCTTGCCTGGGCTCTTGAGCATGTTAATTGGACAATGGAGCAATGGGAAGCTATTCTTTTAGACTAATAAAACCTGGGTTACTTCTAGCTTTTATAAGAGAATATTGGTAACACATAAAGCAGGTGAAGAGCTAGAAGAATTCTGTCTCCATATGTCACCAGCTTGAAGAAGGTGTTAGATGTTTTAGGCTTCATTTCATGGCAGTTCTAAAGGGCTGTGTCTTTTCTGGGAGAAGGAATGGGGCTCTATCAATGTAGAGAGATATTCGGAGAATTATTCCTATTTTAAAGGCTATCTACATCTCATGCGAAGAGATAGAAACTACCTTTAATTAATGCAGGATAAAGCTTCAGGTCATAGCTTAAAGGATACAATTGTAGAGCTTCATGAGCGGGGGATCTACCTAATAATGTGGCCTGCCTTTTCACCAGATCTTAATCCAATCGAGATGGTTTAGAATTAGATAAAAGACTAGGTTCAAGACCACTATCCAACAGATAATGACCTATCATATGACCGCCTGAGAGAGATTGTACGTACAGCGTGGGAAGCAGTTCCAGAAAACTTCCTATAAGAACTTCTCAACACCATAGAGGCTCGCTGTCAGGCAGTTATAGACACATCAGGTGACCATACGAAATACTAGATTAATCATTTAGTTGGCAGAATAAGAAGGATTCGAATCCCTGTATAGTGGATCGTACTGTACTAACAAAATCACCGGGGTCAACCGGAGTATTTATTATTATTCTTATTATTATTCTTATTAGATTTATAGATAGAGATAATAGGGGGTACTGTCTAGTAAATTAATACTCAGGAGGGATGATCTACGTGTTATATGATTAAAAGAAGACAGGAAATAAAACAGAAAGCCACACTAGAGGGTAAGATCGAGGTAGGTGGAGCAAAGAATCAACATAAAGGGGATTGAGACGATTTCTCCAACGATCAATGCAAGTATTTTCGGGAATTTGGGAGACCTACGGTTTCAATTAGTCCAGAAGAAGATCAAACCAAAGATACGTTTCAACAAATTTAGACATCCATCGGTATGCCAGGCTCATAAAAGTCATTAAACTGCCGAGGCGACCTCATCTAAATCATGGTACTTTTAAAAAGAGAAAAAAATGTTGCGCCCAACCCTAAAAAAAAAAAAGATCTCTGATACAGAAAGGGGCCACAAATGGATGATCAAATCTGCCAGAAGAAAGTCTCGATTCCCACCGGTAGCCAACCCGAAGGCTACGCCTTTTGTGGTTGAAATTGAAAAAGAATAATGAGAGAAAAGGAAAAAGCTCAAGAAAGGACAGTATGTAACTAACCCTTTATACATTCAAAGTATGCACATTCACCGGGTAGCCATAGCCTTGGTAATGAGTCTCTTGAGGGCAAGTTCCTTCTTCTTAAGGTCTTCCGGAGTGGAATCTTCAATTTCAAGCTGACCCATAGCATCACTGAGGGCTGACTCAATCTTCTCCTTGTTGCCGCGCTTCAGCTTCATGGACATGGTCGGGTCCGACACGATCTCTTCAACACGAGAGATGTAAGACTCGAGCTGCTGACGGGACTCAAATTTCTTGGTGAAGGCCTCATCGCTAGTCTTGAACTTGGCGGCATCTGTGGCGTGGGGGGGGTTCAAATTAGTTATAACAAATAACTGTATGTAATACAGGTTACTCACCATCGATCATTTGCTCGATTTCTGTGGTAGAAAGCTTGCCAACAGCGTTCGAGATGGTAATGTTTGCAGTACGGCCAGATGACTTCTCGGTAGCAGTAACCTTCAAGATACCGTTGACGTCGACCTCAAAGACGACCTCAAGAGCAGCCTCGCCAGCCTTCATGGGGGGATAGGAGCCAATGTGAACTCTCCAAGGGAGGTGTTATCCGCGCAGTTAGTACGCTCACCCTGGAAGACTGGGAACTGAACAGTTGTTTGGTTATCCACGACAGTGGTGAAGGTGCGCTTCTTGATTGTGGGAACAGTCTGGCCACGGGCCACGACGGGAGCGAAAATGTTGCCCTCCATAGCAACACCAAGAGAGAGAGGGACAACGTCGAGAAGCAACAGATCCTGGGTCTCGGCGGAGGAAGCCTTTCCGGAGAGAATACCAGCCTGCACGGCGGCACCATAAGCGACAGCCTCATCGGGGTTGATGCTCTGTAAAGATAAAATTAGTATATTTTGAGACATGCCCACGGATGACTAATAGAAATTCACCTTCTCAAGCTTCTTGCCATCGAAGAAGTCACTGAGGAGCTTCTGAATGCGAGGAATGCGAGTAGATCCACCAACAAGCACGATCTCATCGACCTGCTTCTTTTCAAGGCCAGAGTCCTTGAGAACCTGCTGAACCGGTTCAAGTGTGCCAGCGAAGGACTTAGAGTTAAGATCCTCGAACCTAGCACGAGTGATTGAAGAGTTGAAGTCTTCACCATCAAAGAGAGAGTCAATTTCCACTGCAGTCTGGGTAGCATTGGACAGGGTGCGCTTGGCACGTTCACAAGCAGTTCTCAAGCGACGCAATGCTCTGGGGTCACCAGAAAGATCCTTTCCAGTCTTGCGCTGGAACTCCTTCTTGAAGTGTTCCAAAAGGTTGGTGTCAAAATCTTGTCCACCAAGGTGAGTGTCACCAGCAGTGGCCTTGACAGTGAAAACACCGCCCTGGATGTTGAGCAGAGAAACATCAAAAGTACCACCACCAAGATCATAGATCAGAACATTCCGCTCCTTGTCAGACTTTCCAGAGCCAAGACCGTAAGCAATAGCGGCAGCAGTAGGCTCGTTAATGATTCTCAGGACGTTCAGGCCGGAAATGGCACCTGCATCCTTGGTAGCCTGGCGCTGGTTGTCGTTGAAATAAGCTGGGACAGTGATAACAGCCTTTTCGACCTTCTTTCCAAGCTTGGTCTCCGCAACTTCTTTCATCTTGGCGGCGATTAGCCTTTGATTCAGAACATATATTGCCTATTAGAACTTACCTTCATGAGCACCATGGAGGAAATCTCTTGGGGAGTGAAAGTCTTGGACTCGCCGAGGTACTCGACCTCCACGGCCGGGTTTCCGCCCTGGTCGACAACCTTGAAGGGCCATGACTCCACGTCCTTCTTGACAATTGGGTCCTCGTACCGCCGACCGATGAGACGCCTGGATTCTATTAGTATCAAGAACAAAGATGCTCATCAAGTTATCATGCAAATAATGAATACTAACTTGATATCGAAGACAGTGTTCTTCGGGTTCATGGCGGCCTGGTTCTTTGCGGCCTCACCAATCAAACGTTCCTTGTCGGTGAAAGAGACGAAAGAGGGAGTGGTGTAGCTACCCTGCTCGTTGGCAACTTAAAAAATGAACAATCAGCGTCTCGTAACAAACAATACCGGGTATCCAAGATCTTACTGATCTCAACGTTGGTGCCTTCATAGTTGGCAACACAAGAGTAGGTAGTGCCTTGAAAATCATATTAGCATCGTTTCAATGAGGGGGCACTTTGATTGCACGGTAGAATTACCAAGGTCAATGCCGATGGCACCTTCGTAGACTTCGTCAGCCATGATACAAATAGTAAAAGAAATAAATGCACAATAAAGAGAGAAGCAGTATGGAAGAGGAGGGTTGGGGAAGGAAAGAAGTTATAAAATTCGCTCCGAGTGTCGAAGTGGGAGCGGTTGAAATTTAAAAAGGATCAAGCCCACTTTTTTTTTTTTTTTTTTTTTTTTGCCCTCTCGGCTGAGCGCAAAAAAAAAAAAAAATTCGGAGACCTAGCACCATGGTTGGCTATCGCTTGTATTAAGTAAGCCACTTAGCAACCGCACAACGGCTACTACTACCTACCTGTCTTCATTGTACATCGGTGTGGCAGTTTTTACCAGGTGGTGATTACTTCGTAGTAGTGCCAGTACCAGATACTAAGTATGTAGATATATATATTAGTATCCATTACCACTCGTTCTATAATTTCTCTCCCCTATTTACCCTGTAGTATCTACAACTTTCTAGGTAACTACTATCTAGTATGTTCAATCCACTTGTAAGTCCATCATTGGAAGTGGTCTGTAGTAAATGCATTCATTTAAAACAACTCTTATACAGTCACAATGTGAATTTTCTCTGTTTTATCCTATTTAATAGGCAACAGGAGCACATAGGTATATGAATCGAGTACTACCCTTGAAAGGTATCGACCCTTCAGACTTATTGAGGGGCTTCCTGGTGATATTCGAAATGTTTAGGAGCATAAAGGTTTCTAAATAGCTTTCAGTTAAGTCATTAACCCAGTACATACGGTAAACCGCTTTCTTGGGTGGCTGGCACTTTGACTATATTCAATACTTGAATATTTATCTATTACATCAAGGTATGGAGTACCCATGGACGAGATACTTTGAGTCAGGCAAACTGGGTTGGGCAAGTCCTGTAGATGGTAAATACTCCGTACTGCTTCTAGGTATATAAGCTTATTATTTGAATCTATGAAAAATAACAGTCAATAACCCTAATACATTAGAATAACAGCTTTAATGGATTGTTATGTGAAGTTCTTATTTAAGAATAATAAAAAATGCCTATTTATCCTTTAATGGCAATTTTGTATGAGTATTATTCATACTAACCATCATTTTGGTAGTAGTATTCAGATCAATGTATTGTGGAAGCCTCAGGCATAAAGGCAATAACTAGTTTTGAACGATTGTTCCAAGAGGTCCCGCCGTGGATAATAATAATGCGAAAGCAACAACATCTTTATCGGAGCTTTCTCTTGCCCCTCATTGCCTGTCTTTACCCCAACACCACTCCTTTGGTTTCTCTTTTCCTCAAACATCGGCTCCGTGAGAAATTCAACCCTTCCAAGTCTTAACCTGAAGCCCGTCTCTGATTCAAATCCATTGTCAGCAAGTTCCCCGAGGAAAAAGATACATCACCTAAACCCCACTCAAACCGAGATAATCCGGATTTTATCTCCCAGAACAGCGTCGTCCAGCTTACAGTAAGTAGAATTCGCTTCGATATTTGTCCATATAACCCCCTGCGTGATTTGCCATTCATTGTTCGAATTATGCTCAGGTTTCTCACCATCATAATTGCAGCTGTCCTCTTCCCCAATCTCATATTTCCAGATGGACATCGATCTAAGCAGGAGAAATAAGAAGCCCCGTCTCCTATTAGAATCCGAACGAGACAGACTCGAGGAATTTATCGACTCTATCCACTACTCAGCCAGGTACGCTCCTCGTCCTGCGTACGAACACCCAAACTAAGCACAGATAGGTATTCTGACGACCAATTTGAATATCGACATGTTCAGCTTCCGAAGAACATGCTCAAAAAGATTCCAGCCGATTATTTTGATAGTGCCAAGGGAACATTGAAGTTGCTATGGGAGGAAGAATGGCGAGCGCTTGGTATCACACAGGTATACTTGCATGAACGCTGACAAGCACCCCTTTTCCGGGAAGAACAAAAAAGAAACTAATTGCCGAATCAGAGCTTGGGTTGGGAGCATTATGAAGTACATGAGCCGGAACCACATATTCTTTTGTTCAAGTGAGGCCTCTATGATCCACAGTCTTGTCTATTACTAACCTAATATACAGACGTCCTCTGAACTACCAGGCTCCAGTGTCGCAGTAATCATGATGGCAGAAATACAGCCTTTCCCGTATGTGTTTAATATTAACCAACCATGCTGCATTTGATTGTGCAGTACATACATAAGATTGTTCCTAGGCAATCGAGTCTTTCATGTTGAACTTTTGAAATGATATATGGTTCGATTTCCACCGAGGATGCACACCTGCCCGCCAAATCAGACCAAGCTCAGGTGGTAACGTTGCCTCTTCTCATTAATTCCTCGGGGATGAGGTGAAAACCATCAAGTCACGTTTTTGTTGAGCCATTGCTCCCACTGAGTAGCAGTGAAACTGCTGCTAATTCCCGGCTCTTCAATACCCTAGTTAGTGAAGTCAGCACACTGAATCATAGGATTCCATCATCCGGGCTGTCATACATTGAAATAAACTGTTGGGGAAACATGGACCCCCACCATGCGATTTGACTACACGTATGATGTTAGATTACATTACATGCCCTGACCTCTCAATGGATGTTAGTACTCACCTTCACCATCAATTTAATATCATTCGTCACACCATTTCCAGTGTTCAACTGTTCATCATCACTAGCTTTCTCGCTGATGGTCAACAACCTGAGTACCTCAAGTTCATTTATTCCAATACTTCCAGCAATCTTTGCCAATCGTTCATACGTCTTGTTGCGTGTTTCATTAACGACACTAATATCAAAGAAGTCTTTCTGGTGTTTGAATAAGACAGCGCTGAACTCCCAGAATTTTTCTGGGGCTATCTTTAAGACAGCGGCACCGGCTTCGTGGGTTAATGTTGATGATGGGTGCCAAGGCTGAATATGCTGGCGAAATATAACCTGGAGCTTGGTGGGGTAACTTTCAGCAACTATGGGTCTGATAGATCCATAGAAGGTGTTGAACATCTTCGCTGAAAACTAAATACAATGATCAATTAGAGTTGTGTAGAAGGCACGCAAAATATAGACTGACAGGGCAGACGTAATCAAGATCTTATAATATCAAAGTCAATTTTGATTCCCATGGAATAATTAATATTTGGCATAGTACTTGGGATTCATACATAGCTCAAGTGTATGATGAGACTGTTGGCCAGAAGCACCTAACAGCTTGTGTCCTGCAAACTTTGGAGGGATAGCCATTATCGTGGTAATGGGGACAAAGGACAAATGATGAAGTCCAAAGGGTTTAAATTCAGTTATAGTGAATATTGGTCACCGGTCTCTGGGTCTCTGGGTTTACGGGAACGGTGGTTGGGTTGGGTGTGAGACTGAGATGGGGGAAAGAGAGAGAGAAGGGAAGGAGGGGGGGGGTTTAGTTCACTACTCTCCAGTCCGTTCACACAAGGGAAGATGGTGGGGCAAAGACCAAGAACTCCATAGGTACCTATATGTCATCATTCCTCGCTCAAATCATCAGATGTCATGTCATGCTTTACCAGATCTAGTTACTTTACCTATCTCCGCGATAGATTACATCCAATAAACAAGTTCATATTCCATATTAATGTAATAATATATTATCAAGGTGACAGCATGTGAGTTGATCATGCATGGGTGTGCCCCAGAGCCATGGGCCAAAATATTCGATCCCAATGGAACTCCCATTTGCAAGATACTAAGTTATTCTCAATCAAATTTCATATCTGAGCATAGCCGATCTATGGACATCTGACAACCTGCCTAGAAATTATTGACAATCACTTCCGGCCACCAAGGGCTCTTTGGTGAAAAACGTTTAGATCTTTCAGCTGCATTGAGACATTCGTCCAGCTAGATGTTCCCGGGTCATATTCCCCTCTGACTTCAATTCTGCAAAATCCCTTGGGACCTTTGAGACCCACGGGACCAGCGACGTAAAATGTACCGCGGCGAGGAGTGTGGGCCTCGTGAGCCCAGCAATCGTTCAGTTTCCACTTGAAAGCGATTGATGCAACGTATAAATCAGAATCGGGCCCCAATTTAGGTAATGGGAGTCTTTGTAGGGAGGAAATGATCGATGAAGGGTGAAGACGTGGTTTTTCGTTTCCTTGCGGTACATCGTCCTGAGAGCTACTAGACAATGGTAGCTGTGTTTCAGGCCGCGACGCATGGCTTAGTCCATCCACGTGTTGTAAGTCTGGTGGAAATGTTTTTTCTGGTTGGCGCAAAACCGGGTCGCCCCGTGTGCTTCCTTGGTAAAAGTCCGAATTTTGAAATCGGGAAAACTTCCTTTTCATGAATACCAGAAAAGCATCATTTATAGCATGAGCCACAAAAATGGGGCACATGAATCTTCGTAGTCTGTCACCCTCTTCAGAAGACATTCGCCTAGAGACCAAGGATACGTAGTTATCGCCAATCTCTAAACTGATCAATGGTGAGTGATATGAGAAATCATAAGCAGCACTAACACTCACCCTGGACGTCCGTATTCAGGCGGAGAACGAGAGGGGAAATGATGTACGAGCCAGAACCCTGCTATGGTAAGGGGTCCTCCAAGCATGTGCGAGAGTAGAGTCGATCTGGAAGCATTGCTTAGGGCAAGTGTTGCGAGTTCGTCTAGACGTATAAGTCATATTGTTCCCAAAAAACGGCTCGTTTGGTGATACCTCTTAATGATTGGAGCTTCTGGCGGTCTTGAGATATCTTGATGAACTGCTGCCATTCGGGATCTGACGCGGCATAAAATTCGGCCTCATGTAAACGCGGCCAGCCCAATGGGATAAAAGTGACATCTTCGTCATCCGATTCTTCCATGCGGTGTTCGTGAGTTTTGCCGCCTTCGTTCTTGCCTTGCTCATCTCTTTTCCCATCTATACCAGATGTTCGGGGTATATTGACACTGTCAAGAGTATCATCGAATTGCACGAGCACAGACGAACTCCATATATGAAATGCAGCACCATAAAGAAAGCATGTGGCGAAAAACCTCCTGCGGAGTCTTCGTAAGCAAAAGATAACGTATCATAGAATATAATTCAACAGCTGTTAAACATATTCATTGGATACTAACCGGATCCACGGTCTTTTGAACTTCACATGGCGAACATTCGTGGACTTCGAATTACGAGGCAGTACCGGGCCAATTCGAAAAAAAACTGAGGATTTCGGAGTAGCTGCCTTGTCCAAAGCATTGGGAAACTGCTATTCGAGTGCTTTCTCTCATCTAAAAGACATATTTGACTTCGAAATCAGGTTTGCTCCGAGACTTTCAGGTAGGGGAAGAAGCAAAGTACATGAAATAAATTTTTTCCCATATAAGATAAAGACCCCCTTAAGCTAAAGCGGTAGAATTCTTGATGCAGAAGATAACCGGATAAAAAGAAATATCAACAACGTCGTAGCTACACTCCTTAACAAAACGATCAGTCCAGAGGATTAACAACGAGACTTTATCGCACGTGATATCTCCGGTAGCGGCCAAGTAGTAACTACCTCGTTCGTACTCACAACAAGCTACTTGAAGGGTTCAACAAGGTTTATCAAACCCCAAAAAAGAAGGGTTCATATATCGTCATTGTTGAAGGCTCTATGCAAGCAGATCAGATCCTATTTTTGTAAAGGAACAGTCCGAATATACCTTCTTCCAACACCATGCGCCAACTTTCCAGCCTCCTGACCTTATCGATTACATTCGCGCTTGGAGCCGGCGCTTCTAGTGCTTCTATTCTCACATTTGATTCAAATAGTCGAGGGCATAGCTTAAGGGATTGGACAGTGTCAGAGGACGCCGCTCGACTTGTGCTAGAACATCGAACGAAGTCTCCCGATGCATCATTTCTTGGAGAAACAGACCAAAACACCGTGGACCTGTTAAACCTAGCTGGGGGAACACCATCACCATTGTTTGGTGTCACTGCTGGAAATGCTCAAAACCTGAAGAGCGTACTCATTCTAGAGGGTTTAGGCTCTAAAGTTTGTATGTTGTCATTCGCGGGATCTTATCAAAAATTACGAGACCTAACATGAAATTAAAAACAGGGCCTTTGCTCCAAGAGAACTACCCAGGACATTTGTCGATTGCGCCACCCGCCTCTTTTCTAGATGATTATCCCCTGACCTCTTCTTCTAGAGGCGGGCCTAAGACCCAACCTGTCAAGAGACGCTGTCTGTTTCACGATCATAATAGAGCTGATTCCTCCAAGGATATTCAGGTAACTAACCTGGCCCTTTTTTATTTAACATCGTTTTGTTCAAGATCATATATGATCCCTAACTAGCCATCATCTGCAGGTCGCTGAATATTGCCTTGGCCACGACCCTATCTCCCAAGGCGTTCCTCACTTTCATAGCAAGGAACTGCTCAGTCATGTTGATTTGTTGGAATCTTGGGTCGATGAGTCTGCATCGACTACAGTCCTGAAGGTTTCTTTCAAGGTGTGTTCAACCTCCCACGCATTCCATTCACTCGCTCTTGGGGACATGAGTTGTCTGATATCAATCCTAGCCGCAGAATAAACATGCAGATAGTGCTTCAATTACACATGTTCTGAAGTCGCTTTTGAAGGGTCTATATACGCTCTCGATTTCATCAGAAGGCAATCAAATTACTACGCTTGTTGTTTCTGAATCGCGAGATTCTCTTGATTCAAAACGCAGCATGTGGCCTCGAAGCATCAGCAAAGAGCAAACTTCATTCAGATCGGCTGGCTCGGCAGCTGATTGGCAATCGTCGCAATTTTTGTCTAGATCTGAACAGCAGAGCATTCCATCAACCCTGATCCCTGTCTGTCATGCCTCTGAATCTTCTTGTACTGAGGCAACCAATAGCTGCTCAGGGCACGGATCTTGCTACAGAAAGTTCGGGTTGGGAAATACAGAAGCTTCCAGCGAGTGTTATGCCTGCAAATGTCAGGAAACAATCCTAAAGAAAGAAGACGGCACCGTCCAAAAAGTCCGGTGGGGTGGATCGGCATGCCAAAAGAAGGACATCAGCTCTCCCTTCTTCCTGATTGCGGGTATCAGTATTATGATCCTGGCGGCAGTCGGTACCGCTGTTGGGATGCTATTTAGTATTGGGCAAGATGAGCTGCCCGGTGTAATAGGTGCCGGGGTCGGGGCACCGAGGGCACAGAAGTGAAGCCAGAACCACCCTTTTTCGGTTGTTTTTTGTCCTTCTTCCTTATCCCATGTCATTGGTAATATTATAAGTTCAGTGGGGAATTCGTAACTACATGGTATGCGATATTAGGTACCCAAGCACTCAGCAGGGTTGAAAAACAAACGGTATTTAATACTGAGAAAATTGCTTAGGTAGTCTACCAATATTAGTACATATAAAAGTTCGGCGAATTTGTTGTTCGTAAGTCTTCAGTTGTCAGAATTTTGAGGTCCTTCAACATTATCCAGTATTAGAGTGATCTAGGCTAACGAATGGCAGAGAAAGGGGAAATAAAAAGGAATTATATATATATATATATATCTCTCTCTCTCTCTCTCGGGGGCAACTCCATGGGGATATTCTCATTAACACATGTGCTGATTTCACTTAAAATCAAACCAGGAATAGAATTATACATAACAGTAAGCATGGCTTGCATGCTAGCTACCGCAAATCAAACAACGTCCCAATTAACATTCCAGATGTCGATAGGTAACGAGGGCTAGTTTGAAGCGGGTTAGTGTTCGTTCGGTGACATGGCCTTTAGGCAGTAGGCCCAGCCTCAAGCTGACCAGGTGTTCGGTTTCTAGCCGTATTCGATGTGTTCAGACCCGTAATTGTGTCCCCCATGGTGCCGTGGCGCCATGTGGAAGAATTCAAAGAGGGAAACGAAAAACGACGTAGATGAGCCGGGACCAATCTCGACCTCCAACTCCGACCTCTTGGTGATTCACGGTCCAAGACCGGTAAGTTATTGACCCCGAGGGAATTTTGTCCAACCGGCTGAGGCAAGCCGGTTCCATTTTCAGAGGATAAAATGCGCCCCGGAAATATAATCGTTCTCCGGAACGGATTTACTCGACCCCCCATGAATACAGCCTGTGGTTGACTTGGTACGTTAGCACGAGTCGCAGAACGATGACCCAATCGGCCTGTGCTTGAGGACTCGGTAGCATCAGGGCGAGGCTTTGGCGTATAATAGTCTGCTTTGCACAGGGGACAACATGCTCTCCGGCTTGTCAACCAAGGGTCGACGCAAGAAGCATGGAAAGCATGTCCGCAAGTAAGGCCCCGTATATCATCGTCGTCGTCAATTGTATCGAGGCAGATCGCACAGGAATCACCTGGATTTGGCAAAAGATCGGCAGGGACAGCGGTTCGAATGTGATTTCCCATATCTTCCTCTGCTAAACCCCGGGGTTCAATATCGGGTTGGCCATCGTTTTGCTTCATTTCCATATTACCGGCATCGACGGTCGTTTTGGGAGAGACATGGTCAGAGAATTCTATATTGCTTACGGCCTTCTCGTCCGATTGGGCTAACAGTGTGTCGGCGTGCTGAATCGGAATTGATGACTGCGCTATGTTAGAATCGAACCGTCGATTGCCCTTGGTTAACAGAGCTGTTGTAGAAGAAACACCAACAGTTTGAGATGAAATAAGGCTTTCACCCTTCGTACTTTGCGGTCGGCTATTCGGTGCTGTTATACCACCTGTAGTTGGAAGGCCTTCATTGGCGCGCGAGGACCTCCACGCTTTATACTTGATAAGCGGGAATCTCTCATTAACCTCGTCCATCGTCATCAACTTCTTTTCTCTCCGCCTTCGGTGGGGCCTAGGCATAGTCACCAAATCTATAGGTTCTCCTGTCTCCTCGTTACGTAACTGGCGGTTTCGCTGATTGTATCGGAAACAGTATTTCACACCAACAATAATCCTGATGGGCAATTATTAGGCCCCGAGTACAGTAAATAGGATGATACAGGGAGTAAGAAAAAGCGTCCATTCCACTGCTTAACATACCATAAATTTGTAAAGACGACACCGAAACCAAGTGCGACAAAAAATAGTAAAGGTGAACTCGTCGGGCTTGTGTTGCCACCATTTCCAGGGCCGTCAGTACTTGTAGCACTACCAGAGGCAGAACTTGTAGTTGTGGACGACATATCGAAAATAGGATGTGGCGCTTATGACCAAGAGTATGAGTCCCTTGGGCGGAGAATGCCCACCTGATGAAAGTGTAACGCCCTGGAAGAAATGTTTGGCTGAAAAAGACAGTGCCTGCGTCCGCTTCCGAATGAGAAACTTGGTTTTGAATGCCCAGTTTCAGAAAAAGAAACCACAGAGGATTTGGAGCTCCAACGCGTGAAGCCAATGCCGGTGGTTCATTTAGTTGGACGTTGCGTGTGTACGGCTTGAGGTACACTCAAAAAAGAGGCCCCGGTATAGCATCACTGACAGCTGTCGTAGCGAAGATTTTAATATGATACTTCTGACTTTGGCAATGTATCACATTAAAAATAAGGATAAAGTTGTTGATGGAGACGAGTTCAGTCCAAGGTAGGTGGAGTAGTTACTCCGTGCTCCATGCATCTGACGGTTACAAATCATGTGATGCTTTTCAATGACAACCCAAAGTTCCCTCGTCAAACTTGCCCATGGAAATCATTTATACTACACGGGTACCTAAATGTTTTTCTATCCGAAGTACTATGTTCAATTCCACGGGTTCAACAATACCTAGGTTATAGTCATAGGTACGCTTACCAGTATCATGCTGCAACCAAGCTACTCACAGCTAAGGCCATATTTATGCCTTATGACCCCCATTTACTCTACATATTGAGAACATCATATTCCTTGATCTTTATTATTACATGTTGGAATGTTCCGACGCTAGACAGTATGATCCGGGCTCTAATGCACTTGAATATCCAACTGTTAAAGGGTTATAGCGTGTAGCTATGTTTGGCCTGGGTTGATTTAATTGGTAGGAAGTCCAGTTTATGAGATAAATTTATTTGATAGGTGGTATTTAGATAGGTAGGTACTCTGTAAGAGCTGTTAAAATAGTATAGCAGAAACCATACTATTTATTACTGGTTCAAAATATAGAAGGATGGGACCTTTCAGAGGTATCATGTATCGATATAGCTATATATGAATATGTAGTGAATGTGTAATTATATTAAACATTCACCTAAGTATATACAAGGTAAGCAGGTTGGGCTAAGTAAATATAATTTTAGGTCTACTCTATACCTGTCCAATACATCCATGCACCAAATGTATTGAGATATAATCTCGGTACCGTAAGCGTACCCAGTTAGTGCCTACATGAAGGGTGGCGTGGGGAGTAATTGATTATTCTCTACATGGTTCTGATACACAGAGCAAGTATAGATGGGCCTACTAGTACTTAAGTGCCTAGGTCGACATGGAATCTACCTCAATAACCTACTAGGTGTATATATATATTCACGGTCTACACCCGAAGTCACAATTTTTATGCTAATATTCTATCGCACAAAAATAGCAAATTAATCGATCAGAAACTTGTATTTGATCACTAAATAATTAAGCTAGTGGGCCTCAAAGCTCCATACAAGTACTAGTGTGTAGGTAGGTACCTTCGTAGTTATGCCACTTGTCTCGCCGCCAGAGAGATCATTTTATCAGCATCATCCAGACCTGAACAAGACTTACTCTATAACATAAAAATGACCGACCTAGCCTCGGGTTCCCAAAGATACTCTAATCCTATTGTGTTTTTTGACATTGCTCTCAGTGGTAAGTCTTAAATTTCCAGGTTCACATTCACTTGCAGTTCTCAGGTGCTATGGTCGTATATAACATGGTTATTTGATGAAAAACCCATTCCCAAACACCCAGTCTTCATTCTGCTTGCTTCTGGTATAGATCGAGGGTCCATCAATCCTAACAATGAATACATAACCAGGTGTTCCTCTAGGACGTGTTAAAATGGAGCTGTTCGCAAATATCACTCCCCGGACAGCAGAAAATTTCCGCCAGTTCTGCACAGGAGAGAGCAAAAATCATCTAGGGCGACCACAAGGTTACAAGAATAGCAAATTTCATCGAGTAGTATGTCCACACTGGACCATGTCGATCCCCTTATATGTGAATACAAAAAACCTAGAGCTGACTGCGGTTAAAGATCAAAGATTTCATGATACAGGGTGGGGATTTCGTCAATGGTGACGGTACAGGGTCATGTTCCATCTACGGCACCTCGAAATTTGCAGATGAGAATTTTATATTAAAACACGACCAGCAGGGGTTATTAAGCATGGCAGTGAGTATAATTGAGTCGAAACCCCAAATAGATAGATGCTTATCATGTTCAGAACTCTGGTCCAAACACAAATGGATGTCAATTCTTCATAACAACAACAGCAACCCCTTTCCTGAATAATAAACATGTTGTTTTTGGCCGAGTGGTTGATGGGATGGATATAATTCAAATGATTGAAAATACTCGCACAACTCGCGACAAGCCAAACCAGGATGTCACAATTGTGCAATGTGGAGAAATGTAAATTTCGACGTTGCTCAATAGTGTAGTGGGGTCTTTGCCATGGAAGATTGTTGTGTCTCTACAAGGAAATAAACCTAACTACGGATTACAATGGCAAAGATACTATGTAAAAGGGATGAAAGAAATGATAAGATAGAAAAAAGAGAAGAAAACGGAGTTCATACCCAATTTGTTCCCGTAAAAACATAGTCCCAAACTATTGAAGCTGGCGTGATTCTGGGGGAAGGGGGGAAAGGGGAATGATTTGCTTGAGAAAGTACAAGATCAAAACATGGGAGACTATAGCTGGAATCTGCTAAGGTATTTCGAAGCCAGTTCGACAGCTTCATCCGTTTTATCAGGGTTGACTCCATTGCCAATAGAGGTGGGCCCTTTCCCTCCGGCCTTTCCGCCCACAGCACTAGAGACGATAGCTGCCCAGTCGCTCGCCAAGGCACCTCTGTCACTCATGTCCTGGAACGGAGAGTTAATTTTTCGGAAAATAAACATCGCCAGGGGGAAATAATGGCGGCTTACCTGTGAGACATAGCATCCATGAGCAACTCGGCCTTGTTCAGAATCCGCAGCCAGCAGATAGACTGTCTTATCCTGCAACTTGGATTTGACATGATTCAATGATTCGCTGACGGCTTTTGCATTTGCAGAAATCGGAAGCTTAACAACAAGGCTGTTCTTATCTTTGTTTTCAGGGGCTTGAAAGAAAGATGTTATAGTGTCAAGAGCCTTCTTAGACTCAAGCTTCTGCTGTGCCTTTTGTCCGTCGGTGACTTGCTTATTGATAGTCGCAAAACGCCCTCGGAACTTCGCCTTTTGAACAGCAGATATTGACAGTTGGTTGAGCTCAACTTGTATCTGCTTGGCCTCTTGTTCTTTCTTCGGTCCCAAAGTCATCGCGTCCAGATTGTCCAAGCGTTTTCCGAACTCCACTGCCATTCTCTGTACCTCATGGGCTTGTTCACCCGTAACAGCGATGATCCGGCGGATTCCCTTGGCTATGCCGCCCTCCTCAAGAATGATAAGGTCTTTGATATCACCGGTTTTTTGAACATGGGTTCCACCGCAAAACTCGATGCTCACCTCTTTCCAGCGCGGGTCTTTTATGTTTTCTATTATCTCCTCCAATTCCACGCCAACCGAAACCACACGAACGGGATCAGGGTAAGTCTCACCAAAGACGGCGCGAACCCCTGGAATTTCCCGAGCGGTTGCAAGTGGCATCTCTTTTGCATAGACAGCACAGTTTTGCCGAATATAGTTGGTTGATTTCTCTTCAATCTTTTCCAGGTCGTGGTCCGATATAGCGGATTTGTGGGAAAAGTCAAACCTGAGCTTTTCGGCCGCAACGAGGGAACCTCTTTGCTCTATTCCATCACCAAGAACTTCTCTCAAAGCGAAATTGAGAATGTGAGTTCCGGTATGGTTGTTTCTTATTGGCCATCGGCGAATTTCATCATATTCAGATATCACGGTATCGCCGACAGAGAGGGAGCCATACTTGATGAATCCTGTATGGAGAACATATCCAGCATATAGCTGAACATCACTAACCTCAAGCTCAGCTTGACCATCAATGACAATTCTACCAGTATCATTTTCTTGTCCGCCCTGTTCAGCGTAGAAGTTAGTGCGGTCGAGGATGATTCCCAGCTGTTCACCAGATGGTATTCTCTCAGTAGATGAGTGGAACATATTGCCATGATAAATCGCTTTAACTTGACTCGTGATATTTCCCTTCTCATATTTAGCGGTGTCATCAGTCTTGTGGACATCATTCATCTTTTCGAGTTTTCCTAAATCATGGACATCAAGTTTGACGAGATCTGCGGCGGATTTCTTCTGTCCTTTGCTTGCCTCCTTGGCCCTTGAACGTGCTTCTTCAAACTCGTGGTCATCAATTCTTAGCCCTCGTTCCTCGGCCATAATGCGGGTCAGGTCGACAGGGAAACCAAATGTATCGTATAGCCTCCAGACATCAGCTCCGTGGAGTTTATCTACTCCCTTTAACTTCGCCTGTTGTGCGTAATTCTCAAATTGCCGCTCACCGCGGTCCAAAGTTTTGGCAAAGGAGATCTCCTCCTCATCCAGTATTTCTCTGACATCCTGCTGCTTCCTTTTCAACTCGGGGAACATGTCGCCAAGCTGATCGACAACAGTTGGCACAATCTTGGAAAAGAAATCACCAATTTCAACCTTGAAGTATTTTCTAGCGTAGCGGGCGCCCCTGCGCAGGACTCGACGAACAACGTAGCCGCGGCCTTCGTTGTTCGGAGTTGCGCCATCAGAGATAGCAAACATCAAGGTTCGGACATGGTCTGCAACGACACGGTAAGCCGTATCAATTCCATCTGGGTCATCAGCACCAAATTGTCCGCGATACTCCCGGGCGCCGGTGACATCTTTGATAGTCTGGAATAATGGCGAAAACACGTCGGTATCATAATTTGACGATTTGTTCTGGAGCACTGAAACGAGTCTTTCAAATCCCATTCCAGTATCCACATGCTTGTTTGGCAGGGGTCTCAGAGAACGGTCTGATTCACGGTTATACTGAATGAAGACATTGTTCCAAATTTCAAGTACGTTGGGGTCGTCTTGATTAACGAGATTGGCAGCATTACGTCCACCAATCCGGTCATAGTGAATTTCACTGCAAGGCCCGCAGGGACCTTGATCGCCCATCTCCCAAAAGTTGTCCTTCATGTTTCCAGGAAGGATATGGTCCTCTGGGACACCGACAGATCTCCACAATTCCTTCGCTTCCAGATCAGGTTCAAGGTTCCCAGCTTCATTACCTTCAAAAAAGGTGACATATAGACGCTCAGGATCCAGCCCATATACTTTAGTCAATAGCTCCCAAGAGTAACGGATGGCTTCGTCTTTGAAGTAATCACCGAAACTCCAGTTGCCAAGCATTTCGAAAAAGGTCTGGCAGTGCAATGAAGGCATTAGTCAAGGCGTCACAGAGGGTATCACCTGGAAAAACTAACATGATGATAGCTGTCCTTTCCTACATCATCCAAATCCTAAAACCAGACAGGACTAATTAGCAACTAGATTTCGGAAATATCAGGTTTGTGATAGTGTTCACATTATGTTTCCCACCAGCACGTATACACTGTATGAGCAAATGTTAGATCCATAATTAAGCAATAAATATGCGTATAATAGAACCTTTTGGGAATTGACTGCACTTTTCAGATTTGCAAAATCGGACTGCGGATCCACGGTGCCTAAGAAAATCGACTTGAACTGATTCATTCCTGCATTTGCAAAAAGCAAAGTGGGATCCGAGTGAGGAACCACGGGCGATGAAGGAACTGTCAAATTATAAGCTTTAACTTGGGCAGAATATTGTGATTTTGAGGCCTACCGAATGTATGACCATTTTTCTTGAAATAATCGAGAAAAGTTTCTCGCACATGTTTAGCCGTCCATTCTGGACCGTTGGTGTCTGGAATCATCCTGGAATGCGCAAGAGTAGTTTTGGTGCGAAGGATGGTTGGGTTCGGAAAAGTGTGAAAGTGGGATGTTCTGGGTCTTGACCTGAAAGGCGAGAATAGATGAGTCAAGGCCAGGTCCCCATCCCTCATAAATATCGAAACTCGCATCAAGTGACCCAACGACAATGCCCCCGGCTGCCCCTATATCTATCTACACACAAAATAATAAGATAATAAGTCAATATCTTGGTTATCAGAAAGCTGGGAGGTTTGACAGCTAATTAGGCGCTGATTTTGGTGGATGGCGCGACTCCCTGATGCGGAAATCCAATGTCACGGGGAAAAAGCGCCCCGCAGAGGGCGACCTAGATGGAGATCAACCATTAGCAAAGAAATTCGGACATTTGCATATAGGTAGGTTTCGAGGATGTTGGCCCTTGGTTATATTGTTTTTCTGTGCTGTGTTAACCGGTATATTCTTTTAGATTCTGAAGCCTGTCGTGATGATTCAGGTCATCAGCCTCGGCCAGCCGCTCTCCAAACAAGTTCGCCCCGATCGACGGACGTGATGCTGCTAGATGATACGCGGGACACTGTTTATATACATGATCTGGATCGCGAGATTGCCGATGTTGAAGACCAACAGGGTGTCACTTTCCTTCCAGGGATTCCAAGCCTAGCATCAATTCCTAGGGTTCTATTGACTAGTCCAAGGCCCCAAGGGAATGAACTCGTTCTCTACAGGGGACATGCATCCCCAGTGCCAAAGGAACAAAACAACATGCGGAAGACAATGGGTGAATCTATAGTACAGGCCAGTGCAGAGCAAAATGGTGATCAGGGCCCCTATGCAGGATCTTCAAGTGGCATATGCAAGGGAGCAGTGGAAAGCAATCAAACTATGGGTGCATCCAGCCAAAATAAGAGGTGTACTATCAGTGGTAGTTCAATGGACATTGACATTGAATTATAGATTAGCTATTCTAATGTAATCTGTAGAAGAATAATGTCTTATATGTACCTACCTGTTGCTTGTTTTTATGTTTTCATTAGTGAACTACTTGATTACTCAGTGATTCTGCCATCCTACTACCTTATATATATGCTTCTATATTATAGTCCTTTCCATCTTCTAATATTCAGTCCCTAATTAGTTATATTAATATAATATAAGTAATTATTCCTATTAATGTAAAGCACTGGGAGCCGTAGGTGCTTATAGGTGATATTTTAGGTTATAAATAGCTGGTATACTATAAGAATATGGCATGGTCAAACATATAGGTAGTATTATTTAGAATTAATTACTTACTCTACAGTTATCTATTATATAGTCTTCTAAATATAGTATTACTTAGCTATAGTTATATTATATATAAAAACTACCTATGCCTCACTATATGGATACTGTTAGGTTATTATTAGGTTATTATTAGGTTCTAGGGTATAATAATTAACCCCCCCTTGCAGGGGCTTATCTATAAGTCTTATACTAAGCTCGATTAGTAAGGGTTAAGGTATTAGATGAATATAATACTATAATACTACTTAAATTATTCTTTTATTCTAACTACTTCTTTTAATTATTTTTATATAATAAAGGCTTTTCTTTATTAATTAAATAGTAAGTATTATATTATTATTTTTGTTACGGCACCCTTGTCAGTAACTGTACCAGGCAGAATCAGGTGGTCAAAGGAAGTGGATATTCTTATTATAGAGAATTATGATTTACTTATCTAATACTCTTTATAGCTACTATCTAGCAGGTAGCTATATCATATAATTAGAAATACTATTTATTATACTATAAATAGTATATAGGATAGTATATAAGGTACTAAGGGAATACTATAAATAGTATATAAGATAATATACTTAATAAAGGATATATAAGGATACTTATTTTATATACTTAGATAGTTCTTTATAATTAATAAATATTATTAATCTATAGCTACTAAGTATTCACTCTTATCTTAATTATTATATACTTATTTATATATCTCTTACTTAATTAAGAAAGTATATATACTTCTTTAGCCTTACTTCTCTCTTTATTACCTTACTATATTCTTAAGTATTTATAGCTTAGAGGAGCACCCTAATTACTATTAATATCCTTAAATTAGGGTTAGAGGTTAGTATTTCCTAGGCTTAACTTACTAGTTATAGGTTAGGTACCATCATGAGATCCTAGGGTGTGACAATTTTATCTTATTATTAACAGTATTATAGTATTATTAGTATTATTATTAGTTATCTTAGGATATTATTATATTAGTTTTATTAAGTAATACTAATATACTCTTCTATTATCTCCTATTTATAATAACCCCTAAATGTCACACCCTAGGATCTTATAATAGTACCTAACCTATAACCTATAAGTTAAGTCTAGGAAATACTAACCTATAACCCTAATTCAAGGATATTAATAGTAACTAGGGTGCTTCTATAAGCTATAGGTACTTAAGAATATAGTAAGGTAATAAGAAGAGAAGTAAAGCTAAAGAAGTATATATACTTCTTTAATTAAGTAAAAGATATATAAATAAGTATATAATAATTAAGAGGAAAGTGAATACTTAGTAATTATAGATTAGTAACTTATATTAATTATAAAGAACTATTTAAGTATATAAAATAAGTATCCTTATATATCCTTCCTAATTATCTATAGTACTCTAGATAGTCCTCTAGATAATATATAAATAATATACTATTAAGTATACTAAAGTATATACTATCTTAGATAGTATACTAAATAATATATTTATTAAGATATAATACTATAGACTATATTATATAAGTAGTATACTAGATAGTGGTTATAAAGAGTATTAAATAAGTAAATTATAATTCTTTATAATAAGAATATCTATTTTCCTTAACTACCTGATTCTGCCTAGTATAGTTATTAATAAGGGTACTATATTATAATCCCCCTCTTCTAGGATTATTATCCCTTAATAATTATAAATTTATAATATCCTTTATTTAGATAAGTTTCTTATTAACTTCTTTTCTTATTTTTCTAATAACTTATTATACTAGAGAAGTATAACTATTATTATAAATATATTCTTTAAGTAAATAGAATTCTAAAAGATAATCTTCCTTCTAGTTCTCCTTATCTCTATTACTCTTCCTATAGAATTCCTTATATTATAGATTTAAAAAATAAAAACTATGCTTCATATACCTATTATAGTTAAAAATATAAGTATTAGTTTTATAATAAGAGTAGTATATACTCTAGTAGAAATAAGAGTATATTAATTAAGAGATTTAAAAGGCTAAGGAAGTATTAGCTAAAATATTTATAAAATTAATATACCTATAAAAATATTAAAAATTTCTTAAAGAATATAGTAGTTAAATATTAGAATATAATTCTAATCTTCTTAAAGTATTAGATAAGGAGGATCCCCTAAGTATTAAGGATCTTTAAGAGCTAGACTATCTTACTAGTAAGTAAGAGGCTACTTAACTTATTACTATATTAGATAATTATAGTCTAACTTAGATATTAACTTCCCTTTCCTTCTAGGCTGATTTTAATCTATCTACTAATAGAATTATTTCACTAAGGGTAACTTATTAAGTTTAAGATAGGTTTCTATATATTTTCTAAGGTATTATAACCTTTTTATTTTACTAAGTAAAGTAGTTTACTACTAACTTTTTAATATCCTAAGATTTTTTTAACTTTATATTCTTATTATTATTATTAACTTTTATATTTTAAGTAAGTTTAGTATTAGCTAGTACTAATTCTAATATTAAGATATAAAAAATAGGATATATATATTTTATTAATTTAGGTAGTTATAAATAATAATTAACTAGTCCTAATTTTTAATAGTTAAGTTTTATACTTAGTTATTTTATCTTAATATTTTTATAAAGTAGGAATACTTCCCCCCTTTTTAAGATCTAGTCCTTTATTATATTTTTTATTATAGTAACTATTTATAGGTTTATAAATTCTAAGTCTATTAAGAGTTATTAATAGTACTATTTAATTATTATTACTAATTATTCAGCTTCTTTAGAGCTTAATTCTTATCTAATTAGTTTTCTAATAATATTTAGATATCTATAGTAATTTATATAAAATAATATTTATTTTATAACTAAGTATATTAAATTATTAAATATAAATTATATTAAAGGTAGTAATTTACTCTAATTATTTTATTAATAATTAATATAATATTATAGATATTACTTAATTATCTAATTAGTTTATTCAGTTTACCTATTTACTTATAGATAGTAGGTAGTAGTTAAATAATAATATACCCCTATTATTTTTATAAGTAATATCTAAAACTTTAAGGTAAATAGTTTATCTCTATTTAAGGTAATATTTTTAGGTAATCTATAGTTTATAATAATCTCCTTTAAAAATATAAATACTATTTATTTTATATTAAGTATTCCTATTATTAGTATAAGTTAAATATATTTAGTAAGTTAATTAGTAAAAACTATAATAGTATCCTATCTACTTAAGGGTAGTAACTAAGTAATAAAATCTATTATAACCTATTCTTATAGTTTTATTAGTATATTTAATATTTATATATTTCTATAAGGTCTATACCTTACTAGCTTATTATAAATATATATTTTATATCTTACTATATATATATATATATATACTTTTACTTAAAGGTATAAAATATAAAAGTTTCTAGTAATATATACTACTATTTATTCTACTCCTATATATCTAAATATAGGAGTATTCTAATATATAATAATAACTTTAGTCTATATACTCTTAGGTATATAGATAAGTCCTTTAAAATATATAATTTTATTAATATCCTTAATAAATCTAGTATTATTTTTAAAGTTTTTTAAGTATTTCTTAAATTATTTAATCTTTTTCTATCTCTATAATAAGTTATTTTTTAAATTTATCTAATCTAATAGTTATAGTTACTATAATTTAATAATAATAGTTATAACTAAGGCTTTTATTATTATTCTATTTTAGTACTACTAGTTTATAATATTTTCTATTAGATATATAGTCTATTTATTAATTAAGTATATCTACTTAACTATTTTATATTCCTTTATAGTATATAATATAAAAGTTATATTTTAAAAAGTACCTCTAACTATCTTACCTTTATATTAACTCTTTAGTTATTATAAAGAAGGTAAGGTTCTTATAATCTATTTTAATAAGAACTTAGTACTAAGCTCCTTTTAAATAGACTCTCTATATCTTAAATATAACAGATATTATAGTTTAATTTAGCTTAAATTAATTTTTATAAGTAGAATATAATAGATTATAGTTTTCTATCTTCCCCTAGTTATATTATTCTTATATTAATAGTATAATCTAATATATTAGTCTTAATAATTATTTCTTTTACTAGGTTATATTATACTAGAATTAGTACTTATATAATTTATTTCTTAGATTCTTTAAATACTTTCTATTATTCTTAAGTCTAGTTAAAAGTATCTAATTTCTTAAGTAGTAAATATAGGTATTATAATTTTTATATATCTATTAATAAATTATTAATAGTAGTTAATTAACCTATAATATTATTATAGTTCCTTAAGGTTTTATAGTATTAGCTAATCTCTAATTACCTATACTTTTATTTAGTTTATATAGATACCTATTATAGAGATCTAATAGCCTAGAAAGTCTATTTTTTATATATGAAATTTATATTTCTTAAGTTATAGCTTAGTATTTTAAAGCTTTATAAGTACTTTTATAATATACTTAATATACTTATTAAAGTTATCTAAGAATATTAGAATATTATTAAGGTATTTTACTAGAACTTTATTAATAAATTATTAAAATAATGCCAGTATATTAGTTAATCTAAAAGGTATAACTAAGTATTTATAATATTTATATTTAGTTTAAAATACTATTTTCTATTCTTTACCTTATATAATTCTAATTTAATTATATATATTTATAATATTAAGTTTTATAAACTATTTTACTCCTCTAATCCTATCTTAGATTTCTAAAATAAGAGGTAGTAGGTATTAATCTTTAATAGTAATATTATTTAATAGTTAATAGTTTATATAAAATTATAGACTTCTATCTTTTTTAGGTATAAATAGGACTCTATATCTTACTAATAATTTTAATAATTAGATAGTTCCTTTTACTAATTATTTATTAATATATTCCTTAAGTACTTATAATTCCTTATCTAATATTTAGTAAATCTTCTCATATATTAGTTCTTTTCCTTCTTAAATAGGAATTCTATAATTATAAGGTCTATAATTAGGTAGCTATAGTATTTATAATTATTTAAATAATTCTTAAAATAATATATACTCTTAAGGTAATTATAGTAGTTTCTAGGAGTTAGCTACTAGTTCCTTAGTATAGTATTATTCTTATAAGTTGAAATCTATATTTAAGGATTATTTAGTTAAACAACTCTTTCTGCGTGAATTGAATTTTTGAAATTTCATGACAACCATAAGCTAGAATTAGCTCAGAATTAGTTTAACTGCATTTAACTCCAGCTGCTACCAGTAGAAACTAATTTTATTAGGATTACTAGTAGTAATAGTAGAAAATAAGATAACTCCTCTAGTAATAGTATAGACTACTATTATAATAGCTCTAAAAGGACTATAGTATTACTTTACTAGTATAAAGGATATATAATATAATATATAGTAAGTATATTAGTATATAAAAAGCTATAAAAATAGGCCTCTCTAGGATATAGAACTACTTAGCTTTATTAAGGGGGTAGAAGACTTTATAATAGGTGCCTAGAGTAGGTATAAAAAATCTAATTCCTTAGTAGATATCTATAAACTATTAGAAAAAAATTTAGTAAGATATAGTAAACCTTAAAGAAAAGAGCTTAATATTAGCTTTAACTAAAGCCACTAATTTAGTAGCCTAGTAGAAAGCTTTCTAGGCCTAGGACTAGTAAAGAGGGCTATAAAATATATCTACTTTACTATCCTAGGGAATAATAGGTACCTCTACCCTAGGGGTACTATATACTAAATTAGGTATTAACTATAAAATTATAGTAAAGGTCTATAATATAGTAGTATAGGATAAGCTCTATAAACTAGCCTTTATAAAGATTATTAAATAGGCTGAATAGGCCTAAGTAATAGTAGCTAGGAAGTCTAATAACTTACCCCTTATAATATTAGGCTTTATTACTATATATTAACTACCCTCTAGAGATATTAGTCTTCAGGCCTATAGCACTATAGGGGTCTCTAAGAGGTTCTTTAGAATTATGCTAATAAGTAGGTAAAGATATTTAGTACTAGTATATATATCTAGGTACTAACCTAGGGGTTAATTACCTATAGGGTCCTAATCTATAATATAAATCTTATAGTAGAAAATATAACTAATATTACTATATATCTAGTAGCTATAAATTAGTATATCTAAGGTAAAGATACTAAGATCCTTTATATAGGGTGGCTAGTAAAGCCCTAGAAAGGTAAAAGAGAGGGCTTATTAATAATAGAGTTTACTAATATTATTACTATAAACTAAGCTATTAATTAGGGGGCTATTTAGAAAGCTTAGGTCTATAGTATAATAATTTTCTACTAAGATAAATATTTAAAGCTATATTAAAAGTATTAGAAACTAGGATATATATATACTTAGTGCCCTAATAATAAATATATATATAAGACCTATATAAATAGATATCCTACCTAGGAATGCCCAAGTATATAGGGTTAAATAGTAATAGTAAAGTATACTAATTATTATAAAGGGTATTAAATAGTTAGTTTAATATACCTTATAAAGAAAGGGCTAATAGTTAGAGTAAAGGAAGTAATTAAGAATTATAAGTTATATTACTATATTCTAAAATACTTCCTAAGAAGGAAGGACTTTAGAAAGGATATTAACTAATAGCCTTTTATAATAAAAGTAATAAGTAGTAAATACTAGTAGTAACTAACTTACTAGTAATATTAGTAGCTAATAGGCTAAGTAAATATAAAGAGATAGTATACTTTAAAGAGATAGAAAAGAGGAGATAGGGCTAGCTATACTTTAAGATCTCTAATAAGGTTCTACTACTAAGTATAGATATAGTATTAAGGGCCTCCTAAGCTTTAGTAAGGTCTTAATAATAAGGGGAGCCTATTAATATAATATTAGACCTAGATTATTAACTCTACTAAGGCTTAAAGTAGCCCTAGGGTAATAAATAACTTATAGATATAAAAGTAGAAGTACTAGAACTATTAGTAAAGATAGAGGTAGAGGGGGGATTATTATAGGAGGAAATTAATAAACTCCTAGACTAATTTTAATATATTAAGTATTAATATATTAGAAAGGTCTTACTAGCCCTACTAATACTAGCTAAGATAATAATTATTAAAAATAAAAATAAAGATAAGTTAAATATATAGCTACTTCTAAATCCTTTAGTATAATATATATAAGTTAAGAAAAGGAGTAATAATAATATTTCTAAGGGATAGTAAGATCTTAAAGGTAGATATAATAATAATATAAGAACTATAAAGGAATAAGAGTAGTAATATAATATACTAGCTAGTAAAGATAATATACTAACTACTATACTTAGGAAGATAAGAAGGTAAGATATAAATATACCTTTATATCTTAAAATAAATAGATCTAGCTAGTTAGTCCTAAATAGTAGTATTATAAGACTATTAGATCCTAAAACTATTATACTAGTAAGGTAAGTAACTAAAAATACTATATATTTATAATATATATAATAAACTAGATAATAATATATTCTAGAGGCTCTAGGAGTAACTTACCTAGCTAGCTTATAAGGATATAATTACTAAATATATAATACTAGGAGATATAAATATATACTATCTTATATAGAAGGCCCTAAAGTAAGAATAGATATAATAATAAAGGAGTTACTAGAAGTAATTAATAAGATAAAGCTAAAGCTAACTATAGAGAAGGAGTAGTAATATAATAGTAAGGAGAGTAGAGCTTAATAATAGATTTAACCTTTATTTTAAGTATATTAGTTAACTAGATAGTTTTCTATAGGTATATAGATAATATATAATATAATTTAGACTACTAGCTAGTATATATAGTACTAAATATTACTACTAAATTAAATAAACCCCTAAAATACTATAATTAGAAGGCTACTAATAGTAAAGTACTAGAGATAATAAGATAGTACCTTATTACTAGAGACCTCTTTAGGGTATCTTCTTAAAGAATTAAGCTAGAGATAATAGCCTTTCTAGTAGTAATTAGAAGGGTAGTTAAAGCTATAATATTATAGGTAAAGCTAAGTAAGTAGTTAAATCCTAATTTTAGACTAGAATACTAGGAGGTAATAAAGATAGTAAGAGTACTAAGATAATAATTTACTAGGATATATAACCTATAAGACTAGTAGTAATATATATTTATAAGGAACTAGAAAAAGTAACTAGTAGGAAAATTACTAAGAAATAGGTACTAGAGGTAGGTATAAGAGGCTACTAAAGTAGGCCTAAGAGGTATATAAAGGCTAGTAAAGTAGGTATATAATAAGAGTAGTATATATAAATAAGGAATTATATTAATATTATAAGGACTGAATAGGGAAGAAGTAGATATAATAAAATAAAAAGTATAACTATTCTAGGAGGTATTCTTCCTAAAATTACTACTAGTAAACCTATTAGTTATTATTAAGTAATACTAATATCCTAAATTAGTCCCTATACCTTTATTAAAATAATATAAGATTAAGGTAGTAGTTAAAGCTATACTATTAGATAAAGTACCTAAAGAAGATAGCTATTTAAATAGCCTTTATTATATATTTATTATAAAACTAAAGGTACTAAAGGTACTATACTAGCTCTTTAATATATATATTTAAATAAGATATAATCTAAAGTACTTCTAGAAGTTAATTATTATAGTCCTTTAAAAACTTAGGAAAGAGAGGGACTACTATATATTAAAATCCTACTAGCCTATAGTATTATTAAATATACTAGGTAAGGCCCTTAAAGTAATTATTATTAAATAAATTAACTATATAGTTAAATAGTATAGTCTTTTACTAGATACCTACCTTAGAGGGTAAAAGGGGATATTAATAGACTATATAATTTAACTAATAATAGATTAAATTAGAACCTTATAGAGGTAGGGTATATTAGTAGTTAGCCTCCTATTATTAGATATTATAAGGGCTTATAATAATATCTTATATATCTACTTATTATATATTATAAAGAAGAGATAACTAGGTCTCCTTATACTATAGATAACTTTATTCTTAACTAGATATAATACCTAAATCTATATACTAGAGGGTATATTAGATACTATTCTAATACTAATAGGGCTCCCCTAAGGGTTATTATTATTACTAATCCTATACCTATTATATAATACTAATTTAATTAAGAACTGTATAGAGAGGGAAGTATAAATAACTACTAATAAATAAGTTAATAATATATATATTCTAGCTATAGGGATAGATAAAATAATTACTATATTAAAGCTCTAATAGGCCTATTAGATAGTAGTAGACTAGGCTTTAAAATATATATTAAAATTTAATATTAAAAAATATAAGCTTATTTATTTTATTAATCTAAAGTTAGAGATCTAACTAAAATACTTACTACTACCTATATCTAAAGGAGATATTATAATAGAGGTAAGCTAGACCTTAAAGTATTATCTAAGGGTATAGTTTAACCTAGAACTAAGATTTAAGTAATATTATAAGTATATAATAATAAAAGTAAGGAAGAGCCTTATAGTACTATAGGGGATAATAAGGTTAATATAGGGGATATCTCTAATAATAATAAGATAGGTCTACTAAGTAGTAGTAGTATTATAAATACTTTATAAGATAGTAATATAGTTCTAGGTAGGAATTATATTAGCTAGAGAGTAGAATAAGATTATATAGTAATTTATAACTATCTAGAAGTAGGTAATATACCTAATTAATAGTACCTTCTATATAATAGTAGTAGAAGTATTAAATATTATTAAGTTATAGCTACTACTAATATAGCTATAAATAGAATAACTAGCTAAAGAGATAGCCCTATAGATTTAGACTAGCCCTATATATATAATACTAGGATCTTTATAATAAAAATAACTATATAATAAAGTTAAACTTAGTAGGAGAATACCTCTAGAGGCCTAAGCCTAAATAAAGGGTAGATACTTAATAGCTCCCCTAGAATCTATAGTAGGATAGTAGGAGAGTTAGTAGGTATTTATTTAAGTACCATAATAAAGACCTCTAGAGGTATTTATTAAAGAGAGAGAAGTAGTAATAATAATAATATATAATAATATTATAAGAAGAAGGGTAGGGGAGAGGCTGTTAGTAGTTTATATAAATAAGAGTAGATATTAAGAATATATAGGTATAGTAATAGTTATCCTAGAGATAAGAGCTAAAGCTAGTTACTATATAGGCTTAGAGACTATAGCTATAGTATATATAGTAGAGCTCTAGGGGATCTACCTAGTACTACTAGTAGTTAAGTATTAGTAGAGGGTCTAGGGGTGGTAGGACTATACTTAAAATAATATAGTTATCTTTTTAGATAGTTAAGTAGTATTAAAAGTATTCCTTTACCCCTAGATAGCCTCTAATTAACTATACTAATAGGAATATTTTTAGATAGTAGATTAGTATATAAGTTAAAGAATCTTAATAGCCCTTTACTAGATCCTAGCCTATAAAGGTATACTAGGTAATAAAATAGTAGATTAAGCTATAAAGAAAGTAGTAATAGGGGGGTTAGCTAGATAAGAAGGGAGTAATATAACTAGTTATAATAGCTAAGAGGAGAATTTAAAATAATATTAAGGAGAAATAGAAAATAAGGTAGGAGAGGATACTAGTAGGTAAGCTAATAAAATAGTTAATAGAAGTATTAATAAGAAAGGCTCTTAATTATTAAAAGGGCCTATAGAAAGTAATAGTATTAGTTATAATATAGATATATATAAGAAGGATTAGATTAAGCTATTACCTATCTAAAATAGAGGTTAGAGAAAGTATATAATATAGATATAATTTAAGTAGTTAGATATTATATTATATACTATTAGAGTGCCTACTACTAGCTAATTTATAAAATAATATATAGTGGAAGCTCTAGGGTAGGATATCCTAGATAATAAGGTTTAATAAGCTACTTTTAGAATTAAAGGTATTAATAGTAATTACTAACTTTATAATATAAATAGGCTTACTCTCTTAATTTAATATAGTAGATAAAGAGATAATAGGTTCTACTAATTAAGATAATATATAAGGTAACTAAGTATAGGATATAAAGAAAGGTATATATAATAGCCACTATATTAAGTTAATAGTAATTATAAGAGAAGACTAATAGATATAGGTAACTACTAAACTAGAGTAGGTAGTAGAACTAGGGGTATAAAGAGTTAAAGAAGTAATAATTTAGTAAGATAATAATCTAGTAGTATAATAAAGCTATAAAGATAGCCTAGTAAGAGAGGTTAGGGGTTATTAATAATATTAAGATATATAGCTAGGTATATAGTATAGATATTAGAGCTATAGAGTTTTTATATATAGTTTAATTAAGGTTAGTAGGTATATATTTTTCTATTCTTTTATAGGGGTAGCTTAGCTAGAGGAGCTAATTATCTAGCTAAGAACCTCCCTCCTATAGTACTAGTACTGTATTTACCTGCTTTAGAGTAGTGCTCTAAGTAATCCTACATAGCAATGTGTATACAAAGTTAGCTAAAACAGGAGTAAGAGAGAGGTCTACTACTACTACTACTACTACTACTACTACTAGTAATTTTATTATAATATTACTAGGTCTCCTATAGTCTACTATTATAGTCTAGTTCTTTAATAGATCTATTAATAATTTCTAATATATTATCTCAGTTAAGGACTGTTAATATATTAATTAATTAAGTATAGTAGTTATTTTAACTAGTAAGTTTTACTATCTTTATATTTAATAGCATAGATTTAGGATAAATATTAATAGTTTAATTTACTTTAGCTATAAGCTATTCTAGGCCTTTAGTTTAGTATATTCCTCCTCTTAATATATTATCCTAAGGTAGGATACTATTATAATTTCCTTCTAGTAGCCTTAGTAGTCCTAGAGGAGCTAGCAGCCTATTTAATATTCTACTATATATATTTTTAAGGTCTTACTAGGTTAGTAATCTTAGAGGGTTATATAGGAATAGATTAAGATAATATTTCTATATCTTATAAGAGGATCTAGGTAAGTCTAGTAATCCTTTATTAATAATAATATAGAATTATAGCTAATTAGTCTTAGGATTAGTATATAGGTTATTTTATCTTATAGTATTTTAAACTTAGATATTTTAGTAGTATAGGATATACTACTATATTCTATTATAGTATCCTATTAATATATTTATATTAGATTAATAAGTTAATCTTATAAATTACTTATAATCAGTCTAGGGAAGTCCTAGATTATTAGATTTAATAGGTCTTTTTCTAGAGGTGTTAATTATTTTATACTAGCTCTAGTTATAGAGTTACTAATTTAGTAAAGTATTAATAATAATTAGTCTGGTAGGAATTAGTCTTATTAGCTTAGCTAGTAATATAGTCTATATATTATAATAGAAGCTGGTTACTCTATAGTAATAGATATTAGTAGTATTATAAGTATTAATAACTATTATAAGAGTTACCAGTCTATTTCCTAAGCTAATAATAATTCTATAATTCTATATACTAGGGTATTAGATTATAGTAATATTAAAGGTAGTATCCTTAATATCCTTATTATAATAGCTAAGCTCCTTAGCTAATATCTATTAACTAGGCTTATTATTATTTTTATTAAAAAAGAATAATACTTACTAATTACTTTACCTCTAACCTATATTCTAGCTATTAATAGTTAAATTAAAGAGGCTATAAGGCTTTATAGTAGAGTCAGTATTCTAATCTCCTCTATCTTTAGATAATAGGAAGGTTATTTAGTTATATTAATAGAGGTAAAAGGTAAGTATAAATAGCTTTAAAATAATAATAGGGGAAATAATAGAAGGTAAGCAAGTAAAAGAAGCAGCTATATATAGCTTTAAGATTTCTAGAAGAGGTAATTAATTACCTAAATTAGCAATTTAAGCTTATAACCACTTAAATAATATAGAAGGTCTAGATATCTTTAATATACTTAATTCTTTAACTACTATAATAATTATAATATAAATATATAAGAGGATTTAAGCTATAGCTAAGCAACCCCTATCTCTATATAAATAAACTAAGTTATTAGCTGCAGTATTAACCAGGATGGCTATTTATTTATATAGCCCCTATATATACTACCTAAGATAAATAAATAGTTATCCTATCAGATGGGCTCTCTGCAGTGAAGCTTTAATATAGCGGGAGCTTGCTTTCTCACCGCTATTTGATGGTGTTGACCGAGAGGCCTTTTTCAACATTAATTAAGTTAGTATTATTTAATAGGTATAGAATTAATAATAGTAAGGACCTTTAAGGGATTCTTATTAATATTAGAATATTATCTAACATACCCTCTAATATATAAATATAGGTATTATATCTAGCTAATAATACTACTATCTAAGGTATAAGATAGCCTAGCTATCTTTTCTTTAAAATATATAATAAGTAAATATATAAGATATTATATACTCCTATAATATCTAATAGAAGAAGGCTAACTACTAATAAATCTTATTTCTTAAGAGATCCTAATTTAGTCTATTATTAATTAGATTATATAATCTATTAAGATATCTTTTTAGCCCCCTAGATAGATATCTAGTAGTAGGCTATACTACTTAATAATATAATTAATTTATTTAATAATAATTACTTCTAGGACCTTATCTAGTATATTTAATATATTACAGGCTAGTAAGATTTTAATATATAATAATCTCTCTCTTCCCCTAGCTTTTAGATTATTATAATAATTAACTTTTAGAAGTATTTTAGATTATATCCTATTTAAATATATATATTAAAGACCTAGAATAATATCTTTAGTATCTTTAGCTCTATAATAAGTATATATTAGAGGCTATTTAAATAGCTATTATCCCTAATATTCTATCTAATAATATAGCCTTGGCTATTACTCTAAACTTATATTATTTTAACTAGAGTATAGGGACCTATTTAGGGTATTAATATTATTTAATAATATCCTAGGTCTATTAATAGTAGCTCTAGGAAGAATACCTTCTAGAAATAGGTTTACTTTTTATTATCTTTACTTCTTTATAATGCCTTTATAATATTAGTATAATTCTCTACTTATATATATTATTTTAATTATATACTTATTTTATTAGCCTTTATATCCTCTTTAAGCTTATTTTAATAGCCTCTTATACTTACCTCTAGTATCTATTCCTTAATACTTTTCTTATTAATCTCTTCTAGTTCCTTATAAATATATATTATCTCTAATCTTATAAGTTATATATTTTAATAAATTATTATCTTAATACTTTTACTTCCTTTATTACTTCCTTATATTTTAGGCTAAAGTTAGGATTTAATTATTTACTTAATTTTATTCATAGTATTACTACTTTAACTACTTAACTATTATTAGAAAAGTAGTTATTTTTAGCTTTATTCTCTATAAAGATACCTTAGAGAGGTCTCTAATAATAAAGTATTATCTTACTATTTCTAGTAGTATCTTCCTATTAATAGCCTTCTAGTTTTAGTATCTTAAATACTAAAAAATATTTAATAATTAGAGATAGTACTAGTAGTAGAGTAGACCTCTTATTCCTGTTCTAGCTTACTTTAAATACATGTCGCTATGCAGGATTACTTATAGTGCTGCTCTAAAGCAGGTAAATATAGCGCTAGTACTATAGGAGGGAGGTTCCTAGCTAGATAGCTAAGCCATACCCTATAAAAGGAAAAATAAATATCTAATAACTCTAACTTAATACTATAAGTAAAAACTCTATAGCTCTAACTACTGTAGTATATACCTAGCTATATATATTATAACTTCTTAATACCTATATTAATTACCTACCCCTCTTACTAGGCTACCTCTTTAGCTTTACTATACTATTAGATTACTATTCTACTAGCCTTATTATACCTCTATTATATCCCTAGTTCTACTGCCTGCCCTATATTAGTAATTCCTCTATCTACTAGTCTATTCCTATAGTTACTATTAACCTAGTATAGTAGCTACTATATATATATACCTTTATTTCCTATACTTAGTTACCCTATATATTATCTTAATTAGTAGAGCCTATTATCTCTTTATCTACTATACTAAACTAAGAGAGTAGGCCTATTTATATTATAAAATTAGTAATTACTACTAATACCTTTAGCTCTAAAAGTAGCTTATTAAATCTTTCTACCTAGGATACTTTACCCTATAACTTCTATATATCTATCTATAAATTAGCTAATCGTAGGCACTTAAGTAGAATATATTATATTATTTAACTACTAAGATTATACCTATACTATATACTTTCTCTAACCCCTATTTAAGATAGGTAATAGCTTAATCTAATCCTCCCTATATATATTTATATTATTACTAATACTATTACTTTCCTTAGACCCTTCTAGTAGTATAGAGTCTTCCTTATTAATACCTTTACTAATTATCTTATTAATTAGCTTATTAATATCTTCTCCTATATCCTTTCCTATTTATCCTTAATATTATCTTAAATTCTCTACTTAGCTACTACTACTAGCTATATTATCTTATTTAATTAGCCCTCTATTACTACCTCCTTTATAGCTTAATCTACTATCTTATTACCTAGTATGCCTTTATAGGCTAGGATCTAGTAAAGAATTACTAAGATTTCTTATCCTATATACTAATCTAGTATTTAAAAATATTCCTACTAGTATAATTAACTAAAGATAATTTAGAGGTAGAGGAGTATCTTTAATATTACTTAGCTATCTAAAAAGATAACTACCCTATTTTAAATATACTCCCTCTACCCCTAGACCCCTTATTACTACTTAACTATTAGTAGTACTAGATAAACCCCTTAAAGCTTTACTATATATACTATTACTATAGAATCTAGGCCTATATAGTAGCTAGTTTTAGCTCTTACTTTTAGAATAACTACTACTACTCTTATATATCCCTAGTAACCACTTCTATCTATATAGATGTAAGAGACATCTATTTGTCGGGATAGAAAGCCCATTGGCTAGGTAAGGAAACAATAATGCTTTGGTAATGAAATAGTAAAGAGAATGGATGGATTAAATCAATGACATATATCTCTTAATTATTAGACTGATTCTTAGAGGACTAATTAATAAGTTCATTTCCTCTAAGGTAAGAGATATAAGGTGATTACCTTATTAAAAGGCTAATAAAAAGGTAGGTAAAAATAATATAAGTAGCTATCTTAGTAATATAATAACTATCTATTATAATTATCCTCCCTCTTTAAAAATAACTGTCTATAGTCAGTATTAATAATAGGATATAATTAAAATAATAGATAAATAAAGGAAACTAATTCTTTATTTAGGTATAAATAGTATAAATTTCCTAATTAGGTCATATAGGTTTTAGTACTATTACCTAGGGGCTTTATATATTACTATATAAAATAAGTAGCCCTACTTATATTAAGGATATTATTTACTATAAGAAGCTTTTTATTTTATAAATATTCTCTCTTTTATATCTTTTCTATACTTTTATCCTATCTTTTTAAAAGTTTATAACCTTACTCTTTTATTATAACTTTTCCTTTATAAAAAGTTATAGTAACTATACCTACTAAAGCTTATATTACTAGTTATATTATAATTATTCTAAAAATATTATTTTATATTTACTATCTATATACTTACCTTAAAGATTATAACCTAGATAAGGGCTGTCTGTTAGTTTTCTAATATAAGTTAGATAGCCTAGCTTTAATTCTATATAAGTAATATTATAAATATAGTACTACTTATAATTTAGTAAGTATTTAGTATTACTTTATTTTTAGTTCTATATCCTTTTAGTATTATTTCTCTTAGCTAATAATTTATTATAATAGTATCCTACTAGTATTCTTAGATACTAGATAGATTATATATAAGCTCTTTAATAGTATTGGAAGTTTTAGGATAAGGATAATAAGGGAATTAATAAATAGGTAGACAAAGTTACTATTAGGGCTTTAAAAGCTATAAGAGTCCTTAGGGAAGCTATTACTTAGGTAGAGATTACTTATTATAAAGAGTATAGTCTTACTAGTATAAAGAAGAGAAATATAGTATAACTATTCCTTAGCTCTTTAATAGTTAAAAGCTAACCTTTCCTAGGCTAATTATATTAGATATTATAAGTTTTATAATATCTATTATTCCCTAATGACCCCTAACCTATACCATAGCCTAAACACTAAAGTAGTAATAGAGTATTACTATTCCTAGATATTATTATAACTACTTCCTAGGGATATAGGTTTTATTACTATAACTATAGCTTTCTATATCTTTTATTATAAGATACTGCGCCTTATTACTAATATTTATAATAATAAAGATATAGTAGAGGGTCAGTACTACTATAATAATATTAAGGAAAGCTTTCCTATATATTATAAGACCCTCTAGATATTATAGGGGATTAGTAGTCTTTCTATTATAGTACTAATAATTTTAGGTAGCTCTTTAGTAGTAATAATATAGCATTTTTATAATAAAATAATATTATAATAATATAGTTATTATCAGCCAGAATCACTAATAATTTAATAAATAAGAATTCCTTTTCTATTTCTTTTATAGCTATTTATATTTATTAATAAGCCCCCTTACATTTACTATATCTTTATTAGGTATCTATTAATTATATTCTAAAGGCTAATTTTTCTATTTTACTAAGTAATATAATTACTTTGTAAAGATCTTTTTATCTTTAACCTCTTTAACCTTATACTCTTTATCCTCTTCTAGGTCTAGTATTAGGAGTTTTTCTTTATTACTTTATTCTCTCTAGGATTTTAATAATAATATATAGAAAATATTATAAATATAGCTATATTAATTAGGTAAAATTAATTAATAAGCTTAGGATCTAACAGTATTAAGTATATAAAATAGGCTAATAAAAAGTAGGGATAATTTTTAGCTAGGTAATTTTAATTTTAAATATTTTATTAATAAAACCACAGTTATTTTATTTAAAGGTTGTAGTTTTATAATATTTATTATAGTATTTTACTTACTATTCTATAGCTTTCTACTAGTTTTCCTTTAATAACTATTATAGTTTCTAAAGTTTTTTAATATAAGCTTATGCTGCTAGTACCTCTCCTAGTAGAGTACTATTCTTAGTATAAAGGTGAAAATCTAAGGAATAACTAAGTAGAGCTTTAAAAGGAGATATTTTAATAGTAGAATTAAAGGTATTATTATAGGTAAATTCAGTAGTAGTAAGAAGTTTTAGCTAAGTTAATTAATTCTTATTAATAAAATATTAGAGATAATATTTAAGAATGTAATTAATATATTTAGTTTAGCTATCTATTTAGGGATAAAATATTATTAAGAGTCTTTATTTTATATAGCTAATATAATAAAGCTTAGACTAATATTTATTAATAAATATTAAGCCTCTATTAGAAACAATTCCTTAAATTAGGCTAAAATAAAGCTTAATTTTTATATAAAATAGTTCAGCTAATTCTATAGCATTAATTATAGATAAAATAAGAAAGAATAGATACTATTTTATAAGTTAATCTACTATAACTAATATAGTATTAATAATTTAGTCTTAATATTAGGTTAGTAGTAATCCTATAATAAAATCTATTAATATTTCTATAAATGGTGTAGATAGAATTAGTAGGGATATAAGTTTCTTACAGGGATAATATCTTAATATAGTAGTTCATTAATAAATTAGATAAGTCTATATATATTTAGTAATATTTCCATGCATTTCTATCTAATACAATTTTATTTTAATAGTTTTTCTATTATAATACTAAAATGTCTGGCTAATAGATTATTATAACATAATTTAATAGGTCTTTATTAGAGATTCTCTCCTAATAGGATATAATAGCAGTACTTAAATAAAAGTATATTATTTTTAACTTTCTAGCCTTTATATCTTTTAAGGCCCTTTTTAATAGTAGTCCTTTACTATCTAGCCTCTAGGCTTATAGTCTAGATCTAATAGATAAGCTTTTTTAACTCTAAATTAGTATTATTAGAAAAAATCTTCTTAGTATAACCCTATTATACTTTAGAAGTGAGAATAGGTTAATCTTTATAGAGTTTAACCTATATAGCCCAGTCAGCTAATTCTATACCAGCCCCTTAGCTAAGAGAGCTTAATAATATATAGGTACTAAACTTAAGATTCTCCTATAAAGGCTCTTTACTAGGCTTAAACTAGGAATCTCTATATAAATCTTTAATTTATATAAGCTAAACCTCAGTAATTTTATCCTAAATTAGTAATAATAAGTATATATTTCTTAGGTTTCTCTTTTTTCTCTAGTTTTCTTATTAGTCTATTTATAGGATTAGACCTTCCTATTTAATATTAAATAATAAAATTAAAAGGAATTAAATATATATACTATCTTACCTAGTAGCTATTCAACTTTTATTACTTTATAAATAATTATAAATTTATATAATTAGATAAAATATTTGATAAAATATTAATAGTATAATATATTCCTTTAAGGTATTAGCACTAATGTTTAAATAAGTAAATAATAGTAAAAAGCTCTTAATTAGGTGTTCCCTAATTTAATTTAGTACCTATAAATTTTTTAAACTAAAAAGTAATAGGGTAATAAACTCTAGAATTATTAGGTTAAGAAAGGATACCTACCATGCTTTAATTTAAAGTATTAGTTTCTAATCTAATCTAATATTTAGGATTAAAATATCTTAATATAGGGGTAGACTAAAAGCTTATAATAAGTTAATAGAAAGTAAGTTTTTCTAGGAGTTAGAACTTAGGATAACCTAGTTTCCTTCCCTTTACTACTCCTTTTATGAAGGATATTAATAGTAATATAATTTTTAAATTATTATAAATAAAATAATGATAGAAGTTATAAAATCTAAGGAAAACTTATTATATATTATAATAAGTCTTAGGTTCCTCCTAAGAAATAATAGTAGAAACCTAGTTAGGATCTATTAAAATACCGTTTAAAGAAATAATCAATCTAAGGAATTTAATATAATCTTAATAAAATATATACTTTAAAGCTTTAGTATATAATTTAGCTCTTTATAGATATTCTAAGACTTAATAAATATAACTAGTATAGGATTATAAGAATATTATCTAAATAAGTAATATAGAAAATATTAAGAATATTATATAAAGTAGTATAAATATAGTTTTAAAAGGTAGCTAGAGTATTAGTTAAGCTAAAAGGTATAACTATATACTTAAATAGACTATATTAGGTATAAAAAGCTATCTTCTACTTATCTCCTATTTAGATTCTGATTTAGTAGTATCTTAAATATTAACCTTACTAAAATATTTAGTATCAGATATTTAGTCTAATATCTTAGAGATTAATAGTAATAGATAATGATTTTTAATTAAGATTTTATTTAATCCTTAATAAGTAATATAAAGGTGCAGACTCCTAAAAAGGATAGGAGCCCCTGCTAGGCTTTTTAAATATTAGATCTATCTACTTGCTAGGTTTTTATCTATATACCTTTTTAGCTCCTTTAATTCTTTTTAAGATAAGGGATAAATTAGGCCCTAAGAAGGCTTTTCCCCTGCTTTTAGATTAATTATATAATTAGTTACTTTTTAAGCTGGTATAATTAATAACTTTATAATAGAGAAAATATTAAGACAATCTAATAACTTAGGTAGTATTTCTTCTATTTTAAGTAATATAAACTCCTTTTCCTAGTAATCTAGTAACTAAATTTCCTCTAGAAGTATAACTATAGTAAAGATAGTAGCTTAGTTTTAATAGGTTTTTATAAACTTATATAGGGATAAAGCTTATATATAGATATTTTAAACCACTATTATTTTATTTAAGGGACTAAATAAATGCATTTATTATATAGTATAGTTATAGATAGTAGAATAGGGCTTCTAAATAAGTCTAGATCTCTATTAATAGCTATATAGGGTTATTTTAATAATTATATAGTTTAATAAGAATTAGTAATAGTAATTAGGATAGTATAAACTCTATAATTTAGTACTTTTAAGTGACCTATTCCCTATAGTAGAGGTAAAGTTTAGCTTATTATAGCTTAAAAGACTTAATAAATTTATAGCTAACTATATTAACTTTAGCTCTACTATCTAGATCTACTATTATATCTATAACTAAGCCTAGATCTAGAAATATTTTATTATTTCTACTTATAGATAATAAGCTGAAGTAGAAGAGTTTACTCTAGCTCCTTAACTTTTTCTAACTTATTAGTAATTAAATAATATATAATTAACTATACTTTAGTTTTTTCTTTAATATTAGTAGTAGTTTTCTTTTCCTTATTATATATATTAGTAAGATGCTTTTTACTTCTATAATTAAAGTAATAAAGGGTTTTCCTATTACTATCTAGGTAGTTTTACCTAGGTTTCTATTTATCTTTATTATCTTTATTCTTATATTTAAACTTATCCTTTCTGAAATCTTTTTAATCCTTTCTATTAAATCTTTTTTATTTTAGCTTATTCTCTCTCTTTTATTCTGCTTTTTATTTCCTATATAGGTTTATTAGATACTTGTACTTAACTACCTATATAACTATATCCTCTCTAGTTTCTAGTAGCTTTCTTAGGTATTCCTATATATATTTTTTTAAAGATCTTAAGTAAGCTTTAAGAAATAAGTTAAGGCTAATTTACTATCTAACTCCCTTTTAAAATATTCTTCTAAAGTAGTGAAATAGTTATTAAATTCCTATAGGTCCTAATTAAAATATTAGTATACTTATTCCTTCTGAGTTATAATATTATCTTAAAGGGTAGTAGTATTCTAAATTAAGGAAATTATCTATTCTTTAAAGTAGGACTAATTATCTTCTAACTCTCCCTAATTATTAGGTGACTTTTTATCTATAAGTTAATACTATTACTATTAATAGGGGTTATCTATAAGCCCTAGTATAGTAAGAATTTTTCTCTTATTAGAACTAAATTTTCTAGGTACTCCCTTAAATAGGTGTTCTAAATTAATAAGCCATTTGTATTATTTTTATAGATTAACATTAAGGGTAAACTTAGGAATTCCTCTAATTCTAATCTTATTCTTTCTATTATATTTCTTTAGGGATTTAAAGTAGTTTTAATAAGCTTTCTTAGCTAAAGTATTAAGTTCTACTTATAAGTATTTAGCTTTTTCCTAAGCATCCTTATACTTCTATAAGGCAGCTATTCTATTATTAACCTACTATATTTCCTCTATAGTAGGTGGCTTTTCTCTAGTAGTTAACTAGAAATTTAATAATTCTTTAATATTATTATTAGTCTCAGATCTCTCTTAAGAGATTATATAATAAGGGTTTTAAAGGATAAAAAAGGAGGCATTATAAATCCTTAGGTAGCTAAAGAGGAAGAATCAGAATTATAAGAGATATCTATTTATTAGGATAGAAAGCTTATTAGCTAGGTAAGGAAATAATAATACTTTAGTAATAAAATAGTAAAGAGAATAGATAGATTAAATTAATAATATATATCTCTTAATTATTAGACTAATTCTTAGAGGATTAATCAATAAGTTCATTTCCTCTAAGATAAGAGATGTGAGGTGATTACCTCATCAAAAGGCTAATGAAAAGGTAGGTAAACATGACATAAGCAGCCGTCTTGGTAATATAAATTATATATACTAGCTAGTAGTCTAAATTATATTATATATTATCTACTTATCTATAGAAAACTATTTAGTTTACTAATATACTTATGATAAAGGTTAAATTAATTATTAAGCTCTATTCTCATTATTATATTACTATTTCTTCCTTTATAGTTAACTCTAGGTCTACCTTATTAATAATCTCTAGTAGCTCCTCTATCTCTACCTCTATTACTATTCTAAGGCCTCCCTAGGTAGGGTAATATATCTCCTAATATTATATATTTAGTAGCTATATCCTTCTAAGCTAACTAGGTAAGCTACTTTTAGAGCCTCTAGAATATACTACTATTTAACTTATTATATATATTATAGATATATAGTATTTATAGTTTCTTATCTTATTAATATAAGATCTTTAAGATTTAGTAGTCTTATAAGACTACTATATAGGACTAACTAGCTAGGTTAACTTATTTTAAGATATAAAGGTATATATATACCTTACCCCCTAGATATAATAACTAGTATATTACCTTTATTAGCTAGTATATTATATTACTACTCTTATTCCTTTATAATTCTTATATTACTATTATATCTACCTTAAAGAGCTTATTATTTTATAGAAAGGTTACTATTACTCTATATCTTAACTTATATATATTATACTAGAGTATTTAGAAGTTATTATTTATTTAGTTTATCGTTATTCTTATTTTTAGTAATTACTCTATTATCTAACGTAATCAGACACCAAGCTGCGCAGGACACCGAGCTGCGCGGCAGGCGGTGGCTAACTCCACACCTACTATAATTCTAATGAAATACAGTCTTATTTTTTATTTTTAAAGCTTTTTACACCCATATAAATGTAATAAATTAAGAAATAAATGAATAACTATTTAATAAGGCATTTTAACTAGTTATAACCTTCTTAATTATAATTACTATAGTATATAGTATGCTATAGCTTTAGTCCTAATAATAGACCTAGTTCTACTTCCCTCTCTCTCTCTCTCTATTATTTTCTAAGTAGCTTAAACGCCTATTAAACTTCCTCTATCCTAAATATAGTATTATAAACCCTCTTTTCTCTTCTTTTAATATATTTTTAAAGCCTACAGCTTATTAAGTTCTTATTAGAGTGTAATTATATTCTATATTATAACCTCTACCCCCTTTATTACCTTTTTAAGTACTATTTCTACTATAATAGAGAATAGTAACTAGGTTTATAGCTCTTTAAGCTACTTTTTCTATTAATTTAGTTAGTATAGATTAGTAAGTATATAGCTAAGATAGAAGGATTAGTTACTATTTAATATTAAGGGTAATATAGGTATTTTTAGCTTAATATAAAGCTTTAACAGTACTCTCTCTACCTTTAAAGGAATAAGACTAGTAGCTCTAAATCCTAAAACTATATTTAATACTAAGAATACCCTATTATATACTCTCCTATATATAGCTAAAAAATCACTCTTATTAATATAATCTATACTATACTAAATAGCTTCCTAAACTTATTACCTATATAGCTTCTTTAATAGGCTAAAGTAGGTAATATCTAGTAGTTAAAGTAGGTAAGAGGAGTAAGAAGGTATATATAGAATAATCTTCCTTTCTATATAGAATTAGTTAAATTTAGTAGTAGTATAGCTGCTATAGCTATTAAAGATTAAAAGGTAATACTAGCCTATAATTTTTAAAGCTATATATAGTTTAAAATCCTCTTAAAGCTATTTAAGACCTATTTTATTGTTTATCTACCCATTCTTACTAGTACTAATAGTCTAATTATCTAGGATCTCTCTATACTAATAAGATTAGTATTTAACCCCTATAATAATAAAATATAGTAGTAGAACAGTGCCTATAGTATTTATTATAATAATTACTATTACCTACTCCTAATTATTAGGTTATAAAAGCTTTACTTAAGATCCTTATATCTCTAATCTATAAATAACCTTAGCTATAGAGGTAATACCTATCTAGAACCCTATCTTATTTATATTATAGATATCCTATTTAATAATACTATACTTCTATATAATATTTTAAACTAGCTTAAACCATCTCTAGATTAACTTAGGATCCTTATATTTTATATATTAATAGTTATATTTAGAGCTATATTTTAACTAGATTTCTAGATAATATTATATAAATTATATTATCTATCTCTTACTAATACTAACCTATAGCTATTAGGATAGCTTTAATTTTATAAAGTAAAAAAGAGTTACTAAATATTATATATAAGTAATCTAAAGTAGTAGACTATAATATCCTTAATTTCCTTAGTTCTACTATTATTATATATAATAATCTTTTATTATATATCTTAGTTTTCTATAAAAGAAGTAAAGATTTTCCTTATATTATTATTTATATTTAACTAGTAATATACTATTTTATCTTCCTTTAATAATTTTAAGTTCTATAGGTTATAGCCTAAAAGGGTCTATATATCCTTAACTAGCTAGTTATACCCTTTAGCTATTATTTAATTAATAGTTAGTAGTTTATTAATTTCCTTTAAACTAATAGTTTATCCTAGTTTATATCTTAAATTTATATAGCTTATTATCTACTTTAATAAATTTAGTTAAGAAGTCTAGTTACTCTTACTAAGTTTTTCCTAGACTTTAGATTTTAATATTTCTTTATATTATATATATATCTTTATCCTAATCTAAGTAGGATATAATCTACTAGAATTTAGAAGCTATTTACTATACTAATCTTATCTATCTAAGTTATTATAGTTTTTATTCTACTTATTATATAGTATTAATATTACTAAAAGTTCCTTTAAGTCTTTTCTTAAACTTAGTATAGGATATAAAGATCTTCTTTATATTATTATCCTATCCTAAGGTATTATTGTCTTAAAAATTCTAGAGGAATAGTTTAAATTAGTTAAAGGTACTTCTAGTAAGGTAAGTTAAAGTAAAAACTATCTTATTAATATTATATATTAATTTTTCTTTATTAATATTAATATAGGTATCTAATTATATTAAAAATATTTAAAGTTATAATCTTTTCTCTCTAAATAGTTTAGATAGTTAGACTTTAACTAACTTAATAGTAAGATACCCCTTAAGTATAGTAATAGTTTTCTAAAGCTATTTAATTATACCTAAGAGTTCCTTATTACTCTTGACTAATAGCCATAAGGTTATAGAGCCTATATTACTTACTAGAGTATTTCTAGCTATAGTATTTTAAGTTAATTACTTAAGATAGACTAGTATTAATATTAATATTATTTATATACTTATATATATAGGTAATTAATATATCACACCCTAGGATCTTATAATAATACTAAACCTATATAACCTATAAGTTAAGCCTAGAAAAATACTAACCTATAACCCTAATCTAAGGGTATTAATAGTAACTAAGGTGCTCTTATAAGCTATATATACTTAAGAATATAGTTAGATAATAAAGAGAGAAGTAAGGCTAAATAAGTATATAATAATTAAGAGTATAAAGAGTACTAGATAACTATAGATTAATAACTTATATTAATTATAAAGAACTATTTAAGTATATAAATAAGTATCCTTATATATCCTTTACTAGGTATATTATTTTATATACTATCTATATTTCCTATAGTACCCTATATACTATTCTATACACTATTTATAGTATAATAAATAATATTCTTAATTATATAATATAGCTGCCTACTAGATAGTAGCTATAAAGAGTATTAAATAAGTAAATTATAATTCTCTATAATAAGAATATTCATTTTCCCTGACTGCCTGATTCTGCCTGGTACAGTCACTGATAAGGGTGCCATAACATTATCCTTACTATTACTAGAGGAGTTATTTCCTTATTTCCTACTATTACCACTAGTAATGCTAATAAAATTAGTATCTACTAGTAACAGTTGGGGTTAAATATAGTTAAATAAATTCTAAGCTGGATTAGCTTATGGTTGTCATGGGATTTCAAAAATTCAGTCCACGCAGAAAGAGTTGTTTTTATACATAACTATTAGCTTACTATCTATATAAATACTACCTAAAACTAGTATAAAAGGAGTTACTAAGTTATTAGCTTTAGCTAACTAATAATATTTAGCTTTATTAGCCTACTCAGTTCCCCCCTAGTGATTTTGTTAGTACGGTCCACCTTGCAGGGGTGAGTGACTACCTTGCTGCTTCTAACACCGCCTTCCTATATTAGTAAGGAATGAAGCTATTTAAACCTCATAGATATGGCCACATCTCCTATACTTATAGTAGGCCAATATAATTTAAAGCTATTCAACCCTACTATAGATCCTACCTCTAAATCACCTTTAACACCTAAAAAGAACTCTTAGTACCTTAATAGAGATGACTATATTTATATTTTAACCCTCTAAGATACTGGCTTTTTATACTAATAGATAGTTACTACTGGGCTTTACTTATTAGTAGGTTTAATATACTATTAAAAGCTAAAGATTAATACCTAAAAAGGTAAAGGCTAACCTCTAAAGCTCTTAGAAGCTTAGATTAATAAAGTAATTAAATCTATTACTTTCTTAAAGTATATTTATTATCTACCCTATATAAAAGTTATTAAATAGCTTAACCTCTTAATTACTTCTAATACTCTTAGATACTACTTAAAGAAATAAGGCTATATATATTATAAGGCACTTTAAAGGCTACCTCTCTTAAATAAAAATAAGAGTATATATCTTACCTAGGCCTTAGAGTATCTAAACTAGACTTATAGTTAGTAAGAAGCTATTCTTTAGACTAATAAGACCTAGGTATTATTAGGTTCCTATACTTAAATCTAGATAACTTAAAAAGCTAGAGAAGAGCTAGATAGTGATTACCTTTATATATCTCTTCTAAAAAAAGTAAGGCTAGATATTTTAAGGCTCTTTTTATAGTAGTTTTAGGGGGCCCTATCTCTTTTAGGAGAAGGATTAGGGTTCTATTAATATAGAGAAATATTATAAGTATATTATGCCTCTAATTAATAGCTATCTTATTCTTATATAAGATAGTATACCTAGTTATACTATTAGTGAGATAATTTAGGATCTTTATAAGTAAGATATCTATCTATTATATTAGCCTATATACTTACCAGATCTTAATCCTATTAAAATAGTCTAGAATTAGATAAAAGACTAGATTTAAGCAAAGTATTTTAACTATAATAAGGAGCTTTCTTATAATAAACTATAGGAGGTTATATATATAGTATAGGATATAGTTCTAGAGAGCTTTTTTAAGAGCTTAATTAAATTAATGCCTTAGTGGTATTAAGCAGTTATAGATGCACAAGGCGGCTATATAAAATATTAATATATATATATATAAATATAAGGCTTCGTTAATTATATAATTATATAATCATTTGGGCGGCAGAATTAAAAGGATTCAACCCCCTGCGAGGTGGACCGTACTAATAAAATCACTGGGGGGGAACTGAGTAAGTAGTAGTATTAACTAAAGAATATTTTCCTATTTCTATAATATTAATATAATAATCTAATAAATAGGAAATGAAGATACTTATAATAAGAAACTTGGATAATAAATAAATATAAAAGTAACTATATAAAGGAACTAAACTAGTAGGTTTATAAAGGGGACTAGAAGACTTATTTATATATAGAATAAAAGAAATTCTTATATTTATAATTTTATATTTAATAATAATAATAATACTAAGCCTAAGTAATATATAAGTAAAGCTATTTAGTGTTACGGCACCCTTATCAGTGACTGTACCAGGCAGAATCAGGCGGTCAGGGAAAATGGATATTCTTATTATAGAGAATTATAATTTACTTATCTAATACTTTTTATAGCCACTATCTAGTATACTACTTTTATAACATGGTATATAGTACTATGTCTTAGTAAATATACTATTTAGTATACTATCCAAGATAGTATATACTTTAATATAATGGTATACTATTTATATACTATCTAGAGGACTATCTAGAGTACTATAAATAATTAGAAAGGAAATATAAGGATACTTATTTTATATACTTAGTTCTTTATAATTAATATAGTTATTAAACTAGACTATATAAGTTATTAATTTATAGTTACTATATATTTACTACTCTCTTAATTATTATATACTTATTTATATATCTCTTAATTAAAGAAGTATATATACTTCTTTAGCCTTACTTCTCTCTTTACTACCTTACTATATTCTTAAGTACCTATAGCTTATAGGAGCACCCTAGTTACTATTAATATCCTTAGATTAGGGTTATAGGTTAGAATTTCCTAGGCTTAACTTATAGGTTATAGGCTAGGTACTATTATAAGATCCTAGGGTATAATATATTAATCACTTATCTATATAAGTATATAAATAATATTAATATTAATATTAGTCTATCTTAAGTAATTAACCTAAAATATTATAGTAAATAATACTACTTTATAGATACTAACTATATTACCTATATAGTAATAATAGCTACTACTACTAATAACTAAAGAATTAATAGATATAGTGAGCCAGCTTTAGGAAATAATTATTTAACTCTAAGGAAGAGTCTTAATAAAAGTAGTTAAGGTTAGGCTACTTAAGCTATTTAATAGTACTTAAAGTAAACTTTAACTATTCCTTATATAAATAGAAACATACCTTACTATTAATAGTAATAAGTTAGTAAATAAAGTAGATAAAGTTCTCTTTATATTAGCCTACCTTACTAGAAATATATTTAATTAGTTTAAGCTAATATTATATAATTATTAGGAGATAGTAATAGAAGACTAAAATAATATTACTAAGTAAGCTTTTAGATAATACTATAAGTTTAAGGAACTTTTAAGAACCACTTTTAGAGATATTAATACTAAATAAAATACTAAATAAAAGACTATAAGATTATAGTAGACTAGATCTTTTATAAAATTAGCCTTAAAATTTATATAACTTACTTTATACCTTAATTAGAGTAAAGGAGTATTAATTATAGCACTTAAATAATATATAAAACTAGAAATTTAGGAAAAGATAATATAGTAAGAATAACTATTAATAGTAGCTAAATATATTAAAGTTATAACTAAAATTAATAATACCCTATATAACTTTTAAATAAGATAGAAAGGAAGAAATAATTATTAATTTAAAGGAAATTAATATATAATAAACTATTAGTTAAATAATAGCTAAAGAGTATAACTAGTAAATTAAGGATATTTAGATCCTTTTTAAACTATAGTTAATAGAACTTAATACTACTAATAGAAGATATAATAGTATAATATTAGAAGAATATAAATAATAATAAAAAGAAAAGCTTTACTTTTTCTATAGAAAACTAGGATATATAACTAAAGATTATTAAGTATAATAATAATATTACTAGAAAGACTAAGATTAGAATATATTACTTAAAGAATAAATTAAGTAACTCTAAGTTATAAAGGAGCTTAGAGTAACTAATAAAGATCTATAACTTAGGAATTTATACTACTAATATACTATATTAAGTAATAATAAAATTAACTAGGAACTTATAATATTGGGAGAAAGCCTAGATAAGATATAGGATAACTATACTAAGGAAGAACTATAACTTAAGTAGTAAGTATTAGAAGAATACTACCTAGGTAACTTAGCTTTAGATAATAGCTATATACTATATAATTAGTTAAGACTAGATAGTAATAATCTAGCCCTACTATATTTAATCTAGATAGATAAATTAGAAAGTAAGAGCTAGGTAAATAGTCCTAAGGAATAGAAAACTACCTATAAAGAGCCAGTTCCTATAGATAAGGTAATTAACTAAGTTTAATATACTATTAATCCTTTAAATAAAGAGTATAGTACTTAATAGGAAGGCCTAGTATCCTATTAGAAGAAACTTTATAAGATACTTAAATAACCTTAAAGAACCCTATAAGATAACTTTAAACTAACTATATTATATAACTATTAGAGAATAGGTATAAATATATATAATACTATATAAGATAATAGAATAGAGATAGAGTATATAATAAAATTATAGAAATCCTAAATAAAGCTTAAGTAGAAATTAAAGTACTTAAAAATTAAAAATTACTATTAATAATTAAAATATAATAAGGTTTTTACCTAAGTCTTATTACTAAGATACTAGGCTAACTAGTAAAGGCTATAATTAATTCTAGAGTAATAAAAAATTATATAGACTTAAGATATAAAAAGTAGCTTAGTATACTTAGAATTATAAAGACTAATCTAGAGCTACTAATAGGTCTAAATAAAGAAGACTTAAAAGATTATCTTATAAATAAATTAGAACTAGTACCCTTAGTTATAATAGGTTATAAAGAGTAACTTAACTTTAATATAATACTATTAAGATAATATAATATAGTATTAGGGATTCCTTAGCTTAGGAATTATAACCTAGAAATTAACTAGAAAATAAATATACTATAACTAGTAAATTATAAATACCCTAGGGTAATAAGTATAGGGGATAATACTATTAACTCTTAATAATATATTTATAAAGGAGAACTTAAGGATAATATTAAATAATTAAATAAGGTAATTAATATTATAAGAAGTAGTAATATAATAAAAATTTTAGTAACTAGTAATACTTTAGATTAAGTATAGCTAGTATAACTATCTAGATAGGTACTAGTAATTATAATAGAAAATTATAAGAGTATAATTATTAAGGATATAACTAATAGGCTATAGAATAAGGGATATTACTCTAATAAACTAACTAAATAATAGTAGTAGTAGTAGTAGTAGTAGTAGTAGTAGTAGTAGTAGACCTCTTATTCCTATTATAGCTAACTTTATATACACGTCGCTATGTAGGATTACTCAGAGTGCTGCTCTAAAGTAGGTAAATACAGTATTAGTACTATAGGAGGGAGGTTCTTAGCTAGATAATTAGCTCCTCTAGCTAAGCCACCCCTATAAAAGAATAGAAAAATATATACCTACCAGCCTTAATTAAATTATATATAAAAACTCTATAGCTCTAATATCTATACTATATACCTAGCTATATACCTTAATACTATTAATAACCCCTAACCTCTCTTACTAGGCTACCTTTATAGCTTTACTATACTACTAGATTATTATCTTACTAACTTACTACTTATACATATAACTCTCTATACCCCTAGTTCTATTACCTACCCTAGTTTAATAGTTACCTATATCTACTAGTCTCCTCTTATAATTATTATTAACCTAGTATAGAAGCTACTATATATACCTTTCTTTATATCCTATACTTAGTTACCCTATATATTATCCTAATTAGTAGAGCCTATTATCTCTTTATCTACTATATTAAATTAAGAGAGTAAGCTTATTTATATTATAAAGTTAGTAATTATTATTAATACCTTTAGTTCTAAAAGTAGCTTATTAAATCTTATTATCTAGGATATCCTACCTTAGAGCTTCCTTTATATATTATTTTATAAATTAGCTAGTAGTAGGTACTCTAGTAGTATATAATATAATATCTAACTACCTAAATTATACCTATACTATATACTTTCTCTAACCTCTATCCTAGATAGGTAATAGCTTAATCTAATCCTCCCTATATATATCTATATTATAATTAATACTATTACTTTCTATAGGCCCTTTTAATAATTAAGAGCCTTTCTTATTAATACTTCTATTAACTATTTTATTAGCTTACCTACTAGTATCCTCTCCTACCTTATTTTCTATTTCTCCTTAATATTATTTTAAATCCTCCTCTTAGCTATTATAACTAGTTATATTACTCCCTTCTTATCTAGCTAACCCCCTATTACTACTTCCTTTATAACCTAATCTACTATTTTATTACCTAGTATACCTTTATAGGCTGGGATCTAATAAATAATTACTAATATCCCCTATCTTATATATTAATCTAGTATCTAAAAGTACTCCTATTAATATAGTTAACTAGAGGCTATTTAAGGGTAGAGGAATACCTTTAATACTACTTAGCTATTTAAAAAGATAACTATACTATTTTAAATATACTCTCTCTACCCCTAGACCCTTCCCTACTACTTAATTACTAATAGGGCTAGATAGATCCCCTAGAGCTCTATTATATATATTATTATTACTATCTCTAGACCTATATAGTAACTAGCTTTAGCTCTTATCTCTAAGATAACTACTACTATACTTATATATTCTTAGTATCTACTTTTATCTATATAGACTACTAATAGCCTCTCCTCTATCTTTCTTATAATATTATTATATATTATTATTACTATTTCTCTCTCCTTAATATATACCTCTAGAGGCTTTTATTATAATACCTAGATAAATACTTATTAGCTCTCCTATTATTCTACTAAAGATTCTAGAGGAGTTATTAAGTATCTACCCTTTATCTAGGCTTAAGCCTCTAAAGGTATCTATCTACTAAGTTTAACTTTATTATCTAATTATTTTTATTATAAGGATCTTAGTATTATATATACTAGGCTAGTTTAAATCTATAGAGCTATCTCTTTAGCTAGTTACTCTATCTATAGTTATACTAGTAGTAACTAGAGTTTAATATTTAATACCTCTACTATTATTATTTAGAAGGTACTACTAATTAGGTATACTACTTACTTCTAGATAACTATAAACTACTATACTATTTTATTCTACTCTCTAGCTAGTATAATTCCTATTTAGTACTATATTACTACTTTATAAAGTACCTATAGAACTACTACTACCTAGTAAACCTATCTTATTACTACTAGAGATATTCCTTATATTAACCTTACTATCCCCTATAATACTATAAGGCTCTTCCCTACTTTTACTATTATATATTTATAATATTATTTAAATATTAGCTCTAGGTTAAACTAGACCCCTAGATAGTACTTTAATAACTAGCTTGCCTCTATTATAACTTCCCCTTTAGATATAGGTAGTAGTAAGTATTTTAGTTAGATCTCTAACTTTAGGTTAATAAAATAAATAAGCTTATATTTTTTAATATTAAATTTTAATATATATTTTAAAGCCTAGTCTACTACTATCTAGTAGGCCTATTAGAGCTTTAATATAGTAATTATTTTATCTATCCCTATAGCTAGAATATATATATTATTAACTTATTTATTAGTAGTTATTTATACTTCCCTCTCTATACAGTTCTTAATTAAATTAGTATTATATAATAGGTATAGGATTAGTAATAATAATAACCCTTAGGGGAGCCCTATTAGTATTAGAATAGTATCTAATATACCCTCTAGTATATAGATTTAGGTATTATATCTAGTTAAGAATAAAGTTATCTATAGTATAAGGAGACCTAGTTATCTCTTCTTTATAATATATAATAAGTAGATATATAAGATATTATTATAAGCCCTTATAATATCTAATAATAGGAGGCTAACTACTAATATACCCTACCTCTATAAGGTTCTAATTTAATCTATTATTAGTTAAATTATATAGTCTATTAATATCCCCTTTTACCCTCTAAGGTAGGTATCTAGTAAAAGACTATACTATTTAACTATATAGTTAATTTATTTAATAATAATTACTTTAAGGGCCTTACCTAGTATATTTAATAATACTATAGGCTAGTAGGATTTTAATATATAGTAGTCCCTCTCTTTCCTAAGTTTTTAAAGGACTATAATAATTAACTTCTAGAAGTACTTTAGATTATATCTTATTTAAATATATATATTAAAGAGCTAGTATAGTACCTTTAGTACCTTTAGTTTTATAATAAATATATAATAAAGGCTATTTAAATAGCTATCTTCTTTAGGTACTTTATCTAATAGTATAGCTTTAACTACTACCTTAATCTTATATTATTTTAATAAAGGTATAGGGACTAATTTAGGATATTAGTATTACTTAATAATAACTAATAGGTTTACTAGTAGTAATTTTAGGAAGAATACCTCCTAGAATAGTTATACTTTTTATTTTATTATATCTACTTCTTCCCTATTCAGTCCTTATAATATTAATATAATTCCTTATTTATATATACTACTCTTATTATATACCTACTTTACTAGCCTTTATATACCTCTTAGGCCTACTTTAGTAGCCTCTTATACCTACCTCTAGTACCTATTTCTTAGTAATTTTCCTACTAGTTACTTTTTCTAGTTCCTTATAAATATATATTACTACTAGTCTTATAGGTTATATATCCTAGTAAATTATTATCTTAGTACTCTTACTATCTTTATTACCTCCTAGTATTCTAGTCTAAAATTAGGATTTAACTACTTACTTAGCTTTACCTATAATATTATAGCTTTAACTACCCTTCTAATTACTACTAGAAAGGCTATTATCTCTAGCTTAATTCTTTAAGAAGATACCCTAAAGAGGTCTCTAGTAATAAGGTACTATCTTATTATCTCTAGTACTTTACTATTAGTAGCCTTCTAATTATAGTATTTTAGGGGTTTATTTAATTTAGTAGTAATATTTAGTACTATATATACTAGCTAGTAGTCTAAATTATATTATATATTATCTATATACCTATAGAAAACTATCTAGTTAACTAATATACTTAAAATAAAGGTTAAATCTATTATTAAGCTCTACTCTCCTTACTATTATATTACTACTCCTTCTCTATAGTTAGCTTTAGCTTTATCTTATTAATTACTTCTAGTAACTCCTTTATTATTATATCTATTCTTACTTTAGGGCCTTCTATATAAGATAGTATATATTTATATCTCCTAGTATTATATATTTAGTAATTATATCCTTATAAGCTAGCTAGGTAAGTTACTCCTAGAGCCTCTAGAATATATTATTATCTAGTTTATTATATATATTATAAATATATAGTATTTTTAGTTACTTACCTTACTAGTATAATAGTTTTAGGATCTAATAGTCTTATAATACTACTATTTAGGACTAACTAGCTAGATCTATTTATTTTAAGATATAAAGGTATATTTATATCTTACCTTCTTATCTTCCTAAGTATAGTAGTTAGTATATTATCTTTACTAGCTAGTATATTATATTACTACTCTTATTCCTTTATAGTTCTTATATTATTATTATATCTACCTTTAAGATCTTACTATCCCTTAGAAATATTATTATTACTCCTTTTCTTAACTTATATATATTATACTAAAGGATTTAGAAGTAGCTATATATTTAACTTATCTTTATTTTTATTTTTAATAATTATTATCTTAGCTAGTATTAGTAGGGCTAGTAAGACCTTTCTAATATATTAATACTTAATATATTAAAATTAGTCTAGGAGTTTATTAATTTCCTCCTATAATAATCCCCCTCTACCTCTATCTTTACTAATAGTTCTAGTACTTCTACTTTTATATCTATAAGTTATTTATTACCCTAGGGCTACTTTAAGCCTTAGTAGAGTTAATAATCTAGGTCTAATATTATATTAATAGGCTCCCCTTATTATTAAGACCTTACTAAAGCTTAGGAGGCCCTTAATACTATATCTATACTTAGTAGTAGAACCTTATTAGAGATCTTAAAGTATAGCTAGCCCTATCTCCTCTTTTCTATCTCTTTAAAGTATACTATCTCTTTATATTTACTTAGCCTATTAGCTACTAATATTACTAGTAAGTTAGTTACTACTAGTATTTACTACTTATTACTTTTATTATAAAAGGCTATTAGTTAATATCCTTCTTAGAGTTCTTCCTAATTAGGAAGTATTCTAGAATATAGTAGTATAGCTTATAATTCTTAATTACTTTCTTTACTCTAGCTACTAATCCTTTCTTTATAAGGTATACTAAACTAACTATTTAATACCCTTTATAATAGTTAATATACTTTACTATTACTATTTAACCCTATATACTTAGGTATTCCTAGGTAGGATATCTATCTATATAGATCCTATATATATATCTAGTATTAGGGTATTAAGTATATATATATCCTAGTTTCTAATATTTTTAGTATAGCTTTAAGTACCTATTCTAATAGAAAATAGTTATACTATAGACCTAGGCCTCTTAAATAGTCCCCTAATTAATAGCCTAGTTTACTATAATAAGATTAGTAAACTCTATTACTAATAAGCCCTCCTTTTTACCTTTCTAGGGCTTTACTAGCTACCCTATATAGAGGATTTTAGTATCTTTACCCTAGGTATACTAGTTTACTACTACTAGCTATATAATAATAATTAATATATTTTCTATAGTAAGATTTATATCTTAGATTAGTACTCTATAGGTAACTAACCTCTATATTAATACCTATATATATACCCCTATACTAAATACTTTTACTTATTTATTAGTATAGTTCTAAAGAACCTCTACCCCTATAATACTATAGGCTTAAAGACTAATATCTCTAAAAGGTAGTTAATATATAGTAATAAATCCTAATACTATAAGGGGTAAGCTACTAGACTTTTTAGCCACTATATACTAGGCCTATTCAGCCTATTTAATAATCTTAGTTAAGGTCTATTAGTAGAGCTTATCTTATACTACCTTATTATAGACCTTTACTATAACCTTATAATTAATACCTAATTTAGTATATAGTACCTCTAGGGTAGAGGTACCTATAGTCCCCTAGGATAATAAAGTAGATATATTCTATAGCCCTCTCTACTAGTCCTAGGCCTAGAAAGCTTTCTACTAGGCTACTAAATTAGTGGTTTTAGTTAAAGCTAATATTAAGCTCTTTTCTTTAAGGTTTACTATATCTTACTAAATTTTTTCTAATAGTTTATAAATATCTATTAAGGAATTAGATTTTTTATACCTACTCTAGGCACCTATTATAAAGTCTTTTACCCCCTAGATAAAGCTAAGTAGCTCTATATCCTAGAGAGGTTTATTCTTATAGCTTTTTATATACTAATATACTTACTACACACTATATTATATATCCTCTATACTAGTAAAGTAGTACTATAGTCCTTTTAGAGCTACTATAGTAGTAGTCTATACTATTACTAGAGGAGTTATCTTATTTTCTACTATTACTACTAGTAATCCTAATAAAATTAGTTTCTACCGGTAGCGGCTGGAGTTAAATATAGTTAAACTAATTCTAAGCTAATTCTGGCTTATGGTTATTATGAAATTTCAAAAATTCAATTCGCGCAGAAAGAGTTGTTTTTCTTATAAAGGCTATAATTCTAATAATAATTATAATTATAGCTATAGCTATAGGGGGCATAGTATAAGTAACTTTAACCCTTATAATACTAGTACTAATAGCAGTAATAATAATATTACTAATAATAAGGATAAGAACACTATTTAGTATACCTATTATAATACTTTTAGCTAGTATTAATTATCTAAATATCACCTTAAACATAGTACTTATAGTTCTAACTATAGTTATAGCTAATGATATAGCTATAGTAGTTTCTCTGCTAATATAGCTTCTTAAGAAAATACTCTAAGTAGTGCTAATTCTACTAGGATAAGTATTAATAATAACTCTCTCTTTACTAATAATATTAAACCATTCTATTATTTAATAGAGTATATAGATATTAATAAGGTTTAGTATAATAATCTATATAGCTAGATACTTAACTTTAGAATATTATATATAATAACTCCTAATTATAGTAAGTTAATTAACTTTACCCCCTATATTCTGCCCATTAGTAGTATAACTAGTAAGCACTTTTAGACTAAAGGATATAGTAATATTATTATTAATATTACTAAACCTAGCTCTAATAAGTATATTAGCTTTTTATAATAAACTTTAATAATACCTAGCTAGCTCCCTTATTAGCTTATAATCTTATCTTAATCTACTAGCTAGTATATCTTAGTATTAGTATAATCTTTAATAATAATAGTACTATATAACTTATTAAAAAGGGTATTATAAAGGTATATACTAAAATAATTAATAATTATTATTTCCTTTACACCACTAGCAAGTCCTCTATTAAGTAATTTAATATATTAAAGGAAGCCTATCTCCTTACTAGGTCTAACCTAGTTAATATCTCTATTAAGGTAGTTACTAAAGCTCTAAAGCCTATCTTAGCCTAGTACACCACTAAGTAGCTTATTTTTTTTTAAAAGAAAGCTCTATTATACTACTAAAAAGGTCCTTAGTTTTACTATTAAGAAGGGTACTTTTTTTAGTCCCTATCCTCCCTACTTAATAGGAAAAGGCCATACTCTCCTAATTAATAAAGAAACTTATAATTTCCTACTTAAAGTAGGTAATCTTATCTATACTAATATATATAGCCCTATCTTAACTAGGGGTTATACTAATATAAGATATTTTATTACCTTTACTAATTATATAACCTATTTCCACTATCTTTACTATAAAAGAATATACTAAAGTCTTAGAGAAGTTTAAGCTACTAGAAAGCTATCTTAAAATATAGTTTAATATTATAATTAAGTATATCTATAGTAATAATACCTATAAGTATACCTTATTAGAAAAGTATCTTAAAGAGAGTAGTATAATCTAGGATCCTACTTTATAGTATTCTTCCTAATTAAATAGTATTATTAAAGTTAAAAATTACTATCTTATTAAACTACTTATCTTTATAATAGCTAACTAACTTCCTAAATACCTCTAGGACCACCTTATTATTACTATTATATATATTATAAATTAGCTATATTATGATACTATTAGAATAATACCTTGTAAAGCACTATATAGTATTTAACCTAATCTATTAAATTTATAGGTACTTAGCTATAAATACTAGTATATTATCCTAAAGAAGGTATAAGATAATAAGCTATTACTATATATTACTAAGGATTACTTTATTAGGTATTCTAAAAACCTCTATAAGATCTATAATATTAAAACCTACTAGATTATATTGAGCTTATAATATTACCTTTTAGGAGACTCTACCTAGTAATCTTCACCCTCTATAAGTTAAGTATAATCTTAATATAGCTAACTTCTTATTAGCTTATTCTAATAGTAATATTAAAGCTACTTAGTACTCTAAAGACTATCATTATACCCCCTCTAAACTTATTAAAATAAGAGATCTTCTTAGAACTAGTCCTAATATTACTATAATAGCTCCCTAGTTAGAAATAGTATTTTAATATATTAAAAATAGTAAATCCTCCTCCTAGCTTATTAAGTATAGATATACTAGTATCTTACTACCTCTTATATTAACTAATCTAGATCTCTAAAGTATTAATACTAGGGGGTCCTCTACTAATACTAATACTAATACTAGGGGTAGTCTAGAGGAGCCTATATTAGACTAGCCTACTAATAAGCCTATTCTTACTAATAATCTACTTAATATTATAGGAAATACTACTCTTATTACTAACTTTAAGTCTTTTATAGTGCCTGGCCCTCTACTAGCTAATATAAGTAAAAGATATTATTCCTATTTAATTCCTAATCCTACTATACTATTATAATATTCTAAATATTTAAGAAAACCCTTCTATACTTTACTTAAGTCTTTATAGGCTTATACACTTATTTTAAATAAGGATCCTAACTTAAAGTAAAAATTAAATATTAATCTTATAAATCTACTTAGTAGTACTATAAATAAATAAGATACTTAGGGTATTTATTACCCCTTATATAAAACCTTTTATTACTAAATATATACTAGTACCTAATAATAATAACTATAGGCTACCTATATATACTAATACCCTTACCTATAAAAATACTATAAAATAAGAGGCTATATATAAGGAACTAGCTTAGTATAGTAGGAATAGGATATAGTATATTATCCTATATAAGAAAGGAATATATCTTTTACCTCTATTAGATATTTAAGATTAAGTATTAATAGTACCTTTAAAGCTTACCTAGTAGCTAAAGGGTTAGATAGTATATATAGGCCTTAATTTCTATAAGATATATATAGTAGTTACTAAACCTATAAGCTTTAAGCTATTCTATACTCTTACTACCTACTCTAGCTAGCTTTTATATTATATTAATATTATTAGTATATTCCTTAATACTAATATTAAAGAAAAAATATATATTTACTTACTTAAAGGTCTATAAGAACCTAGGAAGTATAGATTACTTTAAAAGATATTAGTCTTAAGTAATCTCCTTAAGAATAATATATTATACTTTATAACTATCTAATAGCTCTTAGATATAAATATACTAAAGTAGATTACTTAATATTTATTAAAGGTAATATTATACTTCTTATTTATATTAATAATATCCTTATCCTTACTCCCTCTACTAATAATATTAATACTATTAAAAAGTATATTAGTAACTCCTTTTACTATATAGATAATAGTCTAGTTAATCACTTTCTTAGTACTAATATATAATATACCCCTAAAGGTATTTATCTCTTATAGTACTCTTATATCTCTAATTACCTATACTAATTTAGTCTTAAAAACTACTATTTAATAGCTATATTATATAATTCTAAGGCTATTCTAGTCCTAAATCTAGATACTACCTCTAATAATAAGGTTAAAGCCTACTAGGAATAGATTAGTTATCTTATTTAGCTTATTATTAGTAATTACCCTAATATTATATTTATAGTATATAAGCTTATCTATTTTACCTCTAATCCTTTAAAAGACTACTTTAAAGTAATTAATTATATCTTCTAATATCTTACTAGTATTATATACCTCTCTATTCTTTATACTTCTATAGGTAATAGAGGCCTAGTTAGCTTTTATAATACTAACTAGGTAGGCCCCTATTTTAATAACTTTATGTTAATATCTAGATATATCTTTAAGCTTACTAATAGTCTAATCTTATAATTATCTAAGAAATAGATTAGTATTATACTATCTAGTACTAAATCTAAGTATATTATAATATCTATTACTACCTAAGAGCTTATTTAGTTATAGCTCTTACTCTCTAAACTTAATATTAATTACTTTCTTACTACTACTATAGCTATACTATCTATCTCTCCTACTATTATATACTCTAATAACTAAGGTACTATTATACTAGCTAAGAATCCTAAATTTTATATCTAAACTAAGTATATTTATATTTAATACCACTTTCTATAGTAGGAAGTTAAGGTTAGTAATATTATCTTTATCTATATCCTAATAGCTAAATAGGCTGCTAATATCTTTACTAAACTACTTTAAAAAATTACCTTTTATTACTTTATTTCTTAGTATAAAGGTTCCTACAGTAGTAGTAACTTAACTTTAGATATATTACTCTAATCCTATATCTAGATTTCTTATTTAGGAAGTGTATTAGGCTTTATATCTTACTATATAGGGGGTGTTAAGATAGTATAGCTTCACCTTACCTACCTGATTTAGCCTAGTGCCTCCCACATTCCTCCTTTCTATATTTTCCCACGCCTCTTAAATAGAGATATACTCAATACAGTCATCTTCATCCTTCATAATTTTAAATATACTTTATCTACCTCTAGACCCCCTTACTACTACTTAACTACTAGTAGTATTAGATAGATCCCTTAGAGCTCTATTATATATACTATTATTATAGTATAGAATCTAGGCTTATATAGTAGCTAGTTTTAGCTCTTACTTTTAAAATAACTATAACTACTTTTATATATTCCTAGTAATTACTTTTATTTATATAGACTACTAATAGTCTCTTTATCTTTCTTAAGGTATTATTATATATTATTATTACTCTTTCTCTCTCTTTAATATATACCTCTAGGGGCCTTTATTATAATATTTAAATAAATACCTACTAACTCTCCTAGCCTCTTATTATAGATCTTAGGGGAGCTATTAAGTATCTACCCTTTATCTAGGCCTATACCTCTAGAGGTATTTATTTATTAAGTTATTATCTAGTTATTTCTAATATAGGGATCCTAGTATTATATATACTAGGCTAGTTTAAATTTATAGGGCTATTTCTTTAGTTAGTTATTCTATCTATAGTTATATTAGTAGTAGTTATAGCTTAATATTTAATACCTCTATTACTCTTATATAGAAAGCCCTATTAATTAGGTATACTACTTATTTCTAAATAATTATAAATTATTATATAGTTCTATTATATTCTCTAGCTAATCTAATCCTTATTTAGAACTAAGATATTATCTTATAAAGTATTTATAAGACTATTACTACCTAATAGACCTATCTTATTATTATTAGGGAGGTACCCTATATTAACCTTATTAATCCCCTTAATATTATAAGACTCTTCCTTACTTTTGCTACTATTTAATTATAATATTATTTAAATATTATCTTTAGATTAAACTAGATCCTTAGATATTATTCTAATAACTAGCTTACTTCTATTATAATATCTCCCTAGGTATAGGTAGTAGTAAGTATTCTAGCTAGATATCTAATTTATATTAATAAAATAAATAAGCTTATATTTTTTAATATTAAATTTTAATATATACTTTAAGGCCTAATCTACTACTATTTAATATATTTATTAAAGTCTAGAAATAATTTGTCCTCTTATCCATTCTTATAGTTAAAATATATATATTATTAATCTATCTATTAGTGGTTATTTTATTACCTATTATATAATTCTTAATTTAGTATTATATAATAGGTATAGAATTAGTAATAGTAAGGACCCCTAAGGGATTTCTATTAGTATTAGAATACTATTTAATATACCCTTTAGTATATAAATATAGGTACTAAATCTAGTTAAAAATATTATTACTTATAATATAAGAGAGCCTAGCTATCTTCTCTAAGATATATAATAAGTATATAAAATATTATTATATACTCCTATAATATTTAATAGGAGGCTAACTACTAATAAATCCTATCCTTAAGAGATCCTAATTTAGTCTATTATTAGTTAGATTATATAATTTATTAAGATACCTTTTCAGCCCCCTAGATAGGTATCTAATAGTAGGCTATACTACTTAATAATATAGCTAATTTATTTACTAATAATTACTTTTAGGACATTAATATATTTAATAATACTATAGGCTAGTAAGACTTTAATATATAATAGTCTCTCTCTTCCCCTAACTTTTAGAGTACTATAGTAATTAACTTTTAGAAGTATTTTAGATTATATCCTATTTAAATATATATATTAAAGACCTAGAATAATACTTCTAGTACTTTTAGCTCTATAATAAGTATATATTAAAGGTTATTTAGGTAGCTATTATCCTCTAATACTTCATCTAATAGTATAATCTTAACTACTACTCTAATCTTATATTATTCTAACTAGGGTATAGGGACTGATTTAGGGTATTAATATTATTTAATAATAATTAATAGGTCTATTAATAGTATCTTTAAGAAGAATACCTCTTAGAATAGTTTTATCTTCTATCTTATTATCTCTACTTCTTTCTTATAAGGTCTTTATAGAATTAGTATAATTCCTTATTTATATATACTATTCTTATTATATACTTATTTTATTAGTCTTTATATCCCCTATAGACCTACTTTAATAGCCTCTTATACTTACCTCTAATATTTATTCCTTAATATCTTTCTTACTAGTCTTTTCTTCTAGTTCCTTATAAATATATATTACCTCTAATCCTATAAGTAATATATTATAGTAAACTACTATCTTAGTACTCTTACTTTCTTTATTACTTTCTTATATTCTAGGCTAAAATTAAGATTTAAGTATTTATTTAGCCTTACTTATAATATTACTACTTTAACTACTTATCTAACTATTATTAGGAAAATGGTTATTTCTAGCTTTATCTTTTATAAAGATACCCTAGAGAGGTCCCTAATAATAAGGTATTATCTTATTATTTCTAGTAGTATCTTCTTATTAATAGCCTTCTAATTTTACTATCCTAGAGGATTATTTAATTTACTAATATACTTAAGATAATGTAATCAGACACCAAGCTGCTGATGACACTGAGCTGTGTGGTCACCGCCGCCGCCGCCCCGAAGTTATTATAGCTATATTTTAAAGCCTTTTTTAAGTACATATTTAGTATAGAGCCTCTATCTTAGGAGGAGAGAATAAAATTAGTAATTAAAGCTTTTTATTAAGGCTAATTTAACTTTAAAACTGCTTATATAGTTATATATAATATACCTCTAAGAACCTTTATAATATAGCTTAATAGAGTTACTCCCTATAATAAAATAACTATAAATTCTTAAAAACTATTAAATCTTAAAGAGATATTAAAGTAATAGATTCTAGATATAGATTACTATAGTCTACTACTTTAGATTACTTATATATAGTATTTAGTAACTCTTCTTTACTCTATAAAATTAAAGCTATCCTAATAGCTATAGGCTAGTATTAGTAAGAGATAGGTAATATAATTTATATAATACTATCTAGAAATCTAGTTAAAATATAGCTCTAAATATAACTACTAATATATAAAATATAAGGATCCTAAGTTAATCTAGAGATAGTTTAAGCTAGTTTAAAATACTATATAGAAGTATAGTATTATTAAATAGGATATTTATAATATAGATAAGATAGGGTTCTAGATAGGTATTACCTCTATAGCTAAGGTTATTTATAGATTAGAGATATAAGGATCTTAAGTAAAGCTTTTATAACCTAGTAATTAGAAGTAGGTAATAGTAATTATTATAATAAATATTATAGGCACTATTCTACTACTATATTTTATTATTATAGGGGTTAAATACTAATCTTATTAATATAGAGAGATCCTAGAGGATTAGGCTATTAGTACTAGTAAGAATAGGTAGATAAATAATAATATAGGTCTTAAATAACTTTAAGAGGACTTTAAATTATATATATGTTACGGCACCCTTATCAGTGACCGCACCAGGCAGAATCAGGCAGTCAGGCAAAATGGATATTCTTATTATAGAGAATTATGATTTACTTATTTAATACTCTTTACAGCCACTATCTGGCATACTACTTATATGATATGGTATATAGTACTATATCTTAGTAAATATACTATCTAGTATACTATCTAGGATGGTATATACTTTAGTACACTTAATAGTATACTACTTATATACTATTTAAAGGACCATCTAGAGTACTATAGATATTTAGGAAGGATATATAAGGATATTTATTTTATATACTTAGATAGTTCTTTATAATTAATATAAGTTATTAACCTATAGTTACTAAGTACTTACTCTCCTCTTAATTATTATATATTTATATATCTCTTACTTAATTAAAGAAGTATATATACTTCTTTAGCCTTACTTCTCTCTTTAACTACCTTACTATATTCTTAAGCACCCACAGCTTATCAGAGTACCTAGTCACTATTAGCATCCTTGGATTAGGATCACAGGTTAGTATTCCCCAGGCTTGACTTACAGGTTATAGGTTAGGTACCATTGTGAGATCCCAGGGTGTGATAATATAGCTTTAAAAATTATAGGTTAGTATTATCTTTTAATCCTTAATAGCTATAATGGCTATACTACTACTAAATTTAACTAATTTTTATATAGAAAGAAAGATTATTCCTCTATATATACCTCCTTACTCCTCTTACCTACTTTAACTACTAGATATTACCTACTTTAGCCTATTAAAGAAGCTATATAGGTAATAGGTTTAGGAAGCTATTTAATATAATGTAATCGGACAGCGAGCTGCGCAGCTCAGCTTCCCATAGAAAATCCTCAGTTTTGAGTCCCTTATATCTCAACAACTAATGATTATAATAGAGTAAAACTTTTATACTATATTAAATGCGATATTCTAAGGCTTTTAGATTATTTTATACTATTTTTTATCTTTTCTCTAGCTTAAAATATAGAAAATATAATATTACATATCTGTAAGCAGCCTAGTTCCTGAAATTTTTATATTAGACTATCTAGAAGTTTTCTTCCTTAATAAGGATAGATGTATACTATTATATAAGTTCTATTATTAAAAATAAAGGTCTTATAGCTATTTATTATTGGGATATTCAACCTTTAAAAAGGTACTTGAATATGAAATACAGTGCCGCGCAGCTCGCTGTCATGCGCAGCTCGCTGTCCGGTTACGTTAGTATAGACTATATTAATAAAAGTAATTTTTTAACTATATATAGGAGAGTATATAATAAGGTATTCTTAGTATTAAATATAGCTTTAGGATTTAGAGCTACTAGTCTTATTCCTTTAAAGGTAGAGAGAGTACTATTAAAGCTTTATATTAAGCTTAAAATACCTATACTACCCTTAATATTAAATAGTAACTAATCCTTCTATCTTAGCTATATACCTACTAATCTATATTAACTAAATTAATAAAAAAAGTAGCTTAATGAGCTATAAACCTAGTTACTATCCTCTATTATAGTAGAAATAGCACTTAAAAAGATAATAAAGGGGGTAGAGATTATAATATAGAATATAATTATACTCTAATAAGAACTTAATAAGCTATAGGCTTTAAAAATATATTAAAAGAAGAGAAAAGAGGGTTTATAATACTATATTTAGGATAGAGGAAGTTTAATTAATAGGCCTTTAAGCTACTTAGAAAATAGTAGAGAGAGAGAGGGAAGTAGAACTAGGCCTATTATTAGGACTAAAGCTATAGTATACTATATACTATAGTAATTATGATTAAGAAGGTTATAACTAGTAAAAATACCTTATTAAATAATTATTCTTTTATTTCTTAATTTATTACATTTATATAGGTGTAAAAAGCTTTAAAAATAAAAAATAAGACTACATTTTATTAGAATTATAGTGGGTGTAGAGTTGGCTGCTGCCTACTATAATAGCTTAGTGTCCTGTGCAGCCTAGTGTCTGATTATATTAAAGGTTAAATTAATTATTAAGTTTTATTCTCTTTACTATTATATTACTACTCTCTTTATAGTAAGCTCTAGGTCTACCTTATTAATAATTCTTAGTAGCTTCTCTATCTCTACCTCTATTACTATTCTAGTGCCTCCTTAGGTAGGGTAATATATATTTATATCTTTTAGTACTATATATTTAGTAGCTATATCTTCCTAAACTAAACTAGGTAAGCTACCCTTAGAGCCCCTGGATATACTACTATTTAACTTATTATATATATTATAGATATATAGTACCTATAATTTATTATTCTATTAATATAAAATCTTTAGGATCTATTAGTCTTATAAGACTACTATATAAGATAAACTAGCTAGGTTAATATATTTTAAGATATAAAGATATATCTATATCTTACCCTCTAGATATAATAGCTAATATATTATCTTTACTAGCTAGTATATTATATTACTACTCTTATTTCTCTATAGTTCTTATATTATTATTATATCTATCTTAAGGACCTTATTATCTTATAAAAAGTTATTATTTATTTAGATTATCCTTACTCTTATTTCTAGTAATTATTATATTATCTAGTATTAGTAGAGTTAATAAGACTTTTCTAGTTTATACTTTAATATATTAAAATCTTTTAAGAAGCTTTATTATCTTTTATTATAATAGTCCTTCCTTTATATTTATCCTTATTATTAGTTTTAGTACTTCTATCTTAGTATCTATTACTTACTTACTACCTTAGGGCTATTTTACCTAATAAAGTTTATAATTTAGGTTAGATATTATATTAATAGGCTTGCCTTATCTCTAGGACCTTATTAAGGCTTATAAAGCCTTTAATACTATATTTATACTTTATAAATTATTTAATATAATCAGACACTGAACTGGTGGTAACACTGAACTGGCGGCGGCTCACTACCACCACCACCTTACTGTAGCAAATCCACCATTTTATTAAAATTAAAGCCTTTTAACTCCTTATTATTAATATGAGCGCTCTATTTTGGGAGGATGAATTATAGCTTACTATTAAAGCTTTTAAAAAGGGTAAATTCTCTTTAAAAGCTATATATATAGCTGCTTTTAATATAAAGATAAGTACTTTTAAAGACCACCTAAATAGTATTAAGTCTTATAGTTATTTAGAAGCTAATTTATAAAAGCTTTCTAATATAAAGGAGTTAACCTTAAAGTAATAGATTCTAGATATAGATAGATAAGGCCTACCTCTTATAATATCTAGTATATAATATCTTATAGAGCTTCTTTTATATATAAAAATAAAGCTATCTAAAGCCCCTATTATTAGTAATAGATAGGTCTGTTATTTTAATATTATAAAGAAATCTAGTTAACATATACCTAATATAATTATTAATATATAAGATATAAAGACCCCTAGATTATTAAGAAGTGGTTTAATTTAGTTTAAAATATTATATAAAAATATAGGATTCTTAAATAGGATATTTATAATATAGATAAGACTAGATTTTAAATAGGAATAGCTCTAACTATAAAGGTTATCTATAGCTTAAAAACTAGGGAATCCTATATAAAATTAATCTAGCTAGGGAATAGAAAATAAGTAATAGTAATAATTACTATTAGTAGCTCTAGAAGTATTCTACTACTATAGATTATTTTTACTATAAAGAGATACTAATTAACCTAGTATAAAGCTATTCCTAAGAACTATTATATTACTATTAGTAAGAATAGCTAGACTATAAATAATATTAGCTTAGAATAGCTTTAAGAGGTTTTTAAAAAGTATATAGCTTTATAGACTATAGGCTAATATCATCTCTTAATTCTTAATAGCCACTAAAGTTATATAACTACTAAATTTAACTAATTCTATATATCTAGAAGGATTATTCCTTTATATATATCTATATACTTATTATATTAGCTTTAACTACTTAATATTAGCTATTTTACTTCCCTAAAGTAATTTTATAAACAGCAGATTTATAAGGCTATCTAAAATAGTAATATAATAACTAATAAAGCAGACTTCCTATTCTATTATTAGTATATATATAAGTAGGCTTTCTCTAAAGTAAATATCCTTAATAGTTTTAAAGGAACTAGCCTTATTCCTTTTAAGCTAGAGAGAGTACTTTTAAAGCTTTAAATTTAGATTAAAATACTAATACTACTATCTTCTTCTTATTCTAATTCTTATTTAATTTATCTTAGAAGAACACTAGTAAATTTATATTAATTAAATAAGTAGTAAAAGTAGCTTCAGGATCTTAAAGATAAAAGACTATTATTATTAGTAGTAGGTAAAATGCTTAAAAAGGTTATAAAATATATAGATATTATAATATAGAATACTATTATACTTTAATAAGAAATCTATCAGCTTTATATAGTAAGTAAGCTAAAAAAAGAAAATAAAAAAGGATTTATAATATTTTATATAAGATAGAGGTAGTTTAAATAGTTATAAAGGCTAGTAAAAAGCAGTAGAAAAAGAGAAGGAATTTAAAACTTTATCTATACTATAATTACTAAAGTAAAAGTGATTACTATATTATAGTAACTATAGAAAAGAAGGCTATAATTAGTTAAAATGTCTAAATAGACTCACTACCTAGTTTTATATAATATATTTCATTTATATGATGTTAAAAAGCTTTAATTTTAATAAAATAGTGGATTTGCTACAGCGAGGTGGTGGTGGCGGTGAGCCGCCGCCGGTTCGGTGTCTGATTACACTAGTAGTAAGATATTATCTAAAATCTTAAAATAGGGCTAGCCTTATCTCTTCTTTTCCTTCCCCCTTTAAAATAAATTATCTCTCTATAATTACTTAACCTATTAGTTATTAGTATAATTAGTATATTAGCTATTATTATCAAGGCCTATTAGCTCCTATTTTACTTACCTTTATTATAAAAGTTTATTAGTTAGTGTCTTTCTTAATATTATCCCTTTAAAGGAAGTACTCTAGAATATAATAATATAGATTATAATTCTTAATTACTTCCTTTACTTTAGCTACTAATTCTTTCTTTATAAAATATATTAAAATAAGTATTTAATACCCTTTATAATAGTTAGTATAATTTACTATTACTATTTAGCCCTATATACTTAGATATTCCTAGGTAGGATATCTATCTATATAGGTCCTCTATATATATATATATATATCTAGTATTAGGGTACTAAGTATAGATATATCTTAATTTTTAATACTTTTAATATAACTTTAAGTACCTATTTTAGTAGAAAATAGTTATATTATAGATCTAGGCCTTTTAAATAGTCCCTTAATTAATAGCCTAGTTTATAATAATAAGATTAGTAAACTATATTACTAATAAGCTCTCCCTTTTACCTTTTTAAGGCTTTATTAACTATCTTATATAAAGGATTTTAATATCTTTACCTTAGATATATTAGTTTATAGCTATTAGATATATAATAATAGTTAATATATTTTTTATAATAAGATTTATATCCTAGATTAGGACTTTATAGATAACTAATCCTTATATTAGTACTTATATATATATCCCTATACTAAATACTTTTATTTATTTATTAATATAGTTCTAGAGAATCTCTTCCCTTATATTACTATAGGTATAAAGACTAATATCTTCTAATAATAGTTAATATATAGTAATAAATCCTAATATTATAAGAGGTAAGCTACTAAACTTCCTAACCACTATACCTTAAGCCCTTTTAGCTTACTTAATAATCTTAATAAAGGTTAGTTTATAGAGCCTATCTTATACTACCTTATCTTGGATATTTACTATAATCTTATAGTTACCTTCTAGCTTAGTATATAATAATACTCTTAAGGTAGAGATATTTATAGTTCCTTAAGATAGTAGACCAGTATTTTAAAGCTCTTATTATTAATCCTAGGCTTAGAAAGCCTTCTACTAGGCTACTAAATTAGTAGTTTTAGTTAAAGCTAATAATTTTAAGCTCTTTTCTCTAAGGTATATAGTATCCTCCTAAATTCTCTCTAATATTCTTTAGATATCTATTAACGTAATCGGACACCGAACCGCTGGGACACCGAACCGCCGGCGGCCTGACCGCCACCACTAACCTGTCATATGAATTTAACTAATTTATTAAAACTGAAGCTTTTCATTGCCATAAAGATGGATATAAAAATGCTATCTAGAGATAAGAGGTTAAAGCTTACTATTAAAGCTTTTAAGAAGGATAAATTCTACTTAAAATAAGCCTATACTACTACTTTTAATATTAAGATAAGCACCTTAAAAGGCCGCCTAAAAGGCATTAAATCTTATAATAAAATTAAAGCTAATTTAAGAAAGCTTTCTAATAGTAAAGAGCTGACTTTAAAGTAAAAGATTCTTAATATAGATTCCTATAGCTATCCCCTTATAATCTTAAAAGTATACTATCTTACTAAGCTTCTTTTTACTATAAAATTAAAGCTATCTAAAGCTAAAGATATATTTATTAGTAATAAATAGGTTAGCTAATTTACCTATTACTATAAGGAAGAACTAAAGTCTAAATATATAAAGTAATATAACTATTAATATACTAAATATAAGGATCCTAAGATTATAAGGTATTAGTTTAAACTAGTTTAAAATACTATATAAAAGTATAGGATTCTTAAATAGGATATATATAATATAGATAAAACTAGCTTTTAAATAGGAATAGCTTTAACTATAAAGGTTATTTATAGATTAGAAACTAGAGAATCCTATATAAGATTAATTTAGCTAGGAAATTAAGAATAGGTAACCTTAATAGTTACTATTAATACTACTAGTAGTATTCTACTATTATAGATTATCTTAACTAGGAAAATATACTAATTATAGTAGTATAAAGCTATTCCTAAGGAATATTATATTAATATAAGTAAGAATGGCTGGACTATAAATAAACTTAGCTTTAAATAGCTTTAAGAAGTCTTTAAAAAGTATACTACTTCTAAAACTACTAGCTAATACTATCTTTTAACTCTTAATAGCTATAGAAGTTATTTAACTATTTAATTTAATTAATTCTATAAGGAAAGAAGGATTATTCCTTTATATATACCTCCTTATTCCTTATATAAGCTTTAACTACTAGATATAAGCTATTTTAGGCTATTAAAGCAGCTCTATAGCTAGTAGATTAGTAATACTATTTAGAATAGTTATAAATTTATTAATAAAGCTAACCTTTTATTTTATTACTAGCATACCCACTACTAGGCTTTCTCTAAAGTAAATATTATTAGTAGCTTTAGAGCTACTAGTCTTATTCCTTATAATCTAGAGAGAGTACTTTTAAAGCTTTAACCCTAGATAAAAATACTAATACTACTATCTACTTTATCCTCTATATCACCCTTTTACCTTAGGAAAACGCCAGTAAACCTATACTAATTAAATTAATAGAAGAAGTAACTTTAAGCTCTTAGACTAGAGATATTATTATTAGTTATAGATTAAATGCTTAAAAAGGTTATAAAAGGTATAGAAATTATAATATAAAGTACTGTTATACTCTAATAAGAAGTATATTAGCTTTATATAGTAGATAACTATTAAAGGAATAAGAAGAAGGCCTTATAATACTATATTTAAGAAGGAGGTAGTTAAATAGGATAAGAAGGTTAAGAAAAAGGTTAAGAAAGAGAGAGAGAGATAGAATCTATCTTTAAAGCTATACTACCCACCACACTACAGTAATTATAATATTAAAGGCTATAATAGATTAAAATGCCCTATACCTAGAATAATATAATTTTAATAAAAAAACATGTTTATATGGTAATAAAAAGCTTTAATTTTTGTTGACGAAATTACCGCTATCCCCGATTCCGTTGGAATAGCGATAATCTGTTATAGCTCCGGTATTCCACTGATCTGTGGTATACAGCGATTTCCAACCCTGAATAGCTTCATTTTAAAGAGATTTATCTCACTACTAGTGATATGAATATTGCATATAAAAGTATTACTTTATTTACTATATTTAGACTAGTTTCAGGGCTCTAGATTGGCTATATATACACCCTTATTCTTATATAGATAGAAAAACCAGACCTTATTTAATTAATCACATGACCATTAGCTAGTATAGTATTTATAGCTAATGCTAGTTAAATAGTTATAAGCCTAACTTACCTCTTTTAGATAAATTAAAGCTATATAACTCCTCTAAATCCCCTAATAACACTGTTAGTCAGCCGTTATATAGCTAATTAATATAATTAACTACTAATATAGCTATAGGTTTAAAGGTCTCTATTATTCTAAGTACTTAGGATAATTAGAACCCTTAGTATAACTAGATAAAATGTACTGCTGTTTATAAAGATATATAATAGTATATTAATAATAATATTATAGATAATAATATTCCTAAGGTACTAGCTATACTAAAAATAGCTAATAATATAGATAACTGCATATATAACCACTGCTTTAAGATATATTAGTATATTAGAAAGGGATATAATAAGGTTATATAGGTTATCTATAATACTATTACTATTTATTATTACTATTATATTAATAATAAAATATCTCTGTAAGTAGTACTGTTAGTGTTAAAGAAAGCTCTCTTACTATCCTTAGAGGATTAGATTAACTACTTAAGATAAAGATATAGTAAGGTTCTAAAGCTATTAAGGTCTTATAATATTAACTAGTAGGTTATTAAGTAGTTAAAGACCTATTATAAATATAGAAAAGCTACAGTTCCTGAAGCTCTTAGCTATTAACTAATTAAGGACTTCCTTTAGGTAATTAAGCTAATATTTTTAGCTTTTATAATATCTTAATTAGCTATATTTCACATGTGAAAAGATATTAAGATAGGTATAATAATTACTAAATTTATAGAGTAAAAGTAAGACTACTAATATAAGAATCTAGCTAATACCTTTTCTACCTTTAAAGGTAGTAAAAATAATAATTTACCTTCTAATCCTAGGTCTAATAATTCTAGTAGTAGTAAGAAGAGAAGAGATAAAATAGATTACCTATATAGAGGTAAGTATCTCTTTAAAAAATACCTATATATTATTAAGTCAGTTTAACTGGCTAGTTAGACCCTAGATATAATAATTTAAGCTAAATTTAATACTATATCTCATCCCTTAATTCTTAACACTATTAAGAAAGTAAAAGAGAGAGTAGTAGGGTTAAATTTATAGGATAGAGCTAATATCCTATTATAAATAACTATAACCATACTTAGAGAGCTACTGAATATAATAATACTATACTAAACTAATAAAGTATTTTTAGAATCTAATTTTTAAGTATCCTTCTCTATAGATACTAAATATAAGTTAGTAAAAAGCTTTATATTTAACTCTAGATTAGATACTTATATTTATAATAATTTAAGCTATTTTTATAAGTATTAGGAGGTAAATAGTAAGGAATATATCTATATTAATAATACTTATACTTTAATATTAGGATATAGCTTAGTAGCTATATATCTATAATCTAAGTAGGGAGAGCTCCTATACCTTAACCTTAAAGATATTATATATATTAAAGGATTCTATATTAATATTATCTTAGTAGAATAAGCTAAAGAAGCTAGAGCTTTTTAATATCTATGCCTTTATTATCTTAAATATACTAATGGCATGCTAATTTACTATATTAAAAAGCTTTATAGATAGAATATTATTAAATATACCCCTATTTCTAATGTAGAAAGAAGTACTTTTATAGTAAAATACTTCTAGTAATAGCTATAAAGAGAGCTTAGTAACTAGCTTATTTATACCTCTAACTATTAGAAGAAATCTATAAGACTAGTAGTATTAGAAGCCTCTTTAGAGGATTAGTATAGAAGAATAGGTTATATTAACTTTAAAGTTATTTAGTACTTATTAGAGACTATAACTAGGGTTAGAATTACTAGCTTAAAGTAAAAACCTACTTAGAAATATAAGAATTATATTCTTATAAAAATATAATACTAGATCTCTTAAAGACTAGGCTGTAGGGCTATATAGCTATTTAAGATAGTATATCTTAATATTATATAGATAAGTATAGGATATAACTTAGCTAAGTAGTTCTCTTACCTATATTATAAGCTGATAAGATGGTGTGAGGGTAAAGCCTATACTAATAAAAATAATATATATAAGGTCTTTTTTAAGAATATTAACTTCTTTATAGCTGTTTTTAGCTACTAAGTTAAAATATATTATATAGATAGTAAGAAATCACTAGGAAGGGATTTTAAAGCTTACTATAAGCTCTAAAATATATAGATTATATACTTAGTTCCTAGGACCCTTAAGATAAATCCTTTTACTAAGTTAATTAGTAAGATAATCACCTAGTAAGCTTAAGCTAAGATAATTAAGGCTTAATTACCTTAGGATCTCTAGCCTAAATTAATAAAGACTAGTATAAAGAGAATAAATATCCTACTATTCTAATAGTTAGATAGATTATAGAAATCACCTTATAAGCTCCTATAGTATCTTAAGGGGAAAGAGGGTAATCTAGTAAAGCCTTTTATAGGAAACTAGCACTACCTTAGCTCTATAGTCTATATAAAGCTTTAAAAGATCCTACTATCTTATAAGATAGCCCTAAGGGCCTAAATAGGCTATCTTATTAGCTATTAGGCTTTAAATATCTAGAGGGTTTAGTTGCCTGCTAGAGGAAAGATTATTAGTACTAGGGATATTAAGATAGATGAGACTTAGAGATATAATCCTACTAAGCTATTTCTTAAAGAGCTATTAGTTAAAGAATTGCCTATCCTACTACTATAGATATATAATTTCTCTGCTTTTATTAACGCAGTTGAGGTTAAAGAAAGTAAGTTTATATTTAAAGATCCTATATATAAGTAAATGCTTAAGGTTATAGGGTTATATAACCTAAGTTATCCTACACCTATATTATTAGATAAAAGAAAACCTCTAATTCTGGCTATCTTAACTGATTTAACAGCCTTTCTAACTCTGGAAGTGACTCTAGAACTATTAGGGGGTATGCTAGAGGTTATATTATAGCCTAAAACTATTAAAACCCCTCTAGACTGGGGGGTGGAGTGGAGGATTAAGATGAGTATAATAATAAGTATAATCCTAAGGATCAGCTATAGGATGACCTTATAAGGTTAATTAATAAAGTAGAAGTAATTCTAACCAGATTAAGCTTATTAGATCTATTATAGGAAGAACCTATAGAGCTGTAACTACTAGAACTATCTTAGGATATGATTCCTAGAGCTTTTATTAAAGATAATAACCTAGAGGTAATAGAGGATACTACTCTACTACTAACCTGTGAGATCTTTAGTAATATTAGTAATATATATAATCTGACCTTAGGAAAGTGTATTTAAAAGCCTATAGATTATAGAGCTCTTTTTATTACTTAACTATAGGAAGCTCTAGAAAAATTAACCCCTCTCCTTAATGCCTTTAATATAGGCTTATTATTACTAAAACAGCATCTCTACTGAGATGACCTACTGCTGCCGCTAAAGAATTGGAGAGAGCTCTAGAAGCACCTAAAAAAGGAGTCATTTTTAGCTGCTATAGAGCTGGAAATAATAGGATTAGGCTGAAAAGGGTTATTTCAGCACGTTCTATGACCCTAGAATATCTAGATCTTACTACTCCTCTAGGTCTATACTTATAAATTTAATACTAATAGATATCTTAAGAAATATAAAGCATGTCTCTATGTTTATAGTAATCTATAGAAAATAAGCCTAGAGGATATGAGAGCTGTAATACTTACAGCTAGGACCTTCAGAACACTAATAGCTATTATAATAAAATTTAACCTTAAAACTTATTAATCAGATATAGTTAACACCTTTTTAAATAGCTAAATGGATAAGACAGTATATGTTAAGCTGCTAGATAGATATAAGTAGGAAGGAGAGGTCCTACACCTCCTAAGAGTGCTATATAGACTGCGCAGATTACTATAGCTCTGGCAGGTTAAATTATCTTAAATACTAATCTAGTTAGGCCTGCAGTAGGTTAATAAGGACTTATATCTCTTTACTAACAGCCATTTAACTATTCTATACTATATTAATGATATTATCACTGTTTATTACCACTGTGATAAGCAGAAATTCAAGTGATTCCTCACTAAATTAAAGTTAAGATATAAGCTTAGAGATCTTGGTACTGCTAATTAGTTTCTTAGTATATAAATACTCTAAGACTGCTCTGCCATGAAGCTTTAGCTCTGCTAGGACTCATATGTTAAAAAGATTATTAGAAAGTTTAATCTAGAGGATTATATAGTGCTAAAAACACCATTTTCAACTAAAGCTTTAATACTAAATGAAGGATAAGCAACACTATGTTAAATATATGCTTTCTAGTAGTATATTAGCTTAATTATCTATATTACTATTATTACTAGACCTAATATCACATTTATAGCTTTAAAACTTGCTGAATTTCTTATTAATCCTAGTCAGAAATATATTAATACTGTAGATTATGTGATCCTTTACCTAATAGGTTTAAAATACTGCTTAATTTAGTATGGAGAAAGAAACATTAATAAGGAAGTATTTATATATATAAGTAATGCTTTATTTACTAATAATAAGGACTGAAAAAGCTCTAAAGGCTACCTTTATATACTTTTTAGAGGTCTAATTAACTAGAGATTAGGAAAGTAATGTACTGTAATAATATTAATAACTAAAGCTAAATTACTTACTATCTTAGAGGCTGGTAAGTAGTTATTTTAGTAGAAGTGCCTTTTTAATACTATTTAGTTTAATCCCTGTTATAATCTCATGATTTAATATAATAATACTTAAACCATTAACCTACTAGTTAAAGATGACCCTCACCTGTGCACTAATCTTTATTATATTAATATACACCACCACTGGCTATGTCAGGAAGTGTAGAAGCAGTAGGTTAAGGTATAATAGGTTCCTACAGCCAGTATGGCTGCTGATAGCCTTATAAAAGCTCTCTTATAATAGAAACACCATAACTTCATTAAGATACTTAGTTTAGTTGACCTTAATGGCCTTATAATTGCTAATTCTGGCCATATTAGTATTACTAACTGCTGAGGGGGTGTGTTAACAAAATTACTGCTATCCCTAAGTCTGTTAGAATAGTGATAATCTGTTATAGCTCCAGTATTCCACTAATCTATGGTATACAGTGATTCTCAACCCTGAATAGCTTTATTTTAAAGGGATTTATCTCACTACTAGTGATATGAATATTACACATAAAAGTATTGCTTTATTTACTGTATTTAGACTAGTTTTAGGGCTCCAGATTGGCTATATATACGCCCTCGTTCTCATATAGATAGAAAAACCAGACCTTATTCGATTGATCACATGACCATTAGCTAGTACGGTATTCGTAGCTGACGCCAGTCAAACAACTAGTGATTAGTTCTACTATAAATCCACAGCCATATTTACCATACTATCTACACTTGAATTGAACCTGCGTAGTCATATTACCGCACGAACACCTTGCTATTAGGGACCTCTCCAGGGCGTCTCCACAGAGGATAGAGCTGGAGATGACCACTTTCCTGGCAATAGTTAGGTGAGTAGTTAAAGCAGTGACACTATGGGTAAGGCTAAGTAAATAGTTAAATCCTAACTTTAGCCTAGAATATAAGGAAGTAGTAAAGAAAGTAAGAGTACTAAGGTAGTAGATTACTAGAATATATAACCTATAGGATTAGAAGTAATATATATTTATAAGGAACTAGAAGAAGAGATTAATAAGAAAGACACTAAGGAATAGATACTAGAGATAAGTATAGAAGGCTACTAAAGTAGGCTTAAAGGGGATATAAAAGTTAGTAAAATAGGTATATAATAAGAATAATATATATGAATAAGGGATTATACTAATATTATAAGGACTAGATAAGAAGTAGAGATAATAAAGTAAAAAACAGAGCTATTTTAAGAGGTATTCTTCCTAAAGTTATTACTACTAGATCTATTAGATATTACTAAATAATATTAATACCCTAAACTAGTCCCTATACCCTAGTTAGAATAATAAAAAATTAGGGTAGAAGTTAAAGTTATACTATTAGATAAGGTACTAGGGAATAATAGCTATTTAAATAACCTCTAATATATATTTATTATAGAATTAAAGATACTAGAGGTACTATTCTAGATCTTTAATATATATATCTAAATAAGATATAACCTAAAGTACTTCTAGAAGTTAATTATTATAGTACTCTAAAAGCCTAGGGAAGAGAGAGATTACTATATACTAAAGTTTTATTAGCTTATAATATTATTAAATATACTAAAGTAAGGTCCTAAAAGTAATTATTACTAAATAAATTAGCTATACTATTAAGTAGTATAGTTTACTACTAAATACCTACCTTAGGGGGTAAAACAGTTTTTTTAATAGATTATATTATTTAATTAATAATAGAATAGATTAGGACCTTATAAGGATAAGATATATTAGTAATTAGCCTCCTCCTAATAGATATTATAGGGGTATATAATAATATCTTATATACTTACTTATTATATATTTTAAAGAAAAGATAGCTAGGCTCTCTTATACTATAGGTAGTAGTATTCTTAACTAGATATAATACCTATATTTATATACTAGAGGGTATATTAGATAATATTCTAATATTAATAGGAATCCCTTAGGGGTCCCTATTATTATTAATTCTATGCCTATTATATAATATTAACTTAATTAAAAAATATATAATAGGAGACTAAATAACTACTAATAAATAGATTAATAATATATATATTTTAACTATAGGAGTAGATAAAAGGATAATTATTTCTAGACTCTAATAGATATACTAGATAGCTATAGACTAGGCCTTAAAATATATATTAAAATTTAATATTAAAAAGTATAAGCTTATCTACTTTATTAATCTAAAGTTAGATATCTAACTAGAATACTTATTATTACCTATACTTAAGGGAGATATTATAATAGAAGTAAGCTAATTATTAGAATAATACCTAAAGGTCTAGTTTAATCCTAAACTTATATTTAAATAATATTATAATTAGATAGTAGTAAAAGTAAGGAAGAGCCTTATAATATTAAGGGGATTAGTAAGGTTAATATAAGATACCTCTTTTATAATAATAAGATAGGTCTACTAGGTAATAGTAGTCTGATAGATACTATATAAGGTAATAGCTTAGTTCTAGGTAGAGATTATACTAGCTAAAAAGTATAATAAAATTATATAATAATTTATAATTATCTAGAAGTAGGTAGTATACCTAATTAGTGGGGCTTTCTATATAATAGTAATAGAAGTATTAAATATTATACTATAGCTACTACTAATATAACTATAAATAAAATAACTAGTTAAAGAAATAGCCCTATAAATTTAAACTAGCCTAGTATATATAATACTTAGATCTTTATAATAGAAATAACTAGATAATAAAATTAAACTTAATAAATAAATACCTCTAGAGATATAAGCCTAGATAAAGGGTAGATACTTAATAGCTCCCCTAGGATCTATAATAAGAAGCTAAGAGAGCTAGTAGGTATTTATTTATATATTATAATAAAGGCCCCTAGAGGTATATATTAAGAAGAGAGAAAAAGTAATAATAATATATAATAATACTTTAAGAAGGATAAAGAGACTATTAATAGTCTATATAAATAGAAGTAGTTACTAAGGATATATAAGAGTAGTAATAGTTATTCTAAAAGTAAGAGCTAAAACTAGCTACTATATAGGCCTAGATTCTATAGTAATAGTATATATAGTAGAGCTTTAAGAGATCTATCTAGTACTACTAATAGTTGAGTAGTAATATAGGGTCTAGAGGTAGGAGTATATTTAAAATAGGGTAGTTATCTTTTTAAATAGCTAGGTAGTATTAAAGGTGCTCCTCTACCCCTAAATTATCTCTAGTTAACTATACTAGTAAGAATATTTTTAAATACTAAATTAGTATATAAGATAAGGAATCTTAGTAATTCTCTACTAGATCCTAGCCTATAAAGATATACTAGGTAATAAGATAGTAGATTAAGCTATAAAGAAGGTAGTAATAAATAGCTAACTAGATAAGATAATATAACTAGTAGTAGTAGCTAAGTAGAGAATTTAAGATAATATTAAGGATAAATAAGAAAGGATATATAAGAAGATATTAGTAAGCTAATTAATAAGATAATTAATAAAGATATTAATAAGAAAGACTTTATATTATTAAAAAGATTTAAGGAAAGTAATAATATTAATAATAATATAAATATATATAGGGAGGATTAGATTAAGCTGCTATTACCTATTGTTGACGAAATTACCGCTATCCCCGATTCTGTTGGAATAGCGATAATCCGCTATAGCTCCGGTATTCCACCGATCTGTGGTATACAGCGATTTCCAACCCTGAATAGCTTTATTTTAAAGAGATTTATCTTGCTACCCAGTGATATGAATATCACATATAAAAGTACTGCTTTATTTACTATATTTAGACTAGTTTTAGGGCTCTAGATTAGCTATATATACACCCTTATTCTTATATAGATAGAAGGATCAGACCTTATTTAATTATATGACTATTAGCTACTATAGTATTTATAGCTAATGCCAGTTAAATAGTTATAAGCCTAACTTACCTCTTTTAGATAAATTAAAGCTATATAACTCCTCTAAATCCCCTAATAATACTATCAGTCAGCTATTATATGGTTAATTAGTATAATCAGCTATTAATATAGCCATAGGTTTAAAGGTCTCTATTATTCTAAGTACTTAGGATAACTAGAACCCCTAGTATAACTAGATAAAGTATACCACTATCTATAAGGATATATAGCAGTATTTTAATAATAATATTATAGATAATAATATTCTTAAGGTATCAGCTATACTAGATATAGCTAATAATATAGATAACTATATATATAACTACTGCTTTAAGATATATTAGTATATTAGAAAGGGCTATAATAAGGTTATATAGGTTATCTATAATACTATTACTATTTATTATTACTATTATATTAATAATAAAATATCTCTATAAGCAGTACTATTAATATTAAAGAAAGCTCTCTTACTATTCTTAAAGGATTAGATTAACTACTTAAGATAGAGATATAGTAAGGTTCTAAAGCTATTAAGGTCTTATAATATTAACTAGTAGGTTATTAAGTAGTTAAAGACTTATTATAAATATAGAAAAGCTATAGTTCCTAAAGCTCTTAGCTATTAATTAATTAAGGACTTCCTTTAAGTAATTAAGCTAATATTTTTAGCTTTTATAATACCTTAATTAGCTATATTTTATATATAGAAAGATATTAAGATAGATATAATAATTACTAAATTTATAAAGTAAAAGTAAGACTATTAATAAGAGAATCTAGCTAATACCTTTTCTACCTTTAAAGGTAGTAAAAATAATAAATTATCTTCTAATCCTAGATCTAATAATTCTAGTAGTAGTAAGAAGAGAGATAAAACTAATTACCTATATAGAGATAAGCATCTCTTTAAAAAATACCTATATATTATTAAGTTAGTTTAACCAGCTAGTTAGACCCTAGATATAGTAATTTAAGCTAAATTTAATACTATATCTTATCCCTTAATTCTTAATACTATTAAGAAAGTAAAAGAGAGAGTAGTAGGGTTAAATTTATAATTAAATAGAGCTAATATCTTATTATAAATAATTATAACTATACTTAGAAAGCTACTAAATATAATAATACTATACTAGATTAATAAAGTACTTTTAGAATCTAATTTTTAAGTATCCTTCTCTATAGATACTAAATATAAGTTAGTAAAAAGCTTTATATTTAACTCTAGATTAGATACTTATATTTATAATAATTTAAGCTATTTTTATAAGTATTACTTAGTTAATAGTAATAAATATATCTATATTAGTAATACTTATACTTTAATATTAGGATATAGCTTAGTAGCTATATATCTATAATCTAAGTAGGGAGAGCTCCTATGCCTTAACCTTAAAGATATTATATATATTAAAGGATTCTATATTAATATTATCTTGGTAGAATAAGCTAAAGAAGCTAGAGCTTTCTAGTATCTATACCTTTATTATCTTAAATATATTAATAATATACTAATTTACTATATTAAAAAGCTTTATAGATAGAATATTATTAAATATACCCCTATTTCTAATATAGATAGAAGTGCTTTTATAATAAAATACTTCTAGTAATAGCTATAAAGAGAGCTTAATAACTAACTTATTTATACCTCTAACTATTAGAAGAAATCTATAAGACTAATAGTATTAGAAGCCTCTCTAGAGGATTAGTATAAAAGAATAGATTATATTAATTTTAAAGTAATTTAATACTTACTAAAGACTATAACTAGAGTTAGAATTACTAGCTTAAAGTAAAAACCTACTTAGAAATATAAGAATTATATTCTTATAAAAATACAATACTAGATCTCTTAAAGACTGGGTTATAGGGCTATATAACTATTTAAGATAATATATTTTTATATTATATAAGTAACGTAATCGGACAACGAACCGCCGGGACAACGAACCGCCGGCGGTTTTCCGCCGCCACCACCAAAACGCGTGTATTGACAAAAAAATTCATTAAAATTAAAGCTTTTCAACACTATACAAATAAGATATATACAGCTTCACTAGGTGTTTAATCTAGCTGGATATTTTAAATGATTATGACCTTCCTTACTGCAGTGACTGCAGCGCGGTGGCTGGCGTCCTGATTTTACCTGTTAAGATACCTAATTCAGCTCCTCTTCTCTTTCTTAAGCTAATTTTTAAGCTTTATCTTAACCTTCTTAGCCTGTCAAGGTGCCTCCTTCTTAAAGAAACTGTCATGAGGCTTTTTTATTTAGCCTATACTCATTAGTTATATGAAGCTGACATATCTCCTATTAAAGTATAGCAGCATTCTGCATTACTATTTATGCACCTTTCATAACCTTTTCAAGAGCTTGGTCTATAATAAAGGATAAGAGACCTTAATCTTTAAAGCTTTTAAGCTCTGCTTTTTAACACTTAAGCTAATAAATATTTATTAGTATTTTCCTAAGATAGAAAGACTTTAAGCTGGAAGATGCAGTGGATAGTGGTATTAGTATTTTTAGCTTGATTTAAAGCTTTAAAAGCACTCTTTCTAGATTATATAGAATAAGACTAGCTGCTCTAAAGCTGCTGAGAATATTTACTATAGAGAAAGCTCTATGGTATATATACTGATAATGATATAAAAAATCAACTTTATTAATAAATTTAACACCGTTCTGGATAGCGTCACTGATCTGCTGGCTATATAGCTGTTTTAATAGTGCAAAACAGCCTATATCTAATGGTTAAAGCTTGTGAGATGAATGAGGAGGTATATATAAAGGAATAATATTCCTTTCTTTATAAAATTAGTTAAATTTAAGTGTTGAATGACTTCCATGGCCATTAAGAATAAGAAGGCGATATTAGCCTGCAGTTTTTAAAGCTATATCTTTATTAAAAGCTTAAAGCTATTTAAAGCTAACTTTATCTATTATCCAGCCATTTTCACTTATACTAATCTGATAGTCACTGGGAATAGCTTTAAACCACTTTTCTTACTGCATTTTTGCAGTAAAAATAATCTATGGAGGTAAAACAGTGCCAGCAGTGTTAATTATAATAATTACAGTTACCTATTCCTAATTCCCTAGCTGAATAGCTCTAGCATGTGTCTTTCTTAACTCTAAACTATAGATAACCTTTGCAGTTAAAGCTATTCCTATCTAAAAGCCAGTTTCATCCATATTATATATGTCCTGTTCAAGAATGCCATATTTTTATATAGTATTTCAAACTAATTCAAACCACAGCTTTATAACCTTTGGGTCTTCGCATTTTGCGTGTTAATAGTCATATTTTCTTATATATTTTAACTTTAATTCAGCTTTATAGTGGTGGATAAATCAGTTAACCCATTTCTTACTAATAAATATATTTTCAGCTTTAGATAGCTTTAATTTTATAGCAAGAAGAAGCTGAGTAAGGTAGCGTACTTTAGTAATAGTAAGGGGATAGCCTTAAGAGTCCATATCTAGAACCTTTTACTTTAAAACTAATTTATCTATATTTAAAAGCTTCCTTAAATTAGCCTCCAGAACACTGTGGGATTTGGCCCCTTTTAAGCGGCCTTTAAAGGTGCTTATCTTAACACTAAAAGTGTCAGCACACGCCTGTTTTAAAGAGAATTAGCCCTTATTAAAAGCCTCAATAGCAAGCCTTAATCTCTCATCTCTAGATAGAGCTTCCATACTGAAAATAGTGCTTTGAAAAGCTTCAATTTGAAGGATTTGTTGAATCGACGCGTATTTTGGTGGTGGCAGCGGTAAACCGCCGGCGGTTCGTTGTCCGATTACGTTATAGGATATAACTTAGCTAAGTAGTTCTCTTACCTATATTATAAGCTAATAAGATAGTATAAGGGTGAAGCCTATATTAATAAAAATAATATATATAAGGTCTTTTTTAAGAATATTAACTTCTTTATAGCTATTTTTACTTAATAAGTTAAAATATATTATATAGATAGTAAGAAATTACTAGGAAGGGATTTTAAAGCTAGCTATAAGCTCTAAAATATATAGATTATATACTTGGTTCTTAGGACCCTTAAGATAAATTCTTTTACTAGGTTAATTAGTAAGATAATTACTTAGTAAGCTTAAACTAAGATAATTAAGGCTTAATTACCTTAGGATCTCTAGCCTAAATTAATAAAGACTAGTATAAAGAGAATAAATATCTTATTATTTTAATAGCTAGATAGATTATAGAAATCACCTTATAAGCTCTTACAGTGCCTAAAGTAGAAGAAAGGTAATTTAATAAAGTCTTTTATAAGAAACTAGTACTACCTTAGCTCTATAATTTATATAAAGCTTTAGAAAATCCTACTATCTTATAAGATAGCCCTAAGGGCTTAAATTAGTTATCTTATTAGCTATTAGGCTTTAAATATCTAGAGGGTTTAATTACCTACTAGAGGAAAGATTATTAGTACTAGGAATATTAAGATAGATAAGACTTAGAGATATAACCTTACTAAGCTATTTCTTAAAGAGCTATTAGTTAAAGAATTACCTATCCTACTATTATAGATATATAATTTCTCTACTTTTATTAATACAGTTAAGGTTAAAGAAAGTAAGTTTATATTTAAAGATCCTATATATAAGTAAATACTTAAGGTTATAGGATTATATAACCTAAGTTATCCTATACCTATATTATTAGATAAAAGAAAACCTCTAATTCTAGCTATCTTAACTAAATTAACAGCTTTTCTAACTCTAGAAGTGACTCTAGAACTATTAAGGGATATACTAGAGGTTATATTATAGCCTAAAGCTATTAAAACCGCTCTAGACTAGGGAGGTAGAGTGGAGGATTAAGATAAATATAATAATAAGTATAATCTAGAGGATTAGCTGCAGGATGACCTTATAAGGTTAATTAATAAAGTAGAAGTAATTCTAACTAGATTAAGCTTATTAGATTTATTATAGGAAGAGCCTAAAGAACCTATAGAGCTATAACTACTAGAACTATCTTAGGATATGATTCCTAGAGCTTTTTATTAAAGATAATAACCTAGAGGTAATAGAGGATACTACTCTACTACTAACCTATAAGATCTTTAGTAATATTAGTGATATGTGTAATCTGACCTTAGGAAAGTATATTTAAAGGCCTATAGATTATAGAGCTCTTTTTATTACTTAACTATAGGAAGCTCTATAGAAATTAATACCTCTCCTTAATACCTTTAATATAGGCTTATTATTACTAAAATAGCACCTCTACTAAGATGACCTACCACTACTACTAAAGAATTAGAGAGAGCTCTAGAAGCACCTGAAAAAGGAGTCATTTTTAGCTGCCATGGAGCTGGAAATAATAGGATTAGGCTAAAAAGGGTCATTTCAGTATATTCTATAACCCTAGAATGTCTAGATCTTACTGCTTCTTTAGGTCTATACCTATAAATTTAATACTAATAGATATCTTAAGAAATATAAAGCACATCTCTGCATTTATAGTAATCTATAGAAAATAAGCCTAGAGGATATAAGAGCTATAATACTTATAGCTAGGACCTTTAGAATACTAATAGCTATTATAGTAAAATTTAACCTTAAAACCTACTAATTAGATATAGTTAATACCTTTTTAAATAGCTAAATAGATAAGACAGTATATGTTAAGCTACTAGATAGATATAAGTAGGAAGGTAAGGTCCTATACCTTCTAAGAGTGCTATACAGACTATATAGATTATTATAGCTCTAGTAGGTTAAATTATTTTAAACACTAATCTAGTTAGGCCTGCAGTAGGTTAATAAGGACTTATATCTCTTTACTAATAGCTATTTAACTATTCTATACTATATTAATGATATTATCACTATTTATCACCACTGTGATAAGCAGAAATTTAAGTAGTCACGGAATTTCAAAAATTTGATCCATGCAGAAAGAGTTGTTTTTCTAGTTAAGTAGTAATAAGGGGTCTAAGGGTAAAAGAAGTATATTTAAAATAGTATAATTATCTTTTTAAATAATTAAGTAATATTAAAGGTGCTCCTCTACCCCTTAATAGCCTCTAATTAACTATACTAATAGGAATATTTTTAAATATTAGATTAGTATATAAGATAGGGAATATTAGTAGTCCTCTACTAAATCCTAGTTTATAAAGGGATATAAGGTAATAAGATAATAGATTAAATTATAAAATAAGTAGTAATAGGGGGTTAGATAGATAAGATAATATATTTAATAATAGTAGCTAAGTAAAGGATCTAAGAAGATATTAAGGTAAAATAAGAAAGGATATAAAAGAAAGTACTAATAACCTAGCTAATAAATAAGTTAATAAAGGTATTAATAAGAAGGACTCTATATTATTATAAAGGCCTATAGAAAGTAATAATATTAGTAATAATATAGATATATAGAGAGAGGATTAGATTAAGCTATTACTTATCTTAAATAAGGGTTAGAGAAAGTATATAGTATAAGTATAATCTATAATCTTAGTAACTAAATAGTATATTATATACTACTTAATGTAATCAGACAACGAACCGCCGGGACAGCTGGGACAATGAACCGCCGGCGGTTTCCCGCCGCCACCACTAAAACGTGTGTATTAATAAAAAAATTTATTAAAATTAAAGCTTTTTAATACTATATAAATAAGATATATACAGCTTTACTAGGTATTTAATCTAGCTAGATATTTTAAATAGTTATAACCTTCCTTACTGCAGTGATTATAGTAGCTAATATCCTGATTTTACCTACTAAGATACCTAATTTAGCTCCTCTTCTCTTTCTTAGGCTAATTTTTAAGCTTTATCTTAACTTTCTTAGCCTATTAAGGTGCCTCCTTAAAGAAATTATTATAAGGCTTTTTTATTTTAGCCTATACTTATTAGTTATATAAAGCTAATATATCTCCTATTAAAGTATAGTAGTATTCTATATTATTATTTATATACCTTTTATAACCTTTTTAAGAGCTTAGTCTATAATAAAGGATAAGAGACAATCTTTAAAGCTTTTAAGCTCTACTTTTTAATACTTAAGTTAGTTAATATTTATTAGCATTTTCCTAAAATAGAAAGACTTTAAGCTAGAAGATATAATAGATAGTAGTATTAGTATTTTTAGCTTAATTTAAAGCTTTAAAAGTACTCTTTCTAGATTATATAGAATAAGACTAGCTACTCTAAAGCTACTGAGAATATTTATTATAGAGAAAGCTCTATAGTATATATACTAATAATAATATAAAAAATTAACTTTATTAATAAATTTAATACTATTCTAGATAGTATTACTAATCTACTAGCTATATAGCTATTTTAATAGTATAAAATAGCCTATATCTAATAGTTAAAGCTTATAAGATAAATAAGGAGGTATATATAAAGGAATAATATTCTTTTCTTTATAAAATTAGTTAAATTTAAGTATTAAATAACTTTTATAGCTATTAAGAATAAGAAGGTGATATTAGCCTATATTTTTTAAAGCTATATCTTTATTAAAAGCTTAAAGCTATTTAAAGCTAACTTTATCTATTATCTAGCTATTTTTATTTATACTAATCTAATAGTTACTAGGAATAGCTTTAAACTACTTTTCTTATTATATTTTTATAGTAAAAATAATTTATAGAGGTAAAATAATACTAGTAGTATTAATTATAATAATTATAATTACCTATTCCTAATGTAGTAGTAGTAGTAGACCTCTTATTCCTGTTTTAGCTAACTTTGTATACACATTGCTATGCAGGATTACTTAGAGTACCACTCTAAAGTAGGTAAATACAGTGCTAGTACTATAAGAGGGAGGTTCTTAGCTAGATAATTAGCTCCTCTAGCTAAGCCACCCCTATAAAAGAATAGAAAAATATATACTTACTAACCTTAATTAAACTATATATAAAAACTCTATAGCTCTAATATCTATACTATATACCTAGCTATATACCTTAATACTATTAATAACCCCTAATCTCTTACTAGGCTATCTTTATAGCTTTACTATACTACTAGATTATTATCTTATTAACTTATTACTTATACTTCTAACTCTTTACACCCCTAGTTCTACTGCCTACCCTAGTTTAATAGTTACCTATATCTACTAGTCTCCTCTTATATAGGATAGTATATATTTATATCTCCTAGTACTATATACTTAGTAGTTATATTTTTATAAGCTAGCTAGGTAAGTTACCCCTAAAGCCTCTAGAATATATTACTATCTAGTTTATTATATATATTATAAATATATAATATTTTTAGTTACTTACCCTATTAATATAATAGTTTTAGGGTTTAGTAGTCCTATAATACTACTATTTAGAACTAACTAGCTAGATCTATTTATTTTAAGATATAAAGGTATACTTATACTTTACCTTCTTCTTATCTTCCTAGGTATAGTAGTTAGTATATTACCTTTATTAGCTAATATATTATATTACTACTCTTATTCCTCTATAGTTCTTATATTATTATTATATTTACTTTTAGAACCTTATTATCCCTTAGAAATATTATTATTACTCCTTTTCTTAACTTATATATATATTATATTAAAGGATTTAGAAGTAGCTATATATTTAACTTACCTTTACTCCTATTTCTAGTAGTTATTATCTTAGCTAGTACTAGTAAGGCTAGAAGGACCTTTCTAATATATTAATACTTAATATATTAAAATTAGTCTAGGAGTTTATTAATTTTCTCTTATAATAATCCCCCTCTATCTTTATCTTTATTAATAGTTTTAGTACTTTTACTTTTATATCTATAAGTTATTTATTACTTTAGGGCTGCTTTAAGCCCTAGTAAAATAAGTAATCTAAGTCTAATATTATACTAATAGGCTCCTCCTATTATTAAGACCTTATTAAAGCTTAGGAGGCCCTTAGTACTATATCTATACTTAATAATAGAATCTTATTAAAGGTCTTAAAGTATAGCTAGTCTTATCTCCTCTTTTTTATTCCTTTAAAGTATACTATCTCTCTATATTTAATTAGCCTATTAATTACTAGTATTATTAGTAGGTTAATTACTACTAGTATCTACTACTTATTTACCTTTATTATAGGAGGTTATTAGTTAATATCCTTTCTAGAGTCCTTCCTTCTTAGGAAGTATTCTAAAATATAGTAATATAGCTTATAATTCTTAATTACTTCCTTTACTCTAGCTACTAACCCTTTCTTTATAAGATATACTAAACTAACTATTTAGTAGTCTCCTTAATAGTTAGTATACCTTATTATTACTATCTAACCCTACATACTTAGATATTCCTAGGTAGGATATCTTTCTATGTAGGTCCTATATATATATCTAGTATTAGGGTACTAAGTATATATATATCTAGGTTTCTAATATTTCTAGTATAGCTTTAAGTACCTATCCTAGTAGAAAATAATTATATTATAGACCTAGGCCTTCTAAATAGTCCTCTGATTAATAGCCTAATTTATTATAATAAGATTAGTAAACTCTATTATTAATAAGCCCTCCCTTTTACCTTTTTAGGGCTTTACTAGCCACCCTATATAAAGGATTTTAGTATCTTTACCCTAGGTATACTAGTTTACTACTAGTAATTATATAATAATAATTAATATATTTTCTATAGTAAGATTTATATCTTAGATTAGGACTCTATAGGTAACTAATCTCTATATTAGTACCTATATATATACCCCCTATACTAAATACTTTTACCTATTTATTAATATAGTTTTAGAGAATCTCTACCCCTATAATACTATAGGCTTAAAGACTAATATCTCTAGAAGGTAGTTAATATATAGTAATAAATCCTAATACTATAAGGGGTAAGCTACTAGACTGTTTAACTACTATACTCTAGGCCTATTCAGATTATTTAATAATCTTAATTTAGGTCTATTAGTAGAGCTTATCTTATACTACCTTATTATAGACCTTTATTATAACCTTATAGTTAATACCTAATTTAGTATATAGCACCCCTAGGGTAGAGGTACCTATAGTCCCTTAGGATAGTAGACTAGTATTCTAAAGCCCTTATTACTAGTCCTAGGCTTAGAAAGCCTTCTACTAGGCTACTAAATTAATAGTTTTAGTTAAAGCTAATATTTTAGAGCTCTTTTCTCTAAGATATATAATATCTTTCTAGATTCTCTCTAGTATTCTTTAGATATCTACTAGAGTGGTAGGATTGCTAAGATTAGAGTTATTATACTTACCTAGGGCACCTTTTATAAAGTCTTTAACCCCCTAGATAAAGCTAAGCAGCTCTTTATCCTATAGAGGTTTATTTTTATGGCTTTCTATATACTAATATATATACTATATACTATTTTATATATCCTCTATACTAGTAAAGTAGTATTAAGGTCCTTTTAGAGCTACTATAGTAGTTATCCTTACTATTACTAGAGGAGTTATTTCCTCATTTCCCACTATCACTACTAGTAATACTAATAATATTACTATCTACCAGTAGCAGCTGGGGTTAAATATAGTTAAATAAATTCTAAGCCAGAACTAGCTTATGGTTATTATGGGATTTTAAAAATTTGATCTATATAGAAAGAGTTATTTTCTTGCCTACCTATTCTTAATTCCTTAGCTAAATAGCTCTAATATATATCTCTCTTAACTCTAAACTATAGATAACCTTTATAGTTAAAGCTATTCCTATCTAAAAGCCAGTTTTATCTATATTATATATATCTTATTTAAGAATACTATATTTTTATATAATATTTTAAACTAATTTAAACTATAGCTTTATAATCTTTAGATCTTTATATTTTATATATTAATAGTTATATTTTCTTATATATTTTAAGTTTAATTTAGCTTTATAGTAATAGATAAATTAGTTAACCTATTTCTTACTAATAAATATATTTTTAGCTTTAGATAGCTTTAATTTTATAGTAAGAAGAAGCTAAGTAAGGTAGTATACTATAGTAATAATAAAGGGATAGCTTCAAGAGTCTATATCTAGAATCTTTTACTTTAAAACTAATTTATCTATATTAGAAAGCTTTCTTAAATTAGCCTCTAGGATACTGCAGGATTTAGCCCCTTTTAAGTAGCCTTTAAAGGTGCTTATTTTAATACTAAAAGTATTAGTATATACCTATTTTAAAGAGAATTAGCCCTTATTAAAAGCCTTAATAGTAAGCCTTAATCTCTTATCTCTGGATAGAGCTTCTATACTGAAAATAGTGCTTTGAAAAGCTTTAATTTAAAGGATTTATTAAATTAATATATATTTTAGTAGTAGTGGTAGTAAACTGCTAGCAGTTTATTATCCTAGTAGTTTATTATCCTAGTGGTTTATTATCTTAGTAGTTTATTATCTAATTATGTTAAGTACCTACTATTAGCTAATTTATAGAGTAATATATAGAGGAAACTATAGGATAAAGTATCCTAGATATTAAGATTTAATAAGCTACTTTTAGAGCTAAAGGTACTAGTAGTAATTACTAATTTTATAATATAAATAGGCCTACTCTCTTAGTTTAATATAGTAAATAAAGAGAGAATAAGCTCTATTAATTAAGAGAATATATAGGGTGATTAAGTATAGGAAATAAAGGAAGGTATATATTATAGCTACTATACTAGGTTAATAGTAACTATAGGAAGGGACTAGTAGATATAAGAACTACTAATATAGGGGTAGGTAATATAGCTATAGATATAATAGAGGTATAATAAAGCTAGTAGAATAGTAATCTAGTAATATAATAAAGCTAAAGAGATAGCCTAGTAAGAGGAGTTAATAATTAATATAGGCATTAAGATATATATAGCTAGGTACATACTATAGTAGTTAGAGCTATAGAGATTTTCCTTATAATATTAAGTTAGAGTTATTAGATATTTATTTTTCCTTTTATAAGATATAGCCTAGCTAGAAGATCTAAATATCTAGCTACCTCCCTCCTATAGTACTAGTACTATATTTACCTGCCCTAGAGTAGTACTCTAAGTGATCCTGTATAGTAACATATATTTAAGTAAGCTAAAATAGGAATAAGAGGTCTAATACTACTACTACTACTACTACTACTACTAATAATAATAATAATAATAATAAATACCTTAAGTTTATATAGTCTATTTATACCCTAATAGGATGCTGGCTACCTACTAGGTAGTATCTTTAATATTTAAAATATTCTATAATAGCTAGAAGCTCTTAGTTATATACTTCTTATCTTAATTTAATATTATTAAGTTTTTTATAAGAAGAAAGTAATAAGTTATTAATATAACCCCTAACTCTTCTTTATTTTACTATTAGATTATAAAAGAATTCTTATAATAATATAATCTAATATATCTATAATAAGTAGGATCTCCTTCTCTAGGTTAAAGTATCCTAAAATATAAAAGGATTTAGAAATATATTCTTTAACTTCTAGAATACCTAGTAGCTTAATATTATTATCTTAAAGTATTATTACCTTATCTTCTTATTATTAGCCCCTTATAATAAATCTATTAAGGTGGCTATAATACTAGAATATTAATATATAAATTATTAGAATTATCCTATAAATCCTAAGAGAACTTAAATATTATATTAGGATTAGGGCTCTAGCTAATCCTTAATAATATCTAGCCTACTTAGATCTAGCTTTATCCTATTATATCTTATAATATACCCTAGGAATTTAACCTTAGATAAGTAGAATTTATACTTTAATAACTTTATATATAAATTTACCTTTTTAAAGTATATTAATACTTTATTTATATAGTAAATATAGTCTTCTTTATTATTATAGATATAGATATTATTTAAATAAGCTATATAAAAGATATTAAGGATTCCTTTATATTATTAATATATACTTAAAAGGTTAAAGGAGTATTATATAAGCTAAATAATATTATTATATATTTAAATTAATTATATTAAGTTTAAAACGCTATCTTCTACTTATTACCCTACTAAATATATATATATAGTAGTATATATCCTAAAGATCTAGCTTAGTAAAGATCTTAGATCCTATAACGTAACCGGACAGCGAGCTGCGCATGACAGCGAGCTGCGCGGCACTGTATTTCATATTCAAGTACTTTTTTAAAGGTTGAATATCCTAATAATAAATAGCTATAAGACCTTTATTTTTAATAATAGAACTTATATAATAGTATACATCTATCCTTATTAAGGAAGAAAACTTCTAGATAGTCTAATATAAAAATTTCAGGAACTAGGCTGCTTACAGATATGTAATATTATATTTTCTATATTTTAAGCTAGAGAAAAGATAAAAAATAGTATAAAATAATCTAAAAGCCTTAGAATATCGCATTTGATATAGTATAAAAGTTTTACTCTATTATAATCATTAGTTGTTGAGATATAAGGGACTCAAAACTGAGGATTTTCTATGGGAAGCTGAGCTGCGCAGCTCGCTGTCATGCGCAGCTCGCTGTCCGATTACGTTAAGTTAATCTATTAACTTATTAATCTATAGGAGTAGATATTAATTCTTTATAATAATAATATTCAGCCCCTAATAATCTATATATAAATATAAAGAACTATTAGGCTTCTTTATAAAGATAATAGGGGCTATTATAGGCTATATACTCTTCTAAATCTATCCCTTCTTCTACTTATCTTTATATACCCCTATAGAACTAAGAGTTCTATTAGAGATAAGGGGTATAAAGATTTATATAAAGGTATCTATCCCTTAGCTAGCTATATCTTATATAAAGTCTTCTTTAATAAAAGTATACTAGCCTCCTTCTCTAAGAATATATATATTAATAGTAAAATATAGATATCTTATTATTAGAGGGATTATCCTTAATAATTTTTATAAGAATATGCCCTATTTTACCCCCCCTTTCTTTATTATCTTATAGAACTCTCCTAGGTCTTTAATCTTAAACTTTAATAAATTATATTAATAATACTAGGTACTTATTATATAGCTTAAGTTAAGATGTATATCTTTATAGCTAGACCTATCCTAAGATAATATTATAATAAGTAAGGTTTAAGATTTTAAATAAGGGGTTAAAAACTCTAGTATTTCTATCATAGTTAATAATAATATATACTAACTAGGGCTTTCTATAACTAAGGGTAGGTATATTATTAATAAGAGTATAATAAGTTAATAGTATTTTACTATTAAAGAGATAGCTATACTTTTATAGAAGATATTATAATATAAAATCTAGTCCTACTCTATTATTAATTAATATTCTAATTATTACTTCTTAATTACTAACCTTAACCCTAATATAAGTAAGGAAAGGATTAGGCAGCTCTTTATTAATATAATATAAGATATTAATCTTATAGAGCTAAAGTCCCTATTAATTATAAGATATCTTATATATATCCTTATTTATAATAAATAAAGTTTTTATCTTCTTTCTTAAGGGTTATATAATTTACTTTAATAATTTTATAGCTTTACTTATCCTCTTTCTAAAACTTCTTAAGATTCTCCTAATTATTAATAAAAGGCTTTTTATTATTATTTATCTTATATTTTAACTATAGGTTACTTTCTAAAAATATATATTTAAGATTATTAATATATTAGAGATAATTTAGAAGCTATTATATTTTCTTATTATAATATTTTATATCCTATAATAACTTTTTCTAGCTTATTATTATTAGCCTACTAAGGTCTTAATAGATATTGTATTATATCTTAGGCTAAAGCTTTATTATAACTATATTAACCTATTATTTTTTAAGTATTATAAGATAGTTAATAGTTATAAGGTATTTAAATTCTAATCTAGGAGAATAATTATTATACTTCTTATTTTAACTACTACTTAATCTTAAGTAGTTAATATATTATTATCTAATTATAGTCTTTCTTAGGTTTAAGATAATTCTAAAAGAATTCTATAAATTTATTATAGGTAAAAGAGGCTTTAATACTATTATTATATTCTTTTTATATTTAATATTACCTTATAGATAATTATATATATATATATATATAACTTTATAATAATTATTATTATAGATTTAAGGTTTTAAGCTGAAGTATTCCTCTAAGTCATAAGGTTTATAACTACTAAATACTCTTTATAATATAAAGCTTAGATTTAGATATCTTAAGTCTCTTTTACTCCTTACTAGTAAGACTCTAGAATAGTTTAGTAAGTATTATAATAATATGTAAGATTAAGGCCTACTATTAGGGTAATTTTATATAATTAGTTAATTTAGGGTTACTTTATAATCTCTAATTGCTAAGATTATAGGGATTACTCTAGCTACTAGGCCTACTTAGGTTACTTAAGTAATTAAGGCTATTCTAGTTATTATAGGTCTATATTCTATTTAGTTAATTAGTTATTTCCCTATTATATAGTATTTATTCTGTAGGTATATTAAATTTAGTTAAGGTATTTAGTAGAATATAGGTTAGGTAGTATTAACTATCTTATTTATATACTAATACTTTATAATTAAATAGGAAAGTAATTAAAACTATAAAGTACTAGAAGCTATAGGCACTTAAAGGTGATATTTTAGATTATAAATAGCTAGTATACTATAAGTAAGACTATAGTATAGCTAAATATATAGGTAGTATTATTTAGAATTAATTACCTACCCTATAGTTATTTATTACATGGTTGTCTAAATACAGTCTTACTTAGCTATAGTCATGTGGTATATATAAACCGCCTAGATCTCACTGTATAGGCGCCATTGGGTCGCTGTCAGGTTCTGGGGTGTGATAATAGCTTTTATCTATATAATCTCCTTTTCTAGAGGTATGGCAGTGGTGGTAGTAATAGTATTATTATGAATTAACTTAGTTAATACTATTATAGCCTTTATAAAGCTAATAAAAGCACATATAATAGGAACTATACTATTATTCTTAGTAGATTACTTTAACTATATAGCTATATAATAGAGATAGCCTATATTAGTATATTAACTATTATCTATTAGGAGTATATATTTAGGACCTATATTATTATTATCTAACTACTTATTTAGGTAATTAGCTACCTTAATAGGCCCCGGGCCCCTTTCTTCCTTCTACCTACCATACTTAGCCATAATGTGAAAGGAAGCTGAATATAGGCTTAATTAATTTAGCATGAAGTTAAATATAAGATTCTGATAACCATGAAATGCGGGAACCACTGCAGAGGTGGGGGGGGGGTTCACCACTGAGTAGTTGTTTAATTATTATTTTTTTAGTTGTGATATTAGCTTAAATATTATAGTATTGTAAATTAAAGAAATTATTTATTTATTCTTTAAAGTAAGGCTAGTTATCTTTTAGTTTTTTCTATATATTTAATAACTTTTTATTTATAAGATAATACTATTATTATTAATAGGGGTTCTTTATAAGCCTAAAAGCTATATAAATTTTTCTTTTAAAGCTAAATTTTCTAGGTACCCCTCTAAATAAATACTCTATATTAATAAGCTATTTATATTATTTTTATAAATTAAAATTAAGGGTAAACTTGGAGATTCCTTTAATTCTAACTTTATTCTTGTTAAATTTCCTAGAGGTTCTATAATATCTTTAATAAGCTCTCTTAATTAATATATTAAATTTTACTTCTAATATTTAGCGTTTTTTATATCTTCATACTTTTATAGAGTAGCTATTCTTTTATTAACTTATTATGTCTCTTTTATAATAGGTATATTTTCTCTAGTATTCAATTAAGAAGTTAATAATTCTCTATTTATTATCATTATCTTAAGAGCTTCTATAAGAAGGTATATACTAAGGGTTCTAAGTAAAGTATAAAGATAGAGGTATTATAAACCCTTGAATAGTTAAAGAAGAATTAGATTTATAAGAGATATTTATTAAGATAGAAAATCTATTAGCTAGATAAGAAAATAATAACACTTAAATAACTAAAATAATAAGATTAATAGATAGATTAAAGAATATATATCATATAATAATAAGACTAATTCTTAGAGGGAGGATTAATATACTTATTAATTATCTCCAAGAAGAGGGATATAGAATAATTATATTGTTGAAATACTATTAGAACAGTAGGTATACATAATATAAGCAGAGCCATCCTAGTAATATAGTAACCATCTGTTATACTATATAAGAAAGGCCACTAAAATTTACAAGAGCTAATAATAGATTAGTATATTTATGTAGCTTATCTTTAGCTATAGCTTATAAGGTTTATAAGATACTTATCTTTATAAATCTATTATAATAACAGGTTTGGGCTTAAGGAGGTAGGCTTAATTAGGTTATATGTTTTAAGAATATCTTACTTCTACTAGGCTATCTTAATAAGAGTAGTTAAAACTATAAGACCAGAGGTTATTAGATTAAGATAATATAGTAATATAGGGTAGAGAGTAATAATAATAATAATAATAATAATAATAATAATAATAATAATAATAAGATCCTAAAGGCCTTATAATTAGGGGTAATATAGATTAATCCTACTAGTATATATATTATGACCTATGAGGATTAACCATAAACTCTGACAGAGTTCATGCAGCAACTATACTATGAGGGGCCTCATAAGAATACTACCTATATAGAGCCTATATAGCAGAGCATAAAGACTAATAATGCAGTATCACCACCACCAGGCCTACTAATTACCTGATTAGGAAATCCTAATTCCTTTTTAACTATAATAAAGAATACCATAATAAAAAAATCAAAATGATAAATCCATAGACTATCATCTATAATTCTTAATTATTTTAAATAGAAAAAGTTTTATTCTTTCTTTACATATAAAATTAGAATAAATAATATTATTTTATCCTATATAATAAGGCTTTATAGTATACTATATTAAACTATAGTCTATATCTTTAATTAAGGTTAATTCAATTATAAGAGGGGAATAGTTACAATAGATAAACATAATCCTACAGATTAGATTTATAGGTAAGTGGTATTATTATACTAATACATCTTAGCCTATGTCACCCATGATATCCTCATCAAGATCAAAACCACCTGACTCACTAACCATACCAATGCCGCTTTTCAACGCACTGTCAACCCTCTTCTGACTCTTTTGTATGCTCTCCATATGCTCATTACTTAAGTCCAATCCATGATTGCTTTCCCCTATATTAACCGCAAATGATTTTAACATCTCGCGTGTTTGAACCAACTGCGCTCTCATCTCAATTTCCTGCGATATACTCGAAACTTCAGTCGACTCCAAAAAACGGATCATCGTAGGATCAGCACTATGATGTAGATGCAACAAGGTCGCTTTCATGGGGCCGGTCATAATGAGTGATGCGATAAAGGCTTCCATCTCCTTGGTAGTCATGGCGCAAATCACTCGTTCTGTGACATCCACCATTGTTATAGAAGCGAAGGTTTTTCCCAACCTCAAAATAGTGAATACGTGAAATGCACCGATTGCTTGGGAAACAAGCCCTGCATTATTGTCCTAGAAGCGCCTGTTAGACCGGCTATCTTATCAGAGGTTTGGTAGGCAAATTCGCATCTTACCACATGCCAGACTGACCGCGCCTTCTCCACCTCAGATTTCAACTTATGAATATCACCCTCCTCAAACGCACGAGCTAGAGCAAGATAGGGTCTTGCAAGTGATCGATAAACTCTCATCGCATGTGAAGTGATTGTTGGAGAGGGCGTTATTAGCTGATGATCCATCCCTTTATCAGTACTGACCCATCACCCATCATCGACTCTGGATTGAACCAACCTTGCCATTTCCTAACAAGCTTGCCAAGATCCATTTTTTGTATGCCTCCACCATGATCAAGCTGATGGAGTTGGTCACAGGGGAAGAAATGACTATACTCAGGAAGTGACGCGCTTTCCTCCAATCTTTAAGTGCCATGTAGACCATAGCACCATAAAGAAAATACCGCAAATAGTCACAATATGTTATCTTGTCAGAGAGTCCAGAAGATCTCGTAACATATGTGGTACTAGGCCCATCTTGCGCACAGAGAAGAGGCTCATGATAATTCATATAAGCCTGTTCTGAGTCCGGGGGAAAATTACATATGTGTTTATCCAGGATTGGTAAAACGTAGGCATACTCCTTTGCTTGCAGACAAAGTCTTATGAGGAGGAGATGAGTCGATGTGAAGACAGCACATGATGTATCGAGACGAAGCATGGCATCCCTGATTGGCCGAATGGCTAGCAAAGGCTTCTTGAAGTTAGTTGGAGAATCATTTTACAGCATTAGCCAATTCAAACCGTCTTGCCTTTGAAACTGCTTGTGCAGATTGGCCCACAAATTCAACAATATGACGCCACTCCTCTCCCGCATATCTGACTTGAATGGGATCGAAGCTCCTCAGAAATCTTATAGCTTTCGACCATAGCTGTCCACCTGGGCGCATGACACCGGGGATTTGTTCGCTGGTCTTACTCCGTATAGTATTGACTTGGAAATGGAGTATGATCAAATAAGAAAGAGAGTTTACAGCAGGGTCAATACTCTGACACGCAATCATTAGTTAAAATTAGTACATGACTGTACGGGATGTTTCTGGATCGAAGACCAAGACACATGTGCCCGGAAGAATGTGGCTGATAGGACTTGCGTTGCTTACATCTAGGAAGGAGTGATCCTCAGAGATAGTGCTGGATGATTTATCAGCCAGTGATTGTCTCAGGTAAGCGATGAGATCACGCAGTTGACAGTCATAATCATTATCTGATGCACGACTCAAATTATGCAGTGCTGGTGATAATGAAGAAAGATGTGAAAGAATCTCTGCCATATCTGGGGTAAGGGTAGAGTAATGCATGAAGGTATTTGATATGGTGTTAACTCGAGGACACGGGAGCTATGTATCTTATCTTACAATCAATGCCCGTTTAGGTACCATGCCTAATTAGGTAGGCAGTACTGAAATACCTACCACATGCTGCCTCAGGTAGATACCTCAGGCATACAATACCTAACTGTGTTTGGGTATGCACTGTTTTAATATTTAATAGTAACCGACTCTCCCACATAATGCCTTAGGTAGCTACCTATGTTAATTTTAGTTTGATATAGCTAGGTACTCCATGTGTACTACCTGATAGCCTAGAGTATCATATATACTCGTATGCACATGAGGTTGATTTCTTTGCGGCGGGGGAGGGGTTCGTTGTCCCCACACCAGTTTGTACTAAGATAGCCCCAGCAAAAGTTCATGAAGATACAAATATATTGCTGTCACTTTATCCCCAGGTACTTAACCCTTCCCTCCCCCTGAGCCAGAATCTTCCTATCAGTGATATATTTTATTTTATCTTTTCGTACTCATCTGCATATATTTAGGCACTGACCTCTATTCCTAACCATTGCAGAGATGTCACTCACTGAATCTTCCGCGTTTGATGTTGCAAAAACTGCATCTCAAGCATCTCGTCGTCTTGCAACATTGTCTAATGCTGCACGCAATGAGGCATTGACTGCCCTTTACAATGCCCTTCTAAAAAATAAAAATGCGATTCTTAATGCAAATGCAAGAGATGTAGAGTTAGCAACCCGTGCCGCGGAAAATGGCACTCTCAGCCACAGTGTCCTCAAGAGACTTGACTTGTCGAAGCCTGGAAAGTACAGCGATATGCTGCAAGGTATATTGAATGTTCGAAGTTTGGCAGATCCAGGTGGGTATCTCAAATGTTTTCTGTTGACTGGCGCTGACCAACGTTGAAGTGGGAACGGTGAGTCTAAGGACCCTGCTCGACGATGGCCTTACCCTCGAAAGAGTCAGCTGCCCCATAGGGGTTTTGTTGATCATATTCGAGGCTCGCCCTGAGGTCATTGCCAACATTGCTGCTCTATCCATCAAATCAGGAAACGCTGCAATTCTCAAGGGTATGTGTCATGTCATGACTGACCATGAATGCGTGGCTGATTTATATAAAGGGGGAAAGGAGTCTACTGAATCATTCGTTGCAATTTCGAAAGTGATATCAGAGGCAATCTCAAGCACACAAATTCCCGAGTCTTCGGTCCAACTGGTGAAGACACGGGATGCCGTTTCTTCACTGTTGGAGCAAGACTCGTTGATTGATCTTGTCATACCGCGGGGATCAAATGATCTTGTTCGGTTTGTCAAGGATAACACAAAAATCCCCGTGCTTGGACATGCTGATGGCCTTTGCTCTGCATATATCCATGCAGATGCCAACTTGGAGATTTGTCGAAAGGTGATCGTGGACTCGAAAACCAATTATCCAGCAGCTTGCAATTCTTTGGAAACTTTGCTTGTACACCAGGATGTTCTTGAAACTGTTTTCCCTGGAGTTGCCGAAGCCCTTTTACTCAAAGGTGTAACTCTTCGCTGTGACTCGGCATCGAAAGCCGCGTTGCTCCAGAAATTTCCAACTATACAGGGAAATTTATTGCAAGATGCAGTCGACTCTGATTATGAAACTGAATTCTTGGATCTCATACTGGCTGTTAAGACTGTTCCTTCTCAGTCATCGCCCATCTCTGCGGTTGAGGCTGCTGTCGCTCATATCAACGCACACTCATCAAAACATACCGATATCATTTTGACAGAATCAAACGAAATAGCGGAACTGTTTATGAGCGGGATTGATAGTGCCGGCGTTTTTTGGAATGCATCTACAAGATTCGCCGATGGCATGAGATATGGTTTTGGTACAGAGGTTGGCATCAGTACGAACAAGATACATACACGAGGGCCCGTCGGGTTGGATGGCTTGACCATCTATAAGTATAAAATCCGGGGAAATGGCCACAGAGCAGCCGACTATTTTGAGGGCGAGGGAGGCAAAAGATGGAAACATGAAAACTTGCCAGTAAATAGCAAGTAGAATCGCGTATTTTTAAACTCGTCACTCCAATTCAAATAAAATTTTGATTCAAACTTAAACTGTCATTCCTAGAACATTTTAAGCAGATCCACTGGATTTGCTGCCGCACTAGCTCATGAGCCTTAAATAGGTACTAGCCATACTCGAAGTCTCAACGACTAGATCTTCGGGAAAACACGTCATTTATGAGTGACTTCAACCCGGGCCCAGGACTCCAACTAGTCCATTCTAAATACTACTTTAGACCTTGAAACCCTTAGACCTTCTCCGACCACGAGCCCTCTCAAACTTCCGACCCTTGCTTCGCACGTAAGGTTTCTAGTCGAGGTCAGCACCCTTAAAAATTCCCACAACGAACATATATTGAAAAAGACCAACCTTGTGGCTGTGAGGGCCAAATCCGAAGTGCTTCACGGCCTCTCTGGCATTCTTGGGTCCACGGAGAAGGAGGGTGTTGGCTCCAGTAGGGGCTCGGAGAGCGAGCTGGTCCAAAGTCAGAGCCTCACCACCTGCCTTTTCGATCCTGGCTCTAGCGGTAGCGGTGAAGCGGAGAGCGGCCACAGACAGTTTCGGGACGGTGAGGAGGCGGTTGTCGTCTGTAATTGAGCCAATGACGACGACAGTCTTGCCTTTGTGCGACTCGCTGACATTCGCTGCGATACGCGAGAGGGAAACGGGCGGGCGGTTGATTCTCGACATAAAAAGGCGGCGCAACACAACCTTGTTGAAGTTCGACTCCGTGCGGCCTAAAAAAGAGTATTGCCCATCAGCCGTTCATGTTCTCTGTATTCTCAAGCAAAATCAAGGTCAATCATACGGGCAAGGAAGCGGTAAAGCTTCACCAAAACCTGCAAGTAGACATTCTCGCTCTTTGGCGCCTTGCGGTGGGTGCTGCGCACATGGTGACGGTCCAAGTCGATACCTGCAGTGAAAAATTAGCCTCTAGTGCTCCGTGACTTCCACTGGAAGCTGCGCCATGCAATAGGAAAGAAGAGCAAAATCACAGGAGGTCTGTAGCAATTAGCTGTTAGCATTCAACATACCCATGGCTGATGATAGTGATGGGACACCTTGGAGTTGGCTAGCTGTCGCACCCGTATGCAAAGTGAAGCTGGTGTGGTTTTTGATCTACGATTTTCAGATGGACGGTGTGTGCGGGCTGAGCCCTACCCTAGTACAAATTCGGAAAGGCCGTTCCATGGCGGGGAGTTTAAGTCTTTTTTTTTATGCCTCAGGCCACAACATCTACCTACTCCGCTGTACTTGAAAACCCAGAAGAGAGAAATATAAAAATAAAGTGAAAAGGTTTTCACAGAATGGTCAAGAATTCCAGATGAAAATAGCAAAATACTTAGCTCCAGTGTCCAGTTTTTATAGCAGATAATTCAACGTGATATGAGATATCATCATTTATTTTTTCCCATACACAGTATTGTACAGAAATCTACTGAAAGGTGTGCCAACCTTTTGTATAGCATACCTCGGGCGATATGCTTTGAACTGGAAATATCATATGTTTATTAAAATTCCCATGGTTATGTTGAATCGCCAGATGAAGTCAACAGAACATCATTATGCATTGGTAATTGGAGCTACCTACTCTTCATTCAGACCGATGAGAAAATCTCGGGTTAGCTCGAAGCTAAGCCAACTGCTTGCCATGCTTGGAGCCACTTTGAGAAGGTTAGGCACAATGCCTTTAAAAAGACCACGCGCTCCTTCCTCGGTCACAATGACTCTTACGGCGTCCCAAATGGATGCATACTGATAGCCCAACCCAGACATAGTGTTTATTTGAAAACGCCGCCGAAGAACATCGCTAAAGCACTAGTTAATAAAAATGTAATATACATAGCAAAAAGCGAGCGATGGTTAATTAGGATCTTACAATGGATATGTGCATGTTTGCGCCACAGCCCCGGAAATGGCACCTGCCAATAATTTTCGCAAAGGACTAGGATTTTTGTCACCTTCAGGTGTCAAGTATTTGCGGACTGATTCGTACGTCATAAAATTGAGGCCCACCTGAACGTGTCAGTTGGTGTGTTGAGATCAGAAATCGTGAACTTACGTATGGGGCGACGCCAACGACTGTAGGGACAATTCCGCGATAAAGAGCAACAATGCCACCCTCATTCTTATACATCAATACCATGGTATGGAACATGCCTGGCAATTTCTCGCCAGCTTCCCTTTCTCTAAGCGCAGAGAATGAGGCCGATTGGATAGAAAGTCGCGTCCGCACAATATCAAGGGGATAAGTTATGGTGACTGACGTTATTCCAGCTGCTCCCCCGCAAATGAGACGACGCACTGGTGACAGATCGGTGCCTGGAGAAGGCTCTGCGAACTTGAGACGTTTTCAGTCCTGGCAACACAACTCCAAAACCGTCGAGTTCATACAGTGAGGGCCTGTAACTCACATTTTTATAGAAGTTATAGCTCCCAAATTGCACTGCAGAATAGGGAATTATGCGAATACAGTTCGTGCCGTTTCCTCGCATGAATCCTCTCCATCCCTCCTCTCGCCCCATTTTCACGAGGGCTTTCCATATTGATAGTTTGTACTCTTCTCTCCCGACACTCTGAATTTGAAGAAGTATTTTGAGACGTTCGAGTGGTGACACTATTGTCCTGGAGACTGCTCCAGCCACACCTCCACCTATGAACGCGGCAACAACTGGTTCAGAAATTTTGCCTTTAGCTTCTCCGAGGAAGGATGGCGTTTTCTCTGGAAGGGTTTCCTGACAATGATGCGCAGTGAGTCTTGCCATACTTCAAAGGCTACACACGCATGTCAAACCTTACCTTGGCTGGCCCAGAGCCAGATGTTGATGAATCAGGGAGCTTCGGCAGTGCACTCTCCCCTGTATCCTCCAACTCATCATTTCGAGTTGTTTCTTGGCGTTCCAGGCTCATTTTGACGCAGTGTTCATTGGTAATTTATATATTACGTCAAACTGCTGGAAGTTCCTCGCAACAATGAAAGCTGGTTCAGGGTTGAAGTATATTTATCGGGTTGGATAACTTCTCTCCCCCCCTCTGTTTCTCAAACTGATATCGAATATTGTGAAAGGGGAAATGTGTATCTGGAAAGTCTGAACAGAGAATCAACGGCAATACAAGAGACATGTAGAGTTCGTTCTGCTGGTGGTTTGCTGGCCATGAAGGTGGTTCACTTCACACCGTTATTCAAAATCCCATGATGAGAGATGCAAAGAAAAAGAAAGCAAAGGCGTCTTTAGAAAGGGTCAGAATACAGTGAGAAGAGATCTGGGATCGCTCAGACGAGGTCGCAACAAAAATAGAAAACAGACTATGGATGACTTTGGAGGGTGGGCTGTCGTCTGATTTTGAGTATGAAACAGACCGGTTTTTACTTCTTGTAAATATAAAAATAAAATAGGCGTATGCTCTATCGGGTCTTGAAGATGAAAGGAGACTCTAAGTGTATTGCATGAAGAAGATGGAGAATAAATGTTTGCATTAAAAGCTTCATGAAACGTAGATCGAGTACCTACTTACCTACGTACGGAGCACATAGCTCCACTACCTAGTACCTACCTACCTACCTAGGTAAGGTTCACTGCTGTATCTGTAACCAGTAATGAATTACATTATTACATGTCTGTACCTAGTTTACGTGGATAATCTGCTGAATATATAACTACCCGCAGTAGGTTTGTCTATAATACATGCAGTATTACACCTCAGTGCACATGTGGCACATGTGCCTATCTGTATTTCTCTTTTACACACTTTGCTCCCTCCCGACTTGTGACCCAACTTTTCATCTTCTAGGTAGTCTGCTGACACCCTATCTTGACCCAGTCTAATATATCATCTACTACTTTGTCATCAGATTGCCGTCTAGTAAAGCCTACAATTACAATGTCTCGGCCAGGTACCACACTTTATGTCACTGGCTTCGGACACGGGACTCGAGCTCGCGACCTTGCCTACGAATTCGAACGGTACGTGCCGCTCGTCGGTTCCTACGCGCTACCAAAAATCCCACGGCTTTGATATTTATATACGCTATAACCTCATCGATTAAGCCTCGCATCTTTGATTTGGAAGTCATCTCACATCATGTTAACCACGGGAGACTACTTCCATGACGGGAATCCCGCCTGCCTGCTTTGAAGACTGTCACTTTCGGGCGCTTTGCCAATTAAGTGCATCAGTTATCCTGAACATTCAGTCTTATCCGCCATTCGTCCATCATTGCCACTGATCTCATTATGAAAAGAAGTACACTTGATGCTAATTTTGACTATAGATATGGACGACTTGTTCGATGCGATATTCCTGCGCCTCGTACGCCTTCCAGCCGACTGTAAGTTGATATCAATCTTCCACCCCTGAAGTGCTCTTATCTCATGCTGTTCAGCTTCGCTTTTGTGGAGTACGAGAGCCGCCGTGACGCAGATGATGCATATCACGAGATGCACAATAAACGTATCGGCCGTGATGACCTCCTGAAGATTGAAGTAAGTTTAACCATTGGTCTTCGGTTAGCTCCTTTCGCTAATCCATATAACATTAGTGGGCTCGGACTCCCCCTTCCGCGTCCTGGCGCTTTGACTCAGGCCGTGACCGTCGTCGTGATCGTACTCCTCCTCGCCGTGGACGTTCTCCATCTCCACGTCGGGCTCGTGGCGACTACTCTCCCCGTAGAGACGACAGGTATGAGCGGGATTACGACCGACATGACCGTGATTATGACCGCCGGGATCGCGACTATGACCGCCGGGATCGCGACTATGACCGCCGAGATCGCGAGCGCTCTCGTGACCGTTCCCGCAGTCCTGATGAGAGAGACCGCGACTTGAAGGATGACAGGGAGCGCCGTGATGATGAGCGGGAGCGTCGCGAGGATGAACGAGAAAACGGAACCAATGGTGATGACAGGAAAGGTCGGTTATCCCCAGCCATAATATGCCCGTCACTGACCAGGGTAGTTCCCTTAGATCCTCTGACTTCTGCCCATGATGAGCTTGATACTGCTGAGTAGGTCAACTTGGTACTATGCCATCGAACCATCACTCTATCCTTTCGCTTGTCAAAATTTCGGAACGATAGGTCGGTCCCTTGTCACTTCATAGTGAAGGACACAATACTGAGGATGGAACGCAGCCTTCTCCAGACTGGTATTAAACCTCAGTACTGTGTTTTCCGTCTCCTTCCTTCCCTCTCTCTTTCTTTCTTTCTTTTTTTTTTTTTTCTTTTCCTTTCTTCTCTATTTTTTCTTTTTTTCATTTTTTCATTTTTCATCTATTATTCCGTCTCGTGCAGCTTGCCAAGTTCCCCCTCCCCCCTCCCCTACCTGTCGCGGTAATGGGTGTTATGCCCGGAGATTTCGTTTATTGTCTTGGTTTTGGTATTTATCCTGGTCAGCAGCTCGAATTCAACCCGAACGAACGTCGAGCGATCGTTTTAATTACCGCCAGTCTTTGTCGTCCTTGTGTTCCTCTCGATGAACAACGGCCCGTCGTCCTTCTTAATCGCAAATTTAATATGAAACCGATTAGCATTTCTCTTCCCCGTCCCGTGCGGCCGGTCGGAGCTTTGCGAGGTCTGCCAAGTCGTGTCGGAAGTGGATTGTAGTGTCATTCTAGAAGTAGCCGTAGGCTTTCATTGTAGGGGCTTGCTATGGGCAGAAGAAACGGGTTATGGTCGTAGCAATCTTCATATTTAACTAGTACTCAAAGTCTACGAGATAATAATACCTAACTAAGTAGCGTGATATTGATCTTATATCATCAATGACGTATCATTCCGGAAGATACCTATGTCCATGCCAATTAAATCGTCAATTGAATTTTGCGCTCCAAACACTGCTCTGGGTACATAATGGACAATTCATAACTGCCTCTTTTCCATCTTTTCCATATGCCAAACTAGATGGGTTTTGGATGGGATCAGATGCCGATATGCGGATACCCGAACCTTTTGAATAAAAATTATTCTACCTAGCAGTGCTAGCTGCTGTGGCAGCTGATTTTTCTTATCTTGTCGATAAATTCACAAAGAAAGCTATTCTGTTGCTCCCAGACGTCATTGGGCATCATTCAATTGATTCCCAGTTGATTGCAGACCAGACTACTGCAAATGATTATTTTGTAGTCATGCTTGATCTGTTTCATGGCGATCCAGTGAAGCTGAACCAATCCGCCCACAGACATGTACCTACCATATAGAGTTGACCCAGTTATTAAGTCAATCTTGAGCGAGATGGGGCGAAGTCTAGAATGTCCAAAAAAAAAAAAAATTGCTGTGCTCAGTCACTGCTTTAGGGCAAGTTGTCTAATGTATACTAAGATAACTATATAATCAGACAAAATAACTAGTCCTGGAAGTTAACTGACACATATTTTGGGCTAAATATGATAGCCATTAACTTTTTATAGCCTGGTCTCTGTAATGTTGCCTGTTAATCCCCCTAGTTTTATTGATGTGCATGGATTGGGTGGCATTAATGGGCCGTTGTCAATAGCTGCAGTTGACTACTAGTGGTCAGTGCTATGACCACCAGGATCCATCATCATTGGTCACACATACAGGAGCATTATCATTGCCTAGAAGCCAATTCCATTTTCTCAGACTCAAAACGCCATGGGCCAGAACAGGCATATACAATCGAAAACCGGTCAGCTATACCAAACCGACCTATGTATTTAGTGGGGTAGAGCATAGGTTCGCAGTTCGAGCCGATACCTTCAAACCGGAGATCAATGTTGCAAAGGGAATACCTTCTATCAATACCTTCTATCAAGCTGTTTCGTGGTTTAATGGATACTTATGATTAACTTCCTGGAGTAAATACCACTGGCATTGGCCTGAAATGATTTAACCCTCAATTTATAAAGTTTAGATATCCATTGATGATTGATCTAATACTTAAGTATCCAACCATGTTCACCATGTAAAGAGTGCTCACTCAAGTGCCAAGTTATTGACAGCGAAATATCCAATTACTTATTTCCTAATTATTTACAGAGTACCTAATATCTAATGAAACGATATTATGCATATTTAGATTTTTGTGCATGAATAAAAGTATCCATATCAAATCATTTCAATAAAACATAAATAAACTAATCTGACCGCACCATAATCGACGCTAGTACTGACCTACTAATATGAGACCCAACAGCAATGGCCATACATTAATGAAAATGTAATTTATCTCCAAAGGTTATCTCTCCCCCTGTTACATTTTTTCGTATGTAGCCATCAAAGAGCCTGCCGAGAAATAGTCAGCTTCATATTTCCTCAAATGATATTCAATAATCAAGAAACCGGACTTACCAATAAATGTAGTTACCAAACGAGAGCGGACCTGGCAGATATCTTCAGGCACCAACCAAATAGTCGCCCCCAGTTTTCTTGCTATGCTAATGCTCAACTTCGCATTCGCATATGCTTCTTCATCAGTCCGGCCTAGAGTCACAAGGTCGTAGTCAACATAGCTGCTCTTCATGCCGCTAAGCACATCAAGGAGGAAGAGGCCAGATCCAATGGACTGGTCCTTGAAACTGCGTATAGTAGATGTCCTGCCGCCTTTTTGGGACATGTCGTTTGCCCAGCGAATCATCTCTGCATCTGTAATTTCACGCTTGCCCATGCGCTGTGCCAAGGTAGAGAGTGTGTTTGTGATATCCTTTCGCATCAATTGCCATACCAACCCAAGCGTGAGGGTCCGCTGGCCATCGGTAATATCAGCACCCTGCACGCCGACGAGAGAGAAGCCAATGTGCTTCCCAAGCTCAATGGCGTAGTTTGTGTTTTCAACTGCCTTGAACCGCATCATGTCACCACCCGAAGCAGGAGGTTTGTTAACATGCCTCCAGTTAACACTTCCAGGAATAACTTTGTCGTATGCCTGCAACAAAACAGTTCCATCGCCGAGATCGTCAAACAAAGAGTTAACCGCGGGCTGCACATCTAGCGAATTCAGCCAAAGGGTGAAAACCCTTGCCTCTCGTTCTCCTTCAGCATCGAAGTCTTCAACCTCCAGCTTATCTTCCTCAGTGATAGGATCGAGACCTGGGCAAGTGTTGAACAGGTTGGCGACGAAGGCGAGGTTAAGTTTCGGGTTGCCAGCAACAAGCGATGTAGGAGTCAAAAACTTTCGGCAGTCCAATTTTTCTGCATTTGTTAAAACCTGTTCAGCTCGTTGAAGCACGTCCCCAGTGTAGAGAGGGTCTCGCGAGCAGAGCTCAGGCGCCAATTGATTGAGAAGAACAGTATAGTTTTCACCATCCTTCACATCAGTGGAGAAGTTCGCCACCCTTAAGAAAATCAGTTAGCAAAGTCTGTCCTGTACCGCCTATTCCAAATGTAGATGTTGTACATTAAGGATTAAACAAGAGGAAGAACAGCGGAACTGGGGGCAATATTTACCTTCTATCCCATTTGGCATTCTTCAGATGATAGTTGAACCAACGCAATAATATTTGTTCTGGAGGAAGACGCAGGAACTGCTCCAAAGTTTCGTCCTCTTCCAGAAGCCGGTAGAGTTCGGGATGAAGCTTAATGTCAATCTTGCCCAAAAGGCCCCGGCGAATGATCTGCCAAATAAGACCAAGAATGAGATGCTCACGGACTTCTATTATATCACCGCTTCCAATGTTCACAACGGAGCAACCAATACCTTTGGCTGAGTTGATGACAATGTTGTTATTCTCAGTCATGTGGAATGCATTCAGTTCCTTGATCTTCTTCCCAGGTTTATTCAGAACACGCTCATCAATTGTGTCTGGAACGCTGTCATTGATCAACTTTGTCAGAACCAAACCATCCTTGCACTTATCAAACATCTCGAAAGTATCAGTAGGGAATGGCAAAAGGTGACCAATGTCCGGATCACCAGCAAGGATGGCATTTATATGCCTAGTAAACTCAGTTCTTTCGTCCTCGTTGATTGTATGCGTGACATTCGAAGAAGAACCCTGGACATGAATCCTTCCTCCGATACTACCCTTGGAGACGTGCCGGGACGCGCCAGCACCGTTTCCTTGCGTAGCTGCAACAGGATTTAAACCCCCAGCAGCCTTTCCTTGCACCGAAGTTGAACGAAGCTTGGAGATAAGCTGTCAAATGGTCTTGGTTAAGCCCCTGGAAGCAAATATTAGGAAATGGGAAACGAACATCCACGTAGTCTTCAAGCTCCACACGCCGGGAGCTATCAAGCTCAACCTCCTTCAAAGCTTGACGCACAACATCGTACGGTTGTCGTTCTGATTGTTGAGTTGCCTTGATCACGGTGGCCTCATCTAAGTAGCCCTTATCATCAATGTCTAGCTTCCTGAATCCATCTTGTAGGGAGAAGATTTCGCCTTGGTCGAGTTGCGGGTATTTCCTGCGGAAGACAATGAGAATGACGTTCGATCAAGGCATTGGAGTACAGAGCGCTTTGAATGTGACAGTGTAGGAAAACCTACTTTTGAAGCTTGAGAACATTCATTTTCCTGTGCCCAAAATGACTGGCTGCAGATATTTCGAGAGTAGAGGGGCACTTGGTAAGTGCGGAATATGCCCTTAAAAAACAAGGCAGGAGGTAGAACTCCAGGAAAAAGGTACCGAACTACCAAAGCAGGAATTGATACAATATACTTGAGGATGCTGTTGGGTATGTTGCCTATGACGAATCTCGTGTTTAAGTCTGGGAGTGAAAAAGGGTTGGAAACTTGAATGAATCGAACAAGTTATAATAACTAGGCAGCCTAGGTGCTGGGTTAACTAGTTGGTTCTGCCCCCAAGGCAGAATGGAGAAGCGGGGTGGGGTCGGGTGGGAGGCGGGCAGGCATTCACCTCTCAGAGTCCAGACGCGTTCTCATTACTTCGAAAAAGGCTCGAAATTCCTATTACAATTTGGCAATTCAACTCACATGCCTACTGCTCTCACTATATAATTCTGTGAATTATTTTCCTTGAACTTGACCCTACTTTCTAGAATATAGATTAGTAATCCCTCACTATTTTCCGATGACGCATGATGCGGTGCGGGCTGCCGCTGCCTGATGATGCCGGCCCGCCATTTTGGCCACCAAAATGTCCCAGGCTGACATCCAAGGGGTGAAAGGCCATTTTGCATATATATTCCATAGGTAGCACACAGCCGTTGAGTACACAGTGCACAGGGTAGTGCAAATCATTATTACTGTATGAGCAGGTCTGCTTGTACCTCTTTATTCAACACAATTTTTTTTCTCTTCCTTTTTCTTTTCTTTTTCTCCCTGTGACATATACCTACACTTTTGCCTTTCCTGGAATATTATATTAAGAGTGGATTATGCTCTTTGCAGTATCCATCATAGTTAGCGGGTATTACTTTTAGTTGTCCAACCAGTTGTACTATTTCGCTACCTCGGTTTCATACTGTCTATCTGCCATCATCCGTCTGAATCCCAGCAAATTCACTAAATCACACAAAAGCGCATTGGCTCGCCCATACGCCTTCAGGTTCAACAGGGCCCAATGGCACGAGCTGATCAAAAAGGGTCTTTTTTGGGAGCGATTTCGCCCTGGAACACTTCTAGGAATTCAATCCCTCAGCCGGCCACCAACCAAATTGATGGGCAAGATGTCCTTCAACGATCACAAGGGGAGGACCATACTGTTACACGCCGACATAGGTTGAGTCTGCGTCAATACCCCAAGGATTGTCCTTTGTTGAGAGTGAGGTGGTTTTACGCAGTGGATTCACCCAAGCGAAAGCCAATGCTTTCGGATCACAAAAAGGATGATTTAAAGCCTTTACCCCCCACCAAAAAAATTTGTCCCGTTCTCCTTGAAAGATTCTCAGTCCATTGAAACCTCATTCCAAAGGCTTTGCGACCTTGAAGCTGCACGTGAGCAATCTCAATCCACGAATTTCACAGGGAAGGCACAGGATGATATCATCAAAGTCCCTGTTAACGAAGACTACCTCTTTGATGTGGATGTGGAACAGAGGGAGCTCAGCCCGGCCTACTGGGTGGGCCCTGTGTATGAAGTGCGTCGTGGAACATGGTTCTTTCAAGAGGGCTCTACATTCAAGCCATGTGAGGAAAATCTTGCTACTCAACTTGAGGAAGGCTATCTTAAAGTGAGGCCATGGCAATTCGAGGACACTCAGAAGCCCTTGCAACCACCAACTGTCTCTAAAATGGATGAATATGATAAAGCCAGCACAATAAGAGGCTTACAGTCAAATCTGGGTACATCTGATACAATGAGGCATGATTCTCTTCACGGCCATTCTGAAAATTCTGGGAATGCGACTTCTACGGCTGCCAATGAATCCCATAACTATCGGCTTTTTGGTGCTTACATGAACAGCATAGTCACTTACCAAGATTCCTTCACTGCATTGTTGACAAACGATGATTTCATGTCCCGAGTGAGCACCACTGTTTATCAAAAGTTAGGTGGCATAGCGGGCACAAAAGTAATGCGGGGTTTCAGTGAGGTCAAAAAACAGAAGGAAACACCAGATACGAGAGGCCCTGACCGGAACCCACTTCAAGGATCACCCTCGAGTGCTCCCCAGAAAGTTTCCATGGATATCAAAACCAAACCTGGACCAGGAAATTCACGACCAGGTTCCCCTGTCAGCCAAGGGTCGGATAGTGAAACTTTTGTTGGAAAGAATCCAAGATCGACAATAGAACGACAGATGTCATCTCTTGCTGGCGAGCCCCAGAATGCTGCTGAACTCGAAGAGCAGGCGCGTAGGCAGGAGGAAAAGGAGATGGAGGATTCCAGGGAAGTTGAAAATGAGGATAGAGAGCGGGACATTGACCACCTGGTTCTCGTCACACACGGCATTGGCCAAAGGCTTGGGCTGCGTTTAGAGAGCATCAACTTTATTCATGATGTGAATGTCCTGCGTAAAACTATGAAGGGTGTTTATAAGGCTTCGCCAGACCTCCAGGCTTTGAACTCTGCATCTGCAGACAGCAATAGGAATTGCCGTGTTCAGGTCCTTCCTGTGTAAGTAAATCATCAACATCCCTGAAAATTCGCCTACTTTGAAATGAACTTTTTATATTCCAGTAGAACGATCTCATGCTGATCTGAGTAGGTGTTGGAGACATCTGCTTGACTTCCCTTATCGTGGAGTTCGGCAGAATCGCAAGGAACTTGATCTCGCTGATGCAGATATACTTGAAGACGATATGTATCCCGGCTTGGCAGATATTACTCTTGACAGTGTCCCTGCCGTTCGAAACCTGATATCTGACTTGGCAATGGATGTGCTCCTCTATCAAAGCGCTTACTGTGAGCACATATCGACTATCGTCCGGCAGGAATGCAACCGGATTCTCAAGCTTTTTAAAAAGCGAAATCCATCGTTCAAGGGCTCTGTGAGCCTCTGTGGCCATTCGCTTGGCAGCGCAATTCTTTTTGATATCCTTTGCCGCCAGCAGTCTGACTCGCACCTTAAAAAAAAACGCCCGCCCCCCCAGAAAGATCAAACACCTATGCCGAATCGAGACTATTCACTAGATTTTCAGTGTGAAGAGCTTTTTTGCTTAGGGTCTCCCATCGCACTTTTCCAGATGCTCAAGGGGAAAACCATTGCTGGGCGATCAACCGTGGATCCCAGAAGTTCTAATATCGACAGCAGTCTCGACGTCCCAGAATTTTCGGGCTCTTCAAGTGTGCACCATTCTGTGAATGCTAGAGTGGGAACCACAGTGGAAGCGCCCACAATATTGTCTTCACCACACTGTCGACAACTCTACAACATATTCCATCCATCCGACCCTGTCAGCTATCGCATTGAACCGCTCATCTCACCTGTAATGTCAACCCTTAAACCACAGCCTTTGCCGTCGGTTAAGAGGAGTCTTTGGGCAACATCTGGGCAAAGCCTTTCGATACTCGGTAGTCGCGTGGGCCAAAGTGTAGGATCTTTGTGGACAAATTTTACATCTGGCGTTGCAAGCAGTTTACTCAACCGTAGCCTAGGCTTGAGCCACGAGGATACACCCCCCCGGGCTTCTGATGCTGGCTTCGAACACCAACAATCACACTTGCCACCCGCTGCCGATTTATCGAAGAGGAAGCCTCATTTTTCTGGCCCTGATGCTGAGCTTTTAAGTAGATATGACGATCGACCCCGGACTTTAATAGAGCCTGAATTAGAAACACTTTATGATGGCTTTCAAAAAGTTCGAAGCAACCACACAAATGCCACGGCGTGTTCTTCCGCTAGCGGGGAAACCATCGAGTCTCAGGAGCACGAAGATCGCCTTAAGAAACTGAAGATCGAAGATGCGAAGGTCAGAGCTTTGAATTCAAATGGGCGGGTGGATTACAGCATTCAGGAGTGAGAGCACCTTTCTTTGATATTCATTTCAATTATTCCTGTCTGCAGGTTTATAAAAAGACCATTTCTCATGATCATGAAAAGGCTGATTGATTTAACATAGGGGGGCGTTTGACATTTCCTTGATTGCTAGCATTGCTAGCCACTTGACCTACTGGGCCAATGAGGATGTTAATCATTTTATACTTTCCCAGATGCTATCCAGAAGGGCATGAGGTGAAAGTCCTCGGTTATATAAAACACTGTCTTCTACCCAAACGCGAAGGATTGAACATTGACGGGTATATGAGACTTTGTGAGGGAAATAGAAAACCATGCTGGGCTTTCGAATCAATTCAGGGGTGGGACAAGGAGAGAAGATGGAGCTTTCTTGATATAAATATGTGGTCCATTTACTACTATAAGCTTATGATAATATATTCCTGAGATTTTCGCTGGGTATACTCCACATGTCTAATCTACCACAGGTGCTCTGTAGATGACACTTAAAAAGTCCCAGTTTCCTAACAGAAACAGATAATCGCTATTGGAAACTAGCAAATATAAAGGAGTTCCTACCTACATGCATTAGGTACCTTGGAGTATTATTAGGTCAATATTAGGGTAACTCTTAGGTACTGATCAGCGGGCGATAAGGGCTACTATGATTGTATTGCTGACTACTCCCCAAAATGAAACTAATGATAGCCGAGCAGACACTTGCCCTTAAAATCTCTTCCTTCCTTGCTCTATTTTTTTGCATTTGACACAATTTATTTATTATTATTATTATTTTTTTTTCCACTGGAGGAGCGCTAATCTCATTGCTGGTTCCCCTACCAATTATTCTCTCGCTACCATCGGTTAAGCATAATAGTTCATCATGAATGCTGAGCTTGAACAGGTCCACAAAGTCTGGGAGCGTATACGCGCCAACAGCCCTATATACGCATTTCTACTAAATGATATTGACGTTTATCACGCTGAAAAAGGCGTTTTTCGTGCGCGACTCCAGGTCGCTCCTAATCACCTGAACTCCAAAGGGTCTTTGCATGGTGTTTTCTCTGCCTGTGTTACAGACTGGGCTGGAGGTTTGGCCATCGCGTCCTGTGGCCTTGATTCCACAGGCGTCAGTACACACATTCATGTCAATTACCTCTCTACCGCAACGACCGGGGATTGGCTTGAGATTGAAGGTCGTGCCGACAAAGTCGGGAAGACCCTTGGTTTTACAACAATAACTATTTCAAAAAAGGCAGGCTTGGGTGAATTAACTATCGTTGCCCAAGGGTCGCACACGAAGTACATAAAAGCTCGTTGATTTCAAATTCATCTGTGTCTGATAAATAAGGGGGGGGGTGTGTATGTGATATAGTATCATGTTCTTTAAATAACCGCCATCTTCTTTGCATCTGGCATGAAGCGCATATTCTTTGAATGCCCAGATTCACTCGGATAGCGGAGAATAATTCCATTCTATCTGCTTTAGATGCCTTGTTATCTAAAATAGAAGATGAGGCAATCATGAATGGATACATTACCTAGATATATCCATACATGTTCTGACAGCCACCTGTTGGGTGGCCTTGGGCGCAGTCTTGATCAAGTGGGTGGCAGAAATAAAGGCGGTGGGTAAACTGCGCCATGGCAGTTCGGTGCATGGATGTCAATTTAAATATTAGGATTTATACCATAATACCACCAATGATCGATATTTGGTTATAAAAACTCTTTAAGATAATAACTGATGCCTAGGTACATAGTTAGATATCATTAAGTACCGACAATAACACCCAATGAAAAAGAGAAAGGAACCTAGGCAGTAGGCTGATACTGTATGCATTCTAATGAAAACTAACTAGAGAGCCTCAGGTAACCTATTATACACATACTTACTTTCAAGCCTTGGAACCTAGATTAAAGTACCCTGTAGGTACGTACCTAGTTATGAGCCTGTGTTCTGTGTGGTGTACTAAGGTGCTTCATAGACCTGGCATCATACCATTTCAGCCTGCCTGGGGTACTACACCCGAACATTTAAAGTTGGCTACTGTCGGGTACTGTCCTTAGGTAATAACTAATCAATCTACTACCGCCTCACCTACCAAGTACCTAGTACCTAGTATCTACCTAGGTACTTATGGTATGAATTGAGGGTACGTGAGCCAACAAGAGCAATACATCAGCTTTATCTGTTATAGACCATTTTTCCATGGACATCCCTAGACGTGGGGATTGACGATATCGACTTGAAAATGATTGCATCTTCTCATGAAGTCACTATGAACGATTCCAATGATACAACCCCTTCCTCACAATCAGACAAGTCCCAGTACACGGGGATATCTGCCATTGAAGACTCAATGAAGCGCGGTGATGAACACAAGAATAATATACCAAACCTTGTGCGATCTAGGGAAATCGTCGACTTCATTCTCAACTTTTTATCCACATCTAATAACGAAACACTGCTTTGTGTTTTCGTATGCCTGATCGCTGTGACCTACATTGTATTGGGACGAGTCGGGTTAATCCTGATCGGTTTTGTATTGGGAATCGTTTTGCACGCATCTTGGGATGGGATAAGTGATGGTTCTGCTTCCGACGAAATGGTGTCCCAGAAATCCAATAAAAAGAAGGAGCTTGCGCTGGAAGTAGTCAACAGATTGATCGACCGGCGCATATACAAATTAACCGATATCAATGTTGAAGACAACCCTGAACCAAAAGCTATTTCGCAAGCTTCAAAAATAGATCTCGAATATTCGGCCTTCCGTCCAGAAACAGCATCTGCTCTAAGGTCGCTGACTGATGCGGTAATTCAGAACTATGTGAAGTAAGCTCCCTTTTCCCATTAAATATCATGAGCTCACCCAAGGACAATGAAGTTATTGGTATGAACCAATTCTGCCATCCGAATCGTCGTTCCCTCTGTCCTGTCGGCGAATATTAACCGATTTTATTACATCTGTGTCATCCCACCTCGCGCGTAAACGGACGGCGGACACCTTTCTAGAGTTCCTTACAAACTCCTCCTCAATCACCATCGTATTTCTAAATGAGTTATCTACAGCTTTCAGCGTCGCGGATCCGTATATTGAACCGGAACAGAACATCAAGCGTTATTTAGAATTATTTCCTGAGAGCAGTTTATCCAATGTTTTGGCAGTTCATCAACAACAAAAAAAGCTCAACATGGCTGCAGATGATATCCTGTCCAATTTTCTCGACAGAAGCGCATATAGCTGTCCCGCAATCAGAGATTTTCTCCGAGAGGTATTAGCTGGTGTTGTTTTTGAATCCATGGTCTCTAGTCTTTCACGCCCCGAGTTCATCAATGGCTGGATAATCCACATTTTCAGCGAAGGCGAATCTGAGATCATGAGCGCAATTGATGCCGGTGTCGAAGGGGCGCGAAAGCAAGACGTGACCATGAGAAAAGGACCAAGTGATTTAGAAAATGCGGCTTTAGCATCAGCAGATAACACCGGACCTGACCTACAATCTGGTTCCAAAACCAGCGGGAAACAGATCCTCGATGGGGATAAGGCAACGGAAGAAGCAATTATGGAAACGAAACGCCTAAGTGTTTTGATTGCAGCACAAGATGCACAGAGTCAGACCCCCCTCAAAGACGCAAAGAATGATCCGCGGGGTCTGGGTACCCTCATTGGTGGCGATGATGCTGCCCCAACTCACCCGAACGATGAGATGATTCAAAGCCCTGTGGGCAAACATGTGCAAAGCAAAGAGTACCCCAACTATGAGAAAATGCAAAATATAATTGAGCCCATGTCTGAAAAGAGGACCGAGTCAATGGATCCCGTAAGGCCACCTTTGTCACCATCAGTGTCCATGGATTCCTCCCCGAAAGAAGCGAAGTCATCGTTTGAGAGTACTAACGGATATCCTCTTTTAACTCTCTACGGTGCCTCTGTGTTAGTGGATGATGGCTCGGAGCCGGGAGAAAGGGGGCTGATACGGTCGAAGCCTACGTCGAACTACCTATTGCAAATAGAACCGGTGTCATCGCGTTCCACCGGCTGGATGGTTTTCAGAAAATATGCTGATTTCGAATCACTCCACGAAACACTGGAGACGATCTCACGATTAAACAAAATCCGGGACTTTGCAGACCAACATCCTACTTTACCGCCTTGGAAAGGGCAAACGAGAACATTATTGGCACAGAACTTGAAGCTATATTTGCACGACGCCCTTCGACATGAGTCACTCGCGGAATGTGAAAGAATGAGACGTTTTCTTCAAAAAGATGGGTCGCCGGGACCCGAATCCGCGGGAGGTTCTGTGAAAACCGGCTTTTCTTTCCCTAGTCAGTTTGCCTTCGAAAACATGGGAAAGGGTGTTCTAGATGCTTTGACGAATGCACCCAAAGGTGTCGCCGGGGGTGGCAAAGCTGTTCTAGGTGGTGTGACCGGAGTTTTTGGGGGTGTGGGAAGTGGCAAGAAGAGGTCATCCTTGTCAGCCGCAAATTACCAAAATCTCAAAAGCCGCCCTTTATCAAATGAACATCTTCAAAGCACACCAGATGAGGTGGAGGGCCTGGGAAGCCGTGAAACCTCGATAGGGTTAAATGCGGATACAAATGGACACCTGTCTTCGCCAGACTCTCACGCAAGACAAAATATTTTATCCCTTGACGCATGCTCTGATCGCAAACCTCCAAATGACTCAGGAGTCCCGCAAAATGAACCCTCCAGAAATGCAAGCAGCAGTTCAAACCCAACGGCCGAACGAAGTTTAGTTGAATTAGACACTGACGACACTTGCTTTTTCTCTCCTAACCTCTCGAATACCAACGATCTAGGTGATAAATCTGCGTTGCCTTCACCAGGTAGTGAAACGAAAGCTGAGGCGACCTGTCACCTAACAGCCACTGGACTGAATGCTCCGGGAAAGCAAAACAGTCCCATCACGCATGAGGAGACTCATATGGCGGTAGAACTTATATTTGCCGTTATAAACGAACTGTATACTTTGTCATCTGCTTGGAATATACGCAGAACGCTCCTGAATGCCGCAAAGTCGTATATTCTACGTCCTGGTAGTCCAAATCTCGAGACGATTCGCTCTCTCTTGCAAGACTCAATGATCGATGCCCATACATCTGATGAAGCCATTGGGGTGTATCTGACCAAGGTACGCGAGAATTCTCTTCCAACAGAAGCCGAATTGAATTCCTGGCCTCCATCCCCTGGCGATGTCGAAAAGGAGCGCCTGAAAGAAACTGCACGGAAGCTACTTGTTCAAAGAGGATTACCTCAAGCTTTAACAAGTGTCATGGGGGCAGCTGCCAGTCGGGAGGCACTTGAAAAGATTTTCGATTGTCTACAAGTTGAAACCATTGCCCGAGGTCTTGTTTTCTCTGTTCTACTACAGGCTTTGAGGGCTATGATTCTCTGATTAGGAACTCATGCTGTGGCGGTTGTATTTACGGTGTAAATTAAATGCGGGATTAGGTGTATATTATAAGACGCAAAGAGGTTTTTACAACTTTCAACCTCTATCATTTGATATATACGTTAAGCCATGGCGAGGTATGTTAGTATCATCAATATTGCAAATGACGCAATTTCGATGGGATCTTATCACCACGTGACTATACGCGTCTATGAACGGCGCGTAACCCGCATTCGGCAATGCCTTTCACATTCGTTGTCTCTCACCAACAAATCATTGACATATTATCTGGTAGTCTCTTCAGATACACTCCTTATTTCATATTTAGCTTGTACCATGGCTGCTGGATCCAGAAAGCGTTCATCAAAAGCAGGCGATGACTTCGTCGTCAGTGATGACGATGATCATCTTCTGCCAAAAAGAGCGAAGACCAATTCAACAAAGACCATGCCCTCTAGCAAACTGCAAGAAGATTTAAATTCAAATAGCAAGCTTGATTCCAATGGAGATCGATACTGGGAAATATCGAAAATGCGGCGTGTTACAGTTTCCTCCTTCCGAGGAAAAACAATGGTCAACATCAGAGAGTATTATGAAAAAGATGACCAAGAGCTTCCCGGAAAGAAGGTGAGTCTTATTTTTGAGTGCTTTATGTATATTCATGTTGGGGAGGGGGCTTACTAACTCTATTTAATCTTTTATGTAGGGTATTTCCATGCCGATGGATCAATTCGCTTCCTTTATTAGCTTGTTACCTAATATTGAGATTGCACTCAGAGAAAATGGAGAGTCAATTCCTCGGCCAGATTACACTGGTAGCATGGGCCAATCAGTTGATAACAGCAGTGAAGGGCGGGAAAGCCCTGGTAACAAGCTCCAGGACTCTGCTTCTGCGAAGCAAAATATCGAAACAACAAGTGAAGAGGATGGCAGTGATGAGTAGTAATATACAAAGCACTAAACTTAGAGTTTAGCATTTCTTTATATTCATAGTCTAACATATGACTGTGTATCTCATACCTAGAGTACATGATTGCTTGCAGCCAGTCATTCATCTCATCTCAGTGAATAACTATCCTAGAAGCTATTGTATCCATACTTATACTACCTATGTTAAATAGTTCCAAGTTAATGAGATAGTATTCATTGGACACTTATTTATGGGGTACCCATAATTTATTTATATATGTACCTATGCAAGCCATACCCTCTTTACTTGTACCTAGGTTGGACCGTTAGACAGACATCTGGTATCCCCTTTTTGTTAAGTATGGCCTCCTTATGGATGATTAAACCTTTTATGACCAGTGGCTGTATGATGGTGTTCCCAGCGTTATCTTGTGTAATCAGCTCAGTGATGTGCTAAGTTATATAACTGCATGTTATGTGATCACACAGTAGATATCTTTTAATACTAAGTGCAGTATACCGCACCTCATTAATTAGTTCACTGTAACCCACCTATATATTCTATCACACTTTCTACGCACCTCTAGGATATGTCCTTACACTTATATGATATATCATTTCACAGACTCCCAGTTGCCCAAGTTAGGGCTCCCTGTGAAGGTGCTATCCTAAGCAAGCAGTATATTTAGAGTAATAACTAATAAGTTGTTAAACTAGTAAATGAAAAGAACCTATAATATCATAGAGATTGACATAAATACATAAACATAAGTTTACTTAGTAATCCATAAACTGCCTAACTTATCCAAATGTGCTTGATAGTAGGATCACTGCCTTATATGGAGAGCACCCAGTACTAAGAATTGTATAACTACCTGATACCTATAGAAGTCTGCCCAGTCAGTAATCCTCACAGTTCACTATATAAAGGTAGGTGTTTACCTAGGCACTTTGATACATAGGTATCCAAGGTAGATAAATCACTAAATATAGAATAAATGGAATAAATGCCCAGGTGATTGAGTTAGTAATGTCAATTTAGGTATATAGTATTTCATGCAGTATTAATCTCTATCATATGAATTGTAGTTTATAAAGAATACTATGGAGTACCAGAGTAATAACAGGCGCTGAAGTGCTACATAGCATACTTAATACTGTCTATTACATAGTGGATGACACGCATGGTAGGTACGGAGTACCTGGTATGACTTTATATCCTACCCCAAACTAGGTATTTTTGATACATTGAAAACACATGGACGTAAAATTGTAAAACCAATCATACCAATTTGTAATACTTAGGTATTGACTCCATATTTTTCTTTTTAAATTATAAAGACTCCAAACCATTATCTAGGTAGCCTGGAACCTACCAGGTAGGTACCTCTCTAGGTATTCTAGGTAGGTATGGAGTACCACCTCCCATCAGTATTAGTGTGTAAAAAGTTCTCTGCATGTCATGTGACTTTATATATACTTTTATTTAATTTCACTACAGTAAATATCACATGATATGGAGAGCGTTTTATGCCCTCCTTCATATATATGTGAAATTAGGTAATACATAGTCTGTAACTTAGTTAGTACTCCTGTTTGTATTCTACTACCTAGGTAGGTACGGAGTACCTTAAAGTTAGGTAGAGGAAGTTAGGTACTGTAAGTTGTGTATTGTACTATCCATACATACATGCGCATCCATCCATGGATACTGGTAACGGTACCGTACAAAAGAAAGCAGGACACCCACCCCCTTTTCTTGCCTCCCAGTAACTTGCTGGTGGTTGACTACGAAGTATTGAACCTCAACCCCCATCCTGGGCCCCATTTCTTTTTCCATGACCAATCTCACCTTTTGAACACCAATTTCGACTTTTCCCCAGACCGTCCATTCTCTTTTTCCATTATTTATGGGTATTTCTGTGATATCTATCTTGATAGAAGCTCAGTTCAACCCCGCATTGGCTAATTCCAGGCTCAATACCGATCGGTACGCTTTCTCTGTCCACGGACCACCCCTGAGAGCATCATCATACATCATACGGAGTACCTTACTGTTATTCTTCGAAGTTCTTCCAACACTGCACGCTGAGCCACGCCCTACAGCCATTGGTTTGCAAGACACTATCCACTGAGTTTTATATTTCGTTGCGGGTTCATCCAATCTCGCGCCACTTTTTCATTGAATGCTCCGCGATAGAACTGACACATAAAAGACCCCATTGGCTCTTTCCTAACCCCTTCTTGAAGCGCATTTGCCCTGCTTCCTGCCAGATAGCATTCGAATTGATCATCAAGCGAGTCGGCTATTATGCTCATGGAATAACAAAGTTTTTTTAACTTTCGTTTTGCTCAAAGACGAAATGCGTATTCGCTAGAAACATCTCGACATTTGCGCCGGATTGCAGGACCATGTGCCGAAGTTGATATGAGAAAGGAGAACTAGAAGACTCAGCTTCCAATATTCTACGCGAACTTACCGAGGGTCATTTGGAATAAGTGTCTTTGTTTAGCATCACTCTAGGCGATCTCTGGAGAATGACCAAGGATAATCCACTGCCTGCTCTTATACCTGCGATATCCTCGACGACTGTGGTCTATTTAAACTCTCTAAAGCGATTCAAGCCTCGCGAAAATTGAAGTCGCTTTTCGATGGTTTATATTGTTTGGCATCTTACTTTCTCGCGCCCCTCGATAACAGTGTTCGGCGGTCTCCTGGCTTCGACCAATCTGCTTTTTACTGGGACATACATACATTTCCCCGACATTTCGGCAAATACTTCGCTACAATCAACGCATTTAACTCCTCTAGCATTGTCCCTGATCAGAAATGCTACACTCGACTACGGTCGATCCCGCATTACCTCCACACCAGAGACGTTCTTCTAGATCCATATCGCCCGAGTTTGCCACCCCAGCCACCATGGACAGAGCTTCTTCTCGTTCTCCACGCCCTATGTCACGAAGCGATCCACACCAGCAGCCAGAGACTAGTTTGCAAGAAAATTCACCTAGTTTGAGCGTAGCAACGCCATCCGTGATCGGGGCCGTCTCAGCACGAATTCCAAACTCGCCTCCAACCAGCCCAGGTAATAGCGGTGCTATTCAGGAAGGGCTTGGGAGCTTGAATCGCTGGTCCCAATCAACAGCATCCAGCAAGAGCCCTCCCAATCATATAGATTACCGCCAGGGAAGTTACTCCAGAATGTCTAATTCTGGCTATCATACATCACCCAAACGTTCCAAAAGCCCACTAACAACAAATGTCACCTCCAATCTGTCACAAGCAGACCATATTCCCCACAGCACAACTGTGGCCAGCCCCATGGGGCTACCTGCCATTGCTCTCCCGGAAATCGGCATGCTATCAACCTTTTCAACCGGTATCATGGGCAAAGTCCCGTCGCAGCATGGATTCATATACCCTGAATCTTCGTCGATCTCCGCCAACATGTTTCAAAACCCCTGGAAGGGCCAGGGCTCCGAAATGGAGAATCCCCAGCAATTTGCCATTGAGGATCCCGCCCCTCATGTACCACAATTTCAGAATCGAGTCTTGGAAGATGGCGGATATGCAATTGATGAAGGCCCATATTCATCTATCGGAAAAGAAGAGAAGAGCCGAGGGAAACGACAACGTGGCCATTCCCAGAAAGCGACGCTTTCGAAAGCGTTACAGAAGGCAAACACGGCCGTTCTTCTTGATAATGCTGCGAATTTTGAAGGTGCCATGGAAGCTTACAATGATGCCTGTCATTTACTACAGCTGGTTATGCTCTGTAGTAATGGGGGCGATGATGAGAAGCTAAAGCTCCAAGAAATCGTAAGTTTCTCTAAAAAAAATTTTTTGGCCTTGGTAGTCCATTAAGTGGCTAATCCGTCTAGCGTGATACATATATGATTCGAATAACTGAATTGCAGCGCATGGACTTTTCATTTCAAGAAGCTGATCATAAAGCACTTCCTGAACGACCCCTGAGTCAGGAGTCATATGGTGACCTGTTCCGACCACTTGAGGATGACGAGAACGAGGCGTTTTCAGGAACAAGTATGAGCCCTTTGCAGACCGCTACAGATTTCCGTCATCAAACGGTGCCCCAAGGACAGAAGGAACTAGCTTCACATCGGATCCCACCAAGACGCCAATCATTATTGCCTTCGGCGTTTGATGATGAGTTACGATACGCTACTGCTTCGCCAAATTTCAGAGGTCAACATGATCGTTCTCACTCCGAGCTGTCTTGGCAAACCCCCCAAAATGAACGTTTAGAGGCCACTAACAGTGCACTGGATGGTGGCTCGCCGCCAGAACTTTCACCCAGAGAGCACTCTCCCGAAGCATCGAACCTAATGGGAGATCTCTCTTACGGTGGCAAATATTCGGAATTGTCCTTGCTTGGCACCCACGTTAAAGATGCCAATGAATCAACCTCATGGCTTGACACCATTGATGAATCTGGTGCCTCATCCCCATCTTCTATGCGCTCTAAAACATCTTCTATATACTTGCGACATAAGAAAAACCATCATTTCAGCCACGGCACAGAGGCTGAATTTGATGCTGCGCTTGATGCAGCTGTTGAAGCTGCCTATGATGATGGTTTAGAACCGGCAGTAGGGCTGAGCGACAATGATGATGATATCGTGGCGAATGCTCGGCGAAACGTTGAGCTGGCGAAGCAAAAAGTGAGGGAGGCAGAGCGCGAAGCAGAGGTAGCAATGACGCGTGGCCGAGAGATGCGCCGCTTTCAAGATCAGGAACAACCATATACATTTGATTCAGATTACCTCGACGAAGAAGCAGAAGAGGAGGAGCGCCTGTTGGAGGAAATGACCAGGGGGTATGTCATGGATGATTTTGAATTTGACATTCAGTCTAAATCTGCTCTTCCTCGGCAATCGGACTCTAGCAGCTTTTCTGGGAGGACCTGGGAGAGCTCGGCTGCTTCTAACACCACAACGGCCGGCGCAGGCTTGTCTACACTTGCAGAGGATGATGTATTGCCATCAGCGGAAGCGAAGATAGGCCCGAATACACTGCCCCATCTGTCCTCGGATTCGACCTTACCGGCGTCAATAGCCCCATCCGACAATCCCTCTGTATTGCCCAAGCAATCTTCGGCTCTCGGGCAGACCGCAGGTTCAGTGAGAGCACGGAGAATGTCTGGCCAGGAACTGAAGATCCAAACTAGCTCTCGCCCAAGGCTTGGCTCTGACGCTTCCGGTTCTGAAAAATCATCTGACCAGTTGACCAGCCGGCCACCGCCACTCCCGAAGGACGAGCCTCAGACGAGCCTGCCTATCCAGGCAAGTAAGGGGTTGGATCCTATTTCCGCCTTGCGATCCGCCATACCCTCAAGCAAACGCAATGCTTCCATTAGCTCCTTTGCTGAAGACATACCGGCAAATGGGAATCTTAGCAAGGCCCTAACTCAAGATGACGACGACGCTGGTCTCTCACCATCGCCAGCGCGCCCAATTGGCAAAGTGCCTTCTGCACCTGACAACCTGAGCAAGCAAAACCCAGGTCTTAAAGCGTTCCGGACGAGAAATGTATCGGTACCTATCCCTGAGCCATCTGCGGATTCCCCTGGAACCCCGTTGAGCAGCGCGTTTCCAACCTTGGATCTTCATAAGGGAATGGCGGCTGGCGTAGTTCCTATCCTACCGACGCCGACCGGTGCCAGTTTTACACCGAATGGTCTTCCCAGCGGCGGGTTGTATCTCTTCGATAGCCATATTCACTCTCCCACCAGCCCGGGATGCCCTAATCCGACGGTTACTGATGCCCCTATGCCATTAGAACCGTGTCCCGAGTCATTTCTTCTGCGCCCATTTTGGCTCATGAGATGCCTTTATCAAACGGTGACCAACCCTCGCGGTGGTTACCTGTCGACCAAACTATTTATTCCCCGTGATGTCTGGCGCGTGAAAAATGTCAAGATAAAGGCAGTCGAAGAAAAAGTGTCTAACTGTGACCTGTTAACGGCGGCATTGCTGAAATTAGCTCAGGTAGATACCTACGATGCTGATGCTGTACTAGAGGAAATGCAGTCACTTGAGAGCGTTCTCGACCAAGTCCAAGCTTTGTTGTCAAAAAAGTTAGGCAATGAAGTTGGCGTGCAGGGGGGCAATGCCGCTCTTCAGAAGCTCCGCAGCCTCGGATGATACAGCTACTGCTGCGGAAATCCCGCCCTCGAAAGGTTCCAATGGACCAAGCAAGTCATATTTGACTTCTTGGCGCAAATTGCGATCTAAGAATTCAGGATTTGGTGCTGCAGCATCAATTACCAGCTCCAAGGAAACCAGCAAAGATAATTTGACAATCAGCTCGCTCCCCATGACTCCTACTCCCGTTTCACAATCCGAAAGACCCAACGTAACACAGTTGCAATTTAATGGGCCCAATGCAAATTATATGGGCGCTTTAGCGCGGCTTTGTGATGCAGCTCAAGTATTAGGTGAGCTGCATACCCCTTGATGCGATTCTACCTCCCCCAACCCCCCTAGAGTGTCGATGATTGACTTGCCGTTAGATCAAATTGCCCAGCAAGTTGAAGACCCAGGGCTCAAACATTCCTCACCAACCCTGGTTGGGTTGGAGCTGAGTACCCGCCATGCCGCGGAATTCTTCGGTTTTTACGTATGCCGATTTGCTTTGAATGATATCAGTGTGATGCTTGATAAGTTCATTAAACGAGGCAGTGAATGGGTTCTTATTTAATCGTCGAGTTCCAGTACCTTGATACCCCCATATTCAATTTACCCCTGTTCAAACCCCCTTTTCTTCTCAAACCTTTTGGCTCGCTTTTCCTTTCCCTTTTCCTTTTCCTTCTTCTTTTTGAGATACCAGTTGTTGGAGTTATCATGACACCATGTTGGACATACCCAATTCTAGCTCCTTTTATGCCTTTCTTCACTGTATTATTGCCATAAAAACCAGCTATTCTGCTGTTCTATTATCATTTCTACCATATATATATATATCTTGTGCTTTGCCATACTATGATTGTTGTGATGTCTTTTCAACTGTGAACATATCATTACACCCCGTATCTACTTGTCAATGGGGAGAGGGCCAGTGTTGGTTTGGTATATATATACGTGCGTTCTTTCTTTCCCTTTAAGGAGGAATGATTCTTTAATACTGCAGTTTAATAAAAGCACATCAAGAATAGCTCGCGAATAAAACAATGAAAAATATTATATTATCAAGCTTATTCATAGTATAGAATACTAAGACTATTACAGAGTACTTAGTTATCTTATGTATGTGGCAATAAAAACCCAACATACAAATAGTATGAAATTGCACACTACCTAGTGTGTAATAGATAACTGAACAAGTATGCCGTTGTTTCTCTGCATCCCTGATGATATTAGTGGATTGATTCAGACTGGGTGAACGATGCGCATATTTTTCAATTTTGATCATGACAAAGGACATGATCTCGTCTACCGTTGAGACGGGAGGCTGTAACTCGCAACGTGTGGTGATAGGATTACTCCTATGATCAGCAATGTCTGTGACACCATCAAGAGAGCACCTGACCATAGGCATCGAAGATGGCCCCCATGACGGCTCGTTATGTCCTTTTGCTGGCGCAAAGTGACACCCAGGCATCATCTGCAGCACGTCGTCTGCTGCTGCTTGTTCATTTTCAACGACTGCTAGTATATAAGGTCTGAAAGGAAAAGTTCGACACGCAAAATAGCAAAGCCTCAGTACTGCTTGCGCGGGATTGGGGCTTTCGTGTTATTTTGTAAGCTGAGAAAAAGAAAATATTGTAGAGGAAATAGGCAAAAGTGTATCAAGGGCAAACAATTTATCTTTCTCAAATCGTACGGTTGAGTTGTAAGTAATCTTCTCAACGCAATCTCAGCCAGAGAATACCATGGCTTCTTACTAGGTCATCCTCATAGCAAAGCATCACAATAAAACCGTACGCCAATCCCCTTCACTGGAGAGGAACACGGTCAATATTTCCAATAATAGTTGTAGGTTTATGTTAACATTTGAGAGCAGACCAAGCCCCTAATAGCCTGGGCAGATAGGACAGATAAGCAGACTCGAGGACCTTGGCTTGGACAGTAGGTACGAAATTTCGCATCATATAGATGGTAGAAGACGCCAAGCGGCGTTGAAGTATGGAGTCCCGGCACTTGAAAGGCCAAGGTAACGGTAAAATTCATTTGAAATGGTTCACGAGCCATTCCAGTTGCAACGAGATATGGGGATTATATAGATGTAACACGGTAGTGTGCAGCTTGGGCATGGTTGAGATGCTTGTTGGCTGATTCGCTCACGATACAAGTCCAACAACAGACCATCTTCCAGTAGCAGGATGGGATGTCTTAAATATGGATCATGACTGCCTATACTAATATCGGCTATCACTGCTAGTAGTGCGCGAGACTGAAGAGGAACATAGGGTCATTTGCCCAGCCACGCTTGGTTGCAATGGCCTCTCAATCCTCGCCAGCTACTTAAGAATCGATTTACCACCAGCACCTGGTTTGATTCCGGACTCTCTGTAGTCAGAGTGATCTGCATCCAGGACAGTACAAAACTGAGACCGTGAACGTGATGCATCGCAACCCTCGTGGGCGACATATTTGGCACCCGCCGTGGTTCTCATGGCAAATCGATTCCCAAAAGGCAAATAGAAGAGAGCCATACAGTATACCTTATGCAACGGTAGATTGGCTTCCAGAATACTTAAAGAGACCAGAGTTTGGGTGATTTTCAGTGCTTCCCTGGAGATCACTACTGGGAGTGGCAGCGGTTAAGTCAGGTCAGATCTGAGGATAGCAACAATCTGAGGTGACATTCGCCTGGTCCAAAAGCCAATATTTTTCTCCCAAGAAACATATGGTACTTACGGTGAAAAATATAGACAATTATGCGGGATTGAAATCAACCCCAGACCCCATCGGGGTTATCGTCTGCGGTAATCGGGCTTCTCAGGCTTGATGAACAAAACGGACCTCGGAACGACAGCCCATCACCGTTTTCATGGACTGGGAGAGCTAAGCGCTTAGTGAAGTGATATCTTAACTTCAACAGGCAAATAAAAAAGATCGAGAACTAATGGAGTAATTTGGTCTGTAGTATTTTCAAGTTCCAGCCCATGGGTCGGGGAAGCGGAGTGAAGACTTCCCCCAATTTTTGGTAGGAATCATGCGCTTCATAATCATGAATTGAATAGGGTATCCATGTCTGAAAGATGTCAAAGACAAACAAAAGGGTGGGGAGAAGGGGGCTCACTCTTAGTCAACAACGTGCATAGAATTATTGGGCTCCTACTGTAGTAGTTACTCTGTAACTAGTAGTTAACAGTAGTTATATACCATGTTGTCAACATTCATGTTAATGATAGGTCCCTGGTACCTCTGTTCCCCCAGGCTGATTGAAGGTACCTACCGCATCGGAGGGTGTCCGGATGATTATTACTGTAATAATACACAGTAATACATAGTTCTAACTAGATTGGGTAGTAATCTACCAGGCTACTACTACCTTGGGTATGGAGCTCATAGGTAGGCAGTTTGGATGTAACTAACAGCCCCTCCCACCCCCAAAAAAACCCGTGCCAAACGCTTTTTCGCGTCGCCGTCGCCAAAACAAATGGAAAGGACGCGGCGGTTGTAATGCATCATATACAAGTTGAAACAGGTTTTATTCTTTTTCTTCCAAAATGTGAGTTTTGTGTCTTGCCTGAAGTCATTAATATCGGCCAACTAGCTGATTATGATAGAATTTTATCTTATTGATTAGTTATTTCTTTACACTGCCATCCAAAATCTAGATCAATAACAATTATGCCACGACCACCTACGAAACGGAATCGTCTGGCATCCAAGGTTCCCTCTGCGCCCGCCAAGGATATTGCACACTCACAAGTGAGCAGTACGAGTTGCGAGCAAGTCGACTCAGCAGATGCTTCCAGGTCACCCTCAAGGGAAAGGCCGGAGGCGGACAACGCTTCACAGCCAGGAGACAATGCTTCGGTGTCAGATATTAGGCGCCAATTAAAGAGCCAAACGCCCATTGGCAAGGCGCATGAGCAGGCAATCGACTCATCACCTATGGGAGAACGCATGGCTACAGGAAGTCGACCACCCACGAGAGCTCGTGGTTACTCATCAACTCTCTCTCTTGTAGGGAGAAAGGGTGACATGAGCTCTAAGATCCCTGGAACCCCGGCCTTTGAGAGCTCGATACTGAGCAATTTCAGAAGAAGACCCCGGCAGCCCAGCATTCTCCAGATGATGCAAGCAGAGGATGGATCCTCTGATCTCGACGACGATGATTTTCTTGGCGGGTTGAGCCCTGAAGACGAGTCCACGCCGCTGAATCTTTCCAGGGGAAAATCAATTTTAATCAGACATCCTCCTTCATCCCCCTCGGAGTCTTCATTACCATCAGGTGGTGGGTCGCGTAAGCGGAGACGAGCTATAGAAGAACCACAGGTGCCCAATTCACTTTTGGAATCTGTGGAGAACACCCCAGCTGGCTCACCAGTTCCGGAGGGCCGTGGGGGCGATGTAGCTAGTTCTACAGACCTGCCTCTGCCATTAGAATCACCAGAAGCCTTCAGTCAAACAATGGTACCGCCCATGAGCAGTAGCATGCCACCAAGCCCCGCGCATACTGTGTCAGCGCTCAATCGAGATAGCCCATCATCTGCTACCACAGGACTTTTGAGACCTGCCAAGGATGCGCCTGATGATGTGATTCAATTTTCTACGGCAATTCTTCAAGATAAATTGCTTCCGCGGCGGCGCCAACAGCAATGCAAACACCGAGATGCAATAGGGACTGATGTGCCCGATGAGAGCGAGGGTGATTACCCTTCATCCGAGCAAGACGTTGATGAATTGAGCTACTTGCCTGCCGGGAAACCGGCTCAATCACGGCGAAAACAGACGGCCAAGTCAAAGTCATCCAATGCTCGAGTCAAATCAAAGCCAGCGGGAGAACAAAGGCAGAAGAAAGGCCGAACAAAAAATGACCAGAGTGCCAGAGCAGACGACGGCAACAAAGGACCGATACCGATTGCGAGACCGTTGAAGCAAACATATACTCGTCCTCAACAGGATGTTTCTATTGACAAAGCAAATCAGCCTGTCGACTCGTCCTCGCCTTTATCATCGCCTCTTGATTCTGATGCATTCGAATCCGATGCATCTCTGCCAGACTTGGGGCCTGCGACAAACTTCCTCAGCGAGGAGTTGAAGTCACAGGCGATGAAGTTTGCCGAGGTTGACAAATGGCAAATGGAATTCGAAGACGTAATTGCGTCTGGCAGTCAAGGCAGTTCGTGCAGATAAATAACACTGATACCACAATAATATCCGCAGTTTGTCAACTTAGCCTATCACCAATTGGATTGATTCAGGCCTAGGAAATAATGATAATAATAAATTGAAATGTAGCACTGATTTATCTTTTCGCTTATTTCTCGCAAGAATAAACCCGACAGTAACCGGTGCCGCAGCCTGAGCCCCGCAGGAGGTTGAACCCCGCGATTTTCAACTCGACCTCAAGAGACTGTTCTGCTTGTTCCACATAATGAGCTGAAATTCACTATTCAAGTCTTTCTTCGCTTTCACACATTAAAGACACGGACTATGGCGGACTCTATTCTAGCGGGGAAATACCCGGCCAAAGCCCATGCGCGCCGAGTGGCAGAATATCTACAGGCTCAAGGATATGGCAATGCCGGAGTCATATACTTGGAAGCACAGAAAACTCGTCTCATAGAGGACAATGATGAGGCGATGCCCTTTAGGTATGACATGTAATATTTCAGTATGTCCTCATGGTTGCAAACTAACCGGCATCATCCCAGACAACGGCGCCCGTTCTTCTATCTTTCAGGGTGCTTGCTGCCGGACTCATACGTAACATATGATATTGGGGCCGATTCATTGACTCTCTTCATACCTCCAATCGACCCCGAGGAGGTGATTTGGTCTGGCCTTCCGATGTCCCCTGACGAGGCTTTAGACCAGTACGACGTCGACCAGGTGTTGTTGACGACTGAAGTCAATGCTACTCTTTGCTCTATTGGTTCGGCACATGACGGGAAGTCTGTTGCTTTTGCGATTGCAGATCAAATATCTAAAGATACCAAATTTGAAGGCTTTTCCGAGACCAATCTATTTGTTTTGAAAGCAGGCATCGAGAGCTCCCGCGTTGTCAAGGATGAATATGAAATTGCCCTTTTGAGAAAAGCGAACGACATATCCGCCAGAGCACACATCGCAGCTATTCAGGCATCAAAGGCAGCAACAAATGAGCGCGAGATCGAGGCCGCTTTTATTGCCACCTGTATTGCTAATGGATGCCGGGAGCAGTCCTATCACCCCATTGTTGCAAGCGGTGAGAAAGGTGCCACTCTCCACTACGGAAACAATGACCAGGAACTTGTCGAACCTGCTTCCAAGCAAAGAAAAAACAACGTGCTTGTTGATGCTGGTGGGGAGTATCGAACATACTGTGCTGACATTACACGCGTCTTCCCCTTGAATGGAAGGTTCGTAGCGGAAACCCGTCAGATTTACGAGATCGTTCTGCATATGCAAACCGAATGTATCGCAATGCTCAAAGATGGTGTCCAGTGGGAGGATGTGCATGAGAAGGCGCACCGCATTGCAATCCAGGGTTTGCTGAAATTGGGCATTCTTCGCGGCCCAGAGAATGAATTGTTCGAAAAGAGAGTCAGCGTAGCTTTCTTTCCTCACGGCCTCGGCCATTATCTTGGCATGGACACTCATGACACTGGCGGTAATCCTAACTACGCAGATAAGGATACAATGTTTAGGTACCTTCGAGTGAGAGGCCGCCTACCTGCGGGCTCTGTCATCACTGTTGAACCGGGCGTAAGATCCATACCCTCGCATTCCAACCGGCTTTTTGTTATCTCTATATGCTGATTTTTCTGTTGGTTAGATCTATTTTTGCCGATTCATCATTGAACCATTCCTCAATTCCGAGGATATGAAGAAATACATCGACACCAATGTCCTGGAGCGGTATTGGAGTGTCGGTGGAGTGCGAATCGAGGACAACATCCATATCACCAAAGAGGGATATGAAAACCTGACTACGGCACCAAAAACCATCGAAGAAATTGAGAACCTGGCCTCGTAACGCTATGTCTACATTGACTGGAAAGACTTTTCACCGAAGTTAGTCCCTATGAGTAGCAGCTGAACCGAATTCCAATGGAAATACTTATTACCTGGCTTATGGTGTCAGGTTTTCTGTGAGATCCCTAAAACAAATGGTCATGGATCTTCAAACTACCAAGTGCTTCCCCCGGCATTGTCTGCCACTTCATATTTGATTTATATATACACAAGAGTTCCAATTTGAAAGTACTTTTCTATCAACTCTAGGAAATCACATCTAACATAGCAGCTAGTACAAAGCTTTGTGTACCTATGCCTCATGCCCCCTGCAGCTTCAATTTTGGGGTAGTACCAGGTAGTGACTGCTATGATAACATAGACAAGCACACAAAGACCACCTTCAAGCCAAGTGGACTTTCCGTCCCGCAGAAAATTCCCAACAACGAGAATCGATAGTACAAGCAGCGCGATCATGAATACCTCAAAATCCAGCCCCATATCTTTTCCCAAGCCCCAGCCCACGAGGACTGCAAGGGGTGCGTTCAACAAAGCGGTTTGAATAGAAGGACCGAGGCAGTGAAAAAGAGCGAAGTTGATTTGATTATCCCTATTTCAAGGTTAGCCAGGCAAAGATCTTGGCTCAGCATTTATGATTTTGTACTCACCAAGCCTCATCAATGGCAGTCAGATGCTCCGCTGCCTTTTCAACCACGGGCACTAATATCAGACCCATGAAATTGTCGGACACGCCTCTCTCGACAACGATATGCTCAATTTCCTGGACTAGGAAAATGGCTGACATGCAAACACATGCAAGAGAAACTGCTATGGCTACAAAGCACTCTGTCAGTGTTAGCTTGGATCTCATGAGTTCCTCGTCCCGGTCTTCATCCTGGGCCTCATCAAACTCAAGAACTTCGTCGAAGATAGAATGATGACTGTGGAGATTGTAAATCAAGAACCTTGGGCGGTCAATGAGCGGATTAATAATTAAGCAGAAAGAACGGGGTGCAACTCACATTATAAAAGCGACGATTAGAATAACAGCAGTGGCTCTACTGATCTTCAGAGTGAAGCGAGACAGGTCGGCAGGCGTGATCTGCACCTTGGCCGAATTTCCGCTCAAGGCCGCATAGAAGGCGCTCGGTATCATCAAGCCAAAGCCTGCGACCAGCAATAACCCGGAGCCTACTTCGCTGATAGTTTCGTGGAACTTTTGATCCTCGCGCAAAATACCCCCAAAAAAGAAACACATACCCAAGCAAAGCAAAAGGTTCGCCAGAATGGAGCCAAGAATGGCAGCTTGTATGACGGGAATCAGATTTCCACCATTGTCATTGTGGATGAGGACCATGAACAGTACTATTTCGACAACAGAGCTCAACGTCGTCTCCAACAATATACCAAACACCTTGGGAAGTTTTTTGGCGAGCTCGCCGCCTGCGAACCCAAGCAAGTTTGCTGAAGGGACTATCGCAATGTAATTGAGGGCAAACACCCAAACATGTAGATCGGGGCGAGCAAAGTGGAAGGCGATGGCAGCCGGAACAAAGGGCCAGAGAACGCTCACCAGCATGGATAGCGTACAGGTACTCTTGAAGCAAACGAAGAGAAAATGGAGTGGATGAATTCCCCGTCGACCACTTTCGCCAGCAGTACTCACACGCAGCAATCCACGGCGGCGAACGGAGGCTTTCTCATTGTGCGTGGGCAATATCGAATACTCCTGGCCACTGTTTGTCTGTTGTTGAGAGGGATCAACGGCCATTAAACAATCATTGGCCGAGGCCGATTGGTATTTTGTGTCCTGCGGAGATATCTTTGTGGTACTCGCCATCTCGGAATTCCTTCTCCAGTATTCTTTCGTTTTTGCTATTATTTGCAATGTCCGATGTGTGATGAACGCCAGCGCCTGGCCAGGAAAGACTCGGGGCTAGATATTCAACTGGGACGGGGGGATAAGACTTGACGCTTTAAAAAACAGCAACAAGCATATTTGAGATGCCAACAGATATACACCAGTAAAAATGATAAAGGGTCAGAAACTGTATCAATAAAGAACTTCGTTTATACGCTTGTTAAACCGACCAAAACGAACCAAACGCTGGAAATCAAGATGCAGATGCCGATGAAGGAGAGAGAAAAATAGAACAAAACAGCAGAGTGAACTACCAACTCTCTAAGTTTACCAGCTTTGGTCAGTCTGAGCCTCTCACACGGCCTCGAGGGCTTGGCAAATTAAGCCAAGCCAGTGTGTTTTCAATCGACAATATTCAAGAGACGCATTTTGCTTTGGATGGTGGTTCTGATCGACAATCTGTGACAGTTTGCCCCCCCCTCCCCAACAAGATTATTTGGCTGTTGGTCTTATTCTTTCTTATTAGTGTACAGTGCGGTAATCAATGCCCTATGCCATATACCAGGAATTGGATGAAAACGAATTTTCAGAGTCTCTGTGCCGACCATCAAGGAAATAATAATACGAAGTAATGATGTGGTGGTCGATGTTTTTTCTGGCCCAAACGGCAAAAAAAATGTGGAGATGTCATCCAGCACAGCCACTTTGAAAAATAATAATAAGATAATAGATAATACTAATAATAATACTAATAGCTCGTAATAACTTATGACAACCCCTTAGGTACCTAGGTCGATAGTGTTGTCATCGTAAAAACATAGCTGATCTTTCCAGTCGTCTGTTGATGGGTGCGGACGTCCGGACGAAGTAGTTTAAATATAATTGTCGATTGTCCCAGTTATTTTGCATACCTGAGCCATCAACTGAGCCGTCAACATGGACTTTTCCACGCAGTCACAAGAGTCACGAGGAAATACTCCGAGAGATCAATGTATTAGCGAGTTCATCACTGCGTTCAATCACTTAAATATCCTCTCTGATTGTTTCTGGAACCCCATTCGGTGGGCGATGCTGTCTGAGCTCATCCTGATCAACGACTGCAATTTGCTCAAGACCAACCATTATTGCTGTGGCCATATCGATGGATAATGCAATTGATAAATAGTCCAGTATCAGCCCTGCACTTGAAAAGCTCTCGAGATGTATGGTGGCCCGGTGAGATGATGAGATCTTCCAGCATACCAAAGTCTCCATTCTATTAGGTAAATAAATAATAATAACGGAGGCTGTACCCCATACACCAGAACAGTTTTTGAACACAGAAACACTACACAAGAGAACAAAGTATTTAGTTATTTTTTTTTAACAATAATAGATATAATAATTCAATTTACAATTAATTAAAATATACATCACCTTGCGTCGATCTACTGTACTGTGGAGGTTATCATCACATGCAACGTGAAGTGGCTGCAAACGGCTATCATCGGGAGGGGAGCTATTCTTGGGATTTGCGAAATCTTTGTCCCATCGCGTCTTATGAGATTTCTTCACTTTGCGGCTTCCTGGCTCACTGGTATTGTGCTTTCATATTAATTTCCATCGAAGACGATCCGTTGGGAGCTCGGTTCTTTCAGAATATCCTCCCATTATACAGTTGATCTTTGATTTCCATTGGCTTGATTTGGGTCGATTGTCGATCACCATGTCCTCGATAACTACCCCCGCTATCCCACCAGTGGCTCTCGACACTATCACACAATACATTGGGAATACCCCTCTTGTGCGGTTGAACAGACTCCCACAGAGTCTCGGGATTGATGCAACCGTGTATGCAAAATTGGAATATTTCAATGCAGGAGGCAGTGTGAAGGACCGGATCGCTCTGCGGATGATCGAAGAGGCCGAGCGATCTGGCCGTATAAAGCCTGGAGATACTCTCATCGAGCCTACTAGCGGCAACACGTTGGTCTTCCTCATCTTGCCCTGATTCCATTTGCATTAAATTAGTGTTTCTAATCCTCGTTGTAGCGGTATTGGATTAGCACTGGTTGCTGCCGTCAAAGGTCGGTTCCTATCTACATGGCTTTTACTATTACTGTTCTGATATCATCTCACCACACCTTTAGGTTATAAAACGATCATTACACTCCCAGAGAAAATGTCCGCTGAAAAGGTTTCTGTACTACGCGCATTAAATGCTACGATCATCCGTACTCCCAACGAAGCCGCATACGACTCACCCGAATCACATATTGGTGTTGCCAAACGTCTCGAGAAGGAACTGCCAAATGCGCATATCTTAGATCAATATGGGAACGAAAACAACCCATTGGCACACGAGTTTGGTACAGCAGAGGAGATATGGACCCAGACGAAGGGCCAGATCAAGGCCATTGTAGCCGGTGCAGGAACTGGTGGAACAATCACTGGATTGGCTCGAGGCCTTAAGAAGCACAACCCGGATGTTCAGGTCATCGCAGCAGATCCTCATGGATCTATCCTTGCTCTCCCTGCTTCATTGAACGATGAACATGTCGACGAGCCCTATAAGGTCGAAGGAATTGGATATGACTTTATCCCTCAGGTGCTTGATCAACATGTTGTGGACAAATGGTACAAAACTGGCGATAAGGAGTCGTTCCAATATTCTCGACGTTTAATAGCCGAAGAAGGTCTCCTCGTTGGTGGTAGCAGTGGAAGTGCTATTTCTGCCTTGACACAGGCTGCCCAAGACTATTGCTTTGGAAAAGATGATATCGTCGTGGTGGTTTTGCCCGACAGTATCAGAAGCTATCTGACAAAGGTAAAGCCACTGACTGTCCTTTCAACTTTGTCGCCCCACTCTCTGGTTTTTTCCCTTGGACCTTGTTTATTCTAACCCGGTTTAGTTTGCCGACGACGACTGGCTAGCAGCAAATGATCTCCTACCGTCACTATCCGCCGAGGCCGCACCGTTATCTCCCACTCTGCAGCCGCAAGGCCAGAGGGACGAATTTGCTGGATCAAAGGTAAAATCACTTCGATTGAAGCCAGTAACTACCATTCGGTCCGATTATCCGTGTGAGAAGGCGATCGAAATTATGCGTGAAAAGGGATTCGATCAACTCCCTGTGCTTGCACTTTCTGGAAAGAAACTTGTTGGACTTGTTACGTTGGGAAATATCCTGAGCCGACTGACTCATGGACGCGCTACTGGAAAGAGCCCCGTCGCAGAGGTCATGTTCGATTTCAGCAAAATATCCGAGGTTGTAACAGACCCTAGGGACCTGAGTTTGGCAAGTTCCGAGTCTGATGGCAAGCCCGGTGGTACAGATATTTTACGGTCCCAAACTAAAGGCCGCAAGTTCATCGAGATTACAATGAACACTCCGTTGAGTGTACTCAATCGATTTTTCGAGTGGAATAGCGCAGCAGTTGTCACTGAACGGGATGAGCATGGGGTAGTAAAGCCATTGGCAGTAGCCACAAAGGTTGATCTGCTCACCTGGATGGTCCATCATAAAAGGCCATGAACGGTTTCATGAACCAGTAACCTCTTAACTGATGGCCCAGAATACGCTTTAATGTGTTTAACCCCCTGTTTATTATTATTATTATTATTATTTTTGGTTCAAGTTTCTCTCTCAATGGTTAGGGTGTTTTACATGTTTCTCCTTTTACTTTAGCATCCTCCTATACATGGTGTATAGGAAAAGTGCTTATAGATTAATTTCATATGTTCAAATACCCCTCTACCAGATATTCAGACTTCTCCCTTTATCCTTTCATATATATAAACAGAATGCTTTCTTAATTTTTTCTATCAGAGCTGGGTGTCTCATCCCAGTATAGCCTTTCAGCTCAGGATATTGAAATGGTTTTTGCTACAAATTACTTTGGTCATCGGGTCCTGGTCACGATTCTCCTCCCTGTTTTAAATGAGATAATGGTTAGAGGCAAGGGCAGTGCTCAAATCGTTGTCACTAGCTCATCTCTGTATTCATTTTGCTGGGGCTTAAATCTGGGATTACTGACGGCGCCAACATGACCAAAGTCTGCGTTTTTGGATGGCCTATGGCGGTACGCCCGCTCCAAACTAGGTAATATTCTCTTTATCAAGGAGCTCACCCGCCAGCTTCAACAGGACAAGGATTCTGCAAGCAATGGGACGGATGGAACTTGTACTTTGGGAAGCTACCTAGTGGGTTCCAGCCCGAAAACGGTGTTTTCATTCATTGGATAGAGTCCAGAGGATGGTGCTGCAACGACTCTATATTTGGCTGCAAGTGAGGTAGTCCGGGAGAAAGATTCTCGCGGTCAATACTTCATTCCCATCGCTAAATGCTGTGCAACAAATAATATTACTAGGGACATGAAACTCGCTCTTGAACTGTGGGTAATTTGCGTTCTTTTCAATTGATCATGGATATTTCTGTTGCTCACATCAGCCATGCTTTTTCGGTACAGGACTGGATTGATGCCAAATCCGCGAAGACCATTGGCCCTAGTTGAAACGAGGCTAGCAGCTGTTCTGCCCAGCCCGTTTCAAGTATATTATTAGTCTCCGAGATAGCAAGATCAAAGGCCAGCTTCGCTTCCGCTACCATGTCCCAAATGTAACCCCGTAAAGCTGTGGGCTGTCTTTAACTGCTTTCCCAAACAAGCCTTCGGATATATATTCATTAGCCAGCTACAACCAATCCAGAAATTATGTAGAAATATCGAAAGACCAGTAGCTAGCCAGTAGCTCGGATTGAAATACAAAAATACCGTTCATAGACACTGTCCAACCCATTCTTCCCATCTTTTCACACCAGATCCAAAGCTTTCATCATTATCATCACCCGTGACAGCCCCCCAACGACGTCAACTTTCACGCCAACTTCATCCTCCAAGAGTTTGAAGCTGAATGTATCCTGTGCATTGTCATTGCCGAGGATGTCGTCATCCCCCTCGTCCACTCCAGCATTGGCACTTGCATCCATAAGACCCTTGCTCCTGGATTTGCGGATTCGGTCAATCTCAGCTTCGAGCTTCTCACGCACTGATCCAGGCGGCAAGGCTGAGAAGAGATCTTGTTTGTTGGCCGCCACAAGCACCGGAAGCTCCATGGCGGCCTTGGATGCTACCTTTCCCTTCTTCAAAGCTCGCTTCCGAAGAATTGAGAGAATTTCGTGTAAATAGGTGGCCGTATCCCGCAAAGTCCCATCATCGGAAAGAGCAGCAGTATCCACCACAAAGATAATGCCGCGTAACTTTGTTTTTGTGTCCGTCGAATTTGACATCAGCCGCAGCTGTGTAATTCCCTGAGCTCCACGCAGCTTTCCATGACCAGGTGTATCCCTGACACGGTACTTCACAGGATTTCTTGAAGCTTCCTTCAAAGAGGGATCATTGACAGACCGAAAGCGGTTAGACGCTGTCGGGACTGAAGGAGGGAGGCTGACCGTGGTCAAGGTCGATGTTTGGGATGTATGAGTGAGTGGGGATTTCTTGGATCTTGGAGATGATTTTGCTTCAAGCTGCCAGAAGAGAACATGTCAGAATATAATATCTTTTAACCCCAGATAGCCCGCAAGCACAAGAGTAGCAAAACTTACCAACGACAAAAGAGTCGTTTTGCCTGCACCACTGGGTCCTAGTAGTAGAAAATTGCTAGATGGCGGAGATGCAACTGTGCGATAAAAGATAATATGCAGTAAGACAGGGAGGCCAAAGGCAATAAACGCTGTAACCACAATGGCGATAGGGTTACCATCGAGCAGACTGGTAGCAATGGCTTCAGCCGAGCGCCAGTTTAATTGGAGCCCCATCATTACTACGCCTAGTAGACGGAGGTAATGGTGATGATTTTTTATAGGAGGGTCTGGGAAGAGAGAGGAAGAGAGAGGAAGAGAGAGGAAGAGAGAGGAAGAGAGAGGAAGAGAGAGGAAGAGAGAGGAAGCAAAATGTCAAATCATCATCTCCAGCTACTTAGCTGGCTGGTCATTAATATTACCTAGCGTCTCATCGGATGATCAACGGCGGACTGATCAGCCCACCGCCGCTTGGTAGGCAGCGCGATAGTACCGTAAGTATCTGTCTTGGCTCCGCTTCCGCTCTCACGTGCTCCGCCGTTGTAAGCAATGTTTGAGGGTTGAAGTTAGTTTGCATACCACTGGTTCGCAGGGGCGACGGCAGGAGTCAAGTTTGGGTAGCAGCGCGTGTGAAGTCCAGAGACCTCAATTTTCCCATCCAGTTTTCTTTTTTCTCACCTTCGTTTGTCACTTTCGAGAATCCCTTCAGTATGAGATTTATACACTCGTTACCCTTTGTCTTTGGTTTGCTGTCTCAGGCTCTCGCAGTTGTTGAATTCACTGTGCCCACAGTCGGTTCTACCATTAAGGGTGGGGGTGTCATAACAGCCTACTGGAAGGACTCTGGCAAATCTCCCAGGATTTCGGAGCTTTCACAGTACAATCTATATCTTTGCGCAGGTGGAGACTCCGCAGATACCTATGTACGTTCCGCTCTTTTGTGGGTCTGTATACAACGTCACGGGATTTTCATTGACTGTCAGGGTTTATACAGGAAGAAATAGCTGCTCTCGTGACAGAAGCAGCTTTTCCTCGGGGGAATATGGTTTCATTTAGGATTGACTCAGATGTGGGTGGTAATGAGACGAATGCATAGTAAGAGCAATTCTGGTCGAGCTCCGCCGCGATTGTATATGATGGGCACTGACAGGATACTCTTATTTTTCCCGCAGTTTCCTGAAAATGGTTGCATCTGGCCCAGAAGCTTCTATTATCAACTATTCAAGTCGCTTCACACTCACCGGCATGAGCGGCTCGTTTTCAACTCATCTCATGAATGGGATCAATTCCATCGTTGACTCTAATGCTATACCCATCGGAGAAGAACATGAGCGGGAGGAACTTCGAAAAAGACAGAATGTTGGAGCATATACCATCCCGTACAGCTTACAGACTGGGCCAACGAAATATGCGCCGATGGCTAAACAGCCAGGGAGTACAATTCCGGCCAAGTCTCCAACCCCCCAATACCCAACCAGTCACTATTCAATTGCTACGACATATCTTCCTGAAGCTACTGTTCAACAAACCCTTTCTGCCACTGCAACCTACTCGGTTTCTAGTGTTGAAAACACAGTATGTACTTGGAATATTCCCTACTTGCTCTTTGCTCGGCTTCCAGAGTGCTAATATATTGTTTTGTGTAAAAGGCATCTCCTGCGCCGCACCCTCATGATAAGAATAACTAATGGCTCCTAGAAAGATGGAAAGACTGAGCTTTTTTGCCCTTGGCGGAGTTTAGGGATGGGATATTCTTCAGTGCAAGTGGTTGTCATAGCTCACTTCCAGCTTTTCTACCTTATGTATTTTTGAAGTTCTATGGGGCATTTTGGGATTAAAAATAATCATCTTAATTTATGCTTGTCACGTCAATCAATAATAAGAGCCAGTGTTTCAATCTTTTGATATATTCCCAACGGCCATGGATTTCAATCATTTTCGGTAGCCTGACACTGGTAGTCAGATTTATGGTATATGCAACAAGAAAAGCGTGGCACACTTTTTATTAGATCCAGAAAATGATATGCCAGTTTCCGAATTTAAACCGCAAGCAGTGCAACATTAGAATAAACGTAAGATGTGTGTTTCTTTCTTTCTTTTTTTTAATGAAAAGAAGACTATGTAGAGTCCGTTAGCAGAAGTGGCAGAACTTGTGTATATATATTCATTCTCCAATATGATCTATTGAGAGAGAAAGAAGTAAAGAAAGAAAATGCGTATCATCGTGCGGTTTGGGTAGAAAGGCAAAGTTGGGTTGGCTCGTATCTATTTAAGCCAATCAAGTATAGCCGCTGGGTGAACCACTTGGTTTATCGTCGCGGGGAATCGTCAGGGCGAAAGAAGGATATGTTTTCCCGGAAAGCAACATATTCACTATCGGCATATCCTAAAAGGGACTGTATCTGGGTACTTCTGTGTCCTTTGATGCGAGCAACTTCGATGCTGCCGTAATTGACAAGAGCCCGCCCAACTTCTTTCGGCTCTTGTCCATGGTGAAGGAATTCGCCGTTAAGAGAAGACGGAGAAATCCTTTCAACCACAACCAGCCGAACGGCTTCTTGTTGTGCAAAGTGCCCATCAACACCAACCACGCCAGCTGGTAACAGGCCAGCTTTGGTCTGAAGCGCATTGTATGCACCATGGTCGATAAATATGGTTCCGCGGGGTTTCAATCCATGAAGCAGCCAGAAAGATCGAGACTGGATTGGACTTTCTGAAGGGAGAAAGCGTGTATGAAGAGGGGGTGACATTGATGGTGGCGGTGCAGCTTCATCAGTCGCTGATTCGCGCGTTGAAGAGTTCTCAGCGATGTTTTGGAGATACTTCACGATGTCGTGGACGTTTCCTGGCTTCGAACTCTTGGTAATAATAGTTGTCACGCCAGCACTAGTCCCCAACTTTGCAGCCACAATCTTAGTGCTCATACCCCCAGTTCCCAGGGACGAACCAGCAGACGATACATCGGCTTCCAAAGAAGAGATGTCCGAAACTACCTCAATAGGTCGTGCATCAGGGTTGGTTCGTGGGTTAGCAGTGTACAGGCAGTCAACATCCGTCATTAGAAACAAATAGTCAGCTTTGACCATGGCAGCTGTGATGGCAGATAATGTGTCATTGTCACCGAATTTAATTTCCTTGTAAAATAAGAGTCAGAATTGCATATAATATATACGACCCAGATGAACCTACGGAAACTGCCAATGTGTCGTTCTCATTGACTATAGGTATCACCCCCATGTCGAAAAGCTGCGAGAAGGTGTTTTGCGCATTTATGTATTGGGTTCTCTGTGACATATTAGATATTTGAGTTGAGATCTGGAACTGGTGAGCTCATACATCTGCGATATCGTTTCTCGTCAAGAGAATTTGTGCGACAGGGAGACGGAGATGTGAAAACAGACCATCCCACAAACTCATAAGCCTGCACTGCCCGACAGCTGCCAGCGCCTAATGGGATAAATTAATCATAGAATCTGTTTGTGTGTTGAATAGATACGGGTATTTATACCTGTATGCGAGGTAGGTGTTTCGGCCTCTCATCTATATCCATCCGCCGTAGCCCTACGCCGACAGCGCCCGAAGAGACAAGGACAACATTGTGACCATCTCGATGAAGCCTGGCCGCAGTTTCAACAATTAAAGTTAAGATCGACAGTATGGGCTCGTGTGTGTTTTCGTCAACGATGGAACTTGTTCCTGTAGAAAGGAACCCAATGAGTCAGTGTTATATATGGCAGATCATCGAGTATCCCCGCACCGAGTTTGATAACGATTGTGAGTCTCTGAGAATCCTTCATGATGTGAAATTGATTGATGTGAATTACTAGAAAGCAAGAATTCCCATAAAACAAGGTATACTGAGCAGAATACAACTCTCCACTACAGAACTCCTGCTCTTGTGTGCAGAAACCTGTCAAAGTGTATCTTTCGCTCTCACGAGACTCGTACTCCGTAGACTGGTTTTCTGGGGACGCTTCTTTCTGCCATACAATACCGCCCATGCGGAGATTGGAACGCCGGCGAAACCTCTCTTTTCCGCCTCGTTCAGCGAATCAACTCATTGGATATAACTTCTCTGAAAGCCGACACTCCTACAATGACAGACTCTCAACCATCTAGCACTGCCTCGAATAAGGATCACAACGCCGATTGTACTGGTTATGTTCCAGGAGATGACTCATGGACACAATGGCGCAACATTTTCGCTATCTTGTCGGGGAAGATGACTGCCGAAGGGAAGGAACAGTTCCGTGTTGCGCGGGATATTCGAAATGAAGCTGCGGACTGCAAGCGCTGCGAGGATCAGCGAGATTATCTCCTGCAATACAGTAAGCTCGAATTCCTCAAAAATCCTTACCTAGTCATGGCGGTTATAAGCCCAGACTAACAAATGTGTTTCAAGGCCCTGTCATTCGTTTTTTGAGCGATAGTATTCGTCAACTTGGTGGCGATCTGTCCAACCACAACATTTATTGCCGTCGCTGCACAAATAGAAAAGCGGGAGGGTTCGACCCTGAGTATGGCATACTACTTTGTGCCAATGAGATGAGAGATCAAGGTCATTTGGAGGACACAATGGCACATGAGATGGTTCATGCCCACGACCATTTGCGATTTAAAGTTAATTGGACAGAAAACTTGCGGCATGCAGCTTGCACAGAGGTAAAAACGAGAGCAAATTGAGCCGATACTGGTGCTTGTTTGATAATTTGCTAATACTTATAATAACAGATTCGAGCAAGTTCACTTAGTGGAGAGTGCCGATGGGCACGAGAGTTCTTCCGGCGAGGCCAGTGGAAGTTTACACAACAGCACCAGGAGTGTGTGAGGAGAAGGGCAATCCTGTCGGTCAGGGCAAGACCTACTTGTAAAGATGAAGCCCATGCTGAGAAAGTTGTCAATGAAGTCTGGGATAGTTGCTTCAGAGACACCCGGCCCTTTGATGAGATTTATCGATGATATACCCATCCATAGCTGTGTAAAACGATCCCCCTCTCCATTTTCTTACTGGGATATACAGGTATAGGAATTCTTTAGAATGTACTATAATTAAGACACCGAGTCAAAAGAGACAAAAGTGAAGATAAAAACAAGATATCAAAAACTCCATTCCCCGAAATATTCCCGTTGAACTCCTGTGAGACGCAAATGCTCGACAAAAGAAACACCAGCGCCCTGGCTGAAACCCATTAAACTCCATGTAGGCTGATGGAAAAGAAATAAAAAATAGTGCAACGCCTAAGGGATGCGTCTTCATTGCTTGGACTTGGAATCATGCTTTTTCATCCTTCGAAGAGCCAGAACTCCGCTTCGCATCCTTTGCGCAATGCTTGAGAATCCAGGGATGACGCTGGATCTCATCAAGTGAAATACGTTTCTCAGGGTCAAGGACGAGCAGCTGTATAAAGTAAGCGGGTAAATCTAGCAGAAAGATACTTCGAATTTTACTTACCCTTTTGATCAAGTCCCTCGCCTCAGGGCTCACAAAGGAAGGGACTGCCATGTCTGCCCTAGCGATTCGTCTTTGTGTCATGACTGGGGTATCTTCAAAGGGTGCCTCGCCGACCAAAAATTCGTATGTCAACACACCCAAGCTCCACAAGTCAACCTTCTCACTGTAGAAGTTGTCCTGGGCGCCTGGTTTGAGCATCTCGGGAGGAAGGTAGTCCAGGGTTCCACACATGGTCTGCCTTCTGTTGTTTGGCGCATGGACACTCCAACCGAAATCACTGATTTTGATTTCACCGTGGATTCCAACGAGAATATTTTCGGGCTTGATATCACGGTGCATAACATGCTTTTTATGCAAGTACTTGAGAGCTGCAGCCATTTGTGCAATGTACTGCGCAGCCTTCCACTCGGGGAATCGATGCTCCTTCCGAAGATGCTTGTATAATTCTCCCCGGCCCGCGAATTCTAGGATCAGGAAGATCCGCTTGCTGTCATGGAAATGCCCATAGAGCCTTAAGACATTTGGATGACGAAGGTTGCTCTGGATCTCGATTTCCCGCCTGACTTGCTTCTGCACTCCGCCCTGTTGCAGCTCAGACTTATGCAGGACCTTGAGAGCACAAACAAAGCCCGAAGATCGCTCCTTTGCCAAGTAGACTCTTCCAAATTTCCCCTTTCCCAATGGCTTGCCAATTTCGAACATTCCGAGGTGCAGTTTTTTGGGACCCGCCTGCTCTCCAACGAGTCGGGGGTCACCGTTCTCATCTGCATTGCGGGCCGGCAATGGATTTTGCGATGCTTTGGCGGGGGATGAACTCGAATTAATTGCGTTGACCTTGTTTTCGTTGGTATTTTGAAGGGCTAGCTTTAAGAGATTCGACCTATTGGAGTTATTGCTCAACTGTCCTGTGGACCCGAGACCTGAAGACACAGTCGAGAGAGAGCCCTACGCGTAAAGATCAGTTAGGAGTTCTCAGATAGATCATTTGCCATTGATACCTTGGTCTTCGGTGGATAACGGCTGTTGCCGTTTTCATTTTCATCTTTGACAGACAGATGCTCGAAACGAGCTTCTAATGCCTTGGTAGTAGCCATTGCTAGGCGATGGGATGATGGTTCGCAGAGAATAGAAGTGATAGGGTGTCGGTCTCTAATACTAGGAGTGTTATTCAAGGGCAATCATTGCTGGACTGTGGTTGAATGTCGAAAGAGTAAGAATGTTTTGTGTGTGGTGTATTTGGCAGGAGAAGCATTAGAAGAGTGAGCTTTAGCTGTCGGCTGTTTGGGTTCCGTTCCCTTTCGCATCACCCCAGCAACGCATCGGACCGCCTCTTTCTCCGAACGCCGCGGGGTATCGAAATCAATGATGATTGATAAGGAAGAAAGTGATCTAAAGTACAATCAGCCATGGTTGATAACCCATACCCTTTATTTTTCATTACAGCTTAAGCAGTATTTGACTTGATATGGCGTCCAATCATTATGTGACGTCTGTTCCTGCAATGGGCAATCCGACGGCTGTCTCTCCTACATCCCAGAAGCCCAGTTCTATCTCGATCAAGGACTTTAAAATCACGACTCAAAAATTACCAATATTGAAATCTGATCCTATTGAAGAAATGACAAAGAAACTAGGAATTACGCCACCGGAAATGATTTTTGGTGATAACTTTATTGCTATTGAACATGAGAAAAGCGGCTGGGGCATTGTGTTTAATGCGTTTGATGCATTGGACCGTGTCGATAAAACAGGCGAGTCGATGCTCAAAGTCGCATATTCGAAAGAGTGGCAAAGAAGCAGGTATTTAAAGAATTTCGGAATCTCTTTCATTCTTTCCCCTCGGTGTTGACGTGTGCCAGAGAAAAAACCCACGAAGGTATCAAAGAGATTGTCAAGCCATTCGATTGGTCATATACTACGGATTACAAAGGAACGCTTTCTTCCCGGGATCACCCTTTTGAGGAGACTACAAAAGAGATTCCGATCGAGTTACTGAAACGCCCTGATCCTATTCTATTTTTTGACGACGTCGTATTATATGAGGATGAACTTGCCGATAATGGTATCACTATGTTGTCATGCAAAATCCGAGTTATGCCGGCGAGGCTTCTCTTGCTCTCGAGGTTATTTATGAGACTTGATAACGTTCTCTTTCGACTCCGGGATACAAGAATCTATGTTGACTTTGACAACATGGAGGTAATCAGAGAATACCAATCCAAAGAATGCGAATACGAAGCAGTCAGAAAGGTATTACTGCATCTACATATTATGCTGTTTCGGGTTAAAAGACATGGTTGATTAGCTGACAACTTCAAGACCCTAGCAACCACGAGGGATGACGTTCCGGCCGTTATGAGAGACCCAAACAGGCTTTCAGGGATTCTCCCTCTCGCAGAGAGGCGTATAGAGCGAGTCATCCTAGGAGAGTAGATCAATTAGGAGTCATGACCACTTGAGCCCTCCCAGCCCCAATAATTCCCAAATACCCCGTCGGTGGCCAGTGGCTCCGATAATCCGGATTAAGAGAGTCTGGTTTCGAACCCACTTTATTCTCAAATATGCCTGTCACATTGCTGACTGCCTTCATTGAGACAAGGAGGACTATAAGCAAGATGCATTGATGCGTTGTTGCTCTCAAGTGTGTTTGACCTGCTTCGTGAGTAAAGTGCCCATTATGGGCAGCTGCATTAAAATAGGCGTACGGTGGGGCTAGCAATACCATATAGGCACCTAATATCCTATGTGATGTACAAGATATGAAGTGTTCTTTAATGGGAGAGGATTCCGCCGACCAATCGGGAATGGCTGTATATTCAGACAGCGGCAAACAATGCAAACTGGAATCTTGCCGTAGAGTTGCAACCGCCTTGCCAGGTTTAGTTGAAGACAATCAAAACGGTGCAATTATAACATAAGCTCCACAACAATTCAACGTAACCCAAGGCCAGCCCATGAGAAATGCCTTCTAAGACTTTGAATTCTTCGTGGTTGCGAGAGCTCCGCAAACCCCATTCGTGGCCTCAGGTATGACAATGCATCCGCCCTTAAAAAAAAAAAAAAAAAAAAACTCCAAACCATCCAGACTGACCAACTAGTTATCACAGCCACATGCAATCAACAGGGCATCTATCTCGTCAAAATCGTTACAACGTCCCGTCAAAACCTTATTGATCGGCAATGCTCGCGACTCAGCGCTCATCCCATTACCTGCCGCGAGCTGTCGTTTCGGCGAACTGCACCAAACATTATCACCTTTTTCTGGACTCAATTCACAAGCTCGCCGACCTTCTTCTAGGCTTGCGAAAGCCATATTACCACGGCCTGGAACGGCCGCGGAGACATATGTTGCATATGGAATGACCCAGAAACTATTCGAGGCCTGCTCGAGCCAAGCCGACTATCGAATTCCTCAAGTGTCGCAGAAGGGTGCAGAAGTCCCCAAAACCGAAGCTGGTGAAGATATTGGTGTTGGGGAAGGTTGGTGGTATGAAGGTTTGTTTGCTCCTGGCGAAATGACATGCTTCATGCAATTGGGGCCATGTCTATTTGAGATTGCAATTTTATTTTATTTTTTGTTTTTGAGACTAATGCCCATTGAAATCTGCAGATCTCGGCCTCCTTCCAACATTTTCGACCTGGTCACAGGTTACATTCTTACATATGTACATATTGACGGTCCGGCTACGGGCCCTGCCATCGCATGAAAGTCTTCAAACATATTCTCGCCACCTGATCGATCATTTCTCGCATAATGCAGAACATCGCATGGATGTGCTTCATGGTCTGGCTAGCCGTGGGATCCGGAATAAGTTCCTCAAAGATCTTTTTGTCCAGTGGCGAGGCGTTCTCGCCGCATATGACGAAGGCCTTGTCAAGGGTGATGCTGTTCTAGGAGCTGCCATCTGGAGGAACCTCTGGAAAGCTAGCCACACCGACCCGGAGGGCCAGGACATTGACTGGGCCAAGATAGCTCGTGTAGTCGCGTATATGCGACGAGTATTATCTGAGATTTCCAATGTGAGCGAGGCTGATCTGATATTCACCTTGGGACGCGGAAGTAACGGCAAACGCGGCATCTTCGGGTATTCTGAAATGGATAAGAAGATGGTTGATTCCAATCGATGAATTGTGGAGCTGGCAAAGATTGACTTTTGCAATAACTTCTGTTTGCATAATAAAGGAGACGGGATCAACTCAAGCGTGCTTTCTTTTTCTTTTTCTTTTCTTTCTTCACTGTCTTATTATTATAATTTTACGTGAGTGTAAAATAACAACTTATGTCTAACTATAATTGCATTATAATAATTACAAGTGACGTTTACATATATTATGTAGTAGTTTGATCTTGGAATATCACATTTACACATAAAAGCTAGATGTCCAAGACTAGCGATTTGTCAGTCTACCAATGATAGTTGAATGTTATGATTCATGATGACGCAAGATTGATAAGTATGTTTGACCATCACTTCGGAGCTCATGGCATAAGGCCTTGGATGTCGGTCTTCTGGCTCATTTATCCTTCTTTCCAAAGAGATCTTTCTCGACCATGGCGCGACAGATAGGGTGATAGAAATTCTTGTACTTCTGGAAAGTTTCAACCGCGAGTGTGGGATCAACCTTCTGTAGACTCCGATACCTGGTATGCCCCACGTTAGTTTTGCTGATATACTGTCAAAACGTGACGGGTTACTGGGGAAGTCTTACAAAGGTCGTACGAATTTCATTCTTCCAATCTTACCCAATAGGCTCGCAGTCGGTCCAAGAACACTCTCATCACCAGCCTTTAGACCAACTTGGAAATATAAATTGGCGACTTCAATGTTTTCGCTTTTAGCGAAGCCGTAAACCTCTCCCATAAGTCTTGACAGCTGGGGTGTAAGAGGGCGCTCAAAGAGAAGGATTTGTTCTAGAAACACCACGGTTTGGTTCGCTGCCAAGCCTTGCACATCGCTCGACTGAGGTTTAAAGTTGGAATCTAGAAGAGACTGCCATTTATTGGAAAGTTCATAGACAACGTCAACGAGCGACGTGTCAAACTGTGGCTTGGGAGGTAACCCAGGCGCATAAAACCAAGTCTCCCAATCAAGATCATTCAATAGCTTAGAGGCTTCTGGGTCAGACTCGAAGAAGCTCAAGATTGTCGCTTTGAACTCATAGGAGTCAAGAGACTTTCCCTTGAATGTGGTAAAATACTAAAGGGAACGGTCAATATACCGTGCCGTGGGGAGGAAGCATGGACCATACATGAGGGATAAACTTGTCAAACCTTTCCTTTCCTACAAGTGTTTCCAAGTGGAACAGAAAGTTGAAGCCCTTTTCATAAGGCACACTTGAGAATGCATCGTCCGGGTCCTTTCCCTTGAGATTGGTGATGAGCTTGGTAAACTCATGGTCGGGGCCAAAATGCTCCACGGAATCCGAAAGGGCCTTCCAGCCTATAATTGCCGAAAAGTGACGGTAGGCTTCGCCGTGACTATGGATGACCTAGTGAGTATGGCTCAAAATCCCTTGAATCAAATACTCACACTGCAGCTAAGATCTTCATTTCAGTCAGCAAAAATACAAGAGCTTCTTTGAAAGTGAAAGGCAAAGAGGTGAAAATAAAGAGGGGAAACGAACCCGTCTTTCAAGATACGTAGTCCAGCCTTCATTCAACCAGAAATGTTCCCACGAGGCGTTAGTGACCAAATTACCACTCCAGCTATGAGCGAGTTCATGGGCAATAACATCGACATTCTCTCGATCCTAAATGATTATTATCAGCTTAGTCAATGGTACAGTCATAGATCCTGTTGGATGAAGATCAAATACCTTTGAGATAATGCTTGGTGTCGCGAAGGTGAAGATTGGGTTCTCCATACCTCCATATGGGAAACTTGGAGGAAGAATCAGCACATTATACTCGCCCCATGCATAAGAATAAACAATTTTCTATTATTGAATTAGCATATATTTTGGATTTGTGATGTGCTTTCAAGGCATACCTCAATAGCATTGATAAATTTCTCCGTGTCTGCTTCAAGCTCCCACTTGCATTCTTCAAGCTTGTCGGGACTAGTTGCGACAACACTACGAGGTCCAATTGCAGCTTCCGAGATATCCCTTTTCTCCTAATCAGTTGTTTTGTCCACCAAGGGAATTGGGTTTTACTTACCCACTAGCCAAAGCGAATAAATAGCTTGGAATCGGCACCTTCTGGTGAAATTGGTACAGAGTTTTTCCGTCGGGCTGAGGACTCTGTGATGAGTCTCTAATTGGCAAGCCACTGGCAATCACAGGAAGAGGAGACGTGATGTTAAAGTCAAGAGTACTCTTAACATCAGGTGTATCTTGACAAGGAAATATGGACCGGGCATGGATGGCCTGGCACTGGGAAACTAGGTAGATATGTCCATGAGAACGAATTTCTGCACGAGGGAGCTTGTCTTACACATATATGGATGTTTATTATTGGAAGTTTGAGCAGGCGTCAACCATTGCAGAGCCGTACATTTCTCAGTGGTTTGGATGGATATCTCAAGTTTCAAGTTAGTAGTTGGAGATGATGTCTAGAAAATCACAACATACATCAACCTCGACGAATTGGTTAAGCTTTACGCCCTGTTCAAGCTTAATTTTTAATGCCGTGCCGTACGGTTCCAAAGTAGGGAGAAGCTCCCATGGGGATGGTTTGCCATCGACTTTCACATGGGCAATATCCAAATAGTTTGTGTCGAGAATGATCTCTTGCGACTCGCTGTTTGTAATGGACTTGAACCGATGAACAACATTACCAGCAAGCTTCTTCTGGTCGAAAAGAACTTCAAAATTAGCCGTGATATGGGTGGAAACCCAGTTGTTATAATTGCTGAGGGTGTTAGGGTCCCGAGGAGGGTTGATGACGGTCGTAGCCATACTACGAGCTTGAACTCGAGGGAGATGAACTTGAATTGTGATGGAAGAGCTCGATTTCTGTACCATACGAGCAGACCTGCGAAGAAAGCTGAATTGCCAGAATTGAGACAGCGAGGAGACGGTCATACGGAGATGCAACCTCGTACCTTAGTTGAAGATCTGGAAGGTTGCAGTGTGCCTCCAATAGCATAAAATACCCCCGCACGAAACTTTTGGTATTTCTGTTGTCATTACATGCCAGATCCGACCTAGTCGATCCATGTATTATTGTATTGCAAAAAAAAAAAAAAAAAAAAAACACACATGGGATTTCACCCCAACAGCTAAGGTAATTATTGGCTATGTCAATTAAGATCAGGGGGGGATAAAATAAAATGTTATATAAAAAGAAAAGAAATGAAATGAAATAAATTGATTGCTTAACCAATCAATCATATTGCTATGCTTTCTATTATTATGTAGTACAGCCCAAAATTGCAGAATAGTTTTGGTCAACACAGTCGCGCGGCTGGTGAAATGTGACCGGCGAGCTGCGCGCAAAGGGAGATCGAAGCTATTACTTCGAGGAGCTTCACCTATCATTCTTCCTCTCATTCAGCACGGCAGGTCACTCTTTTCCCTTCTACAACACTTTCCTCTCATGTAATTTGTACATTTGCCTTTATTTCTTTCCTTGATCCTGTCTCTTTTACCCTGTATTCCCTGTGCTATATCCATGCTGTCACTCTAAGATGGGGTTGTTTGCATGAAAACAGACAGCCCTCTTTCTTTTATATGAGCCTTTCAATTCTCTCAAGCAAAAACAATGGACACCCCCCCAGGTTCAAGTTTCTGGCCTAGAGAGTACGCCCACGCCCACGCCCACGCCCAATCCTGGATATACCCGTAACAAAACCACAGCCGCCGATGTTAACGTGAATGAGGCAAGGAGTCAGAGCGCTGTGAATGAAAGCCAGACAGAACCAGGCCAGGATATCACTATACCAGACGCCCATCCAGCAGAGCCACCAACGCCCGCGAAGAGAAACCCTGGACTTAGATTCCTTGAGTAAGGAATTTTTTTTCTTCGCAATTGTGCCCCTTCACCATCAATAAAGGTACCCAGCTTACATCTCTCAGCTACCTCACGTCACCCATTGTCGAGCTTATCGTTGGCCAAGGAGAGCATGAAACTGTTTTAACTGCCCACCAGAACTTGCTCGCAGAATCGCCTTTGCTCGCAGAATCTGTCGCAGCGTTTAATGAATCAGGACCTGTAGGTTCCACCTCCCCCAGGCCATGAGTTGAGTGCTAACACTATGATGAATTTAACAGCGACGCATTCAACTTCCCGAAGAGAACGTCGAAGCATTTGGATGCTTCCTCCAATTCCAATATACCCGTGACTACTCCTCTGTACAAACAGCGGCGTCTGGCCAAGATACAGATGCTGTTGGAGAAATAGATGATTCTGGAGAACAATTGCTTAAGCACGCGCGAGTTTACACGCTTGCAGAGAAGCTGGGGATGCCCGCACTGAAGACCCTGGCTCACTCTAAGATTCATCGCATTAACAGTACTTCTCGTGGCGAAATTGCGTACGCCCGCTACGTCTACACAAACACACCTTCTGACGACATCACGATTCGGAAGCCTGTCGCGTCCTTTTGGGCGCAACGAAGCCATGTTCTGCGACATGAAGCTGACGAAGACTTCAAGAAGTTATGTATTGAAGTCCCTGAATTTTCCTGGGATGTGCTCACCCTTGTCCTCGACTGGAAAGAAAAGCGTTCCCAAGACAGGGCAGAGGCAGAGTCCGGCGCCAAGGGAAGCGCCCGGAAACGACTTAGAAGTGGACTGTAGCCAAGTTTTCCTTGTGTGTATAATTGATGTGTGTGAATTAATAGAACACGTCAGCTGGACTTATATGAGCCACTGCAAGATTCATGTAATTTTATCATTGATAAGAAAGAAATAATGTTACTCTTTCACCAAAGTACGTAAGGAGCTCATAAGTCCAAAGCAGCTGTAAAGTATAGAACCAAGCCAAGTTACAGTGCTGAAGTTTGCACGAGGCTATCTAGAAATGATACCAATCACATTTATCCTGGCTTTACTCCGTATCTCAGTCGTTTTGTTGCGTTCGCCTGCTGGGCGGAAAGCAACCGCCGCTGATCCCTTGAGGTACGTAGTTCTCCCGGCAGCTGGATCATTATTCCCCGCGGACCAAACAAACAATTTACTATGGAAATCCCAACCAATCCTGCGGATATTGTCATATCTGCTCTAAAGGAACGCAACATCTCTGTCAAACGAGGCGAAATCGAGTCCGCTTTTGGCGACGAGACAAATGAGGGACACAATGCAAAATGGGTGTCAGAGCATCTTTGCTATGACACTCTCTTGTCACGAGAAGAGCTTATACTGTATGTCTCACCCGGCCATTTTTAAATTAAACATCCGAATTATTGAACTTCCATAGATACTCAAAGCTAGAAAGCTCCGGTGATCTTCGAAACATCCTTCTCACTCCCGATGTTGATGCGACACGACCCTTCCTAGACGATGATATTCGGAGTGCGATTGAATCCCTGAATGCGTCTACTGCTGCTGCCCAGCAACAAACAGAAATTTTGACATCGCAGTTCGAGAATCTGAATAAACAACTTGACCTAGAGAATGATCGAGATAAAAGGCAGATGCGGGATATAGAACGGCTGCGCAGAAAACATGAGTTGGGAAGACAGAATGTCGCCGCTGCGGTATTTACTTCAAGGTCTAACTATCATTTTGAACCGCTGCTGAAACTTTGCAGACTAGTGATCTTGCTCATGAGCTCGAGATAAACTTTAAAGGTGAAGCAGAAAAGGCGACGGCTGATGGTAAAAGAATACTCTCTTCGTTGACCGTCCGGTTAAAAGAGGATGATAGGATTTTTGCTGGTCTGGAAAGGCTCGCTTCTGGAATAAACTCATCTGGGGATGATGTCTCGGTCATCAAAAAGGCGGCGCAGCTTAGCGCAATGCTTGCAGGCTGTGTTTCCGAAGAGATCCAGCACCGTCTCGATCGATTATACCTGGAAAGCATCCAGAGTAACCAGGGAGTGCCCGGCAAACTCTCGGAAAACGAAAATGAAGAATTAGCTGCATTGGAAGAAGAGCTCGAGTCCCTATATCCAGAAATTGATGTTCTGGCTGAAATGTCAACGCAGCAGCAATTCAGCGAGCCAATCTTACGGGAACTCCAGAATCACCATGGTCACATACGGAATGCCTCCCATCGGAAACTTGAATATGTATATATGGACCCGTTCAACCTTGTTAATCCAGTGACTGATTCATTTCAGGTTCTATATATGGTCACTGACATGGCATCCGCAACAGAAAACCTTACTAAATGCTTACAAAATCGCGAATCTTTTTGTGAAACACTCGAAGCGCTGACAACTATTTACCGATCAGAGGTGGGGGGTCAGTTTTCGAATCACCCTTCGAGGCGAGAGACCATGATGAAACGACGTTCTATGCAAATACCTTCCATCCCCCCAGGGAAACGTATTCCCCCCTCCCAGAGGCCCAGGCGCAGGCTCTCGGGGGTCTTTTGCGTCGCCTTGGTTTATCCTCCGACTCAGTTTTTCAGTCGGAAGAGGATGACGGGGGTACCAATTGCCTCTACGAGAAGAGAGCGCATATGCTTGACTGCTTGCGGAATTTAGGCATCGGTGCTGATTCACCGCTTGTGGCTGAATTAATCCCAAGTGATCGGGCGTCTCGACTTCTTGCTTCGGCCTTGAATGCTGATTCCCGCTTTGAACCCTCTCTTTCAGACGTTGATCAAGACAGGAGACTTTTAGCATTGGAATCACAGTTGGCGCTCATTCAGAAGGGAGTGGAAAAGCTCAACATGGATATTCTCTATCAGCGGGAAAAGGGCCAAGAAATGTTTATGGAGAGATGGTCATAAATGACCAGATCTTAAAAACAAACACAGAGAATCTATATCAATAATTTGGCTTCCCTACGCTCCTCAGCGTTTATTGTTCTTGGAAGATGTACTATGCACCAAGCCTATCACTGAAACAAACAAAGAAGCTACTATAATGAATGACCCAGTCAATCAAGACAATATTAATGTAAATGGATTCGGCCCTCCATTGTCTACCATCCTCAAAATTTTCTTTCAAGTTTCCAACTATTTCACCGTTTGTGTGGCAAGTGAGACATATGTTTGCTCTAGATTTCTAAGCCCTTGGGACAAGCAGGTCTTCAAAAAGCCAAGAATTATATAGCAACTATGTCTATAAAAGGGCCAAATCAAAATATCGTTTGATTGGACATATGAACGTGGCTGGTGTTGTACTGCGCCACATCAGCTGCTTGCGGCGCCTCTCTTTTCACGCTCATCGGTCATGCATAACATCATCGAGACCTTGGAAGAGAAGAGGGGGAGAATCTCATCGGTCAGCCTTAGAACTAGTCTGTAAAGCCTCCCGAGGCATAATGCAGCCAACCTTTAAGGAACAGGCCAAAGCTGCTTGCTCTAGTAGATTCATTGGCCAGGGGCACTCGATTGACTCGCTGCAGCCTGTATTCCTGAATGGAGGCTCTGACATTCAACTAGGGTTTTACTCCTTCGATTTTTCTTTCCTTTCCCATGTCATCAATAACATCATAATCATGATCGTGATATTCTACTATCCATGCTTTCTTTTGTCATCTGTCCCTGGGCCATACTCCTCTGCTCTCTTTGTCCTCTCGTTTCATCTGCCCGGCTGACATCTACTGCGCCCCTGTGACCGAAGCCAGCCACGCATCTCATGTTCACCATTGCTCATCAGGGGATCTTACATCCATCGATCCAGCTGAAGCTCATTGTTAGAATTTTTCTAGTCAGTTCGTTCTGTTAGTTTGCCTTTTCTAAGAATACCTAACCACGCAGCGCCTACCTAGGCTGCAATATGCATAGATATACTCTAGGGCTTCTTTGCACTGACCACTTAAGTAGCCTTTCGTCATGAATTGATCTTTTATATAAATTAATTGAGGAGAACTTTCCTTTCATATTTTTCGTGTCCTTCCAGAATAATGAAACATTGCTTTGTTGAAAGAAAGGCAAAGAATCGAAACCAAGGCCCTCTGTCTTTATGTGACCCCGTATTCATTAAAATCAGGTGCCTCGAGCTCATGACGTGAGCCACATGTCTTTGATTATACATGACATTATTGCTTCGCATCCTCACCTCTCTTGCATAGAGAGAATAGCAACGTCTCTTTCTTCTTTGTTGATGATCATTATTATGTCCGGCCTTTGTCCTTTGTTAGCTCTTTGTCCGAGTATCATCCTGTCTCGGAATAGATACTGCTTTTCTTGCAGCATTCCATCATATATATATCGACCACCAACGCCAACCCGAGTCCACATATCTCGTCCTATTTTATTAGAGAATTTTCCGTTCAGAGGGCTAAGCGAATCTTCCGGCACATTGCAAGGCAACTGAGTGGGGAGATGTGCCTCATTGAGAAATTTACCGATGTGTATCCGATGGAGGCTCGGACGAGAAAAATAACACACAGGTGCCTGTTCAGTGATGGTAGAGGTACCTGTCGCCGCACTCGCGTCCATGACCGTGGCGAGTTCTACCATGCGCGGCGAGTCGAACCCAAAGATCCACCGAGTATGACCTCGCCGAGATACCATACAATCGTGCCAGTGGAGGCAACACGCCCAAGAGAACCTAGAGATTCAAATCGACCGTTTGGGTTCAGCATACCTCCGTTTATAAGGAGGGCTTCTGAACCGGATGCGAGCTGCAACGCCCCCAGAGGTCGAGGGAGGTCTCATCGACCCTTTGTGGTCGAATCCCCAGATATAAACCTCGAATACCGATGTCCTCGGCGGCCAACCTCTGCCTCAAGAATAAGGTCTGTTTCACCACGAACTAGAGTTGCACCCCCTCCTGAAAGCCAGAAGCAGCCTTATAGCCCTGGCTTTCCCCCTCCGGACAACCAAACACAGCATACTCCTCAGGAGCCCCGGCGGCTAAGGGAGCGGACTCCAGTTGCTGAGCGTGTGCCTTTGAGACGGAGACAAAGTTCACCTCCTCGCAGAGTGGAGGTTCATAATGATCGACCTGAGCATAGATCCTCCTTAAGCTCCAGCCGTGGTAACGGTTTAACAAAAAAGGCGGAAGGTCGGCAAGTTCACTTCTCTAACGATATCGAATACGTCGACGACACCGAACAGTCAGAAATAAGGCCCGAAAATGGGCAAAAAAGATTTCATCCACACCGAGAACAATCGCGTCGCATCAACCCTTTCACAAAACATAAACAGGAGGATTTTGAGGATGAAGCAAGTTACCGACTGAAATCGAGAGGAAGAACTTCAAGCTTCCGAGTACGCCCTGCCCCTTCTGAAAGAATAAGGGGGCCACTGAGAGCCTATACAACCATTGACACGCGCTATGATCGACCACGTATCATCCAAGATGGTCGTCGTCAAATTTCAGAAGCAGGCGAACGTATTTGCGAGGAAGCCCGGCAAAGACAGAGCCGTGAGTATTTTCGTCGTGACTTTCCCTCGCAGGCTAGTCATAGAAGACAGAGCCGAAGATCTGATCGTTTTCAGTCATTCAACTCGGGTGATGAGAGAATAGTCTATGACAAGGGTCCCCGTCGCCATGGATGGCGATGGCCGTGAATCGTCAGGATTAGCCAAGATACCGCAATATTGGCGTTGTATTTTGACTGGTATAGAATATCTGCGTTGTAATTTTTTCTGGTTTCGGCGAGTGCATTTCGATGGTACTTAGTAACAGCATAGTGGTGTACGGCGCTTAGTTTTTGATGTGCAAGGATATAGAATACCCAAGTTTAACAATCGCCCTCTTTAACTTTGTTAACCTTTCTTTTATAAAAAGTAGGCTTTTAATAATCAAAGAAGTAGGAAAAAAAAAAAAAAAAAAGAAGAAGAAGAAGAAAAGAAAGAAAGAGAAAAAGAGAAAAGAGAAAAAGAGAAAAAGAGAAAAAGAGAAAAAGAGAAAAAGAGAAAAAGAGAGAGAGAGAAAAAGAGAGAGAGAGAGAGAAAGAAAGAAAGAAACGTGCTGTATCAGTTGCAAGGGGAGAGGAGAGGAGAATCGATGAATACTTTGTTTATACAAACCAGGGGATCTATCTGCCTGAATGTGTATAGTCTGGTCTATAATGTCCGCATGTCCAATATTTGAATAATGGAAATCCGATTCGACTATTTTTCCTGCATCATAGTATCCTGAGCCGTTGTTGACAGAAAGAGCGAAACCCCTCAAGTCGACTAACGCCCGGTCGAAATAATGCCCGATCCCACCGAGTCTTACGTTGCTTGCTATTTATTTTCCAGTTCACCGGCGAAATGAGTCTTACTGGAAGCCTCATAATGAGATTACAGTTTCTCGTATTTATAACTAACGCTTGATTCTGTCGCATTGTTATTTCTTTATCGTCATTATCGTGTGGCCATTGATTGCTGAGTGAGTAGATACTACCTACCCCGCGGTTGAAACTATCAAGAATGAAACAACTCCTTCAAATCAAAGGCTAACACTTCACACCATCCTAGAAGCCCCAGGAATACAAAGACTATTACATTGGCAGACTTATTTCAAATAGTGCCTTCGTTAGCATATCGCTCGCCATTTCTTTACTCTCTCGGCTACCCCCGTCTTCCACTCTTTCACATTTCATGCGCCGCAACTCTTTAATCAACTCGAATCTACGCCAATATCATAACTCATAGCTAGACAAGGGCTGGGGTCCTAAAATGCCACTCTTACCCCAAGAGTCAATAAACACCTGTAGGTTCAGGTGTATCTTTCAATACACTCACTTTTGACGGCTCACTGTAGTCTGTCGCAATGAATGACCAGAACATGGCTTCTGGAAATGAAGGGCCGCATAGAGAATCAAATCTCCTACAGGAACAATTGGTTTCAGGCTCCCTTGAAGGAGACGACAAAGCAAGCAAGCCGAGCTTGGGAAATGACGCCGCTCAAATATTTAGCATTTCGCCAGAAAAAGCGTTTTCGCTTCTATGTCTCAATCTTGAAGGCCTTGGGGAATCAAATGCCGGACTCTCCACAAATCCTCTGGTAGCCGTTGCCTCTGCATTTAACTGTATCACGGGGAGAGAAGGTATAGCCAACGGAGAGGAGTCCACACCAATGAAAGTCACTGAGTTGCACTTCGATAGCCCCGGTCAGGAAGGACATGATTCTGTACAACAAAGTGTGTTGTCCAAAAGATTTCTCTCCAAGAAGGAGCCCCCAATACCGTTAAAGGAGTACCTCGAGCGAATCCATCGGTACTGCCCAATGTCGACGGCTGTCTATCTTGCTACCAGCATTTATATTACCAGAATGACAACAATTGAAAAAGTCTTTTTCGTGAATTCCAAGAACATGCACCGTCTCGTGCTTGCTGGTCTCCGAGTGGCAATGAAAGCGCTGGAAGACCTCAGCTACCCGCATAGCCGTGTTGCCAAAGTTGGTGGTGTCAGTGAGCGTGAACTGTCTCGTCTTGAGATCAGCTTCTGCTTTCTGGCAGATTTTGAGCTGCGGGTTGACGCTCAAATGCTTATGGACGAAGCGGAATCTCTTCAAAGCCACTCAAGTTCTTGAGAAGGGGATACAACCAGCTCTAGCCAGGAACCTGTGGGATAGCTGATAGCAGAAGCAGCCTCTCCACAGTATGCTGGTTCCTTTGTGGGATTTTTTTTTATCAGTCTTAGTCTGCGACATCTGCAGGTGAGATTGAAACGTCCCTTTCATTGATGAGAAAGGGAGCGGCGTGTCTGGCAACGACTCTTTTTCTCGATACCAAACAATAATTCTGCATAACATGCCCATGATTATTTTGGATACCTGAATGTTAATCCAGCAATTTTCATTTTTTTCACATCGACTGTTCAACAATCATAATCCGGCTGCCTAATCAAGACTGCATTTGGCTGAGTAATAATCCTGTGCTTTGGGCATCTGATTCTTGCGGCGATACTTCTATCACCACAAAATCATTATTAGCGTTGACGAAGTAAATGGGAACTCTGTAAATAATCCTCAATTCAAAGCACTTGCCCTGTGCAGTGTGCATAGGCACCATTCTCGTAGATGTACATAGATAATTGGAGGTGAGGCTGGTAGATCTTCTTAGCGTCCGGACTCCGTAGCGCTGGAGTTTCCCCGAGCCCCCCAAAAAAGAAGCCTCCCCGTCTTCTCTCTTCTTGGTTTTTTTAAAAAAAAATCATTTTTGCGTTCCTCCACCTTGTTTATCCTTTGCTGGAATAACTGGGGTAATTGGGAGAAATACATATTGACTAGCAACCGGAGTTCTGACTGAATTCGCAATGTTTCGTTAGATAGCGCGTCGAAATCATCATCAACCGCTACTTGTCCTCCGTGCCTCGTCCCCCCTTACAGTTGAAAACAAAAAGCCAACATCACATCGCCTTCTCTTGATCGAGTCGCATTCCACAATTTACATATAGAAATGTCTTCCGGGGCTTCTTCAACCGAGCCACAAAGCAGCAGCAGCGCTGCGGGTGCGCCCTCAGTACCCAACAGGAAAGGCACAACAAGTCCCCCGAGAGTCACCCAGCAAGATGCCAGTGTTGAACTCAAGACCATGAAGCGCGCCATCCCCCTTGGAGAGGATATCATGCAGATTGCTCGGATAGGGGAGGTTGGTGCGATGCAAAACCTATTCAACGAGAAGAAATTCAATGCCAGTTACAAAGATGAGGAGGGGATCACTCCGTTACATGTGCGTATCCACGTTTTATTCCCAAATCATGGACACTGTCGTGCCATATGAATGTCCACTAACAATTGCGACTGTTATTAGTGGGCCGCGATCAACAACCAATACGCCATGTGCAAGTTTCTGCTGGAGTCTGGGGCCGACGTCAACGCCAAAGGAGGAGACTCGGTAGCCACACCCGCGATGTGGGCCGCTCAGCGCTGTCATTATTATATTGTCCACCTTCTGCTCCAGCATGGTGCTGATCCCCTTGTCACCGATGTTCAAGGCTACAATATTCTACACCTCGCGACCATTGATGGAAATGCGTTCTTGCTTGTCTTGCTCCTACACCAAGAGATACCCGTGGATGTTGTTGATCAACAGGGTCATACTGGGTTGATGTGGGCGGCATATAAGGGGTTTCCAGCATGTGTCGATTTGTTCCTGCGCTGGGGCGCCAATGCTAACGCCTTTGATGAAGGAGGCTTGACTCCCCTCCATTGGGCTTTGGTGAAGGGTTCATTGCCTTGTGTCCAGAAGCTGCTGGAATACGGTGCGGACAGGTTTGCTAAGACAAGAGATGGAAAGTCACCGGCAACAGTGGCAGGGGGAGATGAACACTGTTCGTGTCTGGTATCGGGCTCTTGATGAATGTGGTTACGACCTTGATGGAAGCCACAAGGTTCTTCCCCTAGGTTTGACAGCCTGGGTGCGGGATAAAAGTGTCATGTCCAAGTTCTTTTTCCTCTGGCCATTCCTCATGGTTTTGGTGGCAGTGTGGATCCTCAGCAACATGGCGGTATATGCAGCTATTCCCATAATGCTGGTGGCAGTGTTTGGTCTACAATGGGTTGCACAAAAGGCTGCCAGTCAAGCTCCTCCTGAGTATAGGATCCTCCAAAAAACGGTATGCGGACTCTCTTTTAACAACAGCATATCTTAGTGCTTGGAGTTTCTGTTTTGAACAAGTACTGATTATTCATCTAGCCGTATCTGTCGGGTGTCTTTGCGGGTTCATTATTTTGGGTCGGTGTTAGATACGTGCTTAATGTGCTTCCCGGTAAGTTGAAGTCTAGCAGAACCCCCCCTCCACTGCTTTCTTCTTTTTTCTTCCGGGGTCGTTGGATAGCTGACCTGGTATTCTATATCTTCAGTGACTTATTCCACGAATCCAATCTTGAACGCACTTTTTGCGATCTTCTATGGATTAACGACATATTTTTATATTACTGCGATGGTTGGAGATCCTGGCTTTGTTCCAAAGCTTGGCAGTAGAAACCAGCAGAGAGCAGTTATTTCGGAGCTTTTCGAGCAGTGGAAATTCGACGAGGAAAACTTTTGTGTTTCCTGCATGGTTCGAAAGCCCTTGCGAAGCAAGCACTGCAAACGCTGTGGACGTTGTGTTGCAAAACATGATCAGTGAGACCCCTGCTGTAAGACTAAGTTATTCTTGTCGCTAACCTGAAATAGCCACTGCCCGTGGATTGATAACTGTGTTGGAGCAAATAACCTCCGTCATTTTGTTCTGTACATCACCTGTTTGGAAGCTGGCATTATCCTGTTTGTGCAATTGACATTTTCTTGTGAGTATCAACCTATAATGCAAATGTGTCTCTTTATACTTGATATTTGAGTCTGTAGTGATGTACTGACAAAATTGGTAGATATCAACATTCTTCCAGCGCCAACGGAAGCTAAATGCAATATCATCAATGAGACTCTCTGCGATTTTGTGCTTCGCGATACTTTTACAATTATTCTTGACTTGTGGGTCATCATTCAGCTGGTCTGGGTCACTATGCTCTGCGCTGTTCAGCTTGTTCAGATTTCCCGAAATCAGACGACGTATGAAAACATGAGGGGCCACTCGATCGATCGAAGCTACCCAAGCTCCCGGGCCTTTGCCTCGGCCCTGGCGGCCGGGACGACCTCCCTAGATGCTGCCGGGCTCTCGTCCACTGGTCAAGGCCCGAACCCAGCACTTGCTCACGGTCCTCAACGCCCTGTTCGACGACATGGCTGCATCCAGCAATGGTCTTCCCTCCTCGGTGTTGATACTTTCTTTGCAACGGCACGTGATGGATTGAGAGATGGCCCACGTGCTGCCCGGCCCAAGAACCCCTTCTCCCGGGGCTGTATCACGAATTGCCGTGATTTTTGGTGTGATGCGTCTCCATACTTTGGGAAACGGGAACCTGGCTCTGCAATGCTGGGGGGAGAAGTTGTGAACTATAACCGGATGTACGAGGCACCTCTGCGAATGCATAGTGGAATGGGCGGCTCGAGTGGTGCCTATCGAAGCCTGGCGGGTGAGGATCCAGAGCAAAATGTTTGAACGATGATATCTCCGTTATACGATAATCGAACCTTGACGCGCTTCATGGTACCTATAGGCAAAGCCTTTGGTGTTGAAAGCGCAATATAATGATTACGGATGAATTCTGCATTTGGTATAGATGGCCATTAATGAGGACTATATTTTTCTTTTCTTTTATTTGCTTTTGTTTTCTTTTCTTTTCTTGTCATGTCTTTCTTTCCCCTATTCTGACTCCCATGTTTTACTTGACAGCATGTATTATGTTTTGCATACAACGCACATAGCATGACAGATATTGAACTGCTCGGGTTCACATTATTTTAATTCCGGTGCCTGAGCAGAACTACCTTATCTAGAGTATAATAAAGTACGTCCGTGTTGAATCTGATCGAGCTTTTCTGTCTTCCAGGGTAATGATACCTCTGAGCTTAGTGACTGGATGTAGACAGTAAAGCTTTATATCTAGGACGGGCTGTCTTCGTTCTTGTCCACTCGAGACATCCACGTGTTTTGCGATAGGGCTTGTTATTTCCTATCTTTTAATTGCATGCTGCGTCAATATATATATATATATTCTTATTTTCTAGGAGAGGCATGCTAGAAGTGGACTGCAAATAGTTGAAAGTACAGAGATGGACAGGCTTCATGATGTCAGATTACAGTAGAAGCTAGGTATGCTTTAAGCCAGATTCTATGTAGATCGAATCACCCATGAAAGATGGTCTGCAGATTGCATTTTCTAATGATCCTTAGTCTCTGATGTTTCATCCCGACGCATCAGAAGTTGACTCGTCCATATATAGGTGGAAATCCCAGCTGGCACATTCTAGAAAAACTCTCCCCAGGATCATGAAACACAACGGCTCCCTCGTCAAAGATACCAGACGGTGAGGAATCTCAATCAAGTTAGCTCCGAAACCGTCTGACGGAGCTCTGTGAGGCCTCGATGTCTTGTTTGCTTTTTGCATGATGGCCTACAGGGGTACCTGGAACAGCAACCAAGACCAGGAGAAATATCGCGAGGAAAAGGCGGCTCATGCTTTTTTCTGCTTGGATCTTTTCTCCAGTGCCATCGACTCCTTCGGGGTTTGGAGACGATGTGGAGACAAGGAAGAGAGCAATCGATGCTAATGCTCCAATGGGCTTGGATCAAACCCACCTACCATCGTCAAGCTGCCATGTAAGGTACGAAGAACATCCGATTTCTTCTCGGGGACGAGGCTTACCAACTCGTATGACCGACTAGCGGCCACACTACAAGAAATCATACAGTAGCAGCAGTTACAGGGGGGGAAGGAGAGAATATACTATCATTCGTTCCGGCATTCTGGCTACGGCGGTCATTCGTGAATATTCCCTGTTGGGATGAAAATTGATTGGATCTGATTTTGCTTTTTCCTTTTTCCCCCTTCTTCAGGTATCCATAATCCATGTTTCTACCATGTATCAGCGGATGCCCTAAGCTAAGTAGGGGTCTCAACTATCAAGGCCGAGATTAGATGGATAACGACGATGACTCCACCGGAGTGGCGGTCTGACTGAAGATACACGGCACGACCACCATATTCATAGTACACAACCGTGGTAGAGAAATCGTCCGATCAGGAGGACCCAGTGAGCCCCGTTTCCCATGAAATCTGGTGATACTTATAGCACCTGGCGTTCTACAGACAGTAGAAATACATACCGCGTATTGGCGTAACACCGAAATATCCGATGTCGCAGCGCGGTTTAGTTTCTGGGTTTAGCCCAAACTCAAACTGCCACGCTAAGATCTTATCTCGGCAGCGGTAACTTTGGCTGGTGTGTGTGTTTTGCGGAACGCGACCGGACACGGTAAGGGGCCTTGGCAGAATGGGGTCATCGAGTCATTTTAGAATAAAATATATTACCGCTTCCTGAAAAATGCAAGTGGGAAGGGGGAGAATAGCTGGAATATTGCATTGGTCGGTCTGAAGGAAGAATGAAAAATAAAAATAAAATAAAATAAAAAAAAGAAAAAGAAAAAGGAAAAAGGATTGTCCCTCGGTTTGATGCAGGGTCAATGATGATCAATAAAATAGTAGACACAACAGTACACTACAGAATCCAGGATTCAACCCCGGAGAAGATCATACCAATTATAGATAGAGAAGGAGAAAAGAAACAAAAAAAGAGGCAGGTGAGCAAAAGAAACAATATTAACTATCAAGAATAAAAGGCAGCAAGTGACCCTTGTAAGCCCATAAACTGGGTATGTAACACAAGTTACACAGCATGAACACTTTTGTTTGGGGCGTTGGGGTAGTGCCATCAGATAAAAATTTTGCGTGTTATCTGATGGCGCCATGCAGCCATCCAGATTCGTGGATTCCATGGAACCCTGCCGAGGGAAACAGAAACAGAGGGAAAAAAAGAAAAAGAAAAAAAGAAAGAAGAAAAAAGGCAGAACCACCTGCCAAGCCACTTGATGACGTTCCATCCACTGATTGATTAGGAGGCTTGTCAAACAGGCGATCTTCGTGTCGCTTACAGTATTCTCATATAACGAATTACTAATAAGTAACATGGTCAGTTTGAAGATTATTAGCATCTCCTCTGTATGATTACTGTTATTTTTTTTCCCCCATCTGCCTCGATTTCCGAGGCTTTATTACTCCTTCGCTGGTCGGAGTCTCAAGTGGTTATGTAACTGCATCTTCCAACCCCCGGACTACCGCGTCCTGTGGCGGCATTTCGATTCGCTGCTGGCCTTTTGGTGTCAGTCTCACAGGCCCCAGTTGGGCCATCTTGGGCCAGTTGGATTCTTCCATTATTCCACTCGTCTGTCGGGGGTCTTTACCCTGCTAGGGCGATCCGGTGATGATCCCATTTTGCTGTTACGACCTGGATCGGTCCATCACCCACCAATATGTGGCAGGAATACTAGTACGAGTCTTGTACGACGTGGTCTGTAGGCTGTTGAAAAGAAAAAAAAAAAAAGTTACTACGGAGTAAATCATAACCAATACCAGCGATGACTGCCTGCTCCAGTGGAATCATGAATGTCAGGTACCAGCTACCACTAGCCCCGGTGGATTGCGTACAGAGTGGTGCTTCGGCAACGGCGGATCTTGGGTAATCATAGGTCAAAAATTTGAAATACGTGATTGAGGTAAAAAGAAAAGGGCAATTTAGAAAAAACAGAAAGAAAGAAAGAATCAGAGTTATAACGTGGTGATATATTCCAATCTTTACATTAAGCACTCCATATATATATGAACCTAATGTTCAACTAGAACTGAGGGGAATAATATAAATAAGAAGAGTAATAATGAAACACAAACAAACGTAACAGACAGATATATGGTAGTGAAAATAATCAATGCACATCTCTTTCCCTTTTAGCTTTTGTTACCGTCGGATCCCAGCGCCTCTTTTTGGTTTCCTCTTACAGCATGGCGCGGAGCCGGGTGTCCTGCACCGTTGCTCCCGCCAGCTGGTCCCTGAAGATCGAACGCACCATCTCCCCACCTCGCGCCGCGAGGACCGACAGCAAACTGTCGCTCAGTCCATGGGTCTTCTCGTTGCATCCTTGTAGCCAAATGCCAGCATTGGCGCTCACCTTGCTGGGGTCCATGTCCACCCGGTAGTCGCGGCTTGGGTTCCATGATGCCTGACCCGCCGGCCGCAGGTGCTGCACGCCGCTCAGCATTTGCTCGTGAGCGTTGCGGAAGTAGCCGGTTGCGACCATGAGTGCATCCACCTCCAATGTTTCCTTGCCCTTGCTGGTATCCGCATCATCTTTGACCGACTTGACGTGGAGGCGCATCCGGTTGCCGGGGCCGTGGTGCTCAACGCGAGTGATCTTGCGAGCTGGAAGGATGCGGTGTTGCCATTGAGTCTCATCGGGGTTCTGGACTCGCTGGAGGTAGAGATCCTCGTAGATCTGCTCGATCAACTCGAGGCGGACCACACTATAGTTGGTTGCCTTGTCTGTAGCGAGGGATTGCTGGCGCTCTTCGGGGGAAAGGTTGTAGAATGAGTCGACCCGTTCGGGGTTAAAAACTTCGTTGACACTGTAGTTTTTTGCAGTCAGTATTTGGCACGGGTGATAGCTTGTTGTACGGCAGATACTCACAACGGCGAGTCGTCACTGGGACGCATGGCAGAGTCTCTCATGATCAGAGTGGTTCTCGACTTGGGGTACCGCTTCTGAAGATCGTGGTAGATCTCTGCGGCACTTTGACCGCTACCAACGACTGCGATGTTGTAGGCCTGGGTCTCATCGTTGAGCATGTTGGGCAGGTTGGTGCAGTACTTGGACGAGTGCATGATTCTGGGGTCCTGGGGAAGACCCGGGGGCATCTTGGCCGTGCCTCCAATCGCAACAACAACCTTGCGCGCCCGTCTCGAGGACACCTCGCCCGTCACGACATTACGGGAGAAGACGGTGAAGTAGTCAATGACGGAGCTACTGGGATCCGTTTTACCAGGGACCACCTCGGTCACTTCCTCGCCGTAGGCCACAACATTCGAAAATTGTTCCGCACACCACCGCATGTAGTCCTCAAACTCCAACCGAGCGGGGAGGAAAGTTCCCAAGTTGGTGAAGTGGATCAGACGATCTTTCTGGTGAAGGTAGTTTAGGAAGGTAAAGCTGCTGCGGGGATCGCGGAGGGTCGCCAGGTCCTTGATGAAGGAAATCTGCATCTTAGAGCCGGGGAGGAGCATGCCCGAGTGCCAGGCGAACTTCTTCTGTCGCTCGAGGAAGCAGATCTTGGGCTGGAAGTTGGAGTTGGGGACGGATTTGTTCAGAGCTGGGTCCAGCTCATCGTGGAGGGCAATGGCGATGGCCAGGGAGGCAGGACCGAAACCCACACACAGGACATCGTGCAATTCATCCTGATGGGTGGATTTCAGCTTGGGGGTGTCGAGCGACGAGCTCTCCGCGCGCGGCTTGACTGTGCGCTGGCTGGGGAAGCCCATTTCTGGCTTCCGTACAACAGGCTCCATTGGTGTGATTGTAAGAAGGGAATGAAAGAGAGAAAGGTGTGGAGAAGACTAAGATGAGAAAAAAAAAGGTAAAGTATAGAAAGCAAGCAAGAAAGAAGGGCTTTGGTCCGTAAAGCTATAGGAGGAACTGCTGAGAGGAAGAGGAGTGTTGAAGAAGATGAGTGCTGGAATGGGGAGAGCAGGTGGTTAAGTATAAGTTTACGACTGGTGACCTCCACGAGGAACGGCGTAAATCCAGAAATGCAAAACAGAAACAGCATTACAAAAAAAAAAGTAAATACATCTCCATCGTACTAGGGTGACTTTTTTTTCCTGTGTCTGCAGCGGATCCGTGAACACGGTCGAATTATTCTAGGCAAAGCAACGCAACGCAGGCCGTGGCTGGCAGCATCGTTCTTCTGACAGCGGACCGACTTTTTTTTTTTCTTTTTCTTTTCTTTTTTTTTTTTTTTAAAAAAAAAAATTACTATCCTCGGCTCCACTAGCGATTGATTGATTCAGGGAAAAAAAAAAAAAAGAAAAGAAAGAAAGAAAGTTCGGTTCTGTGATTTCTTAGAGAAAGCAAGGAAGAGGGGGAAAAAAGGTGGAGGCGGAGGAGATGAGATAATTTAGTGTGGACAACAGAGTGGGTAACGGTCATTGATGGACGTAAGTTGATAACTTAATGAGGAATCAGTCCATCATCCCATACAGAAGAAGAAGGACATACAGGGAGAATACAGACAGGGATCCATTTACTATTCGTCCAGAGGATGATGCGAACTGGGTCAAATTCCCGGTCCATGAATGGGGATGCTCAGAGGCATGTTATGATTGTATTGTTACCTAGGCATGGGAAACTCTACTGCTGAATACTGCAGGGCAGACATGAAACATCAGAGGCTCAGACCACCACAGCAAAGTAAAAAAAAAAAAAAAAAAAAGGAAAGCCCCGCAGGCAGAAGATTGGTATGTATTGTCGGCGTTTAGATAATCCAAGTGGGATGCAAGTTGGGCTAAAAACGTAGTCCGATGGAGCTTGCATGTTTAGATTAGATCCGCAGTCGCCCGATGTCGGGAAAACGCGCTTGGTCCGCTTAACCCATCTGGTAACAGATGATCTTTCTGTATTGGTTCTGTATGGTGTATTCGATTATGTGCCCTTGGTTACCTATTGCCTCCCATTGAATCCCATGGTAGATTAAATATGATTGATATGATATGATGGAAAATGAAGATTAAGATAAGATCGTGGCTGCTGTGGCGGGGTCACATCGTATTGGATGGGAAAATTAATCCGCTTCGTATAATACTCGTGCTATGATATTTAATCCTGGATATGATGCTGAATGAAGAATACAGAATAATAATATCTAATCTTACTCTCCTACTCTATGCCACTTGATGCTCACCTCATAGCAGTATAGATTGTCGTTAGTAGTCTCGATGTCTGAGAGCACCAGAACCCCACTCTTCTGGTTAAGGGGCGGTTGATCAAACAGGATGCACCTGCGACTTTCATATGATTGACATTATTATTCTTCTTTTTTCTTTCTTGGTTGTTTCTTTCTGCCTTCCACCTGGGATGATCTCTCTTTTTCTTTTTCTCCCTTTCCTCGTGCTCAGAGATGTTCCCTCAGATGAAACACAGTTTCCCCCACACTATATATCGTAGCCTCTAATTATAACACCGGTGATGACCGAAATTATCAATAGGAGGGGGCAAAATAAAATAAAATAGAAATTCCAACAAAATGGAAGTGAAAAAGCAATACTAGATCTGATACAATGCCTTTTTTTTTTTTTTTGTAACTCCTAGAACCTAGACCACTTAGCTGGCCTAGCTACCGATTATCGAGGTATCAGCTCATCTGCTGCCCCCGCAACCAGGTGAGAAATAGTACTACTAGGTACATGCTACGACATACCCCTCATCTCAGCTTCATCCCCTGCCAATGAAGAACCTGAGGATTGTGATTATCCTGCAGCCTTGACTCACTACTGTACGTCTGAATATTGCTATACATACCTTGGGCCCGCTGTCTTCACTTGCCCCCCCCAGCCTTTCACCACGCGCCCATTACCCCATGTGGATGGCTGCTTTCCCTTCATCTCGTTTCTTTTTGCTTTTTGCCGCGCTTGTCTCGACATGGGATGCTGATTTTATTAATCGGTGCCTTCTGATTCGACTGTCGAGAGTGGGCTGTCATGGATCATCTGATCTCTCCCTCTCATCGTCTGCCCTCCGTTGCTTTCCTCGCTTTCCCTCATCTGCCTCTTTCCCAACTAACTTCACAGGGCTCAACCTTCTTGTCCAAGCGTTAGCCCTTTTGCCCCTCCGATACCATCGCTCAAGAACCCTCTAGTCGATTTCCGGTTGTAATCATTTTCATCAGGCACCGATGGGGGTAGTGGGCTTGTTACGTGTGGCTTTTCATCCCATTGACTAATTCCCTTTCCATCTTCATCCATCTGCCAATTCTAATCCGTGCCTGGTCGAGGGTCTACTGATTTCTTGCTACCCCCAGTGTTTCGCCTTCAGTGATGATTATCGTTCCAGAACACTGAATCGAACGACAGCTAAATGCTGCATGAGTCGTTCCATTCGATCTGTGTATTCCATGGACGATTCTGCTCTACTTGGTCTCTACGATACCTGCCCCGTTGCGTCAACATGTTAGTTTCCTAGGACTATGAACCCCGCACTAATCGTTAGATAAGAGCCCGAAAACCAGATGGCTGTGCCTTGATCGACCGGTCAAGCATGTCATATATATTTGAATACCGTGATCTGCCATCATCATCATTGTTCATCACAATCACTGGTCGACGTGACCCCTCTGGCGCAACAGGGATGCGAAGGAATCAGATCACACCATCGGGTTTTCTGCCACAGACGGGTCGGCTCGAAGCTCTATCTATACACAGTGGAATGTTGATCCCATTTCTTTAGGATGCCTTTATCCGGTCTAAGTATGGCTGCCGGTCGATCTCGAATCTGCTCTCTGGGTATTGACCTTCCTAATCTGATGGAGCTTATCTCCGGAACATTGACGAATGGGGGCCAATCGATTAATAACTGACCGCGAGCATGTATTCATTGGACTGGAAACGAGATAGTCCGGGCCTAGGAGTGACTGTTCTGCCCCGTGATAATATTGCCTAAAAAGTGTAGGTGAATTGATCTGCCAATCACGAGGCTGCTATTATCAAGAGAATGCTTCTTAAATGACAAATTTACTATACCCTGGATTCGTTGAAGCTATGAGGAAATCCCCTATGGCAATTCATCCGAATCAACTAAAGGGCTATGTGCTTGAGAGATTCATGGCTATGATAAGAGCCTGCAGAGAAAAGACAATTATGGTCCAAGGGGATATGGTCATTGTGCTATATATCCAACGGATCTTCATGCAGAGTCGCAAAATCCTCTAGAAGATTAGCAGGTGACAAGACTATCCAAGGATGTCCATACAAGAGCACTGATCTTTAATTTGAAATCGCAATCATATGACTGACATGAGCAAGCATGATGCCAAGTGCATTGAGAAATATCCCGAATGACCTGAAGACGCCTGTATGTCTATCCTGCTTCAATCATCTATTCAGGTGGTAACCAGGGTGCCCCCGCTGTTTCATGACGATAGAATGCCTATGACAAAACTGGATCATGATAATGTTTCTTGTGATATGGAAAGGCATTTTTTTAATCAAAGATCAAACCCCATGAAAAGTTTGAATCAACTAACAGGCCAAAATACAAGTTATCTCACTCTCAGTTACTTTGGTACTCTCGAGTTGAACCGCAAGGCTTAGTCAATTGAATCTTTTTCTTTCTCCTGGATAAGCAAGAATTTTGTCTTTCGTCAAACTGATTGCTATACGACTAGTGGTAGGAGACTCAGGCCCAACCAAAAGAGGATATGTAGCGGTTTTATCCAGATTTATCATGTCATCTTTGTCATAATCCTCTCCCATCTTCTGTCGCGGTGGATCTTACTTGTTCAGACGAAGCCTTGGCACGAATCCAGTCAAGCCTGAAATCAAAAGCCAAGATAGCAGCAGTCATGGGTCCTAATTATATAACCATCAAGCTCCCTGGCTTCTCGGGAATCGGAACATATGCAATGGGAGCCAAGCATGCCAATGCAAGGAGCTGGAAATTTTAAGCTGAGCATTTAAAAAATTCCACAATGTACCTTGGAGCAGCCAAGGTTTCTCGTTCACCACTGGACACTTCAACAAGGCTCTGGATCTATTTCTGCACTCTCAATTCAGTGTTGGGACTCCCATATCTTTTCTGACGTGGGCTAGCCTTTTTGTTAGTACTACACTATAACGTCATGCAGTGAATTATGGTGACTACTGACCGAGACATAGATGAATGGGAGTATGTTAAAAAGTCTCATCTGAAGCTTTGTATGTTATCATTCAAACGCGAGCCCCGATGGCAAATCTTGACCTGCGATGCCCTCTGCATCTAAACTCTAGTTTTGCTTTCTTCGGATTATTTTAAAATGTATAGCCTTCTCTTTATAAGGGCTCCAGCGTAGCGTCAAACCCCACTAGGACGAGAAGGACGAAGTATTCTGTTGAATAGGTAACTCAAGCGGAGTACATAGCTTAGGATGTAGAAGTCTGCCGAGGCTATCCAGGTGTATTTCAATGTTCTTGTATTATAATTTTCGAAGAAACTTTTTATAGTTGTAGCAAGTTTCACAAAGGTCTGTTCGGACAAGGTTTACAGAAATATATGTCAGCTTCATACGCGGCTATTACTTCTTTACATCTTAGTCGATGCCAGGGGGCAACTACAATATGCAGGAACATATAGCCTTATTTAGACCAGCCGTTGTATCTGACCAGCCTGCATTGTCATATCTAAAACCTATTCAAGGGGGTTTTAATGCACACCAGCAAATGATGGATTCCACGGGTACCTGAGTTGGCTATGCCCACTCCTGTGCAGATATTATAAGGCGTTTGCATAGCATTGCATATAAAAATCATTGTCAGGTGGAATTGCAATGATAGATTATTATGGGCTGGCTTTGTCTAGAATTGGTCGTATGTCAATGAGTCAGGAGGGATTGTCATTGTTTCATCTTTGGTGTCTGGAAGGTTCATTGCTGTTATATAAAGATATATAACCACGAATGTATCAAGTATACCAAGTAGAGATTCATTAGTAGTCTATTTGAAGTCATCTTAGACTGTATACCATGAAAACTTCTATTGCAATATTGGTTTATTCAAAGAAGAGGCAAATGTAATCCTAAATGTCCTAGTCATATGAACCAAAAGATGTTTCCCATCTATGCTTAAATATACAACCTGGAAATTTTCTATCTGAAAGAAAAAGAATATATAGTTTATCATCCAAAGCTTCTGGTGTCCATTCACCGAGATAATAGGTATTATAGCACATACTAAGGAACATCTGTTGTTGAACGCTAGTTTTTGATCATATTAGCAAAGTACGATCATGCCCATGTAATGCCATTTCTGCCTCTACAGATGACTGCCTCAACCAACCATCCAAAGCGTACCATATTAGTCACAAGGAATGTTCCAGGACAAACAGATATCAGGATAGAGAGCATATTGGCAAAAGGAAACCTGAGACTGAGACTTTGACATGGCCTGGAAACCATATCTACGAAACTAGTAGCATATACAGTGCCTCAACTATCGGGCTCCAAGCATGACGCAATCAATACTCTTTACTAGCGGGGCAACAATATTGGCAGGATGAACTGCAGACCAGACAATGACTCGGCGCTTCGCAACCACTGGCAACAGGGTCGAGCGCCGGGACATCCGATGCGGGATTCAACACGACAAACCAAGCCAGCCAGTCCCAGATGCAAGATATTGACAGCGTTGTCAGGGCAAGCAGTCAGGTTCCATGGATCGGTACCTCCATCTATGCAGGATCAGTACGCCTGGTCTGAGATCCCTGATCCATGCCGAAGACCGGGAATTACCATATGCAGTCGAGACGGGATGATTTGAAACGATAGATTGGAACTCTTGGGCCCCAGAACTTGGCTGGAAAACAAGATTAGCAGTGGCATGGCCAGAGATAGAGTCGCTAACTGGATTAGAGTTGAGAAATGCGGTGTAAGGGGGGAGGATATTGCATTGTCACTGCGTCGCAGGATAACTAGTTAAGCGTTCTGCTGACTAACAATTGTTTATATCGGAGGGTTTGGAGGAGCAAGGATGGGGATGGACGGAGCGTTCAATAATCGTAGATGAACCAGAGTTTGGTTAGGTTGATCATTGATCACCCAAATAATTGGATCAATTGGGAAAGAAAAGACTAGCAACTCGTTAACTGGATTTCATTTTAGATGATGATGATAATGATGATTTTCTCCTTCTCCATACTGTGACATCTTAAGCCTCGACGGGACGCGGAACACCCGTTATGGAGGCAGATCATGTGGGGAGTGTTTTGTTTTGGTTTTTGTATGTATGTTAGGTACCAGGTTTATACAGTACGTATGGTACGATTGATGGTTACAGTACCGATTATCAGCGATGCTGCCCTATTATTATCATATCGATAGTGAGGTGCCCATATCGATAGGGAATCAATGATGAAAACACATCCTTTGGACACGTCGAGATCAGTGAATTGACACACGTGGATGGCGGGGAACAACAACAACAACAACTCATACAGTCGCTTCTTTAAACTACCATGAAATTATTATTTTTTTAAATTATTTTTTTTTATTTTTGGTAGCTTTATTATGAAGACCATACCATGGCTTGTAAACATGGTAAGAATTCAAACCAAAGTCAAAGCTGTATATTCTATAATGAGCGCCCTTGCAAGCAGCCACAATAATCACCAGATAGTCGGTGTAATAATGGAGTACCAACATTACCAAAAAAGCAATGTGGCAGTGGCGGTGTTTTCCAGTTACGGTATTGATGCAAGGGAGGGGAACCTTGGGTACGTCCCGCGTGTTCTTATCGATTATCGATATACGGACCGTGGAGGTCCCTCAACTCTGCTTACTGGGGTTGAGTTGATAGAAACGATAACTAGTATCTGGTTTCTCCCAGATGTATTTGACCTATCCAGCCATCGTCCAAACCCCAGATCAGATCGACTGAGCAGCAAGAGGTAAATGTCATCGTAGTGTAGTATTGTAATGTTTGTTATGGGGTCACGCGTAACGCTGCACTAAACCTCATCGGGCCCACGCTATCAACAACAAACGCGCCGCGCGTGGGCGACGCAACGCAGCGCAGAGGCAAAAGCAGCTGATCGAGTCGCCGCCGGAAATCCCCAGAAAGTCAACCATATCCATCCAGGTCGGCCAGACCGATTTGATTGTCTCTCCACGCCCTGTGAACTTTTCATCTCCATTGCTCCATCGGAGACACGACTGTCTATTTATCCACTTTTGCGCTTGAGAAATTCTTCGAGTGCTTTGACTCACATCTAGTTACATACCGCAACTTCCGGAACCCCTCCTCTCTCGCGCTCTCTCGCCTTCCTCTCGCGTGGCCGAATCTTCTTTTTTTGGGACCAACCCCTTGCGCGTCCCATTCGCCTGCCATCCAAGGTTTACCAGCAAGATCGAAGAAGGAAATAAAATAAATCCAGAGAAAACTTTTTAAAAGCAAAAAAAAAAAAAAAAAAGGAAAAAGGGGAAAGGCATCAGAGGGGTTAAAACCAAAAGGGAACACAGAAGTTTCAGCATCGAATAACCCTTCCTCAACCCTTGTGTCGTCTGCCTTCAACCTCCCCTTCTCGTGTCGACATCATCGCGCCAGACTCGCTCCTGCGCCTGCATCGCGTTCGCGCCTGCCTGCCTGACGTTTTTGTTGTTGTCGCCCTGAAACATTCCTTATCGATCCCCTCCTAAACGCCCCAAAAGACATAGTGTTTCAGGCGCGTGCCCGCGGCTGGGTGTGTGCGAAGAGGACCCTCTTCCTCCTCGAGCGCATGGAGGTATCAGTGTTCTTGAATTCCTCGGGCTCGCGATGATTTGGTGATGTGCAAGTCCCCCATCGTTCGTTTGCTTGCACTTGCCTCGACTTTTCTGCTCTGTCTCGTCAGCCAACCTCTGTTTGCGCCTTACTTGGGGGTCAGCATTCCATCTTTGACCCGCTAGGATCGGTCCCAGCACTGCCACTGGTGACTCGCCCGCCCTTTTGTTGTTGTCAGCGTTCGTCGCGGGTTTGTAGGATCTTCGCGGCGTTCTGATCTGACAGCGCAATCCCATCTCGGATTGAGTTTGCTCAAAGACATCGCGACGGCCTCAGATTCAAATCACTCTCAGTTTATCTTGAGGTTTTTGTCTCTCTCTCTCGCTCTGTCTCGTGGTTCCAACGGCAAATTCGATCCATTTGAAAAAGATCACGACTTCTGTTCCTCCGCAACGTACATTCCCAACATGGTTGCAACATTTTCGCCGCACCGCGATGCGGGTGGCACCCTTCATCTGCCATCGCACGCTGGGATCCATAATGTTGATGCCAGTTCGGCCATCAGACAACTGCGCCGGTCATTATCACGCTCACCTTCGAAGAGCTCGAATTTTTCTCTTCTAGCGTCACGAAATCACTCGCCATCGAAAACCACTCCATACATCTCATCTCCCCTGTCACCCTCGCGACGGTCCAGCCAGAGCAACTTTGTGCTCTTCCCTACTTCCTCTCACCAGTCGCCATTCGCTGTTCCGTATCCTCCAAGCGCCAAAATCACGCGGCCGATCATGCGCCGTGTGCGAACGTCCCCGAGAAGTCCAGTAAAACGCGTGCTCAATGTCTCGACCGACCAAGGAAACGCGAAGCCTCTTCAGCCGGTGCTAGCACCAACGGGCGACGAGAATTCGCCAGGAACTCCCGGATTAACCGTCCAACCAAGCAACGAGCCATCGGATATCGTGTGCGCCAATAACTCCCCTCCATGTACGGAAGGTACACTAGGACCTCGACCGACACTGTCCCGAATTGAAAAGCGACGAAGTGGTACGGTTGGCTCCTACGCAGCCGTCAGCCCGCTGAAACGCAGCGACGGCATCATGAACCTGGACCAAGCATCGCGAGGCAGCCCATCTGCCAAGAGACGGAGCGTCGCCGCATCCAATTTCGCGGGGGAATTCAGTATCTTCGACAACGAAACGGCCCCTGGTACAGATGAAGACCCCACCGAATCTGCTTCAGACTCGGAGGACACATCGTCATTCCCTTCCGCCATTCCACCTTTCAGTCCCTTGAACACAATCCCCAAACGTTCATCTTCTCTCCGACGATCGACTCTTCAGCAACGCCAAAGTGACCGCCCGCTATTTGGGCGATCAAGGCTTAGCGGGGATTCGTCTGACCTTGCTTTCCCTGGAACGCCTACTGCCAGTCATCCTCGCACGCCATTGGACAGCAACCTATTTCAACCTAACCAGGAGAGCCCTTTCTCACCTCGTCCTGTGCAGGGTAGCCCTCTTTTTTCATCACACGCAAATGGCGCGGGGCAGGCCCGTCCGGCAGCACACCCGCTATCACGGACAATAACCCAGTCCTCATCGAGTTCCAGCCTCGGTGATGACTCGCCAACCCATGAGCCGGCCCACAAGCCTGAGAGGCCGCGGGGCGTTTTCAATTTCTCCAAGTCACTTCCCGCAGGTGCTACTAGACCTGCACCAGTGCGACGGCTCACTCGTGAAGATTCAAACTCGTCCACCGATTCGTTTGCTACACCAGAAAACTACAAGCTCGTCAAACCACTTCCTGCCGCATTCATGTCGACAGGCCTGATCTCTAAGAAGAATCGCAACGCAGAGGACCCTCAAAATATGCAAGGGTTCAACAAAAACATGCCAGACACTCCATGTAAACGGCCGATCAACTTATTCCCAACCTCCCAGAAGCCACCAGCCGAGCGATCATTGGATAGGCCTAAATTGTTCCGCCAATCTAATGATGTGCCTCCATCCCCCTTCAATCCAAGCACACGCCCTAAACCGGGTCCTTTTGCCCGCGGTATGGGCATCTTTGGAAGCAGCTTCAACAGACCCGAAGTTTCCCGTCGTGGTAGCTTTGTAAGTGTCGATGGTGATGACTGTGGACAATCTCAATCCCCGTCCGCCCGACATGATAGTCAGCCTTTGAGCGATTACGACCTTCCTCCGACCCCCACCAAACAATCATTCTTCCCATCTCGCACCTACCCCCCGGCCGCATCGCAAATTGCTTCTCTCGAGAGATTATCGGAAGCCAAAGGGACCAACTGTAAGTGCTCTTGTTTCTTTGACAACCTAACAGGCTTAGAGGTCCTGTGTCATTGTTCACGCTAACCTCCTTACAGCGAGTCCATTACACGACAAGTTCCAGCGCGCGTCTCCACGTACGCCGCAGGATAATCTCTTCCCACCAGACCCCAGCGGCCTATCAATTTCCGCGCCTTACGACCAGCATTCCAACAAAACCGACTTCAATTCTCCCTATCTTCCAGCAACCCCCACTGGCCCGCGCGATTCTTTCTTGGGGTCGGGAAAGCGTCTTAGCCTCCCACTAAATGGGTACAATGCCCCCGATGTGGATCCCAGCTTGACTTCGCGGTTTGAAAAAGTGGAGCTTGTTGGTACTGGAGAATTCTCTCAAGTATACCGAGTTGCTCAGTCTCAGGACATGGCATTGTCATCAATATTTTCTCTTCCCTCTACTACACCCAAATCCCCGAGGACGTTTCCCGACCGAGTCTGGGCTGTCAAGAAGGCCAAGCAGCCATACTCAGGATTGAAAGACCGTGAACGTCGAATTCGCGAGGTAGACGTCTTGAAGTCGCTGACCAACTCGGATCACATTATTTCCTTTGTTGACAGTTGGGAAGAGAGCAACCATCTTTACATTCAGACCGAATTTTGTGAGGAAGGCAGCTTGGACGTCTTTCTTGCCCAAGTTGGCCTCAAGGCGAGATTGGATGACTTCCGGATCTGGAAGATTTTGCTGGAATTGTCTATGGTATGACAAAGTAGTCCCCTTGATGGTCGAAGAGCTGCCTGCTAACGCAACTAACAGGGCCTCAAGCACATTCATGATCTAGGCTTCATTCACCTCGATCTGAAACCGGCCAACATCCTCGTTACTTTTGAGGGTGTATTGAAGATTGCCGACTTTGGCATGGCAACACGTTGGCCGGCGGAAGAGGGTATTGAAGGTGAAGGGGACCGTGAATACATAGGTCCTGAAATTCTCATGGGTCGCTTTGACAAGCCAGCGGATATATTCTCCCTCGGCTTGATCATTTTCGAGATCGCAGGGAACGTCGAACTACCCGATAATGGTCTCTCCTGGCAAAAGCTCAGGAATGGCGACATGAGTGATGTGCCTAGTTTGACTTGGAGCACTGAGACCAGCATTTTCCGAGATGCATCCGGGAACCCCGTATCTGAGGAGCCATCATTCGAAGAACTGTGCGCATCCGACTTTGGCGATGATGACTTTGGGGATAGTTTCCTCGGCAACCGGAAACCGGTACCCATGGCTCGCAGCGGTGAGCTTGTTGACCCTCCTGACTTCATGGTGGACGCGAACCATGAACAGGCGTTAGATAAGATCGTCCGATGGATGATCTCACCAGAACCTCATGATCGTCCCGCAGCAGACCAGGTTCTGGAAACATATGCGGTTCAATTCATCGATCGCCGACGCCGGGCCGGGGCCACCGTCTACGAAGGCAACTGGGGCCCTGCTGATGAGATTCTCGCCGAGGACACTGAAATGATGGATGTTTAATCAGTACTTTTCGATACTCGTGCATTTGGATGGAGTTGGTGCTTCTTTTCTTCTTTCTTTTTTTCCCTCCCTACCTCCTACATCTCATGATGGCGTTACAAAAGAATCTGGGCTTTCATCTTAATATTCTTTAATGTCGTCTTGCTGTGAACGATTTAGCCTTTGTTTTTTTTCTTTTTCTTTTACTTTTTTGTTTTTATATGGCGCGGATTACAGTGCATCGTGTCTGTTGCTGGGACGAAGAGTCAAAGGACCGGTAGTCCGTATTGACATTACTTTGCGATATCTCTCTTCATTCTCTGCAGCCTGGGCAGTTGCTTGGTGTTTCTTTTTTCCCTATGTCTAACCCTCACGACTCGGATGATACGATCTGTGGAACGATTCCGGCGTTGTGTGCGGGGTTTACGCTCGTTTGCTAGACTCTTTCCTTTGTTTGATGTACGACTGCTTAGCGCTTGATGCTATGTTCTATTCCCTTCGAAAATGTACTACCAATGTTTTTGTTTTATTGGATTATTTGCGTCGTGCGATGGCTTTTTTTCCCATCCACCCCATATTTGAGGCCATCAACCACACATTTCTTTGCATTTGCACTGAAGCCACCCTGGTTAGAAGCAGGGATATAACCATGTGACAGGCACTGCTGCCGTGCCTTTTGTATTTCTCTTTTTTTCTTTTTGACTCGAGTACGGGTAAATTTTCCTTTGCTTGTTGAAACTTTGGGTGGTGATAATGATTAACTTGTATCCCGCTGACACCTGCGTCCCCATTTCATTTCGGCTGTCAAATTTCTCTTCAACCATTGTCTTTACTTTTTTCTCCTTTTCTTGTCTTTTTATGTCCTTGATAGACGAAACAGCCGACCTGTGATCAAGCAGGCTTGAGAACATGGGGATGCTTTGTGATATACTATTTTGAATGCGAACCAACTCTGGCCGCAACAATTATCAAATCATCCGTAGAAGATAGCTCTATTGTCTTAAAATACTCCGTATGTGATTGTCAGTAAGCGTGGAGATGGCTGTATGTGTCAAGTCCTCTATAACTCGCCACCCGTTCTTGGCACCGCGGCTCGACTTCGGAGCTCTTCTTTCAGTCCTTCATCTTTGCGGTCTTCCCTTCACTTAAACACGCTCCCACGCCCTCACTCTTTCGCTATCTGCCAGCTGGAGCTTTCGTTATTGATTTTTCTATTTCCTGATTTTTTTGCAACCGCGTCTTTTCACACGTGTTTCCATATAATCAGTCGCAATTCGCAATTATGTGCTGCTGTTTTTAATACAGCTAACAAAAGGGAAACAACCTGCCAATCTACTTTCTCCATATATTTACTATCTACTATCACGATTTACGCCGATAAATCACGTCGACACGGTTTCTTCGATCACCAGGGATTTCGCCGCTCGAAAACTGATTCTCGTGGTTCGTAACGAACGACCAGCTACCTAGCCACCATAAGCAGTACACCCAATCCTATTTCAAAATACTTTCCACCAAATAAAATGGACAATAGAACATTCGTTTCGGACTCTCTCATCCGTCTTACCGGCGCCTCGGATCCTACCATCGTCGACTTTGTGCTTGCAACCGCTAACTCAGCCAAATCCGCCACGGCGCTAGAGGATAAGCTCGTTTCTTTCTTAGATGGCAGTCCGGACGATGTTAGTGCGTTCTGTAGGGAGCTACATAGCCGAGCTGGTGGTGGTGGCGGTGGTGGAAAAACCGGGAGCAACGGGGCAGGAAAGGAAAGCAGGGTGGAATCCTCGTCAACTAAAAAGAAGTATCGACTGGTAGAGATGGGGGAGGAAATGCAGGACACGGCGACATCGCTGGGGCCTATGAATGTCGAGGCGGAAAGGGAAAAGCGCAGGCGAAGGGATAAGGATCGGAGTTCTCGCGACAAGGACGATGGGAAAAGTCGAAGTCGCTGGGAGAAAGAGGATAGTCGAAAACGAGAGCGCAGTCGGGAGGGAGAGGAGACTCGGGGTCGCTACCGGTCAAAGAAGCTGCGTAGCCGGGATGCAGATGACTTTGAGGATCGGTGGGGAGATGAGGAAATTCCAGATGATGTGTATGAGGACGAACAGGAGGAATTCGAGGATCCACCATCAAAACGAACCAGACTGGAGGATGGATCTGCGTCGCCTCGATCGGCCACGCCAGAGGAATTGGACCCGGCGAAGAAACAGGAAATGGATCGTGAACGGGATCTGAAAGAACGAGACGAGTTCGCGAAACGACTGGCCAAGAAGGATGACAGCAAGACTAAGAAGGTTGTCGAGGACCGAACTAGAACTAGCGAGGCCGCGCGACGACGGGCCTTAGCAGATGATTCTTCGGCCAGGGCCGCTGCCATGCCGGATATCAGAATGCGTTCTCGACAGGAATATTTGAAAAAGCGTGAAACCGAGCGACTTGCACTGCTGCGCAGACAGGTCGCGGAGGAGGCAGCAGAGTTGCGCGAGAACCCAAGTCTGACTCGCAAGGAGAAGGAGGAGTTTGCAAGAAATAGGGAGGTGCTGCGGATTGCAGAGGAGCGACTACGAATCGACGACCACCGTGATGGCTACATGATGCCCGAAGATTACATTACGGAGAAGGGAAAGATAGACAGGAAGAAGAAAGAAGATGCATTGTACAAGCGGTATGTTGACCGCGACGAGGCAGGCCAGGAACGGTTCGTTACGGAGCACGAAGAGTGGGAATTGGAGCAGACGGCTAAGGCCAAGGCGCAAATCAAGCGGTCCGAATTCGTTGACGAGGGAGACTACGAGTATGTGTTTGATGACTCTCAGAAAATCAACTTCGTCATGGATGCCAAAATGGAGGGTACCCAGAAGCCGATGACAGCGGAGCAACTCATGCTTAAAGAAAAGCTTGATGCCGCTGAACAGAAAGCTGCCTCGATGGAAGAAACCCGAAAGAGCCTACCGATCTACCAGTTCCGCGATCAGATTATTCAAGCTGTTCAGGATCATCAGGTTCTTATCATTGTTGGAGAGACTGGTTCCGGTAAGACTACCCAGATCCCGCAGTATCTCCACGAGGCAGGTTATACAAAGAATGGCATGAAGGTCGGCTGCACCCAGCCCCGACGAGTGGCCGCCATGAGTGTTGCAGCCCGTGTAGCGGAGGAGATGGGCGTGAAGCTAGGCAATGAAGTCGGTTACGCCATCCGGTTCGAGGATAACACAAGTGACAAGACCACCCTCAAGTACATGACTGATGGTATGTTGCTGCGTGAGTTGCTGACGGAGCCGGACCTTGGGCAGTACTCTGCACTGATGATTGATGAGGCTCACGAACGGACGGTGCCTACGGATATTGCCTGTGGACTGATCAAGGACATTGCCAAGGCACGGCCTGATCTAAAACTACTCATTTCCTCTGCCACTATGGATGCACAGAAGTTCCAGAAATACTTTGACGATGCGCCCATATTCAACATTCCTGGACGTCGGTATCCTGTAGACATCCATTACACATCGCAACCAGAGGCGAACTTTCTCGCGGCTGCTATTACGACAGTCTTCCAGATTCACGTTACTCAGGGCCAAGGTGATATTTTGGTGTTTTTGACTGGTCAAGAGGAGATCGAGGCGGCCGAACAAAGTTTACAGGAGACAGCGCGGAAGCTTGGGAGCAAGATCCCCGAGATGATCATATGTCCAATCTATGCCAATCTACCATCCGAGCTGCAAACCAAGATCTTCGAGCCAACCCCTCCCAAGGCCCGGAAGGTTGTGCTAGCTACGAACATTGCCGAGACAAGTTTGACCATCGACGGTATTGTCTACGTTATTGACCCAGGCTTTGTCAAGGAGAATGTATTCAACCCTCGGACAGGTATGGAGAGCTTAGTGGTGACACCGTGCTCCCGTGCGTCTGCAAACCAAAGAGCTGGACGTGCTGGTCGAGTTGGGCCCGGAAAGTGCTTCCGGTTATACACAAAGTGGGCGTATCACAATGAGTTGGAAGAGAGCACGACGCCCGAGATTCAGAGGACCAACTTAAGTAGTGTCATTTTGATGTTGAAATCTTTGGGGATCGACCAGCTTCTTGATTTTGACTTCATGGACCCACCGCCGGCCGAGACGATCATCCGGGCGCTAGAGCAGCTCTACGCACTGGGGGCATTGAACGACAAGGGAGAACTGACCAAGGTCGGACGACAGATGGCGGAGTTCCCGACGGACCCCATGCTTGCCAAGGCGATTCTTGCGGCGGACAAGTATGGGTGTGTGGAGGAGGTTTTGTCGATTGTGTCAATGCTTGGAGAGGCTAGCGCTCTGTTCTTCCGACCTAAAGACAAGAAGATTCATGCAGACAGCGCACGGAATCGATTCACGATCAAGGATGGCGGTGATCATCTGACACTACTTAATATTTGGAACCAGTGGGTGGATTCGGATTTCAGCTTCGTGTGGGCACGGGAGAATTTCCTGCAGCAACGCAGTTTAACACGGGCGCGCGACGTCCGCGACCAGCTAGCGAAGCTGTGCGATCGGGTCGAAGTGACGGTCAGCACCTGTGGATCAACGAACATACAGCCCATCCAGAAAGCGATCACCGCTGGATTCTTCCCGAACGCGGCTCGTCTGCAGCGTGGCGGTGACAGCTACCGGACGGTAAAGAATGGACAGACGGTATACTTGCACCCATCGAGCACACTGTTCGAAGTGAACCCACGATGGGTAATTTACTTCGAGCTGGTCCTGACTAGCAAGGAATACATGCGCAGCAACCTGCCGCTACAGGCAGAGTGGTTGGTGGAGGTTGCGCCGCATTATTATAAGAAAAAGGATCTGGAAACGTTGGGATTAGATCGAAAGGTGCCCAAGGGGCAGGGTGCTGCAGGCGAGAAGAGTCGAAACTGATGATGTCAATCTTGTCGATATATACCAATTTGATCTAGCATGGTTTAGTTATTCTTCCTTATTCAATGCATAAACATCCTCATATTCCGTAACTCGACATCTATTCCGACAACTCGGTGATATAATTCCGTGTACAATAGCCAGCCAATCACAAACCTGCCATTTCCTCTGACCGCGGCCCCTGGATTTAACCTCGGCCTTTTTCTCTCCGCCCGCGTTTCTGCCCCGGATCAGCTCCAACCCCATCTTCATCGACATCATCGTCGCCGTCTATCCCCATCCTTAAACTGGACATTTCCATCCAAATTCCCATCCAGACAGACTTGCTCAAAAGCCAGGACATCATAATACCCTCTCCGAACCCCAAAGGAAAGAAATAAACAACCAACCGAAATGTCCAAATCCTTCACCCCCACCGAAGTGGCCAACCACAAGACCGCCGATAAAGGCCTCTACATCATCATCGACACCAACGTCTACGACGTGACCAACTTTGTCGACGAACACCCCGGTGGCGCAAAGATCCTCAAGCGAGTCGCAGGGAAAGACGCCTCGAAGCAGTTCTGGAAGGTTGGTTTCATTCTTCTTTCGTTCTTGTCGTTTGTACTCAGGCTAATTGGTGATGATGGTTCAGTATCACAATGAAGGTGTCTTGAAGAAGTATTCGCCTAAATTGAAGATTGGGGAGGTCAAGGATGCTGCGAAGCTGTGAGCTAATACATCTTGGGATACTTTGGTCGGTTTTGTTGGATGTATGTATATACCACATGCCAGGGATGACGAGGAAAGAAGGTGGCTCTGGAAAAGACATCCTGGTTTGTTACCTGTAGGCCGATAGACATTGATATTGGCTAGAGAAGAGTTAGAAGTCTCGTGTTGACTAGTCTACTTATTTGTGATATCCCCTGCTTATCAAAAACATTTTATCGTTGTTTATCTACTGCTACTTCCATGAAGGACCAGTTAATCCACTACTACAAGATTCAACAATTCAACGATTTCAAAAAAAAAAAAAAAAAAAAAAATAGCAAAGTCCTTGAGATGATAATGATGTATTCTTGTTTTATCGCCCTCTCATCACGCAATTAAACAATACAAATAAATAATCCAATAGTTCTAATCCGACGCTTTTCAGCAAAACCAGCCAGCTGACAACAAAGCAACAATGGTATCCATAAACAAAAGTGGTATCAAAAATGTAATATCTCCAAATACAGCTGGATATACAGAGTAACAGCAAGAGCTAGAGCGAGAGTTCACCAATGAGTTCTCGTTATCAACGCTCAATGGCTTAATAGAAGGCATGTAAATTGGATTTCCAGTGAGTGCCGCGAATCAATCAGCCATAGATCGCTCGCGGCAAGGGTGAAATAAAAGCGATTATAATGCGTTTATATATATAGAATGTCTCAAAATCCCCGGAAGGGGTCGTCATGGCGAAAGTACAGTTCGCTGCTATCCTCCAAGGTTGGAAAGTCAAGGTCCCGTAATGCATGATGATGTCCCTGATACCCTTGACTCCATTGACTCGAAGCCTTGCTTCCGTTTCGGGGCCGACGATTGCCGACGCGATGTCGATTGGACTCGGTTTGGTCAATGAAAGCTTCCATGCGGACGGTCCCAATTGCATCAAAGAAGTTCCCCGTGGTACCAACGCTAGAAGGTCCACTGGCTTCAGATGTGCGCCGACTGAAGCTGCTTCGGCCGCTACTAATACCCTGAGGGTACATTGGAGGGGCGTATACATCAGACGATCCGACAGTGGTCCCGCTATTGGACGAGGGCATCGTTCCAATGCTCGAGAAACTTCGTATGGCAGGCATGCGAGGTGCAGTATTGCTGCGTTTTCGCGAGTGGTTGGAGAACCGTGGCACCGTAGGAGGGTCAGCAGCACTGAGCATAGAGTCTCCATCCGAAGGGAGCTCAGGAACTGGAGCGACGTGGTTCGCGAATGGTCGCTTTCCCTTGGGGCCTGGGCGAGGCTTGCCTTTGGCTACTCTGATTGAGTCGCGGATAGGATTCTTGCGCAGGGCAGCTGTTGGTGCGGGAGAGACAAATTCCTCCTGGGGAACAGGCGGTAGAGAGGCGAGGTCATGAATGCCCATCGCGGAGTGACTCAAGAATGACAGTGCCGTGAGCCAAACATAATGGCGTTCAATACTAGTAGCAGTAAACTTCAGAGCCCTCTGGGGGTGAGGATCAGAATAGAGCGGTTAAATTGATTTTGAGGGTTGAATCCCTTGGGCAAAGGATTGTCATCCTTGACGTCCAGGACAGATTGGATGGTAACTGTTTCAAGTATCAGTGCGACGATACAAAACATTAACCATCAAACAACACGACTTACATTTCCTGCCACTCTTGCCCAGCAATGCAGGCCCGCTGGTGGGCTGCTTGCTGCTCCACATTACTGCTCTTTCATATGGTGCAAGCCAAACCCATCTCTTGTGTCTGACTCCACTGTTGGTGATGTTCGCAGACACCTCATCCGCATTCTTGCCATCCCAATTTTCCTTAGAGTCATTATTACCACCAAAGGACCTCCTCCTCCGAATATACTTGAACATCCATTCTCCAACCATGGTCTGGGCGATCGCATCGACAACACTCGTCTGCTGAACAGAAGTAGCGGCGGAGTCCATGCGCTCATGAGCAAACGCACGAATCGAGCCCGGACCACGCGTAGACCGTCTTCTGCTTGGTCGAGGAGCAACAATATCATCAAAAGGCAGAGGAGGTCGTCGAGGGCTATCTGGAGTAAAGGAAGAGGTTGACATGGCCATGGACCGCTGACTACTAGGTCGTTCATATGGATCTGTTTGGGACATGGTTGTCGCAGAACGAACCCTGCGCATTGTCGGCCTCCTGACAATAGGTTGACGTCCACGATCAGAAAGGTTTCTGGAGCCAGAAGGAGTCGGGCTTTGTCGACCTTCGCTACCATTGACGGGGAAGTTCCTCGAACTAAGCCGGATAGGAACAGGGAATGGAGGCGCGATGCTGGATCCACTGCCGCTGCCGCTATCAATACTGGGTTCGCTAGGGCTACGTGCCCGTATCCTCTGGTGTGCTGCTGCTCCACTTGTGATCATTGCCGCTCTCCGAATATCTTGCTGTCTCGCTCCGGAGACTCCAGCCCCAGAACGTTGTCCTCTCGTAGGTCCAAACAGAGTGTCCCTGCTCTCCTCAACAATTGATACATCTTCGGACAATGGCAATGCATTGTCCATCAGATGTTCGTCGATTTCTGGCAACGGAGAGTCATCCAGGCTAGATCCCGGTTGTGCTGAGACAAGTTTGCCCCTTCTCAATTTATAAAAGGCAAACGGCCGGTTGAGAAGCTCATCGTCCGTGAAAATATCTTTTTCAGTCTCAGGGGCTTCTTCATCGCTCACCTGCTCAAAGCCAGCAAAGAGGCTGCTTGACCTCATTGGTCGTCTTATGCCTGACTTCAAATCGTCCGACAGTGGCCCATTGTCATTATTTCCTGGGTATGCTTGAATATGGTCAAGCTGTTTGTCTCTTGAAGCCACGGTTGTCCTTTCCGGGGCAAATGGTCGTGTCATTTTATCCTCTTGGCTCAGTCTTGGTGGAGGTGCACGGTAGGGTTGAATGGGAGGCTCCTGAGACTTGGGGCTCAATGGTAGATCGGGGATTGCGGAGGGAAGCAGGCTTGCCGGCAATTTGACAGGCCGTTGGTCGATTCGAATTCCTTCTGTTTGTATTCCAATTGATCGACCATCCATGATTGCTCGGAAGTTCGTTTGGCAAGAAGCACTCTTTGTTCGAGGCGGCAACATCACGCTGCCACGTGGAGAAGGTGGTTCTGAGCAAGGGGGATGGATTGCAATCATGGGAATCTCCACTTCAGATGAAGATGTATCATTCGGTGACAGAGTAGCTCTCTTTTCACGTGCTTCAGCCACTGGGACCTGCTCAGTTTGTGTAGATGAAGAGATCATTTTAACTTCTACGGGAGGTTGTGCTGGTGGCGGCGGTTCGACAATTTTCGGTGTCCAAGGAGGGCTGGGCAGATCCCCAACTGTCTGACAAGATGTTGATACCATGTCAGTCATCAGAGTCAGAGTGCTCGAGTCCTTCATCTGGCAAGAGCTGCGGCTTTCTTCTGCATAATTCACGGAGCGCAAACTTTCACTCTCCGAAGGCAGTTTGGGCGATGGAGGGGGTGAGTATTGGACCCCGGCATCTTCATAAACGCAAGATCTATCGTAAAAGGGTTTCACAGGGCTGCTCATCTCTAGGGCCCGGTCCTCTGCGGCGTTTTCATCTGCACTGCCATGTAGAGAAAGTCCGAGAATCTTTCTCGCCTTCATTCCCATTCCTATTGTATGAGACAATTGAGACTGCACTGATGTTGGTCGTTCTTCCGGAAGTGCCTCAGGGGAATAAGGAGTCGAGTCACTCTCGAGTTGTTCAAACTCCTCTTCCTCGTCAAAGGCCAGTTCTTCCGCAAGATTCAAGCCGTCGTTCTTTCCTTGCCCGTTTGCAACGCTCATAACAGAGAATCTGAAATCGTGGAAGTCGCCATCGTCAGTGCTCATGCTTGTAACACTGGTACGGCGTCGTCCTGGGCTACTAGAATAAACACTAGCCGTGTCACTATCCTTTGCGGTGGTTCCTTCTTTGGCCAATTCAGTGCCTTCGGCCTTTGGCGCTGTACGGAAAGAACCAGCCGCTTGAGCAGCTGCCACTTCGTTTAAAACGGTCTTCAAGCGACCCTCAACCACGTGGACTTTGTGCTCCAATTTTCTGCGCTCGCCTTCCCAAGCCTGTCGCTCGCGATCCAAGAGCGACTGGGCCCTTTCAGCATCCTCTTCGCGGCTTCGGATCTTTTTTTGAGTCTGCTCTAGCTTTTTGCGAACATCCGATATGCTCTCCAGCGCGTTGTCACGCTCTTTGGCTAGTTCGGTCAGCGCAGACGAGGACCCACCCTCAAGGAGCTTTAACTGATGCTGAAGTGACCGAGTCTCTTTGGTGGATTGGGATAAACTGTTATGGAGACCTTCGTTTTCTATTCGTGAATCATCAAGGCTTCGTTCTAGAACATCAATCGCCTTTGTTTTACCCTCTACATCACGCCGTAAGGAGAGGATTTCGGAGACAAGGGAAGCATGAAGTGTAGGGGTGAATCTTCGTGGATCGAATGGCATGAGATTGTCTTCATCTGGGTCTTCCAGATCGCTTGGTCCGTCCGGAGAAAAGTTCTGGTTTGGCAAATATGTGGGTGACGACGATACAGTAGGAGACGAATCTTCTCGATGCAACGATGGTCGAGACCTAGCCCGGGATGGACGTCTTAATGGTGTTGTAGAAGGCGCGGGGAATGCCCGAGCGGTAGATGGTGTCTGGAATTCCATATTGTAGCTGCCGATTTTCATCAAGCTAGGACGCATGCACACCGGAGGTGTTAAACCATCACCATGAGAACATGTGCTTCCTTCAGCTAGCCAGTCAGAGCAAAGACTGTTTCCATAAGCGAACAGTCAATTCGTTGCGTCATTCAATATCCATCGACCATGTAGATGTTTCCAACTCGAAGGATCAGGAGGCGAGGGCAAGCGACACTTCGGGAGAATGGACAAATGGAGTTTCCAGTCCAAATGTCGGTTGGCAATAGAAAGCGATAGTGGGATGAGCCCCTCGATTTGCTCTAAAGCACGTTCAAAACCGGGTCAGTCATTTGTGGCAATATAGGCAAGGTCATTTTCAAAAAGCACGTTGTAATTTAACAGATACAGTTTGTCGCAGTAGAGAAATATCTACGTACAGAAGTGAAACCGTATAGTTGGAATTCCCCGCAATGAAATGGCAGGATCAAAACAATTGATAGAATAGAAGTCGAGATAGACTTGATTCTCCTTGGACACCAAGTGAGGGGTGGCAAGGAACTCGATCGATTGGAGTCTGCGATGAGCGCTCGAGGAGGGGAAGAAACGAGAAGGCACAAGTACAAGTGACGGGAGAACAGCCAAATTGGCCGAAGCTGACAGGTGGGATTGCTTGGGATGAGAAAGACTGATCTTCTCTCGGTTCCAATAAGAAAATTGAATTAAGAGTAGAATTAATGCAGCATGGCAAGGATCTTAGGAGAGGGGAGGGACGGCAGCTGCAAAGCCCGTTGAATCACATTAGATCATCAGCCTTGCGCCACCAGTGCATGCTCTGGGCAGCGGAAGTCGAAGACATGGACGTGAGGGACAAGCCGTGTTAGTAGCAGCTAAACTGTGCGCAACCTGCATAAGGTCAATACTCAGCAGCCCAGGGGTGTTCGTTAGGGGCATGGGGAAAAGGTCAATTCACCCGATTAGTTAGGGGGAAAGATAGCAGCTCCACCGAAGCTGCCACCGGCGACACTAAGGATGGGTCAAAGGCTCAAAGAGTCAAAAGTCCGGATCGATCCTCGATGATTATTATTTTGTGGCATGAAAGTAAAAAAGAAACAACTATGGCAATGGACACGAAAGCTAAGCACAGCCCAGCCCGATCGGCCGTAGATGATGCCGTATCAGTTCTCAGGTAAACCTATCGCTGTTGCGAGAAAAGAAAAAAGGGGTACGGAAGGACAGGAGAGTACGGCTCGACTGCCACATGGTCCATCAAAAAGGCAGCAAAATATGGAAAAGATTATCATATGATTCTTAAGATGAAACATGACGACACGGTAGTACTATTTCTTGCTGGGCTGGCCAGCAGCCTGTCGAGTGTCGGGGGAGGAAAAGGCAGGGAACAAGAAAAGGAGTTTTAGACTCGGGATCGTCAGTCCCTCGATATACGCCAGTTATGGGCCCATGGGGAGGGAGTTCGTTGTTCACCAAGACACTCATCGTGGGAGGGTCCACCGCGAGCAAAGGTGGGCCACTTGAACACGATTTCTTGCTCAAGCTCTGGAACAAAGCAAGACAAGATAGATAGTGATCCTTCTTGTCATCCGGCTGGTGTTTCTGGATGGGAACAATTATCCCGCCATTCTTTTGATTAAATGCCATTGTTGCTTGTTTCTCTTTCATCCATTCAAATCCCAAAGACAATAATGGAAGATTTAATAAAGACAAGCCGTTATTGTGATTGTGACTGGGTGTGGCTGAGAAGCGCGTTATAGTAGAATGCGTGTTTTGGGCGAGAACGTTTCCCTCGAATTAGCGCGCGCGCTGATCGTCGTAGGTAATTTCTCGGAACTCGAAAGGCCATGGTCTGTGTTTCAAAAATCAAACTTCAGCAGACAGGTGTATTCCGTAATAGCATCCGACCAGCTGGTAGGTTTAGCAACTGACAGTAGCTCAAGCGCGTTATCCGGATGGCCCCTAAACCCGTTGGATGGTATTATTGTCCGGTGTTGATCAAGTTGTGCTTGGTATAGGATCGTCGGCATGACGATAAGAGATGCTGTGAACGCAGATAACAGACATTGAGCAAAGCTGTAGTGCGCACGCTATTCCTGTATGTGCCGCGATTCATGGTCGATGCTATCGAGACCGAGCCGATTCCGAGATTTGTGAGCACTCCGATACTATGTACTACATACTGTCGGAGCACCCGAGAGCTTGCCCTTCTTGGGGAGCTCTTGATAGTCTGTTGGTTGTGTTCTCCATACGGAGTGGTCGGACCGGATCCTGCATTCGATAAAAATCAATATGGATTATGGAGTATCCTCTCGTCGGAGATTACGGCAACAGATACATCTTTTGCTGTCGTGGTCAAAGCCCCTTTTTCCAGTCTTGAATATGAGTACGGAGTTAATCTGTACCTGTGGATAGTACTAATCTGCCAGATCCTAAGATAGCAGCCATCACAATTAGCCATAGGGTCATCACATCTAAGAATAACGCGGATCAAAGCAACCGTAAGACCGTTCAACGACCAAAGTCCCGCTACATGAAAATTAGGGAGGGATTCGGGAAAAAAAAAAAACCAATGATGGCTCACAAGAAATTTGCAAGGCAATGATGATTCTCATTGGACTTCAACCCCTAATTCCTCCCATGATTTATTATTTATTTGCTGACCCGTTCAAAAACGTGAGCCTGGTCGACTAGTCGACAATTAGTGAAGACGAGCGTTGTTTAGTCGCTCTTGTCGCTATCCACAATATTCCAGTGACCCACACTGGCGAAGGAAGCGAAGAAGCTTTGGAGATTCAGGGGGAAGAGGCAAAGTGGTGGGCGGGCATGAGACACGTTGACAGGTCCCCTTACAGGTGCATTTCTGTCAATAATATTCAGTCAGCATGCAGTGCAGTGTGATCAAAGCACGTCTCATGCTGAATGGAGAAAGATGCATACCGTGGTGAAGATCAATTGATGGCCACGACGGCTTGGTTGGATGAGGGAGAATCCGAGGAGTTCTTGTTGCGCTCGCGCCCGAGTCGTTAGTGGGCGCGGGAAGACGGATCCGTTGGTGGAGAGCTCAAGCTGGGAGACTCCGCAACGTCCGCATCCTCATTCAGCGGATGGATATTGCGATGCTGACTGGGAATACGATCAGGATGCAGGCTCAGCCTCTCTGGATAGCTAGATGGCGATTGTTGAGATGTTGAGATGAACGATCGGTGTCTGAAGGTAAGAGACTCCATAGTAACATCTAGAGTCTAGACTATCATCAATGATCACCGGGGCTGCAGCTGTCATCGTTAGCATTGACCGGGATTAGGCCATCATTGCCGCTAGTCTAGGCATGTTTTTTTGAGGAAATATCTGAAGTACAAAGTAGGATGGAGTACGGATGGAATGGCGATGGATATTTTCATCTTTCTGATGGAGTACTTCGTATTGCTGCGCCCGATGAGATCGAGTCTGGTCATTCTGTGTGCTTCAATGCATACGAAGCGGCATGGCAATTATTTTTGTCTGGGAACAGACAGGGTTTCTCGGAAATGCAGCAATCAATCTGATGCAGTAGACTCGGTGCTGGATCGTGTGGCATGCATACCATATCAAGAGATGCGTGGGATAGGGGACAGACTAGTAATAATAGTATCAATGTTACTTTGGATGCAAGATTCAAGAATGCTGCATATCTTGCTTCACTATGAGTCTTCATATGAAAATACTTTCTCCCCTTGCATTGCACATGATCAAAGTGATGCTGATAACCATGAATCAGTATGTTAAAAATAATGCAGCTGAATGATTCAGGTTATAACATCTCAAGAGTAGACATTACCGAAATACCGAATATTCTAAATTCGATCCAGGAATCAAAAAGGATCAATTTTATCCTAAGTAAGACAATTGGGTTTATTATTCGATCGATATGGACTTTTACATGATACATCTCGTCATGGCTCATACATTGAGAGCAAGTCCAGTTACTATATAATAACTAGGAATCGATACTGTTTCTTGATGTATCATACATAGCCAGGTGATATTCCAACGGCGTTAGTCAAATATATCGGGTCGGCTCAGTACTGTATTTTTGTATCCTGATATAGAATATGATCCATGAAGTTGACACGGAAATATCGACATAACCTGGGTAAACATATCACATGTGGTGGCTATCTTCACCATTCCAGGTTTCATATTACAGTGCTAGATTGGATAGACAATTTTCTGTGGAGTAGAAGAGGTCTATATAAAGGTATTGCCATACTGTATATTAGTTCACTATCTTGTCTTCATCCATTGATCTCATAATGCAACACCAGCTTCCAACTATCAATACCATCCAAGCATCATTATCATTTCATCAAATCAAGCCAGAACATCTATTAGTTGAATTTTACACCATAACTTTTAAAATGATCCTATATCACAGTGCGGATAGAATGCGTGTTTACTTCATCTTACCTCGGGCTAATTAGTTACATCGTTACCCCTCCACTGACTAATCATCATGATGTCAACAGGATTCTTATACCGTTGCCCCTCAGTCTTGTTGATATCCATTTGATCATCTATTAGATCATAACTCGTACCTGTGCCAAACCTTCGACACTGTGCAGTAGTCCCATACTGTCATCAACATACACCATAAAAGCCAAAAAGCCTCAACAAACACCATGTCAATCACTCATCCACCACAAGTACTCTTCTTCGACGTATTCGGCACAGTCGTGGAATGGCGGTCCTGTGTCACCAAGGCTCTGCAAGATGCAGCTGAACGAGTCGCCCGCGAACCCAGCAGAACCGTCACCCCAGACGTGCGAAACATCGTATCTTCAATGACAGCCGACGACTGGCAGAATATTGTCGAAGAATGGCGCAAGTCATACAGCCAATTCACCAAGTCTTTCGATCCCTCCAAAGGCTTCACCTCCGTCGACCAGCACCACTATGAGTCCCTACTGGAGCTGCTCAAACAACGCAACCTCGAATCTCTCTTCACAGACGAGGAGAGATGGGATCTAGCTCTCTCCTGGCACAAACTTGAGCCATGGCCCGACAGCGTCCGAGGACTTGAGCGGCTCAACCGCAAATTCCGAACATGCACGCTGTCGAACGGCAACATTGCCCTGCTGGAAGACCTTCGGCGGAATGGGTCATTGCCGTTTACCGATATCGCCAGTGCAGAGCACTTTGGTGCCTACAAGCCCTCGCCCAAGGTGTACAATGGCGCGGCTAGAAAGTTTGGTGTGAAGCCGTCGCAGTGTGCGATGGTGGCGTCGCACTTGGGGGATCTCAAAGCGGCAAAGGGTCAGGGGTTTCAGACGATTTATGTAGAGCGGCAGCGGGAGGAGGCAGTCCTGTATGAGCCGGAAGAGGAGGCGAAGAGGGAGGGATATGTGGATATGTGGATCGATCTAGAGTCCAAGGGGTTGATAGAGATTGCCAGGCAATTTGATATGCTTCCAAGTATCGACTTGTCGATATAAGGTGAATGGATGTTTCTGATTCCGTTCTATATATACCTATCTAATAATAAACATGCTTGTAAGATTGATCTTACCTGCAGACACTAGCGCTTATGGATATATTGCTCAGATATAGACATCACCACTATGACTCACATTTTGCGAATGCGGGGAAACGACAACAGTAGATTTGTCAGCCTTGGTATCTATTATCGAGAAAAAGAGATTAAATAACCCTTTAAAGGGCTGCGGTAAAGCTCATGTCAAGAGACAACATCAGTAGAATCAATATGCCAGAACAGGTACTTACAAGACTCACTCCGTCCAGCTAACGAGACCAACTAATAATCCCAGGACCCCTGAACCGACAAATACACCGATACAGACGGCCACTTCCGGCGCAAAGAATCCATCTTTCGCTCCTTCATCTCCCATGATCCCACTGCGGATTTCCCAGCAGAAAGAGACCGCTACATTCTCTATCTAGGACTTAGCTGTCCCTGGGCCCATCGAACCAACTTGGTCCGCTCCCTCAAGGGTCTAGAGGACATCATCGAACTGGTGATCGTGGACCGAAAACAGGGCCCAGATGGATTGACTTGGGGATTTGAGGAGAAGGAGCCCTTGTATGGATTCACCCTGCTGCGAGAGTTTTATTTCAAAGCAGACCCGCAGTATGAAGGAAGTATCACGGTCCCAACACTGTGGGATAAGAAGAAGGAAACGGTTGTGAGCAATGAGAGCGGTGATATCATCCGCATGTTCTATACAGAATTTGACCATCTCCTCCCCGAGGAGCTGCGCGAGGTTAATCGACCCCGGGGAGGATTCTATCCGGTGCAACTGAGAGAGGAGATTGATGTGCTGAACGCGTGGGTATATGACAAGATCAACAACGGAGTGTACAAGACGGGGTTTGCCACGACGCAGGAGGCATACAATGCGAATGTATACCCGCTATTCGAGGCGCTGGATCGAGTGGAGGATCATCTGGGCCAGACAGGACACCAGCCGTATCTCTTTGGTGAGCATATCACCGAGGCCGATATCAGATTGTACACGACCATTGCCCGGTTTGACGTGGCCTATTATCCCATCTTCCGGTGTAACCTGAAGATGATTCGGCATAATTACCCACGGATTCATCTTTGGTATCGCAGGTTGTATTGGGATGAATCGGAGAGAACCAGGGGAGCTTTCAAAAAGACGACATTTTTTGATATCGTGAGTGACGCATCGTGCGTGGTTTGATTGCAGGCTGACTTTTGCAGTATAAAGTGGGATATTCAAGAGCTGTCCAAGGGAAACGACCCAGTGCGGATATGATCATCCCAGCAGGTCCAGTTCCTCATATTCTGCCATTGTAGAGCTCGTTGCAAGTTACTCTTGATTTCAAAATCAATAGTCAAAGATAGCGATTCCACGAGAAACAATCCAACATTGGGTAGTATGAGGGATAAAGCAACGTAAGACAGCAACAAGGGTATATCTGACAGCATATATCGAGTCAGGCCACGAACATATAGTTTATAAGGACTTCCTCTCTGGGTATCGTTTCCGTCGGGTCCATCCATCCACGACCGCATCGCTATACCGGAAGAGGAAATTGTGAGGTTCCCGGGAAGAAAATCGCAACCATGGAAACAAATTAACCATGCCCTATACTCGGCAGGATTCCATCGTGGAGGTCAACAATAAACAGTAAACACAGGTAGTTGTTGTTACGTCGGAGGTCTGTCGCTGACCACTCAGCTGTCGACGGAGGATTTTCCCCTGAGATGGGTCTTTTACTCCAAGTTGGAATAGGGTGGAACAGCTCCGAGGTCCGCTTGTGGGTGGATTTTGGGAAATAAGCGAGAATTAATGGGCATGTAATAAGATTGCGGTTCTGCAGGGTTTTCTTTCTGATGGGTGGAAGTATCGTTTTTTGATGATATTACCATCGGAGAATAAATCACACAGGCTTCGTGGACGGAATTGACCACGAGAATTGAGTGTATAACGATCGGCCGAAGACATCCTGAATCCGGATCTGATTATCTGATATTGACACGATCAAACATCATCACATGCGCATACAGGTCTTGCTCTTGCACGATAGCTTCAGGAGAAGACAATCTGGCTAATTGGGCTGGCAGTGGCCAGTGCTAGTCAGCCAGGGTTCTAGTTATCTCTGCGTCCACTGGCGTTTTTTTTCTTTTTTTCTTTTTCTTTTTCCTTTTTTTCTTTATATATATTATATATATATATATTGAATTGACTCTTTTCTACTCCAGCGACATACGTAATTGATATCCCAGCCCAGGATCGGAATTGCCCATAGCGGTGGAACAGCCTCTCTCCCCTGGACCCATCTATCGACACGTTCGGGCCAGCTGGGATGCTGGATCCAGAGGGTGGAGTGGAACTTGGCTGGGTTGAGGATTCAAAGTCGTGGCTATCCATGGTTGAGGGTATGTTAGTTATTTTATTATTATCTACCGATGATCGATTGCAATGTGGGAGAGTGATACTGCATGCCGTTCGTATTTTCCCTGTAGGACATGCATATTCCTACTTTGGAGGGTACAAGTCCGCAAGTAACACGGTCAATTGATCCATTGACCTGTTGAATTGAATCTTATTGATCCTGTTTACTCTACCAGCAAGCAGATTATGTTCTCTAGCTAAGAACTCGTAGAGTTTGCAGTAGACGGAGATGACATTTGCTACCCGATGGACCCCGACGCCACGATAAGCACGGGAAATGAGCGTTGAGTTAGTCGTCGCTAGTCTGCTGGGTTGGTTAACGATTCTGGACACGATCTTATTGACATAGCCAACCGACTACTCCTGTCGAAAGCTGTCTACTAACGTTTATCGATTTACCCTTTACTCTGTCACTGCTGCTTTGCTGATGTTTGATTATCAGCCCGTCATCTAGACTGCGACAAGGTGTCGACTACATTAGTGCCGTGCTAGCCCACGTGGACGAACGGGCCGGAATGGCTGCATGTGTAACAGCACTGATTTTTAATATCATGGATGTATGCATATAGGATAGTGGGCAGGGGACACGGCAACAATGCCCTAGAAATACTGCGCTGAAGTTTAACTTGCTTACAAGCCATCTGCGATATTATTTACCCCAACGTATTCGTACTCTGGAATCAAGCTAGAACCCTGTCTTGTCTAGGATCCATCTGGAAGAGGATAGACAAAGAGACGGAATAAATCTAGAATCCATGTTAGTCTTAAGTCCAGTTGACTACTATTAATGCCCCACCAACCCTGCATTGTTTCATGTCATGCCGTTCCTGACATGAGTGACATCAGCGCCAAATAGTCAGATACTACTACGACTCCTTAACAGTTAACCTGATATACGGGATGCTCAGCAAATCGCCTTGGCAGGCTGAGACCTCCATCCGATTACCTTTTCGAGTATCGCCAGTGGACAGTGTCATCCGGCGGGGCAACCCGTCCTCTAGGGATCCCGAGGATCAGGAATATCCCATCTTAGCCCATGTTTTTTTTAACAGTTAAGGAGGGCTTGTCCGGCCCCTTTCCGTGGAATAGGGATGGTCGTGATGGGAAATATTAATAGACTGTGATATATGACAATCACACTTGGCTAAGAGTGGTATGCCGATGCTGGATAGTGTCGCCTCATTCTCAAGACTCGGTGGCCATAGATAGGGCAGGAAGGGAAAAAAAAAAAACCGTTTGCCTTTTGTTCTCAATCCTCTCCATCGAGTCCGGACGTTATGGGAGATTGTGACCTGTATGATTCTTCTTAGCATCATCTTTCTTGGTGGTGGGGGGAGGGAAGAAACTCGAACGAAGGTACTCCGTACTGCTTTGTCCTACCCAGAGATCGTCAAATATACGAACATCATCTCCCGGAAATGGTCCGGGACTCGACTGGTCCATCATGGGAATAGCTAAAGGTCATGAGGCTATGAGCAGTCTAAGGCTCTAAGCTACTACCTTACAGTCTTGCTCTGGTGGAGAGCATTGGTTAGTCTTTAGCGATAGCCCACTTCGTGTCTACCCGAAACCGTCTTCGGGAGGGGACTGTCCTGTCCGGCGGACGGTTTGTGATCGATGAAGAAGAAAAAAAGAAACGAAAAGGAGGATCATGGTCTGAATAGGGAGTTGGTGGTGGTCGTCGTGTACCCAGTAGCAACGGTAGTTAGGGGAAGAGAGGAAAAAAGAAGCTAAAGGAAGCTTTCAAAGGTAAAGCACACACACTGTAGTGCTCGTACGCCCTGATTTTCTCAACCATGAAAGAGAGCAGGCAGTACTTTGTCAATGGTATGTTTTGCAGAGTGTATATATATAGAGAGAGAGAATGGAATCTCCATCTTGATTTTGAAATTAATAAATGAGAAGAGCTGAAAAGAAAAGAAAACGAGCCAGAACAAGATACATAACGTCGAACTCGCTGCTTTCAAACCAACGCGGGTCCTGCACGGCCAGCCCCAGACAGCCGCCACTTTCTCTCTCTCATTCTGTCACTCTGGCTGTCTCTTTCTGTCTCTCTCGGTCGCTTCTCTTCCTCCACGCCGGTTTCTTCCCCTCTTCTCTCGCTCGTCTTTCGACTCCTCTCTTCCTCAATTTCTCCATCGAATTCGCGTCGATTTCACTATCCCTTCTAGTCACCTTCACTACTGCTGTTGGTCTCCGACAGGGATCATCGTCTCCGCCGGCTTCATTTCCTTCTTTATTACTTTAGTTAACTAACTACTATCTTCTTTTTTTTTCCCTCTCTTCCCTTCCTTTCGTCTTTCTCCCCTCCCTCCCCTCTTCTTCCTCTTCCTCTCTTCAACCCTCTCTTCTTCTTCTTATCTTTCTTTCTTTCCATCCAATTTCTTCGGGTTTACTCTCATCCGATTGCTATTGGTCGTGGTCCCTCCATCTTTTCTTGCTGGCCAAGCCTTTCACTTCTATCCTTGGTCTATCTGGTACTGCCTTAACGTCGGCGCTTGTTCGTCTGCGCCTCCTCCCTTAACCCACTTAAACTATCTCTCTCTCCCTCCCCTCCTCTCCCACTCAACGACCAAAAAGAAAAAAAAAAAAAAAAAGAAGAGGAAAAGGGAAGCACAAAAAAGCAAAAAACAAAAAGCAACCCCTCCCGCACTTACCATCCCGCTGGCAATTATCTCCTTCCCCTCACGTGGCGGGAACGGTTTGAGGCAAATAGTCAAGTGTCTTGGTCGGGTCAGCTCTTGACAAACCCGCGTCGTTTCTTTTGTCGCGTACAGAGCTGTGGAACCAATCTATTTGGACTATTCGGCTGGCTGTGCAATTCTTCAGCTGCTGCTGTTCAGCTTTGCCACTATTTTTGTATCTCTTTTTTAACCTTTCCCGTCGAGTCCCAGCTGAAGAGAGAGCTTCTTTTGTTGATAACGACTTGTAACTGCAACTTCTTCTCTCTGTTTCTTTGATGACCGACTCTTTATCCAATTGCCTACTAGAGGTATGTTGTTACTCGAGTTTCTTGGCCCCGACAGCATTTCCCCTTACAAATACCCGCGGCTTGTGCGTTGGGGGTCTGTTGGCCCATGCAATGATGATCCCGGTGGCTAATTCGAACCGCACCATTATAGTAGCTCTTGGAACCCTGGTGTTTCGCAACACTTCGTTCCGGCAACCCTTATAGATTTCTATCCTTCTTTATTTTTTTTCATTTATTCTCTCTACGCCAGATACCCAAATCGTCGACTATCAGTCGAGCGAAATCTAGCTGCCATGTCGGGAAAAATGACGTTGTATAAGTTGGTGGTGCTGGGGGATGGCGGTGTCGGAAAGACTGCTCTCACAATTCAGGTTTGCTCCTTGCCTATCCCCGTCCTGTGATTACGAGCTTTTGGCTGAGACTTTGGATTTATTAGCTGTGTTTGAATCATTTCGTTGAGACCTACGATCCGACCATCGAAGACTCCTACCGCAAGCAGGTAGTGATCGATAATCAATCATGTATGTTGGAAGTCCTGGACACGGCAGGCCAAGAAGAATATACGGCACTGAGGGACCAGTGGATTCGTGACGGCGAAGGTTTTGTGCTCGTCTACAGCATCACGTCGCGCGCTTCGTTCTCTCGGATACAAAAGTTTTACAACCAGATCAAGATGGTCAAGGAGTCGGCGAACTCCGGATCGCCTTCCGGAGCGAGCTACCTAGGATCCCCGATGCATGTTCCTGCTGGTCCCCCGCTGCCTGTGCCTGTGATGTTGGTTGGCAATAAGAGCGACAAGGCCGTCGAGCGTGCGGTTTCAGCACAAGAAGGCCAAGCTCTGGCCAAAGACCTGGGTTGCGAGTTTGTGGAGGCCTCTGCGAAGAACTGCATCAATGTCGAAAAGGCCTTCTACGACGTCGTGAGGATGCTCCGACAGCAGCGACAGCAACAGCAAGGTGGGCGAGGCCAGGAACGACGGCCGACCGGCCTGGGCACCATGCGCGATCGTGATGCTGGCCCCGAATACCCTAAGGCTTTCCGCCCAGACCGATCGAGACATCGCAACCCGATCAAGTGTGTTGTCTTGTAAGCTGTTGCCTTGAGGGGCTTGTGCGAACAGCTGGTCGGTCGTGCTGCTTACGAGGCCTAATTTGGGGTCTCCTGGACATGGTTTCTTTTCCGATCCATTGATGGTCGATTCTTCATTCTTGACCTCCGATTTTCATCTCCCATTCCCCCTCCCCTCCGAGGATCCATGTGAGCATGCTCCATGACAATTTGTTCTCTTGTTTATATTTGGCTGCAAGACATCTTGTTGGTCCTCAGGCCCCCCTTTGTCACCTTTCTATGACCGACAGCTTGAGATGTCGGTATACGGATAATGTGCTTGATGCATGACGCATGCGTTGTTTTATTTTTTATTTTTTTATTTTTTTATTTTTTATTTTTCATTTTTTTCATTTTTTCATTATTATGGGAGGGCGCCTGTTTGGCATGACTTGGTGTTGTTTCGGCTATACGAGAATCTTTCGTTACGTCGTGGGGACTCATAGATATTTCTTTTCTCTCTCCCCTTCTTCCCCTCTTATCATTCCCCACGATTACCTCTTATTACCACTACGACTGCTGTTATTGCGAAGCACTATTTTTTATTTTTTATTTTTATTGTTTTACTTTTTTTTTACAATGGTCAGACCCCGCTAAGAGACGGAGCGAGCCGGAAGTGGATCGAGGAAGGATGAGCGCAACAAGTGGTGTTGGACGGATCATGCACGATAATTTGAAAAAGGAAAAGGAGAAAAAACAAAAGCATCCGATGGGATGATGCTCGATTTAACCGATCCGTCAAAGAGAAGAAGAAGACGGAGCAGCAGAAGCCCGAAGATTTGCAGTCGACATATTAGCAGGCATTTCGATATGATACCCTACGACCGAGCTTTGAGTTGTGATTCCATGCATTTACCCAAAAATACATAGAGCAGAAGAATGAATTTATCCAGTTGACTGAGCTGTTCCTGTATATACATGGTAGTAGAAATAAAGATACCGAATCCCACTAAGCCAGACTCAAAATTCCGATGTCCAACTAATCTACATAGTCTGTTGATACAAAGGGAGTGTGGCTGCGCTAGTGGGTGACGAGAAGGGGGCGAATGGGGCTGGTCCAATATTGCGATGAGGCAGTGGACCGGTGAACGCGCTGATTAGTTGATTTGGGGGGAAAGACCAGCAAAGAGGACACGAGGGAATCATTGATTATTATCGCTATTATTATTGATCGGATTTAGCCGATGGTGTCTTTGATGGATGTGTTGGTTGTGATTCTGTTGGTGATTCGATACTCTCCTTGAAGGGACGTTCCCCAACCTCCAAAAAGTGCGGGGAAAGCTTGGACCAAGATAGACGGACGACCTCGGCTCCCTCCCGCTTGCTTGGTGAGTGATGATACGAGGTGATCTGCTGGTGGATATGATGATGATGGTATTCTGCGTTAGAGAATATGTTTGTACCCATCATATTGATATCGTGTTAGATTGGAATGAATGCTGTACTGGTGAGGCCGGTGGGGGGTATCATACGACTCGACGGATTAACCTAGGATAAGGTACGCAGGAAAGTTACACATGAACCTCCACCTCATCCATGTCCGATCGTTGAAACGAAAACGAGAGCCAGGGCAAATCGCAGAAACGAAAAGAATTTTTTTTTTTTTTTAAAGAAAAAATGTTCGGGATCTCTGCGTTTGCAGGACATGCAGTCGACCTAGCAGTAGCAGCAGCGTCTAACCACGTAATTTAACCCTCATCCCTGCAGTTCTTTCTCTCAACCTCCTCTCCATCCCACTTAGTCTCTCTCTCTCTCTCTTTTTTGTTCTCTCCCCCGCACCATCGGAGGAAAGAAATTCACCCATCACACAAACGCAAGGCTATTTCATCCTTCTCTCTATCCAAGTCAAGTCAAGCATTGGCCTTGATTGATGATGTCACGCCACCCCCAACAAGACGTGCATGAGCTCTCGCTTCGTGACCCCGAGAGCTTCTGGTCTCACCACGCAGAGCAACTCCACTGGCATCGAAAGCCTTCGCGGGCCATTGCCCGCCAGCCCAAGACGCTCCCTAGTGGCGTCACCCATGACCATTGGTCGTGGTTCCCGGATGGCGAAATATCGACTACGTACAATTGTGTCGATCGCCATGTGCAGGGTGGGAAGAGTGATAATGTGGCGATTGTCTGGGACTCCCCAGTCACAAATACTAAAGAGAAATATACCTACCGGCAATTGTTGGATGAGGTTGAAGTTTTGGCTGGTGTGTTGAGGGAGGAGGGTGTTAGGAAGGGGGATGTGGTTATCATCTATAGTGAGTTTTTCTTTTTTGTTTTTTGTCTTATCTTTCTGTTTGTATCGGGAATTCCTAGTACTTATGTTCAATCAACAGTGCCCATGATCCCCGCTGCGCTTATCGCAGCATTGGCCATCGTCCGTTTGGGCGCTATCCATGCAGCTGTTTTTGGTGGGTTCGCGGCCAAGTCCCTCGCCCAGCGGATCGAGGCTGCTAAACCCCGGGCCATCATGACGGCGTCATGTGGCATCGAGGGATCTAAGGGTCCTGTGTCTTACCGGCCGTTGGTCGAGGGGGCTGTACAGGCGAGCAGCTTCAAACCGGAAAAGGTTATTGTCTGGCAGAGGGATCAATTGCGATGGAATAACCCGGATAAGCTGGGTGGTCAGCGGAACTGGCAGCGGTTAGTTAAAAGTGCTCGCATGCGTGGAATCAAGGCCGGTCCGGTGCCAGTGAAGAGCACAGATGGATTGTATATCATTTACACCAGCGGTATGGTTTGACGGCCAGTCCCGTAGCGTTGCTGACAAGTGTCTAGGCACGACTGGGCTCCCCAAAGGAGTGTTCCGCGAAGCAGGTGGACATGCGGTTGGACTTGAACTCTCGATAAAGTACCTGTTTGACATTCATGGCCCTGGTGATGTCATGTTCTGTGCTTCCGATATTGGATGGGTGGTGGGCCACTCGTACATCCTGTATGCACCTCTCCTGGTGGGCGCAACTACGGTGCTCTTCGAGGGGAAGCCCGTAGGAACCCCAGATCCAGGCACTTTCTGGCGAATTATCGAAGAGCACAAGGCCAATGTTCTATTCACGGCTCCCACTGCCATGCGCGCGATCCGTAAAGACGACCCGGATAATCGATTCTTCAAAGAAGTTGCCCAGCGCGGCGGTCTCAAGCATTTTAGGGCACTCTTCCTTGCCGGCGAGAGAAGCGAGCCTAGTATTGTACGAGACTATCAAGACCTCTTAACCCAGCATGCAGCTCCGGGTGCTCTGGTCGTTGACAACTGGTGGTCATCCGAGTCAGGTTCCCCCATCTCCGGGCTGGCCCTGAGAAGCGCAGTTGGGGCGGTTCAGCAACAGAAACAGCAAAGCCAAGCTCGACCACTATCCATTCGACCTGGGTCAGCAGGACTACCAATGCCAGGGTTCGATGTGCGGATTGTCAATGATGACGGCCATGAAGTACCAAAAGGAACGATGGGCAACATCGTCATGGCACTGCCGCTAGCTCCGACGGCATTCACGATGCTGTTCAATGATGACGAGAGGTTCTACAAGGGATACCTCAAGCGTTTCAACGGCCGATGGGTGGACACTGGCGATGCAGGAGTGATTGATGATGACGGGTACATCCATATCATGGCACGATCCGACGACATCATCAATGTAGCTGCCCATCGATTCAGCACAGGTATGTCCCCTTTATCCAAGGCAATATTTGAAGAGAACCAAAAGCTGACGATATCAGGAGCAATTGAGCAAGTCATCCTCTCACACCCCGAAGTCGGGGAAGCCAGCGTCATTGGTATTCCGGATTCCCTAAAAGGTCATCTCCCATTTGCCTTTGTCCAACCAAGATCCGGGGCGGGGCCGCTCCCCGCCACGCCTAGCAAGGAATTCTTCACTGCAGTTAACAATCTAGTTCGAGAGCAGATTGGGCCCATTGCCTCCCTGGGTGGGATGATCCAGGGGCGAGGAATGATTCCTAAGACACGGAGTGGAAAGACGTTGCGGCGGGTGTTGAGGGAGTTGGTGGAACACGGGGTGCGGGGAGTATATGATGCACCGGTCAGCGTGCCTCCAACAGTTGAGGATGCAGAAGTTGTGGAGATTGCGAGGGGGAAGGTGAGAGAGTATTTCGAAGCGCGAAATGCTGGAATTGCTATGCCTAAACTTTGATCTGCATATATATATTACGGTAGATACTCTGAAGATATATGAACATACGTTATATGATCCACACTTGATAAGATCAAAAAGCATTAATATTGACAATACACTAGGGACGTAAACATGGCGAGGGCCAATATGTAAAGTGAATAATAAGAAAAAGGTAACGCGCGTAACAGCGAGAAGGTATATCGTTCCCAACACAAAAAGTCCAACGTAGAAATTTGAGAAGAAATTGCCATAGATACGGAATCCACAGCATCGTAAAGCCATGACCCTTTCAGATCATGGAAAGGTAAACCCATTCTCTCTCCATTGAAAAAGAACTTATCTGACAAAAAACGCAAATAGGGCATCTATATCAACATTGAAAGGTATCCGACTCCAGCTAACCGAGACAGTTCAAATCGTTAACTCCCTTACAGGAGGTAAGCGACGAGACCGAAGACGGTAGCGAGACCGGCACCAGCCCCGACAGCAGCGCGGTTGGCACCACCGGTGAAGACGGGGGTGGCGGGGGAGGTACCTGAGGGGCTACCGGAGGGGTTGGCAGCGGCGCCAGAGGGGCGAGGGGTGCCGATAACAGGAGCGGAGCTGGAGGGGACAGCGCTGGAGGAGACCACGATCGAGCTGCTGCTGGGGGAGTAGTGGGGGATCGAGGAGGGGGTAACGGCGGCGCTGCTGGAGGGGGACTGAGCAACGGGGGTGGAGCTAGTGCTGCAGGACGTTAGTTACGAAGATCCTCAATTCGAAGACAAAAAGAACGTACCACTTGTTGCAGTGGGTGATGGTCGAGGTGATCAGAGGACGGGTGACAGTGTAAGGACCGCCAGTCATGGTGACAGGGCCAGGCTAATTGATCGTTAGCTGCAATCCTTTCTCAAGCATAGATCAGGGTAAATAAACATACAGCGCTGACACTGTAGGTCTCGCTGCCGTGGACGATCGAAGACGACGACTTGGGGCAGTAGGTGGTGTAGTCAGTGACCACGACAGTGCTGGCCTGCTGGGCAGCCTGAGCAGCGGCAGCACCCATGGTGAGGGTGGCCAAAGTAGCAGCGATGGAGAAACGCATTTTGTTGATATAGAAGAGAAGGTAAGGGTTTTGGCTTTTTGGTGATTTTTAGAGTTGATCACAAAGAGTGACAATGGATATAGAATCCGAAGATGAAAAAAAGAATGTACTCGGTGTAAAAACCGGGGTGTGTTTGGAGATGGAGCAAAGAGCGGTTGGGATGAAGAAGAAGAGAAGAAGAAGGAAAGAGAAAGGAATATCAAGAGGGAAGACGGGGGACTTTTATTTCGGAGCAATCAGGGGGAAACAGCCCAGCTGCGGCCGTGGCAATACCGGGCGTGGCCCAGTCGGCGATGCTATTCCCGACGGCTGCCTGTTCCACCCACGCACACCCCTTCGCAGCACAGCATCCTCGTTTTTTTCTCTTTTCTTTCATCTCTTCTTCTTCCCCCCCACTTTTGCTCCTAAGACAAACCCATCTTCTGCAGTTGGAACGCCCGGTCTCCTCTCTTTCTGTCTCCTTTCATTCGACCCCCGAAGATTAATGACTCAAACTGATTGTCCGTGTGCATAGCATGCACTACACTAACACCAGCTGCAATTTCAGCAAATTTCCTGTTCCTGGCTTCCTGACCGGTTCCTGAATCCATCCCGCGTGGCTCTGCCAATCATTTCCCAGTCGAGGGAGCGATTTCTTTCTCCGCTCGCCAATTCTGAATCCCGACTGGTGGTTGGCGGTGGTCATCCTTGGATTTCTATTCTTGACAATATTGAGACATCTTGGTTTGCCTACTACGGAGTATTTACTCCGTATACATGATGATTATTATTATTGAAAGAGTACCAACTAATGGAAATTCATTAGAACAACAGTGATAGTTAATGCAATATGAACACGTCAAAGCCTCCGGATTGGGCCAGCAGGCAGGATCATCGGCTCAGGGGCACCACCTCTACACTAAAGAACCTTGCATCCCGCCTAGCGTCAGGAGAACAGTTCTCCCGATGGGGCTGACCGTGGCAATTATTATTATTATTATTATCATCACTCGTTGTCTGCTGGCAATTGGCATCGTTGCCCAAAGCAGGGCTCGTTCGTTTTCTGGTCTGGGCCCTTGGCATGCTGGCTTTCGACAGTCGACAACACTCAACAGTATGTTGTACACTCCGTATGGAGTATGGGGTAGCATAATAGGGCAGCCAGGGCTAGTAGCCTAGTACAAAGGACTTGCTCTGAACCCAATATTAAGGAATGCGTTGTGATGTCTGTTTTTCAGACCGTATCCAAACATGCAAAGGTTACAGTGAGGAGTCCGTTTCATCGCAGAACATGATCATGGGAGGCATCCTCGGATGCTAAGATTTCAGATAAGAGATCTGAGCCTCTGACTCGACTTGGACGATCCATTGAAGTCACGCCCGGATCAGTCATTATTATTACTTGCACTCACTGATAGTTTCGAATCTGGACTCCTTGCTCATTGTCTGAAGGCCCATTGACTAGTAACTACTGTCTGCTACTCAGACGATGGCTACTGCTCATTTCGCTGGTATATCAATCTCGAATCCATTCCATGTTGATCTGCATGGCAGCAAGTCTTAAGAAAGAAAATCGCAATCTTAGGGATCTCGCGATTCGTTCGCTATTTTTATCAAGCAAGATCGTGATTGTCAGCAACCTTTTTGCCAATCCTAACGTGCTTCCAGCCTTGTACATTCAACATTGTCGGCATAATTCCTAGGTACAGTGTTCTATATGACCTGCAGTCACAGAGTAGAACGACGCATGGAAGCTGGAGATGGCGGATTCTATGCTGGAGAACAGTGAATTTACGCGAAGGTTCCAATTCAAATATTCATTAAGATTGTATCCATTGTGCTACCAAAATTATGCTATTCTAATTGACAAAATGATCGAGGGGTATTGTGCAAGTAAGGTCAAGTTGACTTGAGTACAACTTGAATGAACCGTATGACAGAGACAAGGGATAACATGCCACTGCACTATAGGCTCAGACAATGCGAAATGATGGGATATGTGATCCTCTCGAGGACATCATGAGACACTCGAATAGTATCAATGTTGTCGTAACTCAAGTTTTAACACAACCTGTCCAATCCGACGGTTTCAAATTGCCCCTATTATGGATGGTGGGTGGGCGCGGGACATATCAACATCGCCCGTGAACAGCCAGCCCCGCGAAGAGCGACCATTCAACGAGTGCTGAGGATGCCAAAGGCGCCATCTCTTCATCTTGGATTTAGTTGTGTGAAGAGAAAAAGAAGACGAGAAAACGCGGCGAAGAAATAAAAACGAGAAAGTGGGGATCGGGAAAAAAAAGACCCGATGCACGGGCCAGAACTCGGTTGATCCCAAAGCAGACTAGTGCCCTCCAGCTTTCCGCGGGCAACGGAGGCCGCCGTATCAGTTGTCCGAAATCACCGTCCGGTTTAAAGAGGTAGATAGGGCCCTTGAACTTCTCGGTTGACTTCGCTCGGTCTCTTCTCTTCTCTCTATCCTCTCGGATTGAAGAATTCTATCCAGATCACACATAATGTCTTTGAGTCGTTGTGGACGCCATGCGTCGCGGTTGATCCCGCTCGCTGGAAGCTCCTCCAGAGCTACTATCACTGCTATCACTGCCCGCCCCGGATCCCAGCTGAAGGCCTCCGCACTGTCGGCCTCAAGGGCTGCTACTGTGCAATGGCGGGGTGTCTCGTCCTCCAGCCGCGAGGGTCAGCAGAATGTATGTGCGGATGATTTGACTTGTCAATGATGGATACTAATGGCCATTGTCACTCCAGTTGCTCTCCGCATCCCTTGAAGAATCCGACCCCACCGTCTATGAAATCTTGCAAAAGGTTACTTGCCCGGTTGAGAGATATCAAACTGGAATGTGTTACTGAGACCGGATGTAGGAGAAAAAACGTCAAAAGCACTTCATCAACCTTATTCCGTCCGAGAACTTCACATCGCAAGCTGTCCTGGATGCGCTTGGCAGTGTAATGCAAAGTCAGTACTTTCCCGTTTTGATCCTCTCAGCTTGACCTGACAATTGCAGATAAATACTCTGAGGGATACCCTGGTGCAAGATACTATGGAGGTAACGAGCACATCGATGCGTCGGAGAGACTATGCCAGCAGCGTGCATTGGAGACATACAAGCTCGACCCGGAGGAGTGGGGAGTCAATGTGCAACGTGAGCCTACATCCCCCAATTGATCGGGTTTTGCAAGAATAGTATTAATCGGTTGATCAACAGCGCTCTCTGGATCTCCGGCCAACTTGTACGCAATCTCCGCCCTTCTCAACACTCACGACCGTCTGATGGGACTGGACCTGCCCCACGGTGGACATCTGTCGCATGGTTATCAGACCCCGACTAAGAAGATTTCTTTCATCTCGAAATACTTCGAGACCTTCCCCTACCGTCTCGATGAATCCACTGGACTCATTGATTATGATGCCCTCGAGAAGCAGGCCCTTCTCTACAGACCCAAGCTCATCGTCGCCGGCACTTCGGCTTACAGTCGTTTGATTGACTACCCCCGCATGCGCCAGATCTCCGAGACTACTGGCGCTTATCTGCTGAGCGACATGGCTCATATCTCGGGTCTGGTCGCTGCCGGTGTCCTCCCGTCTCCTTTCCCCTACTCTGATGTGGTTACAACAACCACCCACAAGTCCCTGCGTGGACCCCGTGGTGCTATGATCTTCTACCGCAAGGGTGTCCGCCGGACGGACAAGAAGGGTAACAAGGAGATGTACGACCTGGAGAACCCCATCAATGCGTCGGTCTTCCCTGGACACCAGGGTGGACCTCACAACCACACCATCACTGCTCTCTCTGTCGCATTGAAGCAGGCCCAGTCTGCTGAATTTAAGAGCTACCAGGAGACTGTCCTGGCCAACGCCCAGGCCCTGTCTGAGAGACTGGGCAAGCCTCTCAGCGATGGTGGCCTGGGATACAACATTGTGTCCGGTGGCACCGACAACCACCTAGTTCTGGTCGACTTGAAGAACCGTGGCGTTGATGGTGCCCGTGTCGAGCGAGTGTTGGAACTCTGCGGTGTTGCTAGCAACAAAAACACCGTGCCTGGTGATAAGTCCGCCCTGAAGCCTGGTGGCCTGCGTCTTGGTACCCCGGCTATGACCAGCCGTGGCTTCCAGCCTGAGGATTTCCGCCGGGTGGCCGACATCGTCGACCGCGCCGTGATCATCACCCAGAAGCTTGACAAGGCTGCCAAGGAAAGTGCTGCTTCCAAGGGTGTCAAGAACCCCGCTACCGTTAAGGCCTTTTTGGAGTTTGTGGGTGAGGGCGACGAGATTTCGGAGATCGTGCTCTTGAGACAAGAAGTAGAGGACTGGGTAGGAACCTTCAGCCTTCCTTGGAAGGACGAGTAAAAGTGATGTTCTACGATGGTTAGGCTTTCTGATTTCGCTTCCCCTCCCTTCAACATGATGATCTTTCCAGTTACTGTCCTGGAAAGCGTCGTCCCCTTTTGATGAGCTATCGGCAATTTATGACATTTTCTTTGATATTTGTATGTGTAAGGAGTACAGAATTTGTTCAACACACTCGGGTCTGTTATGCGATTAGATAGAAATCATGAGATTTTTTTTTTTTGGTTTTCTGTCTGGTATGTAGGCTATTACCTGTCGAGCTTTCCAAAAAGCTAGGGTTGCTGGACTCGCAAATTAGCCTCAACGTCTATCTCCAGAGTAGATGATATCATCTCCGAATATGGTAATAGAATCCGGATTAACACAGAAGACACCATCGGAATCCTGGCCTCTTCCTGAGTCATCCCCCAGCCTCACCTAAATTTGGGGACAATGATCGTCCAGCATTCTTCCTTCCTGTCCTTCAAAAATTTCTATCTCTACCATTCTTATTCCAACCGATTTCATTTGCATCAAGCGGTACGTTGAATGGTATTTGACTTGATGGAAGCGTACATCTAAATTGACCGGGTACATACTATCACCTCATCTTTCCAACCTTAGCTTGCAACGACTATTGCAGTTATGCAAATAAGTCAGGTATATTAGTGAAATCAACCCTGAATAACTCAAAAACATTGTGTTTACCGTATTTTCTCACAGCTATACACATACCCCATCAAATCGCTGCGGGGGACAGCTCTTCCGGAATCAGTGGTCACCCGAACGGGCTTCCAATATGACCGTCGCTTTATGCTCCTCAAGGTCATCCAATGCGAGGATGGGGCAGATACCTTGGAAAACATGCATGTCTCTAACTTCCATGAAATGTCGCTCTTCCTCACCGACATCGTGTTTCCCACTGAACATGAAGATGGGACAATTGTCGTGACATACCGACCACCCGAGGCTATGGATGACCAAGACCTTCGGGTAAAGACATTGAAGGTGCCACTACAGCCTAATACGCGGGGTTTGGCCGAGCTAGATATCGAAATGCATAAAAGTCCGACTAAGGCGTATGATATGGGAAGCGCGTATAATGACTGGTTCAGCGAGTGCTTCGGGTATCGAGTCGTACTGGCGTATTTGGGGCCTCACTCGAGGCAGGTTCTTGGGACCTTTGCGCCTAGTAAAAGCCCAGCACATCGGAAATTGTCATCTTCTATTCTGTCGATGCGGACTCTGATGGCTTTAGCCGCGACGACGCTGGTTTTGGCTGTTGTCGGTACACCTGCTGTATCGGGGGATGCGGTCTTCTCTATCATAGCTACTGTGGGGACTCTTTTCGTGGCAGTGATTTTATCAATTATGAATCTTCAAGGCTGGCCATCTTTCCTCTGGAGAAAAGAGAAGGAGGAGGCTCTCACCTTTGCAGACACGGCGCCATACCTTTTGGCGTCCAAAACCTCGCTAGATAACGTGTCTGCACGGTTGACCGGTATGGAAATGGACATAACCAAGTTCCGGCCGAACATTGTCGTCTCGGGGGCTAAGACTGCCTTTGAGGAGGATTTCTGGGCTGAATTGACCATCGGGGGAGATAGGGTTCGTTTGCTTCTCACGGCTAACTGCATCAGATGCCAGAGTATCAACATCGATTATGCGACGGGGAAGAAGGGAACGGGAGAGGTTGGAAGTGTGTTTAAGAGGCTAATGAAAGATCGAAGGGTCGATAAGGGTGCCAGGTTTAGCCCTGTATTTGGGCGATATACGTTCTTGGATCCGAGTTCGGATCAAGTCTCTATCCGAGTTGGGGATGAGGTGACGCTCTCGAGGACAATATCTGAGCGGACAACATATGGTGAGTTAATCTGATAGGTAATGTTTTACCATTGATGAAACTAATATAAGTACAGATTGGCCAGGCCTTGCGTATTAATGATGGATTTCAGTATGTCTTTAGTATCATTCGGAAATCAGATTAGTTTGACTCCCATGGTTTCATCTCACATCACAAGCGAAACTTGCTCTTCTTTCTCTGCTGCCATAAATTCCTCCCATGCTCTAGAATAATCATAAGGAACTCTGCGCTTTTGATAAATTTCTAAAGTGGCGACTGATCCTTGTGGACATCATCGCTGATCTCGCAAAGTTTCCGATTCTGCATACAGAGCTTCTTATGCAACTGGTCCAATGGCTGGTCTGTCCCCATGCTCAAAGTTGGTCCTCCAGGTGCTTTCGATTCCGGCGGCCACCGGGTACAAAGTGCCCCCTTGAGATCGCGTTTGATTTGGTGGATATAGATATACTGTTGGAGGTCCTTCCTTGAAATAGGAAGAGGCGGCAAAGGCTTGTTCTTGTCACCCGCCTTATGTTGCAGTCCCATCGACTCACTTAGTTGTCGATATAGCGACAACAAAATCTATCGTTCTCTTCGGTGCCTCCCAGATCAATATAGGTAGAAGCCGTCTTACACAACCACAGTTCATCGATTATCTCTGGCGAAGCGTAGGACCTGATTTGACTGGTTTCGTTAGTGAAACTATCGTTCAAGTTGGTTAGAAAGGCCAGTGCCCCCTCTAGAGTATCAGAGAGTCTTTTAATTTGGAACTCGAAAGCACAGTTAGCCTCTTGGGAAACAATCCGGATCCCATCAGGAATGGGTGTCTGGGTGTCTCTACTGGAAAGTTGGCCATCAGAACCAACGTTTCCTAGATGAGAGTGTACAGTAGTGTTAGTCAACGGGATATCTTCTGCCATTTTGCCAGCAGAAAGACAGAAATGAAGGATTCTGGAGCTGTCATGCTAATGCTTATAGCTTAGGTGTAGTATGTTTGTTTGGGTTGATCTATCCATACTTCTCTATCTAAACTATAGTTCTATCATTCCATACAGCTTAAAGATGCCCCAACTTGTTTGTTTTTGTTACTTTGCCGGCTATCCCAGCTATGTTCTCCAATACCCCAGTCTTTATGCATACCCCGCCAAGCCCCATGATGATAAATCAACTTCACTCCCCAAAGCAAACATTCTAAAAGACTAAGAATAAAACTATCTTTCTTACAATCATCTCAAAAAAAAAGTCAGATCTCTACACACAATGACCAGTGAATTCCCTCCTTCCACCCTCAGACCTCTCATCCAGGAAGTCGCCGATCTTCTCAAGGCCCGGAAGGAGACCATTTCTGTGGCAGAAACAGTACGTCGTCCTATCTTGGTATTGATATACATGTACTAAAATGAAGATATAGGCAGCCGGGGGCATTGTTTCTGCATCTTTGCTGTCCGGACCAGGGGCATCGGCTGTGTACAAGGGTGGCTTGACGGTTTGTCCACAGTAGCTGTCAATCCCAGGTTTCCCCGCTGATATATGATCTATCTAGCTATACACCCTTGAATCCCGCATCGCCTTTGCCGGATGGACCCAAGCCCACATCGATAACTATGCAGGTCCCACGCCGCAAATCGTGGCGGGGTTGGCGGAGCACGTTCGCCAGACGTTGAAGTCGACATATACGGTGTGTGAGAGTGGGACGGCGGGACCGACTGGTGGGAAGACCAGGAACCGGACTCCGTAAGATCTACACAACCACAGACTACAATTGTATTGCTCTTCATCGAATCTAACAAGGACAGGGGATATGTCGCGTTGGCTGTGTCGACCCCGCAAGGAACCTACACCAGAGAGGTGGAAACGGGGTTGGGCACTGATCGGGAGAAGAATATGGTGGCGTTTGCAGAGGAAGCATTGAAGCTGGTAAGGGATGTAATGCAGGGGAAGGCGAGTTTGTAATGGCAGCTAGGGAAGAAGAATGACATATGTTGGGGACGAAGATATCCACTTGTATTCTTCATCTTCATCGTCCCAATCAAACGCGCTATCATCACAAACTGCACAGCCCCATGACGCAGGGAGATACTGCACCGCCACACCAGAGCCCGATGACATCGGACTTCGCGATCAAATTACAATAATAATAATAATAATAATAAAATCCACAAGGCAGTTGAATTATCCGGGAAATAATTAATAATAATGAATTGATTCAGTTTTTCGGCATCTCTGAGACATCCTGCATCATCTGCCCCTTCTGACTGGTTGGGAAGTGTGGCACTGGGTCTCTTCTGTTGGGCTTCTAGTCGCCTTCGATGATTCTTCAGCCGTGAATCCCTACGAAAAATACCACTTCGTTTCCCAGTCAGCATCACCAGCAGTCAACATTCCTTCACCTTCACCTCTCCTCTCTTTCTTCACCACCATTCTTGATCCGTTCCAGCTCTACTGTGGACTATATCATTAAAGAAACGGCACCCCTACCCGTTTCCACTGCCTTATCTTGCTTGCCCCTCTTCCCACCTGACTGGTCAGGCACCCGCAATTTTCACCTGCACACTATCGCGATCACCTGCAGAAGCCTTTTCGACTCCCCCATTCAGATATAATCTATCGGTCACACAAGGGGATCGGCCCCTACGTGGGTAGATATTATCGGTAGACCGACAGTTTCGCATCATGGACTCAGGTCTACGTCGCAAGGATACCACCAAAGGCCCTCCGTTGAGGGTCCTGTCACTTGGTGAGTAGATGGTTCTATTGTTTGAGGAATTGTGGAGAAAGCTGACAATCAACGATATAGATGGAGGTGGTGTTCGAGGATACTCGATGCTCATCATCCTACAGGAACTCATGTATCGTACCTACGTCGAATGCGAGGGCAAGGCTCCGCGTCGCGATCAAATCCCCAAGCCATGCGACCACTTCGATCTCATTGCAGGCACCGGAACCGGCGGGTTGATTGCCATCATGCTGGGTCGGTTACGGATGGACCTCGAGACCTGCAAAGAAGTTTACACACGCATGACTAGGCGTGTTTTCGAGACCGACAAGACCATCGCCGGCATCCCGTTTCGTTCCACTTTGTTCAAAGCGTCAAAACTCGAGGAGGCCATCCGGGAATGTGTGCGGGAACACACTGTTTTCGAGGCCGAAGGTAACGATACGACCGACTCGAGCGCTCGCAATTCCATCGCCAGCGCGCCATTCAGTCCAGGGCACATTCCGCAGCGGTCGATCAGCCGGGGTAGCTTCAGCACGGCCGGGGTGTCGCACTCGTCGGCTCACAGTCAGAGGAACTCTTCGTTCATTAATGGTTTGCGCTGGGGCCATCCAGATGCTCTGCTATACGATAACCGGGAATACCGAACCAAAACGTAAGTTGTTTCTTGATTCTGACAATTGTTTCTTTGTTTTTCTCTTTTTTCGCAGTGCTGACTGGATTAGTGCTGTCACCACATTGTACAAAGGCACCACACGTAACGGACCCGCCGTGCTCCTACGATCCTACGACTCCCGTAAAGAACCCCCACCCGAGTTCGATTGTACCATTTGGCAAGCCGGTCGGGCTACCTCGGCCACTGGCCTAGCTTTCAAACCCATCCAGATTGGACAGCACTATTTCATTGACGAAGGCCCGGGCACGTACAACCCAGCGCCGCAGATTCTGGAGGAAGCAGTTGTCAACGAATGGCCCGGAAGAGAACTTGGTGTGTTCGTCAGCGTCGGTACAGGCAAGCGGCCTCCAGGCACAAACAACCGACAGCATGAATGGTGGGAGGGTTTCTTCGGGGATGCATTGGGTACCTTTGCAGAGGCGCGAAGGCGATTAATTACCAAGATCGAAGGCTGCGAGGAAATCCACCTGGACATGCTACGGGATCACCTGGCCAAAAACAACGTGAGCAAGGACAACTATTACCGTCTGAATGTCGAAGTCGGTGTGGGCGAGTTTGGCATGAACGAATGGAATCGACTGGCCGATATCAGCACTAACACCCGTCGGTACCTGAGCAAACCCGAGGTCAAGAGAATGATACTTGATGCAGGTGTTAAGTTTGCCAAGATTGAGCGTATGCACCGCCGACTAGCTGCTCATGAGGCCATTGACAACGACGTGTCATCTATCGGCGAAGATATGCCACTTTCCCCGGGGGTGCCGACGCTCGCTGTCCCACCTCCCGCCAAAGAATTCGCAGTTGAACTGCCTGCAGACGTTCCCGCGGATTTCGGAAGCCGACCACTACATTTGCCCACGCCATCCATTCCCTCGAGGCTTCAGGTTGGGTCACCACCGCCGGACGATATTCTTCCCTTGCATCCCACTCCCCAAGATTCTGTTCATCCTCCACCGAGTCGCGGTTCGGGTAGTGACATTGGCAGCTACCGCCTTAGCCATCATAGCCACGAGATTGATAGTCGACCAGGCTCCCGGCAGCAGGGATCACCACGTCGCAGTGCAGAGCATATGTTTGAAGGCATGGCACCGCCAGTGCCCCCGAAAACGCCCATCCCCTATCCCGACGCGGGTGAGACAGGGGGATCATCATGCCCATGCCGTCGGTGACGGTGAGTCCTTCGAACGGAAAGGTTCGACCTCCATACCCAGTGGATGAGCCTCCACCAGTGGTGAATAAGCATCGGAAGCCCAGCTATCATGTGCGATGATTGATTAATTTTTGGTGTACGTATCTTTTTGTTTTTCTTTTTCTTTTTCTTTTTCTTTTTTTTCTTTTTTTTTAACTTTTCTTCCCGATATTCTTCATTTATGGGATTCGAATGTTGTTCTTGCGATCAAGGCGTTTTGCTTTTGCAGGCTCATGGCGTGATTCCCTTTGATCGTTTGTTTTCACGATTATTCCCCCTGCCCCTTTCTTTTTATGGGTTTATTTTGTCGATGAGATGAAGATGACGATCGTTTCCGTGCGCTGGATAGGATACCCCTTTGAGGATTGCGATACCAAGGGAAAAGGAGAGAAAAGGAGCAAAGGGAATAGTTATTAGTGTGTATAGGAAATGAATTAATTAATCATCTATTTCCATGAAACGGCTGCTGGAATGTAGGGATAGGTAGTTTAATGGCATTAATGTTATCATAACGTCTGTCAATCTGACAGGCGATGATCGATCGGCCCTGAGATGCTTGGCAGGAGTCAAGAACTCGGCATCAATTCTAGAACACATCAAATACGACTGCCAATCATTCAATAATGATGACGACGATCTTGAATTAAATAGAGTCAATTATGGGGAATTGCAACTCCATCAGATGGACTGTTCTCCATAATTGATTGCGTGGAAAAGGATCCAATGAATATCATCGACTGGCCCAGCCTCTTCTTTTGCTCTGCCCAACAGAAAAAAGACGATCGCGTTTCATCCACTGATGATGGACCATGGCTCTCCTTTTCCCTTCATCTCCTTGCTCCGTACTTTTTCTTTTGCCTTTCTACGGAATATTCCTCTTCTTCTTTGTTTCTTCTTTTCCTGCATGTTCCTTTGTGTTTCCTGCGACATTCTTTGCTTCTTCCCTGCCAATTAACCCAATTAACCGCCTGTGATTCCGGCCCCCTCTCTTTCGAAGCGCTTGTTTGACCAGCTGTCGTCGACACACCGTCTCGCTCGTGCATCGAAACTGCCGATCAACCTTTATCGTGTTCGTTTCAGATCTCGTAAAAACAATCATTGGCGTTGTTCGACTCCTACATATACTATCGACCCCTCCTGCTCCTGTACGGCAGTCGTCCGTGTCCCCCAAACGAGGTCCCATCCCACGGACGACTCGCCTCGGTATCCGCGTCTTGACTCCTCCTCACTGCGGGTCAGTGAGTACATTTGGCTAGCACAATATGGATCTCACCGGGTCCCTTCTGGCTCATGCCTCGACACTACAGACTCGTGCTGAAAGTTCCGGCAGCGGGAGACCAGCAGTCTACAAAGCTATCGGAATCTCATTAGCTGTTGCCTCGGGACTCTTCATCGGCGTTTCGTTTGTATTGAAGAAGACTGGTCTGCTCAAAGCCAATGTCAAGTATAATGAGGAGGCCGGAGAAGGTTACGGGTACCTGAAGAACGTGTGGTGGTGGACGGGCATGACCCTGATGATCGTCGGGGAAATATGCAACTTTGTCGCCTATGCGTTTGTGGATGCTATCTTGGTGACTCCTTTGGGAGCACTGTCGGTTGTAATCACCACTATTCTGTCGGCTATTTTTCTCAAAGAACGACTCAGTTTCGTCGGCAAGGTCGGTTGTTTCTGCTGTATACTTGGGTCCGTTATCATTGCCATGAATGCCCCTGAGCAATCGTCAGTGAGTGATATCCAGACGATGCAGCATTATGTGATCGCTCCAGGGTTCTTGTCGTATGCCGGTGTGATTATCGTTGGTTCGATATTTACTGCTGTCTGGGCTGGGCCTCGGTACGGGAAGAAGAGCATGTTTGTGTACATCAGCATCTGCAGTATGGTCGGAGGATTGAGTGTAGTCGCTACTCAAGGTCTCGGATCGGCCATTCTCGCACAGATCAATGGTGAGCCACAGTTCAACAAGTGGTTTCTCTACGTCTTGTTCGTCTTTGTCATTGCTACCCTATTGACCGAGATTATTTATCTCAATGTAAGTGTCTCTGATGGTCTATGCTCTGCTCTTCTGACTTTTTTGTGTATAGAAAGCACTGAACCTCTTCAATGCTGCCCTTGTCACCCCAACATACTACGTCTTCTTCACAAGTGCCACGATTGTCACGTCAGCGGTTCTGTTTCAGGGCTTCAAGGGATCGGCGGTGCAGATCACCACGGTCGTATTGGGATTCCTGCAGATCTGCGCCGGGGTTGTCCTCCTTCAGCTGTCCAAGTCTGCCAAGGATGTGCCCGATGCAGCCGTCTTCAAGGGCGATCTCGACCAGGTCCGAGAGGTTGCCACACAGGAAGAGCCCGAGTCAGAACCCAAAGCCGATTCGATCCGTGGTGCAGCAGCTATCATCCGACGCATTTCAACCGCCCGACGGAATACAGAAGCAGAGGAAGCCCGCAGGTACTTTAGAGAGAAGCATGAGGATACTCTTAAGCCACCGTCAGAGAACGAAATTATTGAATGGGATGGCCTGCGGCGACGAAGGACCATTCTGGGTGAGGGTCACACAATGTCTCGGCCTCATACACCTGGCACGCCACAATTGTCCAGAAAGGGTTCGCTTCCGCCGTGGGGCATGTCCCGCTTCCCGGAGGAACAGGAGAATGATGCCATGGATCAAAGGCCAAGCACCAAGCAGAGTGGACATTCTTTCTTAGATGGAATCCGATCGCGAACCTCCAGTGTGCTCCATCAGACACCACAATGGCGTCCGATCCATGAAGCCGAAAACCAGAGCGATGAAAAGGATATTGATACGGGCTACCATGGGCCGGGAGAAATTCTCGCGAATCGGCATCGAAGTGACACATCTCGTTCCATCACATGGGCCGACGAAGCGCATCCGGGCCAGTCCACGAGTCGTAACAGCCATCTAGCACCGGACCCCCCACCGCACGGAGCCCGACGTCAGTTCTCATTCAACACTGTTTTCAATCGGATGAAGTCGGGCAGTGAGTCATCTGTCAGGAATGTGGCTACTCCGCCTCGGGGCATTTTGAGACATACGGAACAAAAGCAAGCCCCAGGCACCGAAGAGGAGCGGCTGGGGCTAGTGAAGGGTGATTCACGGAATACCGAAGATGAATACATGAATGAGAAGCTGGACCGAAGCTTGTCGTCATCGAGTGAGTCCAGCACGGGTGATTACCGGGAGTTGGTACAACCCCCGCAGCCACATGGCCGCCCACGCCAGTCGTCCATCTCGACCATGTCTACGGCAGCTTTTCCTCCGTATGAAGACCACCATGCCTATTACACGCAGGCCGACTACTACTCCAATTATCCTGCATCTCAATCGAGAGGCAATGTGAATGATGACTGGCAGGTACCTCTCCCAGGTGGACGCGCCCAATCGTCTTCTGTACCATCGCAGCGACGACCAAACCCGCTTCCTCCGTTGCCAGATGAGGCTCCTCTCGTCACGAGCGGGGAACCGTACATGCGGGTGGAGCTTCGATCCCCGGGCCACAGCCCCAACAACTCGCAGGGGAGCGTATCGTCCTTGCAGGCGACACAGCGAAGCCGACGGGCAAGCGGATGGCGCCGACCTGACTCGCTCGGTGGCGATGACGGACGGGGAGGATCGAATGGACAAAGTTAGAGTTATTGTTTATATTCGATTTTGTGTACATTGGACATGTATGATATGATGCGATGATGTAATGATTGATGGAAGCTACATAGCCATAATGAATTGGATACGAACAAATGATTAAATAAACGAACAGGGTATCAAGATAAACATAATGTACATAATCATGGCTCGTGGGAATCATTTCTTTTTAAACATACCAGCGATACTGGGCTGACCTTTTGGCGCGAGATTCAAAGCAAACCCAGCTTCCGACAACCGTTTCGACGCTTTGATACTTTCCAAAGCCCTGTATATATCAGCATACACCATCGTCTAGCAGACAAGAAAAAGAGAAGCCTACCACTCAACATCAACAAGCTTGGCTCCCCTCGCACAGCGATCAATCTCACTCTGTAATTTAGTCGCAGCAAGCCCACCTCCAGCGCCAACCCCTTTGCCAGCCCCAGTATTCGGTTTTCCGACGATGACATGCGTGACGGAGCGTCGGGCAAGAGAAATGGCGATCGTAGCACCGTTCGCGACGAGGAGATGTTTGAGTCGATGGTCTGAGATGAGAGGCATGGTGGAACCGTTTATGTAGATGGTTGTTCCGGAGAGGAGTTTCCCCTGGGTTTCTGTAGATGTAGACGTAGACGTAGACGGGATCGATAATTGAGAAGACTCTGCAGCTGCAGTCTTGACTTTCTTATTTGTATTCTTCTTCTCCTTCTCATTCACAGTATCCCGTTCAACCCCCCTCTTCTTCCCCCCGCCCATGAAAGATCTTATATCACGACAACCCAACTGAGAACGTTTAATCTCGTCTTCATCGACCCATTTCCACTCCCCGGGGCCACCTTTTTTCCTACCTCCATCTTTCGCATTATCTTCCAGACAATCGCCCGACCGAAACTGGCGGCTCAGTTTCTCCGCACGGGTGGTGCGCCAGGCGGTGGTGGCCGAGTAAGGGTTTTCGGCACGTTGGTGGCCGGTCGAGACGGAGTTCCAGGGATCGAAGGATTGGTGGTTTTGGGGGTTGGTTGGGTTGACATTTTTATCGTTGGTGATATTTGATTGTATCATTGGTGTTGGTGACTGGTTGTGGTTGTGTGAAGGAAGGAGTGGTAGCGAAGTTATTCCGGCCGTTGTTGATGTTTTTCTGTTTGGAGTTAGGGTGGTTGGTCTTTTGATGGCACTATGATGGTTTTATTGATATTATGTTTTATATTTTATATTTTGTACTTATTAGTATAGGTTATTGCTATATGGGCAGAAATAAATAGAGTATATGGATATATTTCAATATGTGTAGTGATATGGATAATGGCTGCATTGAATATATATAATGCAATGCCAGTATCTGTAAGAAGCACAGATGACAGAGTAAACAGAGTACCATTGCATTTGCAGAATAATACCAAGCTAATATGAACAGTTTCCTTTATTTCATTAGTATAGAATATGCCTAGACTGTACTCTGTAGTCAATGTATATCTCACTACTCTATCTTATCTTCAACTCTACCTACCCATGCACTATGCTGAATAGCACAATGAATAATAATAATACACTGTATTATCAGATAATCTACTCTGTACTCCATACCAAACAATAGGATGGAAACAATAGAGTGAACTAAAAATAATTACAGACGAACGACGAACACGTACAAGCTCAGTGTACAAGGCTCAATTGAGGTCGTCGTCATCAGACCAATCTACGAAGTACTCCGTACATTCCAGCAAGAATGTCTATCTATTAATATGATCACCACCGCTATATGATATCAGGAATATCTCTCCGTATACGACGTCCAAGTAAGCTCAACGTGCTCATACTGGGATCGAGTGCAGTACAGTGCAGTTGACCGTGTGCATAGCAGATGTATGTAGCTGGGATCTGGATTGGGAATCGGAGGACACCGGGCAGGATGGAGAGGACAACAGATAGACAGAGGATGGAAAAGGACGAAAAACAAATCACATTGACAAATATAAAAGACCTGTCCGACGGCGATGGTGGGACATGGAGAACACGAGAAGAGGCGAGCGGGTGATGTCGAAAAAGCATGTAACACGGCATTCCAGTCGGTGAGCATTAGTAATATTACTGACAAGTACGTAGAACAGACCAACTGATCGTGGTGCTTCTGCATGGAGATCAACTAGAATACCACAAGTATTGAATAATAGTATGTATTAATTAATTAATGAATTATACAGGCGGGGTCTTCACACTCGCATATGCAATGACGGGTTGCTGCAGCTGAAACCCATACTGATCAGAGCCAGAATCCAGACACGAAGACGCAAGGGATGGTCTGGCGGTCAGACTACGGTGAGTTGGCACTCGCAGCTACGTGGTCGCCTCCACCGCCAGTCGATCCGCCCCTCTCTGGCGGGCATGTGCAGAAGCATCAGGATTACCCCTCTTTGGTCAGCATCACTGGGGAGGCCCGTTCGACTCGAGGGTGTCCGACCGTTCCGTGTATCAGTTTTCAGTCAGTAAGTATGGATTATGTATTATGACATCGTTTACGCTGATAACATGTCAGGCATTGCAGCGGATGCAATGCGAGGTTAATTGCCCGCACTGCATCCATCTTCCCTCTCGACTATCCTCCTTTGTTATGGCCGCCAACAAGTTCAGAACTAGTCCACTAGGCGTTTCGCTGTGCCAACTAGCCCGGGGTAGCGCCATGATGGGGGCCATTCCGGGTCATCGTGATTGGGTTAGATGCATCGCATAATGCGCCTTGTATCATCAGGATGGCACTATCAAGATCAAGGATACCGTGGATTATCTAGTCTGTCTAGGATACGTCTAGCATATCGTCTAGGATAGCCAGAACTGTTATACTGGACTGGTCATCCTAGACGTATCCTAGATAGACTAGACAGACTAGATAATCCACGGTAACCACCACTAAGCGCCACGCTACGATTAGAACATCCCGAGTGCCAGTCAAAGGCGACGGGCAGTTCCACAGGCTATTTCTGAAACTCCGACGTGAAATGCCATTCTCCATAATCAATACGACCTCCAAGATTAATCCTCCGCCAGGGTCTTGTGCGACAGACTACTTTCTCACTAGCTAGCAGGGAGTCACCGGAATGACTTACTGTCGTTTGTCCCTACCGTAGTCTCGACAGAAAAGGCAATGGCTATGATCTGCATTAGTGGACAATATCTCAATCAATTTCATCAAGACAGTCGACAAATACAGACACCTACAGTCAACCTGGAGATGATCCTAGTCCTGATCAACTACGGGTAAATCCGCTGCATGGCATACATATGCAAGGTACTATCACTGAATATATTCATATGGATAGAACACTGTGTCTATGGGGTATGGAGCATAGAGTACTCAAGTACTCTGTACTCATTCTCAGTGCAGCCTGGAGATGACCCACTGAATTGAATACTTCCATCTTGCATTACCATCCCGAGATCCGTACATTCTGGTATGCTCTGGATGGCAGGGCATGGCAGAAACAGATGAACTGACAGACGACAGTTCTACAGGGAGTGATAGAAGTGGATCCTATTAGTAGTAATATATTCTAATAGCAAGTTCTATTATTTGGATTTCGTCAGTCTCCCTCCATTACTGCCTTGGGAATAGACCAGCAAAGAAAAGGCAACCGATCCCATCCATTCTTTGTCTCCATTCAAATTACGGTTCCCGCTCGGGGATCTGCTGTGCGCTACGGGTGTCGGGCCGTCGGAGGATCCATCTGTATTCATCCATTTTCAGTATCCTCATGTTTTTCTTCTCTTCATGATATTATACTCGGTATTGTATGATGATGTTCTATCTACAATCTTTATATTCATACTGCATAAGAACAATCTGGAATCTGAAATCTAAATCTGAATAACTGGAGATATGCAATGCACAACAGAAACGGAACCTCGATTCCGGTAATACAATACCGTCAGGTGACATCCAGCCTTGGCTCTCTGATCCATCATCCCTTTCCCAACAATCAATCCATCAATCAATCAATAATAAATAATATCGGGGCAAAAAAGAGACGAAAAGGCGCACAAGAATGAACAGGCTGTTCAATCAAAATCAAATAAAACTCATCCCTTCCAGTTTCCTTCCGGATTGGTGGCAGAATACCCGGTGGAGTGTTGTACTGGCACTATTTCTAGCCTGGTGTGGATTTTTGGTCTCTCTCTTTTCTCTCCACCGCAAACGCAAGGGGTTTGCCAACTTTCGCTTTTTGGACGAAATAATATTTATCTTGTCAGCCAAGATAATTATGATACATGGAACTTGTCAAATGCTTCTTTTCTTTCTTTGGTTTTCTATTCTGAGGTGCTTTTCCAACAAGCGGTGAGGCCTGTCGTGCCCCATCCCTGTCGTCGCCCTTGCGCCTGGGGAAAGTCGAGAATCATCCCCGACATTCATCGAACACATCATGAAGAGTGAAGCAGAAAGAATAAAGGGTAATTATGAAACAGGGAGGAGAGAAAGAGCTACTAGTACCGAGTCACCCTTCACCGTATATTATCCCCAGGGCCTAGTTCTCCCCCAGCCAGTAGTTGGTGATAATCGCCTGAATCACATTGATTCTGTTTCGTTCCGAGAAGCGGATCCCTCCAGAGGGACGTGCTATCCCTACTGTTCTATCTAGTACTGTAGTACCTAGGAAGTATATTCTTCTTTTCCCCCAGCCAGAACAAGTCAGAAGTCAGTCAGACCGACTGACAGGGTTCTGATGTGTCTACTGAATATCGATCGGTCTGGAGGCGACCACGGAGGGAATGAGGGGAAGGGAGAAAAAGCGACTAAACTACGTGGGAGGAGGGGAGTTGTAACCAGGACACCTCCCAGCTAGTCTGTTAATAGTAGATCAGGGGGTAAGATGATCATCATCTTGTGTGTGGTGTGTTGATATTATTTCCTCGTCCATGACACAATAGATGAGCTGTCACGGGATAGCATAATTAACCTGTATTATCTGCCATTTGGGCATTACGGAGCAGCTGGGGTTGATCTCTCATTCTTTTCTGTCTCTGTGTCCTTCAAGCCACGGCTTTCGTGGTGTCCTCTCGACCACTGATTCTTCCTTGCCGGCCTGCAAGAATCCCTGTCATTCTCTCTTTCTTCTTCTTCTTCTTTTGTGTGACATACTCCTACTTGTCGCTTGCGTGCATCTTGCTGTAGTTTTCGGGCACATCATCGGGTATGAACCTTTCTACTTCTCACTGAATAAATAATAAAATATAAAATAAAATTTTAGATAGAATAAAATAAAAAGAAAATGGTATAATCATAAAGTATAAAATAATTATGAAAATATTAAATAAATATTAATAAAGATAGATAATAGTCATCCCTAGAACTCCTTACTCGTACGGTGTAGATAGGGTTATGCTGTCACCGCTACTACATGCTCTCTGCTGTATCATATCATCTCATCTCATATCCAGTTCGTTGGTCTGTGTCGACTGTCGAACGCCTCCCGCTCTTCTACAGCAGAGGAAACAAAACGAATCCACACCGTTTAGCCTGCGCGAATCTCGCATTTCTGCTTTCCCTTGTATGGTCCCTGACGGCGCTATTACCGGGCGTCTTGCCGATCTGCTCCATCAGGCCTCTTTGCTCACTGCTGCTGCACTCTGCACTCTGCACTTCTGCTGCGCTGCTGTTTTGTCTCCTGCGTGCCAGACTGACCGCAGATTGCTGGTGACAGTCTGCTCTCCACCATTGCGCGTATGAGTGATTTCTCGATTCTATCTATTGTTGTATCTACTCTCTCTGTATTGGTTTAGTCTCGTGGATAGTCGTAGAATACGCGCTGATGGAAAGCGCCAATTCCACTCTGTAAACAACCAGAAAAAGGCGCCAATTGCAACGATCGGCCCAGGCAGATCCAGCATCATCCCAGCAGCGCAGGACGATCGGGATTACTTACAGCAACGCGCGATCGGGGGCAAAGACGGTCCCAACAGTTTGTGGGCAGGATTTTGGTGGCTACCGACTATTATTCATTATCATCAGTTGTGGTGGATTTTAATTGCTTTTTCGGTTTTCTGTCGGTTTTTCTGTGCTGGTTGCATCCCTTGGATAATAGTCCGTAATTATCGCTGGATTATTTATTATTATTTTGTCTGCTTTGGTCGTGAAGTTCTTAAGCTCGCGATATCCATCTTCTCATCTTCTTCATATCATCTTCTCATCGTCTTATTCTCATCTTCATCTCATTCTCATTCTTATCATCATCTTATATTCACTGTACTTCGTACAGTCTACCGTACAGCTAGCTACCTTGCTTCGTGGCGGTACGGTCAAGATTGATGAACGCACGGTTGTCTGCGAATCCCACCGATCCACATTTGGTATTTTTTGCCCTGTATTTTCTTTTTTTTCTTTTTTTTTTTAATCCACTGCCGGATTTACGAAAAATAAAAAATAATAATTATTATTTCTGCTGACGGCGATTCATTCTTTTCTTGGGGCCAGCACTTAGTCACTGCTACTACGACTGACTAGTGACGGACGGTCGAGTGATCCACAGCCGCCCGCCTGTCTTGAGCCAAACAGTCAAAAGACGGACCTGGCCGGGGTTGAAGCCAAAGTTGAGAGAGAGAGCAAGAAAGATTTAAGGATTAAAAGAAGAGACCGACAGCAGCCTCTTGCAGCTTTCTCTCTCTCGATCCCATCTATCCTTCTGTCTTCTGTTCTTCTGTGGTTTGGTCTGTCTCGATAGCATCACACGTGCTGGTACGTACTGCCTCTTTCTTTCTTTCTTACTTCTTCTCTCTCTTTACCTCTCTTTCCAGTCTGTTCAGATATTCCAGTCTGAAAATAGATTGCATACATACATACATCCTACATACTTGGGATCATCCCTTCCGTCCCATTGTTCTCTTGTCTTGTTCCATGGTCCTTCTGTTGCACTTCCTGTGTCTCTCTCTGTCTGTCTCCCACTCCAGCCTCCCACTCAAGACGGCTGAGCGGCTGCTTTTTCCCCTCCTACTCCTTCCACGCTCCTACCCAATTTCTCCCAACCTTCCCCTCCTTTCGCTTCCCTGTTTCTCTGTATTCCACGGGTCAGTGACATCTTAATCCCGCCTATCTCTATCGATCGACCTCACCTGTCATTATACATACATAACACTTCCCAAAATAACCTACTTTATTTTTAAAAAAGTGAAAAAAAAAAAAAAAAAAGACCGAAAAAGAAAAAAAGAAAAAGAAAAGGAAAAAAAATCAATCAAAATCAAAATTGCTGTTCGTATCACTTGCCTGCTGATTTGATTTGATTTCTTTTTGTTTTCCCTTTCTTTTTCGTGTCTCAATAACTGCACCTCTCCTGCATCACTTCTTTCCTCTTTCCCCAGCCTCCACCTTTTGCCGCTTGATGCCATCTCTCTCTCTTCTTTCCACCGCCCTTGATCTCGCGCCTCTCGCCTGTCTGTCTTGTTCTTTCCAACCTTGACCTGTCTGAGATTGGTGATTTTTTTTTTTATTTCTTTTATTTCTTATTTCTTTTCTTTTCTTTTCTTTTTTTTTATTCCCTTACCCCTTCCGCTGCGTCAGCATGTACCCCTTCACTGCCCGCCTTATACATACATCCTAAAGCACCTCTGACTCCGCCTCGAACCCTTCTCTTTCTCCTCATCATCTTCCGCATGTTTTAACGTTCACGACTTGACGTTCTTTCTTTGCTTACCCTCTTATTTTTTCTTCCAGACTTCTCTGCTTCCATTGTTGATCTCTGGAGCAGCACGACCTTGTTTTGTTTTATTTTTTTTTCGCGTCTCGACGACCTGCTACGACCTGTTACGAACCGCTACGAGTCTGATCGCCACCCGTTGCGGCCTGCTTCAATTACCTTCTGCCATCTGCCTTTCTCGTCTGCATCCAATCCCATACGTTGTGCGAGTTACATCGAGGATAGCGTCTGACGTCCGATGCCCTACACTGCGTCGTGCTTCTCCCCCTCCAATTTGACGACTTGAAACGATACCCATGATCCCGTGCTTCTGATTTGGTTGAGCGAATTTCTTGTTGACCATCTATCTGCGAGCCCGTCTTTCACAGCATCTTCTCTCCCGCACTCAATATTTCAAGTTTTGGATGTAGATTTCTGTCAGCACGTTCTGCATAGTTATTTTCTCTCTGTCCAGTTGCGTTAGCGATCCCCAAGCGTTTAACGGTTACGATTCTCTACGAGCTTGCCACGATTGCTCTTTGCATATTCTGCATTGCTTGTTCCAGCGACATCCTTTTTCTTTTGTTTATGATCTGCTCCTGAATCTGCAGACGATTCTTCATCCAGTCGGTTTCACTTCAAAACAGCCTGCTTGCATGCCGAGATCCCATCGGATGATTGCGATTTAACTTCAAACACCACATCTATATCACCTTGCTCACGAACGCCGGACACCCTTTGAGTCCGACGTCCGTATTTTAACTTTGCCTTTTTCAAGCCGTTACCCCGTCAAACCGAAAAACTGGCGCTGCCGTCGATTTCGCAGGTCCACACCAGAGGTCCTGCCGATATTCCTTGGTACAACCACCACGCCCAAGAAAGACCCTTGTTGTCTGGCGACAAACTTCCGGCCCTGAGTTTACCCACGGCTTCGCAGCCGTCCTACCGGGCTAGCTACCAAGATCCAACAGCCCCCGCCTCTAGCAACGCCAGCGCTCGAACAAGTTTATCGGGCTCTGCGTCTGCTGTCAACGAGGTCAGGAGCCCCCCGCCGCCTGCAGACCTAGCCGCTGGTGGTCAGGGTCGGCTTTCTTTGGATTCTTCTGCCCCTGCGGATTATACCGTCTCGCAGAACCCGGTTAGCGACAGCTACTACCCCAATCCGACTTCCATCAGCAGCATGAACCAGACTCAACCCTACATGGATGCTCATTCCCACTTTTCGTCCGGTCAGCCGTACGCCTCGCAAGCTGCCACCGCAGGAAGTCTTCCCCACTACACTCAGTATCAGCAACCCCCAGTATTACAGCCTGCCTCGACAACATATGCCCCCGCAAGCTCGTACTCGCAATATGGTTACCCTCCCAGTGCTGTCACTTCGCCCCAGTCTGCGACCCAGCCTCCATCATCCATGAGCAGCCAAGTCCCTGCCCAACTGTTGCCACTTCCAGGTGAGTCTGATTTGCAGAATATATCATTTACAGTACTGACGGAGACCCAGCAGTTACCAACCATTCCGTTGCTCCTCCAGGCTACGGAAACACCACCGGTACACCCCTTCAAGGTTTCGTGTACGATGGTACTGGTCAGATCGCTCCCCCGGGAGCGAAGCCGCGCGTCACCGCTACACTTTGGGAAGATGAAGGCAGTCTGTGCTACCAGGTCGAAGCCAAGGGCGTTTGCGTTGCCAGAAGAGAGGATAACCATATGATCAACGGAACCAAGCTGCTGAATGTTGCTGGAATGACTCGAGGTCGCCGCGATGGTATCCTGAAGAGTGAAAAGATCCGTCACGTTGTGAAGATCGGCCCTATGCACCTCAAGGGCGTGTGGTATGTAACGCCTTGACTTTTCTGATGACCAATCTAACCTTGATAGGATTCCGTTTGAACGGGCATTGGAGTTTGCCAACAAGGAAAAGATCACTGATCTGTTATATCCTCTGTTTGTGCATAACATTGGTGGTCTTTTGTACCATCCCACAAACCAGACTCGCACAAACTTGGTTGTGCAAGAGTCTCAACAGCGGCGACTCGAGGGCCCGCAGGCTACCCGGACTCCCCAAGCCCCGCAGCCTCCGGCTTTGCACCACCATCACCACCACTCCATGCAGGCACAAGTGCCTCATCTGGCCCAGCCTCACGCCATGTCTTCCCAGCCGGGTGGTCGACCATCCCTTGACCGAGCTCACACCTTTCCTACCCCTCCAGCAAGCGCATCTAGTCTGATTGGAATCACCAACCAGCCTAGCTCTTACGAATGGGGTAGCCAAGGTATGAACTCTGGAGTCCAGAGCTCTCAACCGCTGTCAATCGACACAAGCTTGAGCAATGCTCGGTCAATGCCCAACACCCCCGCCACAACTCCCCCAGGAAACAACCTGCAAGGCATGCAGTCTTACCAAGGTCAATCAGGATATGACAGCTCTAAGCCGTATTACTCGGCTGCTCCTCCATCACACCCGCAGTACGCTTCGCACCAGCCTTTGGCACAGCCTAGCATGGCTGCGTATGGTCAGACCTTGCCCTCGACAACCTACCTCAAGAACGACATGGGGCCACCTTCGGGCCGAGCACCCGGTGCACAGCCCGAAACGGAGGCTTCTGATGTGAAACCGGACAGGTATGCCCAGAGCAATGGTCACGTTGGTAGTGGTGCTGGGGAATCTGTCCCCGAGCACGAGCAGGAGTACATGCAAGACAACAGTGCTGGCTACAGTACCAGCCGGGGGTCGTACACCTACACTACCAACCCTTCCATTGGTACTCTGACTGGAGAGCACTCTCAGCTTGCTCCAGAAATTACTGGCTCCCCCTCGCAGCAGAATGCCTCCGGACGTATGACTCCTCGTACTAGTGGTGGTCCTCCGTCGCAATGGGCTTCGGGATATAGCACACCTCCCCGGCCCGCAGCAGCTGGCAGCCTGTACAACATCGTCAGTGATACCCGTGGCACATCAGCCAACGGGGCATCCGACGGATACTCCGTGGCATCTACCTCGGCGCCCACATACTCCACTGGCATGAACGGCTCCTTGGGATCTAACAAGCGTCTCCGGGATGATGATGACGATGACCGCATCATCCGGCCTGACAGCAGAGGCACAGAGTATGACAGCAAGCGCCGCAAGACCATCACGGAAGCGACCGTGGGTGGACCTGTCGGGGGTGCACCTATGGCTTTGCAAAGCATGAAGGCTGGAGGAGCCATGGCTCGCCGTCGATGATTGTTTTTGGCCATGAAAACAAACAAACAAAAAAGCTTCCAAAATATAAGAAAAAAGTGATTATTGGTTGCAGTTTTCTTTTCAAGCAACAACATCGATCGCTCATAATTATTTTCCCTATTGGAATGAGTTACGGCTTTTCTTTTTTCTTTAATAGACTACGGATCCACGGCCTTTTGACATGCGGGACAGGCCGATTGCATTTACATCCGGTGCTTGCAGACTCGGCCTTTGAGACTGCACGGTGTGGATACCTGCAGCGTGGCCTGATGGTCGTACCGGTTTTACATTCCTTCTAATCTCTTGTGTCTCTCCTCTTGGTCCTTGGGGAGCTGTGAGCGTTCTGATTGATGATGGGTCAAATGACGTGGTTTTGTTGGGCAGTTGTTGGCCCGGTTCGGGAGTCTTTACTCTGGTTTTTCTTTTCTCTCCCTGCTTTATTTTGTGGGTTGATGGATGGTCTGCGTTATGGTGCTTTTGGGTCATATTGTGGTATGTGCGATTTGTTTCTGAAAGGCTATATTTTGACGACCATGATGCTACGAATTTTCTACCACTACGAATTTTTTATTTATATTGTTTTCGTTCTTGATTTCTTTTATTATCTTTTTTTCCTTTCTTCCATCTCCAGACTTCCGGGATCTATAGATCACTGGCTTTCGCGCTGTTTTGTTTCGTGTGTTTTACCGTTTACTTGATGGGTTCAAAAAGACAATATCACTGGGCTATTTTCAAGACTTTGCTATCAGTGCTTCCAGTAAGTTATGAAAAACAAAAAAAAACCATGTCGCTGGCGTTGGGAGCTATTCATTTTATACATGACAAGCCTTGATTTTTTCTTCCCTCCTCATGATGATTTAGATAAGATTCAATGACTTAATGAAACTGTCTGGTCTTTATATCCTCCCAGTAACACTTGTCATCTCTATCCCAAGTCGTAAACCGAAGCCATATTCCGTAAGCCCGATTGGATGATATCACAGATCGATCCTCTTATCGACCATCCGGATAGAAATAAGTATTTAAACTCCGAGGAAAACAAAGTCCATTGTCAATGTGAGACAATCACACCATTCGGGATCAGGTCGGACACGTTCTCACGTTGGTGGTTGTGTTCGACTTGTTCGTGCTTTGCTCGGGATTTGAAGATCCTGGTGAACGAACTTACCTATGCTCCCGACCCATGCATCTTTTTCAATTTACATGCGGAGTAATTATGTATGTGGTATCTGCTTAGGTAGTATGCACATGCATAATGCTGCTGGCCATTTATTATCAGATAAAAAATTAAAGACTAAATGGAGAATTGGAGTTGAACAAGGACAAGGTTAGTTAGGTTGATGCGGGAAAAGCTCCCCCTCCAAACCCCAATTGGTCTCTCCACATCAACCAAACGCCGTTAGTTATGGGGTCACATACGTACTCACTAGTCTGTTGGGATCATGCGACTCTGGGGTTTGTTTGCTTTGCTTCTCTTGTTACATTGAGATGGGGATATTGATCTCGACGGTGTTTAGTGTAGCAGAGACCGATGCCGGGGGAGCCGGAATGAGCTACTCTGGCATAATGTTTGTTTGTTATTATCTTGGATGAATGTGATGGGGAGGTTGATGGGATATAAAGGTGGCATTGGAACGCTGGATAGCTTTCATCCTCATCACCATCATTATCATCTTCATTTCTACTTCAATCGAATCTCTTCAAATTCCTCGATCAATTCACCAACAATCCAACAAAATGGCTCCCGTTTTGAAAAAATACAAGGCTGCAGCTGTCAACGCTGAGCCTGGATGGTTCAACCTCGAGGAGTCTGTCAAGCGTACCATTCACTGGATCAATGAGGCTGGTCAGGCTGGATGCAAGTTTATTGCTTTCCCGGAGCTTTGTATGCCCCCCTCCAAATATCATGATGACTTGATAGATAAAGAAGGTAGAAGCTGACTGATGATAGGGATCCCCGGATACCCCTACTGGGCATGGAAGGTGACATACCAGGAAAGCCTGCCCCTGCTGAAGAAGTACCGCGAGAACAGTCTCGCCTCGGACTCGGACGAGATGCGACGAATCCGCGAGGCAGCCCGGGCCAACAAGATCTACGTCTCGCTAGGATACTCGGAGCTGGACCTGGCCAGTTTGTACACGACACAGGTGATGATTTCGCCTTCGGGAGACGTTCTCAACCACCGTCGCAAGATCAGAGCTACGCATGTTGAGCGGTTGGTGTTTGGTGATGGAACTGGTGATACCACCGAGTCCGTGATCCAGACTGAGATTGGACGTGTTGGACACTTGAACTGCTGGGAGAACATGAACCCGTTTATGAAGGCTTATGCGGCTTCCCTGGGCGAGCAGGTCCATGTTGCTGCTTGGCCCTTGTATCCCGGCAAAGAGACACTCAAGTACCCCGACCCTTATACTAATGTCGCCGAGGCGAATGCGGATGTAAGTGATTCCCCTGCCGGAGGACTAGGTTGGTGAGGCGTGATTCTCGCAGAATGAACTGATAAAGATGGCGCAGTTGGTTACCCCCGCTTATGCCATTGAAACGGGTACTTTCACCCTGGCGCCCTGGCAGAGCATTACCGCCGAAGGTATCAAGCTGAACACCCCCGAGGGCAAGGAGTTGGAGGACCCTCACATCTACAACGGAAACGGCCGTATCTTTGGCCCCGATGGTCAGAACCTTGTCGAGCACCCTGACAAGGACTTCCAGGGTCTTTTGATTGTTGACGTAAGTTTCCTAATACTGATCAGCATAAGGACCTTCACTTATCCAGACACAGATTGACCTTGATGAGTGCCACCTTACTAAATCGCTGGCTGATTTTGTGAGTGTCCCATTTCCACCTGTCACCCTTTATCAAAGCTAACTAGTCAGGGTGGTCACTACATGCGCCCCGATCTTATCCGCCTTCTTGTCGACACCAACCGCAAGGATCTGGTCGTCCGCGAAGACCGTGTCAATGGAGGAGTTGCTTACACTCGCACTGCTGACCGGGTTGGTCTCTCTACTCCTTTGGATGCAGCCAAGCCTGTTGCAGACCAGGAGGAGTAAGTCTGGATCGTGGATCGTGATTGATTTATACCCTCTCCACTCGTTAAACAAGAAACTTTATCAACGCTGAAATGCACTTGAATTTGTATATTATCGCAGTTTTTCAATTGGTTTTGTTGCTTTTCTCAATCTATCGTCATGTCGGTCGGTGAAACCAAAGCTAAATGCTATCGTCGGCAAAAACTTGATTGGCAACTGCCCGGATCTGAGAATGAATCTCAGGAGATGTCGCTACCAATCCCAGATTGTCGCTTAGTTTTCTACCCTTGCCATAGTTGAAGGGCTTCCCACTGAGATCGGTGATCTTCCCGCCCGATTCTTCAAAGATCAGCATCCCCCCGGCATGATCCCATGCATATGGTCGGTATTCCTTGTTTCTGGGGATTCGAATCATGGCATCGGCTGCCCCGATCGTCAGAGCGGCATATTTGACTTGCATTGACCAGAGATTTGCCAGCTGTTTCCTGGTTCCAAGCTTCTCTCGCACTGCCGAATGTTTCTTCACCGAGATCCAAGGACTCTCTAAGCTTTCCGTAAAGGAGACATCTTCGATATCCAAGTCTTTACGGTCTTTCAAGATCTTTTGTGGTGGCTGTAGACTGGCTTTGGTCATTTGTCGTTTGTATGCCCCATAGCCCTTGACGGCCGACAGCATCAAACCATAGCCATCCTTGTCGACGAGAGCTTCTTCAACGTAGGTGCTCTGGAATTGTAGATTGGGATATCCGACAACGCCAACCTTCTGCTCGCCGTCCACGACAAGAGACACGGATACGGCATACTGCTGTCCACGGATGAAGGTAGCCGTTCCATCGATGGGATCCAAAAACCAGATGCGACCGCTGGCAGACTCATTCTGATCACCGCCAATGTCGATAAAATCCAGCATCTCGTCTATGGAGGTAGGGGCGGCAACAAGCATTTCACTCTCGTCATGGCTCAATTTGGTCGAAGTAATCAACTTCCATACTCGCTCAGCCAACGCCGGATTCCCACGTAATGCAGACGCCGATTCCTCTCCGAGGAACTTGTCGTCTGGGAAATTTTGTCGGATGGCACTGATGAGGATGGCTTGCGAAGCAAAATCGGCAATGGTGACAGGTGAGTCATCGTCTTTGTCTGTGGATCCCTTGTCGACTTCTGCCAGGACAGTTTTTGTAACCACGCTCGCGCGCTGGACCGCGAGGGAGGCGATTTGCAATTCAGCAGAGTATGAGGGGTGCATTATTGTCAAAAGTTAAGGGTGTTGTTGTCTTGCTGTTGATTTTCCACCCACATGCATTGGTGATTTCTTTTCTTTTTTCTCTTTTTTTGCTGGAGATGATCGTCGAGGGTTATTTCATCATCCAGAATCCTTTTACCCCTCCCCCTCCTTCCTTCTGTCGTTCAGCCTCCCAACGAACCAGCCACTGTGGGGAAGAGCATCGTAAATCATGGTCACTAGGAAAGTGGGCCAATTGACACGTTGGACCGTAGGACGGACTGCTAAAAGCACGCGATTAAGCCACTTATGCTTGGCCTCGGGTGTTGCACATGCTTAAGCGATGTGATCTTCTTGCTAGACAGTATTTAGCTTCACATTGTCACAAATATTGCACTGCACATACTGTACATATCTGTTGGCGAAGTTGGAATTGCTCACCTTTGTTGATCTCAGCAACTCGCGTCTGTTGTTGTTTTGCAAGTTGTTGTCGGAGTCACTGACTTGTGGATCCAAAAGGGAATAGGTCGCGCAGCTGATGGTCTTCACAATTGCTTCAGTTTCAATCTTTCATAAAAATCATCAAAGTCATCATTGCTATCTGTCTAACATATCGCTACATTCATCATAAACTAAGGTATGCTACACGCTCTCAGAGCCAGAATATACAACTAAGAATGCCCTGCAGACTTGCCGTTAGTCGAAGTGCCTTGGCCCATACTGAACCACTCAATCGCATCACGCCGTGCTTTGTTCGTTCTTTCTCTCCTCCTTGAGCTGCTTTTGCATAATCTTGGATTCCTTCACGCCAAAGCCGTGCTCATAGATCTCACGGACTGACTCAAGAGGCATGTTGTGGACTTCAGCATAGAAGAAAACAACAAACACCCACCCGATAAAGCAAATGCCGGCATAAAACCCGAAGGTTCCGCTGGGGGTCATTCCTTTCATCATGGACAAGAATGTCGAGGAAATGATAATGTTGCAGGCCCAGCATGTCACAGTGTTCAACATCGTCCCCAGTGCACGAACCTCTAGAGGTAGGAATTCTGTTCCCACCCAAGAGATCGGAGCCACTCCTGCGGCATAAAATGCAACGTACAGAATGATAGCGGCAAGAAGAAGACCTCCGGCCCAGGTCATTCCCGTTGTTTCAACCTCGGTAAGGTCATGGCTGACTGGAATCCAGTGGAAGGCTATCGCGGTGACAGCCATAGCTAAGCACTAAAGCATCACAGTATCAGCAATCATTCTATCCACGTATACAGTAGATATCGTCTTACCATTCCCATCATGGTGACCAAAAGCACGACCCGTCGTCCGTATCGGTCGATAATGGCAAAGTTGACAAACCCAAACACAAAATTGGTGGCTCCAACAACAATTGAAACCGCTGTCGGCTTATCAAATCCAACCATGGAGAACAAAGTGCCTGAATAGTACATCAAAGTGTTGAAACCACCCAGTTGGGATACTAAAGCTGGTCAGCCAATGGTATGAATGAGGACAGTACAGAAAACATACTCGCCATGACAGCACAGGCGGTTGCGAGAGCTCGCAGATTGGCAGGAACTGTGAATAGCTGTTTGGTTTGCCACCACAGGCTTCGATCTGAGACAGAGACCGCTGTATCTTCTATGGAGTGCTTGATGAGTCGAATTTTGGCAACAATCTGCTCGTCAGTAGCGTTTGGAAAGATTCTTCTCAGTACTTTGTTGGCTTTATCGTCATGGCTATGCGAGATCAATTGGCGAGGAGATTCGGGACACAAAGGCATCATAAAGCCAAGCACGATAGCGGGAATTGCCCCCAGTCCAACCATATATCTCCATCCGTGGGATACATCTGTGAACGCGGCCCCGATGGCATAGGAAACAAGTTGACCAAAAGCCACACACAAATTATCAAATACAATGAGTCGGCCACGGTACCGTGCAGGTGCCAGTTCTCCTATGTATAGAGGGATAATCATAGCGGCGCTGCCCACACCGAAGCCGACAACCAGACGACCGACTGTCATCTGAGCAAGTGACCAGGAGAGTGCTTGGATCAAGGTTCCAACAAAAAATAGAACACATCCGATATAGATACCGATTCGACGTCCATATCTATCAGAGCTTAATCCAGCGAGCACCGCTCCAATGAGAGCTCCTCCGGAAGTTATGGAAGTGACCAGCTCTTGTTCACTCGATGACAATGTTTGTCCCAAGTCCGTTCCAATATTGACGAGCACAGCAGATATGACACCGGTATCGTAGCCTATACAAATTTTTTTTAAAAAATAAAGATTAATTTGACCATCCCGGTGACTCGATCGGTCCATGGTTACCTACCAAATAGGAACCCGCCCATTGACACTGTGCTGGCAATTAGCCACACTCCCTTCCCCGGATTTGTTGTTTCGATCGAATCATCGAAGACCTCTTCATCGGAGATCATGTTCTCCTTGTGATCAACGTCTGGCTTCTCATCGTCTGGCGGCAACTTCAGCGAACTGTGCTCTGAATCCATGATGAACAATATGAATTGGATCTAATCCGTTTCTCAAATGAACACAAGGCTAGTAACACCAGCAAGGGATGATATAGATGAACAATGGATACAAATTGACAGAATTGGAAGAGATGACCGAAAGAAAGGAAATTCTCCCCGGAAATACACTTTTGCCAGACCAGAATGATATCCCTGGAGAAAAATACAGCCCTTAATATAGCGAAGAGAGCGCCTAGCTCCTTCAATTCCCTCATCCTTGGCATCATTGTCGTTCTATATCAAAAACGGCATAATTTACTACGCGTGGATTCGTATAGTCTGCCATGGAAGAGACAAAAGTCGTGGAACGGGCATTGGGATGCGGGGTATTGCCCCAGATTTCCCCAGAATCCCCCTATCTGTCATTATCTATTAGCCGAACAACGACATCCTTCAGGTGGACTTTGGACTTCAGCCCACATAGACAGCAGCACCTGTCATTATCGTCGAATTTCAAAAGCCGTTTTAGCAGCGAACAGGCAAATATATGACGTCGCTTGCCATTGGCACGATAATGCAGCCGGTTTTGGATCTCTTGGGTTAAATCGTGTTGATTGTTGACGGTGAGTTCTGCACCGAACTCGCCCCTTTTACCCCTCTAGTTGAATAGGGAAAGCGAGCCTTTTTTTCCTCATTCACCATCGCCCCTCTCGTATTCAAAAAGAGGGAAATTTACTCCGCCCTTGCAGCTGGCCAGATCGGCCGCTAAGAGCTTGGATCCAAGGACAAGATCGGTGCTTGTATGTCTGGCTTCATGAAACCAAGACTCAATGTGCGCATGATGAGATGGCTATGGATTCACCAAGGGATCATTCGTGGGGGAAAGCGCGCTTGGAGGTTGTGCATGTTGGATAGTATTCCCACTTGTGGCTCCTCCATCCACCCTCCAACTCATGGAGCACGACAGGAATGGACTTGAAGGGGAAATATTGTTTCGTTCCTCAGCTCGAAGAAATGATATTAATATTTGACCTCGTCCCTTCTCAGGTCTATTCTGATATCCAAGACAATCTTTACTTGACGACACAAACCTCAGGTTCATACCTTGAGCATTGCTTCGGATGGGCCTTGTGGTTCCATCTACTTAAAGAAGCAACGTTACATAAATATTTTATACCTTTTACTTTTATACTTCTTATCACATAAAAGACGACACAATGTGGTCCATCATCTCTATCGCCCCTTATGCCTTTGCCGTGGGCTTCTTTTCCTTTCTCTACTTTTGCGTCTTTCCCTATGTTGAGTATCTTCGTGACCCGAAAGGTATGCAGAAGGTTTCTTTCCTTGAGCTCGCGAAGAGATAAAGTATGATGCTGATTATCATCCAGGTCTTCGCAAATACCCCAATCTTTCTCCTTTCTCAGGATTCTCCGCAATCCCATTCATGATGCTTGCTTCTCGGGGTTTCCGCTCTATGGAGTTGATGGAGTTGCATAAGAAATACCCGGTCATTCGAACAGGACCAAACATGCTGTCATATGGTGATACTCGTGCCATTAAAGACATTTATGGCCACAACACCAAATGTATTAAGGACCCATCATATGTTATTACTGCTGGATCGCACACCAATCTGGCGGATGTGGTCGACAAGCCCGAACACGCCCGGAAGCGCAAAGTGCTCTCGTCAGCATATGCGCTCAAAAACTTGGAGACATGGGAGTTCAAAGTCAGCGACAAAGTGGAGAGAATGTTCAAGCACTTTGACAAAGTCTGCACAGCACCTGCTTCCATAGATGTTGCGTCCGGCAAGACAGCGCCTGATGCTAAAGATCTGACGCTTGATTTCCGGGGCTGGACAAACTTCTTCACACTCGACGCCATCGCCGATATTGGTTTGTCGGAGAAGTTGGGATTCCTGGACAATGGAAACGATCTCTGTATCGCCGAGAGGAAAGATGGCTCAACCTACGAGGTCAGCCTGCGAAAAGCGCTGTATCCCACTGCCATCAAACAGTCCCTCATTCTTTGGAACTACGAATGGTACCCGGTGATCAATAAGCTGGTCAATGTGATCCCGTACTTTGGGCGCATGCAAGAATCTGCAGATCACTGGGAGAACATCATGTGGCGACGGGCAAACGAACGACTTCGGCGCTACGAAGCTGGTGAGAAACTTGAGGACTTCTTCCAGGCACTCATGGAGGACAAGAATGGACATGCGAACAACCTTGAGTTTGGGGAGGTGGTAGCAGAGTGCAACATCATGATGAACGCTGGTAGTGTGACAACGGCTGTTGCCATTGCCAACGTCATGTACCAACTTCTCCGGAACCCACGATGCCTTGAGAAGCTGCGCGAGGAGGTTGATGCCGTCCTGGACCCCGATGAGGTTGTCGCACCTTACGACAAGGTTAAGCACCTCCCATATCTCCGCGCTTGCTTGGACGAATCACTCCGCATCTTCCCCCTACATCGCACGGTCTTCCTCGTGAAACACCCGAGGAGGGCACTAACATCCTGGGCGAGTGGGTTGCCGGCAAGACATCCGTCAGTATGTCTGCTCTGGTGGCGCACCGTGACGAAAAGGTCTTCCCGAATGCCGACCAGTACATTCCCGAGCGGTGGCTCGGGGAAGAAGGTAAAGCGTTGCAACCCTACCTTATTGCATTCTCTGCCGGTGCAAGATCATGCATTGGCCGCAACATCTCCTACTTGGAACAAACCAAGGCTATTGCCTCTGTGGTACACCGGTACAACCTGGCTCTGGCATATCCGGGCTGGGAACTGAAGCGATTGGAGTCGATGAATTTGATTTTGGGCGATATGCCCGTTAAAATTTGGAGGCGTGATTTGGAAACGGCTGCTTGAGGATGGAGATAGAAATGGGAGTCTGGCGTGCTTTATACAACCTTATGTTTGATGACCTTTTTCTTTTCGATGCACTTAGAGTATTATGATGAAAATACCATTTATTTGTTCAACCTCTATATTCAATTTCTCTTTCAATCTGTATATCAATATGTTCCATATATTCCCCGTAGATCCTTTGAAGGTTGACCGCTATACAAGAAATGCGTTGGCCAAAGAGAGTCACACGTGCGCTTACTGCGCGACTCGAACCGTTGCAGAAGTCAAAAACGACAACAATCCAGATCTCCATCGACGTGGCTCAGAAAGCAGACATCATCTCCCAGACCGATCTATCTGTGTCTCTGTCGATGCAAGAAGTCGCTAACTCTCCGACAAGGTAACAATCCCCGTCCAGAAAACAGGAAATTCACTCCGCGTCGCCACCAGCGGAGACAATTTCCCTCTGCCTACCGGGGAAATTTCTCCTCTTTGAGACGTGACATCTTTCCCCGGATGCATCGTCTTCATCCCCCCGCGCTTTTTCGTCTTATCATCATCTCTCATCAGTGGGACTCTGGGGTATACAATCATATGGCCCACTGCAATGAGACATCATCACGGACCAGAACCGAAATCCTCAGGGTCTCTCTTATCTCATTGCGGGGATGGCCTTTGTCTATCCAAGTCCCGACTTGGTTTTTGTTGACGCCATGTGGGGGATACGAGTCGTTGGCTTGTTATCCTGTCCCCAGCGTCCCAACACGTGTAGTGTTACAGTCGAATAAGATGGGACATATCATGGAAAGCAGAAAATAACTCTATAACCGTTCCTCAGTTGCCGCTGCATTTTCTCTCTGCATGATGCAAAGTCAGTTTTTGGTATATTTCCCCGTTAGGAGATATCTCCAAGAATGGCCACACATCAAAGACCGTGCGGGGACAATGATGTACTTCAATTTATCTGCTTGATTGGAGGCCTTCATTAAGAGCTTTCTTTTATGACAAGGGTCTCGTCCATCTTTTTTTCCCTTAATCTTGACAACATCTTCACTTTCTTGAGTTGTTTTCAATTGACTGTCTTGGTCTTTCAACTCCATTCTTATCCTTCACCGAATCTCCTCTCATTATTGCGTGGCCGGAGTGCCATTGCTACCTGGACATCATGGACTCCCTTACACAATTGGGCCTGAACAACTCCGAACTCTTTAAGGAGCTCTCAAAATTGGCCACGCCTACAGGTGTCGCCGACTACACAGCTCTGGCACTGTTGGCTGGAGCCGGGGCAACATATCTATCGCGAGGAATTATCTGGGATCAACCTGATCCATATGCCCATCTCGCATACGAGCGACCGCAATTGAAGAATGGCGGTGCTCTTGGCTCTGCCAATAAGGAAACCAGAAACATAGCACAGAAACTCGAGGAGGCGGGCAAGAATATCGTCGTCTTCTGGGGTTCTCAATCCGGTACGGCAGAAGGTTTCGCACAACGGCTGGCTAGAGAAATCTCACTTCGTCATGGTCAGGAAACCATGACTGCAGACCTTTCGGACTACGACTCCGAGACGATCAGTCAGATTCCAGAGTCCAAGCTGGCTATCTTCATTGTTTCCACGTACGGTGAGGGAGATCCCAGTGACAACACCGCTGAGTTCTGGGATTGGATCAACAAGGCTCAGAATGTCTCCCTGTCTAATCTGCGATACGCCGCGTTTGGTTTGGGCAACAGCAACTACAAGTTCTATAATCGTGTTGTTGATGTTGTCGTCGAGGGCCTGGAAAAATTCGGGGCCAAAGCCCTCATGCCTGTTGGTAAGGCCAACGACGCAGAGGGTGCGACAGAAGAAGACTTCATGGCGTGGAAGGATGATCTGTTCACGGTCTTCAAAGAGCAGCTGGGCTTCGAAGAATGTGAAGTCAAGTACATGCCAACCCTGGTCGTCCAGGAAGACGAATCTTTGGAACCAATCGATCTTCACCATGGAGAACCTGACAACCGTCGTGATTCGTCCAAGGCAGCTGCTCAGTGCACCCCAGTTCGCACACTGAGCATCGCCAATTCGAGAGAGCTTTTCAATGCGTCAGACCGAAACTGTCTTCACATGGATCTGGATCTGAGCAGCCAGCCAGAGTTCACCTACAAGACAGGAGATCACCTTGCCATCTGGCCTGGAAACCCCACCTCTGAAGTCGAACGCTTGTTCGAGGTCCTGGGTCCCTCTGTTCGTCCCGATGTCCCCCTCGGCATCAAGTCGCTCGACCCAGCAACCAAAGTGAAAATCCCAACCCCGACAAGTGCTGCTGCTGTTTTCCGCTACTACCTTGAAATCTGCGCCCCTGTCAACCGTGACAATGTTCTAGGCCTTGCACAATTCGCCCCAACCCCGGAGGCCAAGGCATATCTCCTCCAGCTTGGCCAGGACAAGGCCTATTATGCCAGCTTTATCAATCGCACACATCTCAACATCGGCCGTCTTCTACAGCTAGCATGCCCTGAAAAGGCCTGGTCTGATCTGCCACTCTCATATCTTGTCGAAACCCTACCCCATATCCAACCCCGATACTATTCCATCTCCTCCAGCAGCGTCATCTCCCCTCGCAAACCCTCAATTACAGCCATTGTATCATCATCCCCTCTTCCAGACAATCCCGACGAGCTTATCCACGGTGTCACATCCAACTACCTCCTGGCCATCTCTCAACAATCCCGCTCACAACCCCACCCCCACGGCATCACCTACCACCTCAACGGACCCAGCGACGCCCTCCAAGACGGCAAAGTCTTCGCACACATCCGCAGAAGCCGATTCAAGCTCCCCATCACAAGCAAGAACCCACTCATTATGGTCGCTGCCGGAACCGGTCTCGCCCCCTTCCGTGCTTTCATCTCCGAACGACGCCAGCTCCAACAAATCGGAAAAGAAATCGGTCAGATGGTCCTCTTCTTTGGGTGTCGTAACCCCGAAGAAGATTTCATCTACCGTGATGAGCTGGAAGAGTTGCAGAATGCTCTCGGCGATCGGTTGCGGGTTGTAACGGCCTTCTCCAGAAAGCAGGGTACACCACGCCAGTATGTGCAAGACCGGGTTGTCGAGTTCGGCCAGGATATTGCCAAGCTTCTTGATGAGAGCGCCAACTTCTATGTCTGTGGAAGAGCTGGAATGGCTCGGGAGGTAGAGAAGGCTGTTGGTGAAACGATGAAACAGGTCAAGGGATGGAGTGATGGACAGGTAAATGACTGGAGCAAGGCAATTAAGAAGAAGAACAAGTGGCAAGAGGATGTTTGGGGATAAGCAAGGAAAAGCGGCTCTTTTACGAATTTTTTTTTATTAACACGGTGCACAAGGGTTGGGATTATACAATTTTGTGGACTTTTTGTTCTATTTTCTTTTCGTTTTTTATTCTACTCCGTATGATATGAACACACCAATTCCGAATCCATGCAATATAAATCCATGCTTCATACCTTTATTTTATCCTGTATGTCCATTTTCACCCAGTTCATAGAGCCAAATACCTCATCACCAATGATCAGATCTTTTTTTCCCCCCTGTATCTATCAAGAATAATGATAACGAGCATAAGCATAAACAAGTTAAGAATGAGTATGAGTCCTGACTGGGTCGCTTCAGACTCGCTTCCCGGCCAGAGTGAAAATCTGCTGCCAAATTTCAATCCACTGCTGCTGTTTATACGACAGCACCTTCTGGGGATCGCGGAATGTGCCGGCCAGAATGTCGCGGATGCGGGCGCTGAGAACCTTGAGGGCAAGCATGTATTTCCAATCACGGACTGCGAACCGGACTCGGTTTTGGTCGATGGAAATGACGCCCGAATACATCTATTGCGTAAAAATTTTTGGTTAGTGTCTGCTTTTTTATGGGTAGTTCAAGTTTATGAATCTTACCTTGAACTCGGCATCACCGCACAATAATGCAATGGCAAAGTCGTCCACGGCGCTGGTTTCATGGGCGTTATAGTTTCGGTTTCGTGCTTGCATGATGTGGTAGTACGAAAGCCATTTCAGAGATGCATCCGCATGCTTGTTTACTGATGTTGGGTGGAGGGTGACTGCCTGGTTGTTTGCTACATTTCGCCAGCCTTTGCCTTCCCGAGTGAGCAGTTTGGGGTAGAAACTCCACGCTACGACTGAGTTGACAACGACATCATTGGCGCTGTTAATGTCGTACTCGTCGGGAATTGTGAAGAATTGTCGTTGCCGACCACCAGACCGTGCTCTATTATGGTGTTAGTCGCAGTGATTTAATAAGAGGGGGTATCACGAAGCATTTTGTTACCTATTCAAAGATGTCTTTTGAGCCGGGTCCAGAGTGAGAAGCCCCGCGTCGGCAATGGAGACAACTAGTTGCATCTTGACATCTTCAATGTTCAACAAGGTCTGGGAACTAAGAAAGTTCTTTCGGCAAAAGGCAAATTCATTGGTTCCCGGTGTACTTCTTGTGCGCTTCCAAGCGCAATAAGCATTGTATACCGTCAGTAAGTCCGAATCGCCTGCATATAAGTGTTAGCATGCTGGGGTAAATATGAAGGCAGTAATTGAATCATACCCTTTTTGAAGGAAAACCTTGAGATGTCCTTTTGAGCGTTAGATCCCATGGTGCTGACGAAAGGCGATTTAGACGATAGAATGGCAGCAATGCTGAGAGCAGCATCGAGACACTTGAAGAAAGCCCCGTGGATGATCAGCTTTCCAAGGAAAACATCCAAAGGCAGCTTAGCAAGTTGCGATCCCAAGGGGGTCAAGTTTTCGGCATTCGTTAGAGCTTTGACCTCCTTAAGAGAGTCAATTGCGCGACGTATGTTTTTCGACGAAGGTGGATCTAAAGCCTCGAGAAGAGTCTGCTCTACCTCACCAAGCTTGCAGATTTTGACACGCAACACTAGATCTTGAAGGGACAGACGAAGCATTTCAGGGGTTTGTTGTTCCGCGAGCTACTTGAGGTTAGTATTGGTATAGCCGGTTGAGAATTCATTCAAGAACATACCAACTTATCATGCCTATGTTTGGTAAACATATGGAAGCAAATTCCACTTTGTACACGTCCAGCTCTTCCCCGACGTTGCTTTGCATTGGCACGCGAGATAAAAGACTCTACCAATCTCGACAGTTGTCGTCTCTCATCGAACCTAAAATAAGGTTAGAATGACTGCCATATACGCTTGTTACATGTAATGTGTACGTACCGCATCGTCTTCTCTGTGCCTGCGTCGATGACGGCAGTAATATCCGGAATCGTAATACCTTGTGGAATTAGCAACATGGAGTTTTAATTAGGACAAGAACGTACCCGTTTCCGCAATGTTGGTGGCAATCACAATCTTTCTCATGCCCTCTGGAGGCACAACAAATGCCTTTTCTTGGTCTTCACTTGCAATCGAAGAGTGAAGTGCATGTACGATCCAGTCTTTTTGGAAAGCGGGCTCGGATAAAATCTCATCATTCAAGCGACGAATCTCCGCCATACCAGGCATGAATATCAGGATAGCTTTACTATAATGTTCTAGCTCCGGCGTTGAAGCAATCTTGATCAGTAACTTCTTGATAAGCTGGTAGTCAAGACGATATTCATCAATGTTCAGGACTGTTTCCTTGGTTTGCTTAGAATATCCTTCAAGAGTGGCCAGAGCACCGCCAGTCGTATCACCCTCAGCATTCTCTGCCGCTATCTCTTCCGTATCTTCATCGATCACAGTGTTCGAGTCGTTCTCAGCCAGGCGATAATTTGTTAACTCAATAGCATCCTCAAGATATTTCATCTCAACAGGGAATGTTCGTCCAGGTATATTCAAAACAGGGACACCTCCAAGATATGATGAAAATCGGTGTGCTTCGAGAGTAGCAGACATCAGAATAAGTTTGAGGTCCGGCCTTTTTGCATCAATCTCCGGAGAACAATGAGTAAAAAGTCGCTATCGATAGAACGCTCGTGGACCTCGTCAAGAACAACGTGGGATATATCCCGGAAATCGTCTGGGCGCTCCAGCATTCGCACCACAACTCCAGTTGTCCTATACAATGTAAGTAAGAAGCCAGGACCGGTGGGCAAGAAACTTACGCAAATACTAATCTTGTAGATTGATTGAGTTTGCTTTCCAGCCTGACGGCGAACCCAATCAGAGAACGAACGGTCCCTACATCATTCTTGCTTTCCCCCAATTCCTCGCTGACTCGTCGCGCTAGAGAAATTGCTGAGATTCTGCGAGGCTCTGTCACGTAAATTTTACAAGGACGGCCCTGCTGCATTTCATGCTCCAGAATAAAGGAAGGTATCTGTGTACTCTTACCACTTCCAGTCTCGCTGCAGATGATAAGCGCACGGTGTGTATCAAGCGTGTGGAGTATTTCTTCTTTGAAATTCCATATGGGCAGGTTCATCCTTCCCTGAATCATGCGATGGAAAGAAGGCGTAGTTGTTTTCTCCATCCATATTCTCTTCAACTGTTCATCAAAACCAAGCTTATCTTTCGAAGTGACTTTCTGAGGAGTTTCTGGTCTGCTCGAAGCCACATTCCTTCTCCGGAAATTATCGGACAACACAACATCATCTTCAAAGCTTCCATGGTTGTCTTGCACCAATTTTTTGAGATCTTTGACTGTATTCTTGTCAAGTTCATCCTCCTGGATCTTTTTCGCGTTTGCAAATTCAGTCCAAAGCTCCCTCCAAATTGCTGGCAGGCGCAGATAAGATTTTCCTTCTTTGGAGTTCTGTGGGAAAAGAATGAAAAGGGCAAGCGTTGAGACGAAGGCTTCGGCTTGTTGCGAGGTAGGGGTTGCAAGTCCATCCATAGAGACAAAAGTAGCATAAGAATTCGATTTGTGAGTAACCAAGTCCACGGAAAAGAGGAACGGAACTTCCTGGGGTTTTGACCATCTCACTTCAACTGCCTTTCGGTTTGAATATGTTGAAGAGGAAAAATCTTTGAAGGTGAGGGTACTCCCGGAATCCCTAGAAATACCAACCGCATTAGCGTAAACTGGCTCAAAAAAATATTACTGAAGATAATTTCATACTTGGCTTTACAGGTCTCTTCTAGCACTCGCCTAGGATTGAGGCCAGTCCATTTTCCAAAATCCCGTATTTCTATGGCAGCGTTCTTCAGTTCCTCGGTGATTATACCAACCTCTAGAACTGGCTCCTCGGCCTGGAACATGTCGCCCAAGAGGTCTGCGTTATCCTCATTGGTATCTTCAGTGGGCAGAACAGTACTCTCTGAAGTTTCCTTCGCCTCCTCGGGAACATCTTGGTTTGAAGTGTCTTCAGAAGGCAGTTTCTCTTCTTCCCGCTCGATACGCCGGGAAAAAGCTGCTTCTTTCCTGAGATCATCAAGCTTTTCTTTCCACAGATACTCGGCTTCTTGGCGATCGAAAAGTACGTCATTTTCGATAGTAAAAATTTTTCGCTGGATTTTAATGACCTGAGAATCTTCAGGGCTACTTTCCGTATTCTCACGACCCAATTTCTTCCCCTTCTTGGGTTTATCGAAAACTTCAGGCCGGAGACCATACAAGCGAGTCTGTAGTTCCAAGAACTTTGGGACCAGAGTATCAGGATCAATGGAGCTATCGGAATCATATGGACTCGAACTTAGAGCGCTTGGAGCTTTTGGCTCACTCTTTTGCTTCTTAGTTCCGCTATAATCCTGTTTCGTATTTGCAGTGGAAGATCGTGGAGATTCACGATCTAGTGGAGGTTAGCCTGCTATCGCGAGAAATACTAAAGACCTAGGTTTACCAGTGATCCAGGAAATGGACTTTTCGGAGTCCTTAGGTGTTTGAGCATTTGTCCGCGCATAAGAGGGTAGTTCTTCAGAGCTGCAGTGCATAGCCAGCCAATCTAACGACTCGTCCAAATTCCATAGCACATCCCTATTGGCGCTGGGCGCATTGCCGGAGAAATATAGCAAAAGATGTTTCATGGCACCTTCGATCTTTGTTTCAGGGAAGCCAAGTCTAGAAAGTGTCTCCTTCAGGGTCCAGAGTCTCACGTATAACTCCTCTTCGGAGCCAGACCGTTTGACGCCATTCGAATCCCGCCCAGGCATGGGACTAAGCTCACGCTCTTCTGTATCGATGAGCTTGAGAACCCAATCCAGCACTTCGGTAGGCAACCATTCTAGAAGACTCAATGAAGGGGCCTGTTGCCGCAGCACCCGCCGCTCGGTCTCGAGTTTGGTGACCTGACGCGCTGCGTCGTTCTTGCACTTGATCCCATATTTATCAACCAAAATCTGTAGCTCCGCATCTTCCAAATGCTTTTCAAGCTCCTCGGGTGAATAATTTTGTAGAGATGAGGTTTCTTGTGTCTTCACGGGCGCTTGGCTCTCCTCCGCTGGTGTTGGCCGTTCGCTTTCCGATGTCACTTTAGAGTCAGCCGTTGATGTAGGAGCTGTTGGCTCGGGAGCCTTTGGTTTTGAGGGAACGGAAACCGTTGCAAATCCTCGAGCAGGGTTGGAGGCTGGCTTCTTCTTTTTCTTGTTGTTAGGAGGCATAGTTGTCGAGCCAGTACTTCTGCCAAGGCAGGACGAATAGAAAGGATTCGAGAACTTTCGACCACAAACTGTAGGAAAGAATTAGAAGGGCTAAGAGGGAAATAAAGAGCGAGTCTTGATTATTTCCCTTGTGCGAGCGAAAGTGTTGGACGACTTCCCCTCCATGGGCGCGCAGGTCGAGCCGATGATGTCGGTTGACGGAGCTGTCTCCCCACAACGTCGAAAACTTTTATGACAACATCGCGGGAAAGCCATTCAGCGGATCTCACGCCGACATGCTCCAACTCACCTAACATGGACGAATTTCCATGGGAACAGGTGAAAACAGGAGACCTGGAGAGCCTGCGTGTCGTTCTCTTTTCGAGTTCGACTTCTCGCAGAGTTCATGCTCTCCAGGAACTCCGCGATAAAGCTGGTAAATGGCCCCTCGAATCCCTCATTCCATGGGAATTGCTGACTCTTCCTGCGCCTTTTCCCAGGGTTTGAACTACCGCAAAACGCTTATCAAGATCTTATTGATATTCTCTTCTTAACCATTCCTCGCTATGTCGATCGGCCTTCTCGTGAAGCCGCTCAACAATGCCTTCGCTCTCTCCTCAAAGCACCAGCCCCGACCGACGATCTGAAATACATCATTCAGAAGCTACAGACGGAGACATCCCGGTCTGGATTCGCACCAGCATCTGCTTTTGTCCTGCTGGAATGGTGCTCCGTTTTACTGCAGGATCTAAAGGATGATTCCAACACGCCATTGTCAACTGTACTGGACCTAATCGTTGTGGATGCGAAGGCACTGGATATCTGCCTAGATTCTTTTCCCAAGCCAGGAGTTAAAATTTCCGCGTTGAGGGTTACCAGACGTGCCCTGCGCGCAGCATTCTCATCGAAAACTTGGGGAGATGATGCTGTTCGCCAATCTGTGGATCGATTGACCAGCGGCTCGACTTCCGGGCAGAGGAACGCACCGTTCCTCGGTGTGATCTCCGGCGTTTGTGCACGTCTCCCAGCGAAGAAGCCTATCTTGGAGGAGCAAAAGAAGTCCATCATTGCGTTCTACGTAAAGGAATTGATCGGTTCGAAGACAGCTGTGCCAGCTCATATTGCAAATGGCCTGTTTGACTTCTTCTACTCTTTTGTTACCCATGAGGATCTGGTCTCTGAGCTCTTGCCACCCCTTGAAAAGGCCATCTTAAGATCACCGGAGGTTGTTCTTGGTGGATTGCTGCCGGCCCTTGCCTCATCGTTGCCTGAGGAAATGGACCTTTCAGAAGTTCTGTGTTCCCGTCTCACGAAACATCTCCTCTCAAGCATGAAGTCAAGCAATGCGGCTATTAGACAGGGTGCAATTCAGTCCTTCGAGTCACTTCTTTCCAGATCCAAGGCCGAGAGCTGGCTTCTGAAAATCACAAATGAGATTCTCAGCCCTCTGAAGACCCAGAAGATCACCAACCCTGAGCAACGTGCTATCTTTGCCCAAACACTCTCCGCCATCTTGCCTTCTACCGACCTTTCGAAGGAAATCGTTCAGGGTCTGATTCCTGTTTTCTCGCGCGAATCTAATGAAAATGCCCTAGAACAGGAGATTAAAGCGTTTTGCAAGCACCTTTCATGCCTTGTTCAATCTACCGTCAAGGTTAGCGATGATGTTGTCAACACTATCGTCAAAGGGTCCTCCGATAAACGAGTTCCTTTCCGGAAGCTTTGGCAGCTCAGTGTTGGCGAGGTGCTTTGGAATGCTGATTTCAAGGGTCAGCTAAGTCCTGAGGTAGAACCATTTGTCACCAAATTTATGGATAAGATGAAGGACATGTTTGACGAAGTTGCATCCAATCCTTTACCATCAGCCCAAGGCGGCTCTTTATCAACGGCTTACATCTTTCTGGCATTGTCTGAACGCCTGAATTTGGACAAGGCTGTCTGGGAGAATACAGTAGCTCAGTCAATGATGCTCAACCCCAAGCCATCATTTCTACTTAACCCAAGAGCTTACTCAAAATTGGCTTCTCAGGCGGAAGTGCAATGGATCGTCAGGGCGCTTGCCGCAATTACATCGGGATCTAATTTCGAGACTGCGGAAGATGCAGCAAAGGTTGCTTGGGCTCAGGCTTTCATATACGCAATCACCGCCCCCGGGCTTCACACAAGTTTCCGGGAGGAATCAGCCCAAAAACTGTCTGAGGTGTATCTTAAAACCCCAGGAACCATGAGTCGCATTTTCGTCAACGCCTTGTGGGCTTGGATCCTGGCTTTCAGAACTGCAGAAAAGGAGTCCGCTCCTGTATCTGCGGGCCCAGCAAGTGAAAGACTGCTTCACCTAGTCACAAGAGCGATTTGTCCCTTGGAATCAGTTTCGAAGATGGCTGGCAATACTACTTCTGATCTGAAGAGTGAGCTTGTCGGTCTTCTTGTTCTCTGCCGACCAGAGTTAATCCCCAATGTTTCATGGATTGGTCTGTGTTTGAGAACAGGCACTGACCCAGGCAACCTTGTTCGTGAACTTCCTGGTGAATGCATGAAACAATTGACCCGGGTACAAGAGGTTCGTCACGCTCTTATGATCTCAGTTCAATAAATGATTACTAACCCCCTTCCCTCAGGACTCCGTTCAATCCAAGGTCCCTGCAGTAAACAACGCTGTGTGGAGTGCGGCGGCAGACTTAGCGTTCGTAGCACCTGACGTTATGGTTCCTGAGCTTGTCAAGCAGATTCAAGATGACATGAATGCCACAAGGTTGTCTAAATTTACGCCAACCGATGTTGCTATCTCCCGCACTCCTGAAGGGACCATGTTCGTCGATGTTCTTAGCACTAAGTCCAAGCAGCCAGTATTTGATAAGAATACTAAAGACTATGATACTCTGAAGTGGGAGGAAGAGTTGCGAGCACAACTTGCCGAGAAGAATGGTCAGAAACCAAAGAAACTCACTCCCGAAGAAAATGCAAAGGTCAAGGCTCAACTCACCAAGGAATCCACTATTCGCGCAGAAGTCTTGCAGGAGGTGAAAAGAATCGAAAGGGGTGCCGGGATCATTCAAGGCCTTGCAACTAGCCCTGCTACCGAAGCAGACGGCTGGATTAACCCGGCAATTACCTCTTTGCTATCCTTGGCGCAAGTAGGTGCTGGGTTGTTTGTTGGTGACATTATCTCAAAGGCGTATGTTGTTTGCGCTGAAAAGCTATCATCACGCCTGGGACCGCTTCGCCCCTTTGTCGGGGTTGCAACGCTGCGGGCAATTGGCAGAACTAATCTTCCTGCTGAAATGGAAGCAGAGCCTCTGGGTGGTAGGTCATACGCGGCTCTATGTTGGTGAAAGAAGATTCATTAACATTCTACAGAGCTCGTGACAAGAATTCTCTACCGCCTGCGTTTCGCATCAGAGCAACGCCCTCTTGATGTTCCATCTTTGGCCTATGTTCTTCCATTGCTCTTTTCAATTCTTGACCGTAATGGAATAGAAGAAAATAAGGCTGAAGGAGAAGGAGAGCAAGTTTTGCTCGCTCTTGAAGTCCTATCTTTCCACTCAGGTTCATGTGAGTTCTGTTTTACTTAAAAAGAAAAAAAAAAAAAATCATAAGCTAACATACGCATAGTCTCCGATTCACGTCTTCCTCGTACTGAAGTTTTGAGCCAGATCATCTCGTCGATGCAGAAATACTCTCAGCACTATAAGCTCATCAAAGATACTCTGAACGATTTCTGCAGATGCATCTCGCCAAACATCGAAAAAAAGGAGCTGGATATGCTTTTGGAGGGAGCCATCGTTTCCGATGTTTCCGTTAGAACTTCGGTGTTGCAGGTCATTTCAGCTGAAATTGACCTGACAGACCTCGATTTCTCCGAGCACATTTGGCTAGGCTACCACGATCATGTGGAGGAAAACGCTGAGATTGCCGAAGCGATTTGGGAAGAAAATGCCTTGGAGGTTGATGACACATGCTACGAAAAGATTATCAAATACCTCTCTTCCAAGGACTCACAGCTTCGTGGTGCCGCTGCTCGCGCGTTGGCGCATGCGATTGAGTTGAACCCCTCGGTATTTGGAGAGATCCTGTCCGAGCTGCAATCGAAGTATCAAATTGAAGTCCAACCAAAGGAGCCCGAAAAGGACAAATATGGAATGCCTAAGAAGATGGACACGACAGATAACTGGGATGGTCGGAGTGGCATCGCCTTGGCTTTCAACGCCATGACAAATATCTTCGAGGGCGAACAGATCGTTTCTTTCCTCCGGTTTTTGATCGAAAGAGGACCCCTTGTCGATAGGAATGGTACAGTCAGAGCTCAGATGGCCGACAGTGGCAGATCTGTTATTGCTGCGCGCGGTCAACAAAAGGTTGAGGAGTTGATGAAGCTCTTGGAAACCACGCTAGAGACATCTGACAAAGCAACTGAAACATCTGACCTGCTTAATGAAGCAGTGGTTGTTCTTTACGGATCTCTAGCCCGTCACCTCAAGGCGGACGATCCCCGTTTGCAAACCGTTATCAAGAAGCTTCTCGCCACCCTTCCCACCCCCTCAGAGAGTGTTCAGTCTGCAGTTTCCGGCTGTCTTCCCCCTCTCATCAGACTTTCTGCTTCTCAAAGCGCAGGCTACGTCCAAGAAATGCTGGACCAGCTTTTACAATCAAAGAAATACGCTATCCAGCGCGGTGCTGCTTACGGACTTGGTGGTATCGTCAGCGGAAAGGGTATCTCGACGTTGCGAGAATTCCGAATCATGACACATCTCAAAGCAGCCACAGAAAACAAGAGAGAGGCACACCAGAGGCAGGGAGCTTTGTTAGCGTACGAGCTTTTTGCAATGATCCTTGGACGTACTTTCGAGCCATACGTTATCCAGATAGTTCCACAGCTGCTCTCCGGTTTCGGAGACCCGAGTATCGATGTACGCGATGCCTGTCTTGATGCTGCGAAGGCTTGTTTCTCGAACCTTAGCTCTTATGGAGTCAAGCAAATTCTACCCACACTGCTTGAAGGTCTTGATGACACACAATGGCGCAGTCAGAAGGGAGCTTGCGATCTCCTCGGAGCCATGGCTTACCTCGATCCACAGCAGCTTGCGGCAAGTTTGCCTGCTATAATTCCGCCTCTTACAGTGGTTCTTAATGATACACATAAGGAAGTGCGGAATGCCGCAAATCGCAGTCTTCAGCGATTCGGCGAGGTCATCAGCAACCCAGAAGTGAAGTCCTTGGTCGGCGTACTTCTGAAGGCTCTCAGCGATCCGACGAAGCATACAGACGAAGCTTTGGATTCACTTATCAAGGTCTCCTTCGTTCACTACTTGGATGCTCCCTCGTTGGCGCTTGTTGTTCGTATCCTTGAGCGTGGTCTTGTTGATAGATCGGCAACCAAACGAAAGTCTTCCCAGATCATTGGCAGCTTGGCTCATCTTACCGAGCGCAAAGATCTCATTTCTCACCTACCAATCATCGTTTCTGGTTTGCAACTGGCTATTGTTGATCCCGTGCCCACGACTCGTGCTACCGCGTCCAAGGCTCTCGGTTCGCTTGTTGAGAAGCTTGGAGAAGATGCCCTTCCCGACCTTATTCCCAACCTTATGTCTACACTCAAGTCCGATACTGGAGCTGGTGACAGATTTGGGTCTGCTCAGGCTCTTTCGGAAGTCCTTGCAGGCTTGGGTACGACCAGGCTCGAGGAAACTCTACCAACTATTTTGCAGAATGTGTCCAGCTCGAAACCTGCTGTTCGTGAAGGCTTCATGACTCTCTTCATCTTCCTTCCCGCGTGCTTCGGTAACAGCTTCGCAACATACCTTAACAAGATCATTCCGCCAATTCTTGCTGGATTGGCAGATGATATTGAATCGATCCGCGAAACCTCTCTCCGTGCTGGTCGTCTGCTGGTCAAGAACTTCTCTTCGAAGGCTATCGATCTCCTTCTGCCAGAACTTGAGCGTGGTCTTGCGGATGACAGTTACCGTATCCGACTCAGCTCCGTTGAGCTGGTTGGTGATCTTCTCTTCAGCATCACAGGCATCACAGCTAAGGCTGATGGTGAAGAGGAAGAGGAGGAAGCGGCACAAGCCGGTCAATCCTTGCTCGAAGTTCTTGGAGAAGAGAGAAGAGACAAGGTCTTGTCTGCTTTGTTCATCTGTCGCTGCGATACTTCGGGTCTTGTCAAGAGCGCAGCTATGGCTGTGTGGAAATCGCTTGTGGCCTCTCCTAAGACCCTCAAGGATATGGTACCTATTCTATCCCAGCTCATCATCCGACGTCTTGGGTCTTCCAATATGGAGCACAAGGTCATTGCTAGTAACGCACTTGGTGACCTTATCAAGAAGGCTGGTGAATCGGTTCTCTCGACTCTGCTGCCTTCTCTCGAAGACGGTCTCCGAACATCTCCGGATGTGGATGTCAAGCAAGGTATTTGCATTGCTCTACGAGAGCTGATTACCTCTGCGTCCACAGATGCCCTTGAGGATTACGAGAAGGTCCTCATCTCCACTGTCCGGGTTGCCTTGGTTGACAACGATGAAGATGTGCGTGAGGCTGCCGCAGAGGCATTTGATGCACTACAACAAATCCTGGGCAAGAAGGCTGTCGACCAGGTTCTGCCCTACCTCCTGCACCTTCTTAGGAACGATGAGGATGCCGAGCAAGCCTTGTCGGCGCTGTTGACACTCTTGACCGAACAAACTCGTGCCAATATCATCCTTCCTAACCTTATCCCAACGCTGCTTACATCTCCTATTTCTGCATTCAACGCCAGGGCTCTTGCTTCTCTGGCGGAAGTGGCAGGATCAGCCATGTCACGCAAGCTACCACAAATCCTGAACACTCTGATGGACAACATTATCTCGACGACAGACGACGAACACCGACTCGAATTGAGTAATGCCTTTGACACTGTCTTGGTATCTGTTGATGAATTCGACGGTCTCAATGTTGTGATGAATGTGATGTTGACTCTCATGAAGCATGATGACCATAGACGCCGTGCCAACACGGCCATGCACTTGTCCAAATTCTTCACGGACGCTGAAATCGACTTCTCTCGTTACCATCAAGATCTGATTCGTGTGCTGCTTATCTCGTTCGACGATAGTGACAAGGATGTCGTTAAGGCTGCTTGGACTGCATTGAGCAAGCTCATGTCTTCCATGCGTAAGGAGGAGATGGAGGTGTTGGTTATTCCCTCTCGTCAAGCGTTGCGGCAAGTCGGAGTGCCTGGAGCGAACCTTCCAGGTTTCAGCTTGCCAAAGGGTATTACTGCTATCTTGCCGATCTTTTTGCAAGGTCTCCTCAACGGCACTGTGGATCAGCGTACACAAGCTGCTCTTGCAATTGGTGACATCATTGACCGTACTGGCGCCGATTCTTTGAAACTGTTTGTCACTCAGATTACTGGTCCATTGATCAGAGTTGTTTCGGAGCGGTCTGTGGATATCAAATGTAAGCCAAGTCTTTCTATTATATGCTTTTTGTCTTGTTTTTCTCTGGTCATGAGGCTAACAGAATCGACCAGGTGCCATCTTCTTCACGCTCAATAAACTTCTGGAGAAGATTCCGCTCGCTGTAAAGCCTTTCCTGCCTCAGCTTCAGCGCACATTTGCGCGAGGCTTGGCAGACACATCCAGTGAGACTCTTCGTAATAGAGCTGCTAAGGGTCTTGGAATCTTGATCACCTTGACTCCAAGAGTTGATCCCCTCATTGCAGGTAGGTCAAGACAATTGGAATACAAAGACATATACAGTACTAATTGCTATAATAGAGCTTATTGCCGGATCGAAGACAGCCGATATTGGCGTGAAGAATGCTATGATGAAGGCCCTTCAAGAAGTGGTTGGTAAGGCCGGTGGTAACATGAGCGAGGCCTCAAAGAACGCTATCCTCGGACTCATCGACGACGATGCTAGTGACCAGACCGGTAAGTTCATACTGAGTCCTTCATTACATTTTCTCTTTCTAATCTCTTTCTAATCTCACAAATAGATGCTGTAGCTATTACCAATGCCAAATTGCTCGGTGCGCTTGTGAAGGTTCTTCCTGCAGCGACTGCAGGTCCGCTTATCAAGTATGCCCTCTCTACCTTGAATTTCTTGAAGTAAAACTAACGGAACTTAAGAAACCGCGCTCTCACAATGCATTTCACGCATGCATCAATCCTTGGGCTCAATGCCTTGCTTGTCGAGTCGCCGTCTTCTTTGACTGAACATTTCGAGGCTGAAACGCACTCCATCATATGCCAGGGTATTTCTAGCAAGGATGTAAGTTTTCGATTACTTTTCTGGTCTACGGTTTGACGCTAACTCAGAGGCAGCCCTTCATTGCCGACAACAGCGTCCTCGCGGCAGGAAAGTATCTTCTGACGGAAAATGAAGGCCGTGGTTTTGAGGCCAGCAAAGCTATATTCGAGGCCTTGTCGGCTTGTATTTCACCAGGCACTCCATCTGACACCCGTCGCTTGGCTTTGGTAGTCGTGCGAACCGTCAGCCGCCTTCATCCCGAAATGACTCGTCCCCATCTTGCTCTGCTTGCACCACCAATCTTCGCCAGCGTTCGTGACATGGTGATCCCTGTTAAGTTGGCAGCAGAAGCAGCTTTCTTGGGAATATTCTCCGTAGTTGAGTCTGAGGGTGCCGTTTTCGAGAAGTATATGGCTGGACCTGGTGCGGAGCTTCCACCTGGACCGAAGCGGAGCATGTCCGATTACTTCAAGCGTGTTGCGATCCGTCTTGCCAACCAGGCCAGAGAACGAAGAGAAGCGGAAGGTGGACAAGGAGGATTGGGTCTATCCAATGACGAGGTTGATGACGAGAAGGAATTGTGGAGTATTGGAAAGGTCGATCTTGGAGAAGGTTCATTCGAGGAGTGATTATTGTTCTGCATGAGCTAGATCTATACTACCTCTTTTCCACTTGTGTATATCTTTTCTATACAAAAAGTCCGTTTTCATGATATGTTGAATGAATTTCACGTCCTTTTTGTTTACATCACCAATGATCATATGGCATTCTTAGGTGTTTCTATGCCATTATCCCCAGACGATCATGACGATGACGCGATGCCCTAGACCTATGAAGATCATGTGACATTGGAAGTAAGCGAAAGCATCACCAGCCAATACAGAGTACGATCAAGAGAACCAGAAAAAGACGCAAGGAAGATGAAGAAATATAATCTATTTGTTTATAATTTCCATTTTAGTACTTGCAATTATTTTCCCCCGAGAAATAGAATAATTGCCAATTAAATACTCCTTAACCTATGGTCTTCTTGAGGCTCTTGACATCTTCCCCGGTCGGGACAAGCGTCTGGGGCACAAGCCCTAGGGTGGGCCCTCTCGCTTAGCAGCACAGTCGCTTAGCTAATCATCCGCCGTATCTCAAACTCCTCACCTGGGAATTCTACCCGTCGACGAGTGCAACGAACATCATCCGCCAACGACCGTCGACACGCCGACATCAAGATGTGAGTTTCATCTCCAGAATCCGAAATTGTTCATCGAGGGGGAATACTGCTCTTGGAGCTTTTTTCTTCCCATGTTCATGCCCCTCCGAACGACCTGTGGCACCATTTTTTCTTCTCCAGGTCTCCCGATTTTGGCCTCATGCTGACTGAGTGTTTTTGCTCAACAGGGTCAACCTTCGCACCCAGAAGCGCCTCGCCGCGTCCGTGGTGGGCTGCGGCAAGCGCAAGATTTGGCTCGACCCCAATGAGATGAGCGAAATCTCCAACGCCAACTCCCGTCAGACCGTCCGCAAGCTCGTCAGCGATGGCCTCATCATCCGCAAGCCCGTCACCATGCACTCCCGCTCTCGTGCTCGTGAGCTCAACGCAGCCCGCAGAATCGGTAGACACAGAGGTCTGGGTAAGCGCAAGGGTACCAAGGACGCTCGTATGCCCAGGTATGGACACGCCTAGTCGACACCTTTTCGCTCGTCATTCTACTGCCATCCACGGATGGCTCGGGATATGCTACTGTGAGGGAACCGTTTTGCTGATGGATTGTCTTTAGCGAGCTCCTCTGGATGCGCCGCATGCGTGTCCTCCGTCGCCTCCTTGTCCGCTACCGTGCCTCTGGCAAGATCGACAAGCACCTCTACCACGAGCTCTACCACCTGAGCAAGGGTAACACCTTCAAGCACAAGCGTGCTCTCGTTGAACACGTAAGTTACTTGTTACCAATATCTCGGTGTCATATAAAAACATTGCCCCGCTGAGGGACATTGCGGCAAAGACGTCCAACCATCATGACAGAACTCGCGAGCTGACTTGATATCTTTCCCCGAAACAGATCCAGAAGGCCAAGGCTGAGAGAGCCCGTGAACGTGTTCTCAAGGAGGAGATGGACGCCAAGCGTGCTAAGAACAAGGCTCTCCGTGAGCGGAGACAGGAGCGTGTTGAGGCTAAGCGCAACGCTCTGGCCGCTGGCGAGCAGGAGTAAAAATCCTTTGATGTTTTTTGGCGGTGCGGAGGTTGAACTCGGTAGGAATCAGTCAGCCAGAGGGTAACAGGTCGGCCATATTGTTTTTCTCTCCCGGTCTGCCTCGATGGCTTGAATTTCGTCCGGGACGGCTTTTATATCGGGAACCTGGCAATCCGGGGAGGGTCGGAAACAGCAAAAAATGCGTTTCTTTTTCTTTTCATGACCGACAGAAAAAGAACATCAAAAAATTAAAACAAGTCAAATGGCATGGCGCTCTGTGTGATATGAAACTTTGATTTATTGCATTTCTCCTGCTTCCATCCAACCATCCCAACCAAGTCCCGGATGTTTTTCCTTTCAACCTTTCATGGTCCATCTCAGGCTGTTTTCTACTTAATGTCGTAACGTCTTACTACTGAATATCACACCAGGATCAGCTCGGTTTGTAATGTGATTGTTCAGTCGACTTATGAGTCTTATACGGAGTATGCTTTACGGTATCACTACCTAGTAATCAACGGTTTTAAGGAACGTTCATCTCCAACCTAAGTGGGGTGTAGTCTTAGAATTGTAACCAGGAATCTGCAAGTCAATGTTTATTCATTGTTTTGATCGCGGGGGAAGATGCCCCCGGATACAATGTAAATTGCTCAACAAGAATATTCGAAATAAAAACTTATATAAATCAGGTGGATTTTCCATTGATTAATTGTTTGATTTGACTTTTGATGGTTATGTTTTAGATTCCGTAGATTGATGCAATTTCCCTTGCATCATAGTGGAAATATATTTCGAATGGAATATGGATGACAACATATCGATCATGAGTATAACTACACTTTGATGCAATTCAATTCATGTGAAATTCCTTGCAGATAAACTACAGTACCATGAACACAATAGTATTATTGCACATGTATACATTTCAAGTAACTTGTATTTCCGTACTCTAATTCAAGATCTCTAGCCTATTCATCTTTCTGCCAGCCACCCTCGTTTCACCTTGTAGGTGGGTGCACTTGTTATCTAGGTCAACATATTGCGAAGGTTTTCAATCTAGAAATTGTCAGGAGTAGGTAGATATTACACATTTAAAGGTTTCTAACCGAAGACAATTATAACATCTTTTGCATAAAATACTAGACAATAACAATAATTCCTACAATTATTATACCAAACCAGCTGGTCTATAAAAGCAGAGTTCCACCCATAAAGCCCCAACATATAGGTACGCGTAACCACGCATGAAATCCTCATGGCTCATATCTCGTATCGCATATCATTTATGACCACAAACAGGTAGTTTCACCTTGAAGTTAGAGTCAAACAAGACAGTGGTTGTTGCCTGGTAGCTATGCCCGGTCCTCTCTGATTGGAACATAAGTGTCTCTCTGCATTGCACTCTGAGGAAGTTCTAAATCAAATGGATCACTTCGTGTGCTAACCCGCGCAAACGAGTCGCGCTGCCTAGCTGACCTCGGTTCCGATATTGAAAGTTGATAGCGAGTTCCTTGAAGGCTCCCTAAGCTACTCCTTCCGGGGAGAATAATGGTGCTACCATAGCTCTGGTCACTGTTACACAGAGACGCTTGATCTGAACTGAATTGCAGACCGGAGATTGTTGTCACCATCTTTTGGATTGGTTGAAGCTTTGGTTCAGATAGAGGAGCTTGCCTCATGGATGATGGCCCACTGTTGGGCTCTGGATCGGCGAACGGATCTTGAACTGTACCAAACATGCCATGAGCACCGAATTTTTCATGTTGTATCTCTTGCATGTCGGAGAAGGGATTTTCGACTCGGGTTGACTTGGGTGGCGCCAGTGCACCGGAGAAATTACGCATATGCGAATGCATAGATGAACGAGTGGAGTGGAAAGAAGTATCTGACTGGCAACGGTCATGTGTCATAGCTGAAGAAGCCGCAGAACTTCGGCCATTCCGTAGTAATGTCTCACCACCACCTAAGCTCGCGGTGCTGCGAGATTTTCGCCGCCTGTGACGATATAGAAGGAAACATGCCAAAAGTATGAGTGCGAGAAAAGCCAGCGCACCCAGAACGCTGCCGAGAACAGTGCGAAGAGTATTATTCGAGTCACTGTGCCCTAATCCAGCTGGCGGGGTATTCGATGGATTAGTTCCGGTGGCATGTCCTGTTGCCGTTGGCGAATTGGTAGAAAAGACCCTGTGTGTTCCTAAACTCGACGACACTGACTCCGACTCTGTTGTAGTTGAAATGAGCAGCGGGGATTGGTGTTCAACGCTACCGGAAGACACCGGAATGCTAGTGCTGGACGAGTTCCTTGATTCTGGTGGAGAATACGGCTCGTGGATTGATGTGGTTGTAGGTGTGGTTGTGAATGTAGTGGATGAAGTAGTTAGAGGCGGTGCTGACGTTGTATTGATTGTACTTTGTTGGGTCAGAGATGGTGTTGTTGATGAATTAAAAGGCCTTTCAAATGTCGAAGAACTTTTCGATAACGAAGTCTCAATGAATGAAGTTGGATCAGAGGTTGACACAGGTGTTTGCGATGTGGAATTCGACACCGAAAAAGCCGTGACGGGAATTGGATCAACGGGAAGAGCTGAAGAGCTGGAGGGTGAACGTGTCGTCGCTGCCACGGGTGATATCCGAGGGACTTTGGTGCATTTCAAGCCCTTGAAAAAGACAATAGATGGATCTGACATCTCGCCAAGCCCGCAGGCTGAATGACGGCTGCAATGACAGTGCTAGAATAGGAAAACGAGACGACACTCGAGTCTATTGTATCGAGGGCAAGTATATGGGAAATATGGATAGATTTGCAGGGTCGAAGGTGCCGCTGATGGGCAGGGATGGGAATGGACTATAGGCCTAGGAAATAAACCAGTGTGGACGATCGAAGAGTTTGACAGCATTCTAGACCTTCATTTTTTTCGTTTCTCTAGGTCAAATAATGGTGAGAAGAGACAGAGCACAACCGAACTGATCCATGACAATAGTCGCCAGAGGCGTTGGCCCGAGTTGAATTCTTCTGTTTCAGGATTGGAGTGGTGAGGCAGATGGAGTATATAGGACACCCATGTGGATTGATTGTATCACATCTGACAAAGAAGAAAAAAGGGTTGAATTATCATTATGGACAGTCATGAGAATAAATAAAATATGATTCATCGAAAGAGAGGAAAAAAACGAGGAAAGAAAAAAAGTGTCAAGGCTGACCCCAAGTAATTAGGATCATTCGAGTCGTCGTCTCAGGCGCTTCTCTCAAGTGCGGAGAACTATCACCATAGTATTATCATGATTGTAGGGGCTGTTTCCCCTCTGGCATCTGAAGAGTTGAGCACGCACCAAGCCGAAGATGAAACAAATGCCATTGAGACTATCCAATCCCTTTTCCGAAATGGATGTGATGGCCTGGTATGTAGTACTTTGGGACACACCAGTCAGGACAGCCCCTGCCAGAAGCCCCCAGGTGTGATCGACCGTCAGAGGGGGAAGCGACAGAGAACGGGCGCATATTGGCTGTGTGGGCGCCCAGAAACATAAACTTCACATGGCGGTTAGTACTTCTGTATAGCAATGAACCATGATTCTCGTTTCGACCAATCTTTGGGGAGATGGCGGTTTCAGACAGATAGCAAAGCAGCAGTCGAGAGTTGGTGAAGCGCCAGATGACGAGGCATTGCCGTATGGGGAAAGGCGTCGTATATTATCATGTGACGTCATGTGATAGCATTTCGATGACTCAGCTGTGTTCGGTCCGACTGTCTCCATTGGGTGCCACGTGCATCGACAATCATGACAAGCGCATCATTCACTGTAATGATATAATCCCATAAAATGCAGAATAACGTGAGTGGGATGAGTGCGGCGCTCTCCGAGCTTGAATCAATATTTGGAATAGGGTTCAGCGGTAGGATTTGTTATTTGATTCTAATGGGTAGAGCGATCGCCTCATTATTAGCTGTAGTGGCAGATACCCCACCTCAGGCTAGTCAAGAATGCTCTTACGACGATGTGTACATGACTACGGTACAAAGTATTCTGACAGGCTGAATATTATCAATACATTCTGGTGATTTTCATTTACTGTGCCTTTCAAAACAAAATAAAACATCAGAATATGTTGTTGCATTGTCCAGTAGCACTACATAGTGAATACGCACGGCCCGATGCGAGTCCCGCTGGAACCCAAAAAGTCCCCTAAAAGAGGGCGTTTGACTTCATCAGAAGAACAACAACAACAACAGCAGCAAATGACCGGAATCAAGTCATCGTCAAAGTACTGCCAACAGACCATTTTTGCTGCTCTTCCCTTCGGTTTCTGTCTCTTTTTCTTTCTTTTCAACACTCAAAATCTCGCATATTAGTGTATTTCCTTGGCTGGCTCAGGAAATCTTCTCCGACTCTTCGCATCCTGTCTTAACATTTACCCCTCAGCCTTTCCAAGCTCAGAGCACAAGCACATGATTACCTGCTCCCCATCTCTTTATTTACCTGCCTTCATTTTGAGCAATCTACTGTGATCGAGAATTTCTCCATTGAAGACATCAGATCATGTTTGGCGCTTGGGCTGCTACGTTGAGTAAGGACTCCCCTCTTCCAATTCACCTGCCACCCGCCCGTGTCAGCCATGAGCAATGTTGTCATTTTATTTCATGATTTTCAATTTACCCTCGCTTGTAATGACCATGATTCATTATTGAAAAGCATGAGATGAATGATAATATCTACCCTATGGCCTTTGCAGATTAGGCGCGGAGACCTCCGGGAGTTCGCTCTACATCCTTAAAACATATTCCCTCATGCTTTTTTGCTAGGCAAATTTTCCAGACTGGAACTCTTAGAGCTGCTTCGCAACTGATCTGGTGGTTTCCGCTGAAAATCCTCGCTGTTCTTGGTGATGCTGGCTCCCAGGTTAGCCTGCGATTTCGTGCTCCATAAAAACACCAAATAAAGATATTGAAACAGGCAACTGATCATTATAGGCGCGCCTTCGGTGGGCACCGAACCCGACAAGGAACGTCCGCCCCCATCTGCTGCGACGCCGCTTGATTTCCCTGTATACAATCTCTTGGAGACCACCGAAAATGAAGCCGAATGCACCTTGAATGACCTATACCACGATCTCGCCTCAATCAAAAGGCCCCAGGATATCTCCGCAGAAAGATTCAAGTCTCTTAATCTCAAAGTGGAATCGGATATTCCTGCTTCGCATATCGTTCCAAAGGCCTGCCAGGGTTCATCTCCGCCGTTGCCGTGGGAGAATGCTCCTCCCAGGGATCCTGCAGATGAGCCGCTTCTGATGGAAAACCAAAACCCATATCCATCAAATGAGAGATTTGAGGTTGTGAAAAATGAACTGTTGTTGGACAATGACGATGCGTTTCGAGAGGTTGGGAGGTTGGCTCCTCGCGAGGGTCGTCAACGGGTTCGGGTGACCCAAACGAGAAAATTCTGGACAGGACTGGAACGAATGGCGCAGTATTGGGACACTAGCCTGGATAATTACTACGAACGCCCTACCACACCACGACAAACGCCAGATGAGGAAACGGGGGACAAGATGCAGGTAGATGACCAACCCCAGACTTCCAAAGGAGCTGAGAAATCAGACGCGTCCATGGAGGTTGACAATCCCCCGGCCGCACAAGCCGCTGGTGACAAACCTCAGCCCGAGGAAGAATCAGGACGGCCATCAGTTGCTGTGTATACTGGACGCCGTCACGGCACCGGTAGCGAAATGCCAGAGGATGCCCGTGACGAAACTATCCGGGCATTTGCCGAAATGGCTGCCTGGCCTTTTGGGTGCCAGGTCACAGTTCCAATGGTTCCCCCGAGGCTGGCAATCAAGTCCATGCTGTTCCCCGTTCGACATTCCTTTTTCTCCGCTCGATCCCCCAAGGACCGACAGCTGGCTCGAAGCGGCATCATGGAAGGGCCTATTTTGGTTGCACAATGTCGGACTGAGACATCATTCCGCGGACCAGAGGAAGCCCCTGGCTCAGGGATAGGAGAGATTAGCGATATTTACCGTGAAGTTGGGGGTATGCTTCTGGCTGCACAAGAACGAGCACGAGAAGGTTCAACCGAAGTCAGACCAGGCGAGGGCCAGTGGTGGACAACAACACCTCGATGGGGTGGTGCGCCAAATGATGGAATGGAGGAAGAGACCAGCAATGAGGATGACAAACCGACGGCGGAGATTATGAAGGCGCAGACTATGAAGGCGCGCAAACGCTCCAAATTCGACCATCCCTTTACGGCATCGCGTCGACCGGGGGCTCCTCGGAAACTGACAAACAATGAAAAGTGGAAGCTTGTCCAACCCGGGCCCAGTTTGTGGGATAGGAGAATGCGATACATTCAGCTTGGGAAGAACCGGGAGAGTGCATTTGACGATGTAAGCTACCTGCAAGACCAGGAAAGAGGAATGACTAACATGGATTAGATATATATGCTGTCATCTATCAACCACCACCTTGCGATTCTACATTTACGAGTCCACCGTCGATATCTTGATATAGTTACTACAGGGAGGAGTGACTTCCCGGCTGTGTCCGACGTACCAGACCAGCCATGGCATGTATTGAAGCTACGACGGACACGATGGTATAATCTGTTTGATGTGAAAGACCGTATGGAAGCATTCGAAGGTGTTTGGGGAATATTCCATCACTCCATGCGAAAGCCTTGAACGTGATATTATTCGATAGTTACACGTACATGCATAATCCTGGGATACCAAGATAGTCAACTTGACTGAATGGATAGAATAGTAGGTACCCATTAACCAAGAACAATACCAATCATGATCACATGCCGAGGGAGCAAAAATAGAAAGAAAAGAAAAGAAAACAAATTTTTACTTTCACGATGGGATTATATTACGACCCTCTCTGAAGGATTCATAATTTCAAATAACACGGTAACCGAGCCTCCACACCCAGTCACCCACAATTAAATGATACGCCAACAGCCAATATGACATGTACGCATGGTCCAAGTCCGTGTACATGCATAGATGGTTGGATTACACCATTGCATACATACGAGTCAGGACCAGATTTTGGGTGGACGGGGTGTGCCGCCAATACCAGACTATCGGAAGAGGCATGCGATGTCGCGACGAGAACGGTAAACTAGATGGGAGAGATCGGGAATGATTGATTGGTGCATCTGAGTGTGATACGATTAGATTCAGATAGAAGGCTAACCGACTAGGTGGAAGAAGAGCCCGAGATAGAAAGAGGAAAGGGGAAGAAGGCAAATGGATGATTTCAAATAGATGAGTCGATTATTGATGCGGGGATTTGGGTTTTATATACGTAGAGAAAATATATATAGAATAATAATAATAATAGATGGATATATAAAAATGAATTATGTATAAATCCGGAAGATATATAAAAGACTCACACAACCAAGGGCGCGAGAGTGCCCCGATCTGTACGACAGAATAGCCATGAATGAGTGTATAACGCGAGGGGCAAAGCTTGAGGGGAGATGGGATGATGGGTGAGATTCCAGGAACCAGAAGGAGATGCATGCGACATGTGTAAATCCTGTTTGGATTTGAGTTGTGAAATATCACTTGCTGTGTAATGAGAGTTGAAATTGCAAAATCGTCAATGCATACACTACTTTTACTTGATGCTATACGGAGGACAATTGCTTCTTTTTCATCGCCCCCGGATGCGGTGCGGGCCGTTTTACCAACGCCATGGACGAGTTATAGAACTATAAGGAGTAACTATAGAAAGAAGAAACTATAGAGTAGGAGGAAGGGGGGGGCACAGCTGACTCGATAGTCGATATTCATATGTATGTATGTTGTGAATACGTCAGCCTCATCAGAACTGAGGCAGCCAGTCACAGCAGCGGGAAAAGTGAAGCTCTGATCGGCAGATGGCAGATACTGGAGACGCACTGATATAGAAAGTATCTGGATTGGATGGCCATGGAGTCGGAGAATGTATCCGGACTATTTCAAGGAGAGTTTTTTTTTTTTTTTTTTTTTTTTCAACTTTTGTGGGATCATATGTCGATGATCAGGGGAAGTACTTTTGAGATCATGATTTTATACAGGATGTTATCGTTTATCAAGACAACGGCTTTGATTAAGGAAGCATTGTGTCCATACAAAGACAAAGTACTGCAACGAGCGTTTCATCAGTGTGTACTAGACAAAAACATAAACCTCATCTTGGCCATGACAGGTCTCGCAACGCTTTGTCCACATAATGCTGATCACTTTTGCTGTCCGTTCATCTCGCGGCCATTATTGGATGGTTGATTTGGATGGTTGCATTCGACCCTGTCATAGTTGCCAAATCTTGCCTGCTGCAGTAATAGCTGTCAATGCCATTCTGTTCTGTATAAATAATTCGCTGGTAAAGGTCCATATCAAAGACAAGCTAAAGTAGTTGGAATAACGTAGGCAATAAGGCGTACGTATGGCATATGTATATAATCCTGTGGACCGCTGTAAATCATCCCGATTGCATGACAGTTGCTCATCCACAACATCAACCCATCCCATCTAGGCATGTCCTCCGTGGAATCATTTATGATCATAATTGTTTATCATCTTTTCTTTTCCTGCACAACATCCCTGCCAAATCCCTACTAAATCCCTCGCGGAGGTACTCGGTGCGACCACGATGGATTGTGTGTGCGAAAAAGAAAAAAAGAAAAATAAAAGGGAGGTTCCAGACCGGTGGAAATGTGATAGATCAGCAAGTCCCAGAAAAAGAAAAGAGGATTACCGAGGCCCCCAAACCTGATCTTGGAGTGATGATTATGAAGTGTTACTCTGTTACTCCATACGGAAGAAACAGAATTGTCTACGGGTTTGGACCCCGCGCTGTCATGTTGATGCGACCCATTTCCCAACCTCCCCGAAAGCATGTTTAAGCCTCCCGATCCCATTAACCAGGCCCGTGGGATGAATGCATGGACGGATTGACAGTAAGTGAAGTCGTTAGTTTTGAATAGTAGTACTTCTGTATGGAACATCTTCCATGGTCTAGACTGATGGTGTGTCTTACATTATCTCTGCATACACGTATAAAGTACGCCTGCAATTGTCGATGGATCAGTTGCCTTCTGACTAGTCTGATATCAAAGCAAGCCCCTGACTGCATCTGTCTTTGATTTACTTGATTCCACACTTCTCCAGTTCTTCATGCCAGTCTCACATGCAAGATCGATCTAATATGGGGCTACCTTCTATGGCTCTGTATACTATATTCTGGATCAGATCACGATCGATCGATTTCAGGACAGACCGATTACATCGGAGTAAGGAGTCTAATGTATTGAATATAGCTTCAGATGATACTGTAGAAGATATGCTGATATCAAAAGACAGTTAGCACATGGACCACTCCACGGTCCAAGCACGTACTCGAGCCATGTTCATCAGATATCATTATAAACTAGTTAATGCCTTATGGACAACGGTGCGTATAGAATACGTTGCCTTACAAGAGAACTCAAACATTCAGCTGATTACTGTTCCGTATAGTATACTGTACCTATACAATACTTGTATTCTCGTGTCACGCGTCGATCAAAACTACCTACCACATAGAGTATCCAACTCCGTGTTCATTTCTGCAATGCTATTTGCCATTCTCCATGATGATCTGGTTTCATAGTGGTCGATTAAGTATCACCAGTTTGATGGCGTCTGCAGTGTCTGCGAATCAGCCTTAATCAACTTCGGTACAGTGTTCTCCGATGTAATTAACCATGTACAGGCTACTGCTGCTACTTTCTGTAGTTTAATATACTCTGTGTACGGAGTAGGTGTATTCAGCTGAATATCCACCGATCCGCTGATGATCTCCCAACCTCCTTTATCACGATCCCCCGTCAACGCGTCCGGAGTCGGAGAAAGCGGGCTGCCCCGCTGTCATTGGAGAATTGGAATACTCGCCTCACTTTGACATTCAGCTTTAGTTTTTGGATTCAGGAGGTGTTAACCAGTAACCTATGATTTATGGAGTACTCTTATGGAGTAGTAGAGTAAGGTATACTGGCTGTATTAAGATTACTGATTGTACAGTGTACTGTAGTATCATAGCCTTATGCCTACCAGGTATGCAACCCTGTGTTGCGGTGTATAGTTGGCGGTTATTATACATATGGAACAAGGATTAATCGGCTAATAATATCGTCAACGATGAATATTACTGATGGCGTGAAGATACGGTGTACTCCATGGGATCAGATAGCCTGTACACCGCATGATGTACATACATGGGAATATTGGCTCGTGACGATTTTGCCTTGAGCCAGCATGGAGAAACATGCAGTTCCCTACCTGCTAGTTGCCCTGTAAGACAGTCTTGATTCCTTTTGAATGCTACCTTTACCATGGCATCCATGAGCATTTCGAGTGACACGACCAGGGGCATACTGGCATATCCCCTCATGGATGGAACATGTGATCTGTGGAGGGCTATCCATCCCTTGCAGAGAGAGGGTGTGTGTGTGTACTGTGTACACCCTCAGCTTACCAGCGTACAGACATAGACAGACCTGTATCGGTAGACCCGACCTTGCAGGTGATTCAGGGGCCTAAGCGAGTCCATCCAATCCACTGGCTGAGAGAGATACATTCTCCATGACACCAACATGTCGACTCCGGATTTTTCAGATGAGTCGTGTGTGTGTAAGATCCAGCAAACATTCACCACAGTTAGTTAGTCTCCATGATTTGATTTGAATTTTATGCCGCCACCCGACGGATGATTCCAGGAGACGGGATCATGGTAACCGTGGATCGACACGGGAGGAAAATTCGAGCATGATTTTCGGGGTTTTTCTGGAGAGGAAGTGAGAACGTCAGAAGTGAGGGAACGGAGAAGACGGGGTGGAACTGAAAAAAACATGTGGATTGTGGATAATTAGAGAAAAAGAGGAATCCTAATCCTACATCATAGAAAACAACCCCTCTAGATTTCTGGAGGTCAGGCGGTTGGTGGTTGGCAATCCATCTGGGCAGATTAAGTAGTCGGAATAGTTGATCCATCACGACCTGCCGACCATCCACCTTTGCCCCTCCTTTTCTCCGAAACCAAAGCATCTTGACTACGCTCTATCCATCGTAGTTGGCCTGGTTAGTCTGGCGTAGTGTTGCTACTAATCACGCCCAATTTTGAGAGGAGGTGAGGTGGTTGGTTACTATGTGTGGACTCCACTCCCCTTGGCGGCCAGGTGTCTGCTTGCTTTTTTTTTTTTTTTTTGCCCTCTCTCTCTTGTCTCTTGCGAAGATCATTCAGAGTCAAAATCAATTCGCCCCCCCCAGGACAAAAGGAGGACAGAAGAGATGAGAGCTGAAGAAAGTGATTTTCAATTGTTTGTTTGGTGGATGAGGCTCAAACACCCCGATCTTCCCTCTTGTACCACGTTGGAAAAGGCTGCTGAGTGCGGACTGCGAGGGGTGGCGACCGTACGGTGTATGTATGGTATGGCACATGGATGGTGTTTTCCGAAGGTAATCCGAATACAATACTCCGTCCTCACTACTCCATAGCATGTCTAACCACCTCTCTGGATGTACTTCAAGAGAATAATTATTCTATCTGGATAGTAAATGTATCTGATAATCTATGGAACGTATCTGTACCTGACCCAGACTATTCAGTGGTAACCATGGAACACGATGTTTTCATCCCCTGGACAGAATATGTATGTGACACCGTCATCAAGTCCCAAAGTCAAACATCATGATTATTTCATCCCCAGACGGGCTGCGTCAGGTGGAGGAGTCCAGGTGGATGTGGCTTGTCCACTTCTTCTTCAGACACTATTCCAGCGATCTGCCCGACTATTACATCTGTCTGTCCACTGTCCATTCACCGTCTCCTCTCTGACTTGGATGATTTTCGACTGTCTGTATCCACATTACTTCATCGACAGACATAATTCTCATCGACAGACAGAGAGACCCCTTGCTACAGAATACATATCAGTTTGCAGTCAAACAAAGGGAATGGGATAAACTCAAATCGCGTCTTGGATAGGAATCAAAATAATCGCTATCATAATAATAACAACAACAACAACAACAATAACAGATGTACACAAGCTGTAAACTTCCGTGCTGCTGCCCAGTCCAGTTGCAACGGAATTTTGCCTTTTCTTTTTCTTTTCTTTTTTTCTTTCTTCCCCCCTTTCCTTTTTCGCCTTCTTCAAACAACCGTTTCGACATCATATTTGACAGGCAGATTGTCTCCGTCCCGTAGTTCTTTTCTGGATCCTTCTTTTATTGGATTTGATCGGATCATCCTCTTGTCCTTCATCTCCATCTCCATATTACCCATATCCATCCATATCCATATTTCAGTCCCTCTGCCCTCAATACGAGAATAGAAACGCCCAAAGAACCAGAGTACCGAGAGACTCCGGATTTTGGGCACCGATCGCAAGTTCCCTGGGAAGTCTCAGTCCGTCAGACTATCGCAAAGCCAGCCTCCGAGACAGAAAGATAATCAAACTGATCAGGCTATCTCCATCCAAGGGCACGGTAACTTGTCCCACACTGTCTTCTGTCTGATCCCTTTACCAGCCCAGAGATATCCATCTAGTACTGGACTATCGATAGGGATAGCTTAAAGCTTCTCTTCTCTTCTCTTCTTTCGCTCTCTCTCTTTTTTCTTCTCGTCTTCCTTCAGCCCGTCCCGCACAGCCAAATAAGCCCAGCTCCATCGAGCTACCAACTGATCCAGTTTGCGTCTCCACCTGTCGCTCTCTGTCTATCTTGGTGTTAGTGCTTTCATTTTTCTTTTTCTGATCATTTATTTATTTTTTTTTATTTTATTTTTATTTTTTGATTTATTATTTTATTATTTTATTGTTTTTCCCTTTTTCTTTTTTTCTTTCTTTTTTTTTTTTTTTTATTACATACAACCCTTACACGCCAAAAGGGAAAAAAGATCTGTCAATTCGGGTGGCTTGTATTTCCTCCATTGCCATCCCTCATAACCAGGAAATCCCGGCCTCTCCAGGTTTGTTGACTTGACCTGGTTTATTTCGGGTTCTCAGGGAGTGGCGCGCGTTAAGGAAACAAACACCCAAGAAAGAAAAGAAACAAAAAGACCCAGAAGCAGAGATTCTTGTCTCTCTCCTCGTCTGTAGGAACCATTCTATCGTACTCTCTCTACTACTATCACCTGTGAGTTCCTCCACCTGAAAGAGGGGCATTTAGCTTCTCCGCCAGACCATCACCATCACCCATCATCGTTCATTCCCTTCTCCCCCTCTTGGTCGTCAGGATAGTTGTCATCCTTGATCGCGGTTGTTACCATCTTATTACCATCCTGTCAGCCCATCTCCACCTGTCTCCCTTCCATCTGACTCCTCTTTTAACTCTCTTTTTCCCTTGGATCTACGCACTCGGGCGACCCGACAGCTTGGCTTAACTATTTACTACCGATTGATCGGGGGAAGGAAAAAAAAAAAAAAAAGAAAAAGGAAAAAAAGAAAAGAAAAGAAAAACACCCAAGAAGAAAAGCAAAAGACAGAGAGCCAGCGTACTGTCGTATTTTATTTCATGCCTCTTCTACTATTTTGTCATTCTTCCGACTCTAATTTACCTCGCACTCATACCCCTCCCCCTGTTCCTTTTGAACCGTGCCAAAGAAGAGGGAAAAAAAAAAAAAAAAGAAAAAAAAAGTACTAGTCAGTGCTTTTTTCATCTTCTCTGGCGATTCCTTGTGATTAGCCAACTCCCCTCTTTTCTGGCTGCTTTTTCCACCTCTTCGTGTTCTGCACTGACCCTACTGATCCTATCCTGTTCTGTTCTATCCTATCCTATCGTTTTCGCTTTTCTTCTTTCTTTCCTTGATTTCCCTTTCGTTTATATTATTTACTATTATCTCCTCTGGTCCATCTTTCTTATCTTTCTTCTTATCTAGCATCTCTCTCGTTTTCCTCCTGTGCGACCGTTTTTTCCCTTCTCGACCTGACCTGACTATTCCTCCACTCCCCGATACGATACGTTTCTTTACGCACCAGCTTATTGCCTCTTTCGGGAATTTCCTTAGAGCTCCTCCAGCTCCCTCCAACTCGTGCCCAACGCTCGCCATACCAATTGGCTGCACTATCAGTTCTTCTGGATTTTTTTTCTGGGACATTTAATCATGTCCTCATAACTGTATGTCTATATTACTGAATCGTCAACCTTCCGCGGATTATCGCCGATCTGCTTCCATCGGCCGCAGCAGCGGGCCTACGATCATGGAAATCATCGCAACGGACGAAAAACCAAAGCCTCCTTCCGCCTACTCTGGTCCTCCTCCCCTTCCGATGCATCGCATACCACCGCACGAGGGATCACATGGTCCGCCCAGCGCACATGGCTTGTATGAGCCTCCGCCTGCATGGCGTCCATCATACCCCTCAGCCTATGATGCCCATCCTGCGGAACCACGGCGGGCGTCAAACCCTCCCCAGCCTCCTTTGCCCTCCCATAATTATTCCATCATGCCGAACCGAGAACTGCCGCAACTGCCTCCCGATGGTCCCTACGGTCGACCTAGCAGCCTCCCGGGCCCAACCCATACGCCCCCGGAACATCCGCCGCCGCCTCCGAACTACCGGCCGATGAACGGAACCCCCCATGAGGCTGCTCCTCATTCTGCGCCTCCGGATTTTCGCCCGCGCATGTCCTTTCCACCGCAAGATCCACACTCCAATGGCGAACCTCCCCTTCCTGCGCACTCGATCCCGCCTACGCAGTATGCAGCAACCCCAGTCCCGCATATCCCAAACACCCCCCACCCCGTACGATGCTGGCTACTACCAGAACCAAGCCCTGGGCATGCGCCAGCGAAAGGCTGCTCGAGCTCAACAGGTAAACATGATTCAACTCTGGCACACATTGGAAGTGATTGCATCGAAGGAATTTGGCTGACACTAGTGTCTTTGCGTGTGATTGAAGGCCTGCGACCAATGCCGAGCGAGGAAAGCCAAGTGTGATGAAGGGCGACCGGCGTGTAGCCACTGCAAGGAGAATGGCTTGACATGTGTTTACAAAGAAGTGCCTCCTCACAAGTGCGTGTTACCTAAACCCCGACTCAGTGGACGCGAAATTAACGTGTTTTTGGTAATATTAGACAGGAAAAGGCAACCCAGCTTCTTTTGGACCGAATGCAGCAATTGGAGGATCGCCTGGAGGATCGCATGACGCAATTACAGTCTATTCAGGTCGAGCAAGGATCGCAACTGAGCCGGCTGCTTTCCGCCGAATCCAAGCTTAAAGAACCCAAGGCTATACCCACCAAAGAGACTGCCCGACCGCCGTCGCAGAAACAGACATCCGCTCGCCTGCTGAAACCAGACGCCCCCGAAGCTTTGCGAGAGACAAAGGCGAAAGATGAAAACGTTCCTTTTATTGTTGGACAGGATGTCGACGGTGTCGAACCCGCCGAGGAATCTCTCAAGGCCGAGGATGATGGAGAGTTGTCGATTCCCGTGGAACATACAACAGCAGCCCATAAATTACTACATTGGCCGTCGATCAAGAGTTTGCTTTGGCCGAGAGAGTACGACGAGGATTATGTGATGAAGTTAGAGGAAGAGCGAGGTCTGATTCGTGTGTATGGTCGGGGTGAAGGGGATAATACAAGTGAGGACACTGGGATGTTGCTGACGCCGTCGAATTCGACTCCCGTCTGGGATGAGAGCTATAATAATGGGGCTTCGCCCAGCGGACCTTGGAGCAACCCAGCAGCCGCGCCTCCGCCGAAGCGTGACAATGGTCTCGAGGAATCTGGTGTGTTGACCACAGATCCTGAAACCGTGCGCCGCTACCATCAGTGTTATATGGACAACATTCAAAAGCTTCATCCGTTCCTTGACCAAAATGAGTTGGAAAAGAAGATCGAAGTTTTCATTAAACTATACTGCCCCCAGAAGGCTTCTGGTTCCACCCCGATCATGAGCAACGCGGGCGAAATCCCGCGGGGCGCGAAGCGGAAGCGCTCTTGCGAGACCTTGCAAGGAGCTGGGTGCGACGTTCAGTCATCTCCTGGTTCCAAACCAGAACGATATTACACACGACGAATCGAAAAGTCAATCGATAATGCTATCATTCTCTTGGTTCTTGCTGTTGGCAGCATCTGTGAATGGCGAGATCTTCCTGTTCCAGGTCCGGTCCGCGACACTCCCGTCGACTTCCGGAAAGAGAGAATACCTGGTCCACCTACGAATAGCATCCTGTCACCCGCCGGATCCGATCCAGCTATTCCACAGTCAGGAAGCTTTTACGCACCGAACAGCAACGCCTTCCCTTCCCCCTCAATGCTTGATGGCCGAAAGGGTCTCTCTGGGCGCTCGATGTCGTCAAGTCGCGACGGATCTGACACTCGGCACCTGCGAAATTTAGATGTAATTCCAGGATTGGCATACTATGCGTATGCGACACAGATTCTTGGTAGCCTTCAGGGTGCGAATGGGCTGCTTCATGTTCAAGCGGCGTTGTTGGCTGGTCTGTACGCAGGTCAGCTGGCACATCCCTTCCAGAGCCATGGATGGATCTACCAGGCCGCTAGAGCTTGTCAAGTGCTCGTGAGATCGTACGTCTTGCGCTACCCCGGATCGATTATTTGGCCTTATCTGACCTGAAATCTAGGAAACGTTATGAGCAGATGCAGGATGGTCCTCTGAAGGATCTTTATGATTTTGCATACTGGACTTGTCTGCAGCTTGAAAGGTATGTCCAAGTGGATTGTGAATTTTAAGTAGCTTCCATACTAAGTGGTACAGTGATATTCTGGCGGAACTCGATCTTCCAGCTAGTGGAATTTCCCGCTCGGAGGCTCGCATCTCCTTGCCAAAGGGCCGATTCACTCTCAGTCTCCCGAATGAAATCTGTGCACCGAGTACTATGATGATGTTCTTCTATTCTGCCCAGATTCATCTTAGAAAGGTCCTTAATCGGGTTCACACCGACCTGTACAAGGTCGAAAGTAAGTTTCTGCCTAGCCCTATCTACTGTGGGCGAGTTGCTAATTGTCTCCTATAGAAGTAGGACAGAATCGTTGGTCCTCGAACGTTCAGGAAATTCTAAGCATGAATCTTGAACTATGGAGAAGTAGCTTGCCAGAGGTGATGAAATGGAGAGATACCGACCCGCCGTCCAAGGAGATCAATGTGGCACGGATGCGAGCCAAATACTATGGTGCACGGTACATTATCCACAGACCTCTTCTCTACCATGCATTGCATTTTGGTGGTCAGAACGATCGGTCCACGTCCGTTGACTCTCCCACCGGATCTGCGATGTCCGGATCTAAATCGCAGCAAGTATCGCCCTCAATGACGCATAGCCAGCGGGCTACAAATATGATGCGATTATCGAGTGATATGGGGCCAAGCTCTCGGGCTCAGCCGCCCTCTTCCAATGGAAACTTTGGGGTTGCATACCATTACCGGGATCTCCCAACAAAGCTTCGAAGAGCATGCAAAGTCTGCGTTGACTCTGCAATCCTGAGTACGGAGGCATTTGATGGCATTGAGGGACGTCCTGTGGTGACCAACATTTTCGGAACTGCTCATGCGTACGTGACTATATTAAACAATATGTGTTTTACCAGTGCTAACCACTTCACAGACAATTTGGTAACATGTTGGTTCTCTCTGCAACATTCATGTCCAACCTCTCGGAACTGGTAGACCGAACTGTTCTTGAGAGACTACTCAAGAGGACCATCTACTTCCTTCTCCGGAGCCAATACATCTCTCCCAGTCTGCGTGCAGATGCGAAGATTCTCACCGAGATCTATGAAAAGATTTTCCAAGAGCCAGCCGGAAGTTTCTCAACAGAGCCATAAATATGAATGGCTTTCGTCCCTCGTTCCCCCCTGATCGTTGCGCTGGCTCCGATGGGGGAACCGTTTTGAGTGATCTTATATCACATGGCCATGCATTAGCCATGGTCTTACTTATTAGAGAGATCTCTGCCATTCTCTTTCACATTTTCCCTTTTCTTTCCCTAGAGTGATATAAATTGCTTCTTTTGACTGTCTTTGTTTTCGTTTTTTGGACTCCATCGCATGCCACGCAGCAGGGTCACTGCTGGCATGGCTTTTCATATATACAAACTTAAGTTGCATGGTGGCTCTCTGTATTTTCTCTGCGATATTCGCAGTATTCAGCGTTTTGTTCGATTTCTGTCTGCATCGGATTCCATGCATAATCTGGAACGATTGTCTGCACAATGGAAGGGGGCGGTTTTTTGATTTTTCTTCATTATTTCCATGTTCTGCAAATGTTTCTTTTCTGGGTATCCTATCCGTTTCTTGATATTTTGGAGTCATACTGGAGTTTTGCGACTTACCATCTGCCACGATTGACAGGCAGAATTCGGCATGGGAGGGATCGTTGGTTGCATTTTTCAGCGGATCAGGGATGATGGTTCTCCATGTACACACATTCTTGGGGAGTTTCTTCTGGACGGCCGTCAGGCGCATCATGCTACAGCGTATCGGCAGCGCATGTATTAAGTGGTGGTATCACTTCGTTCTTTTAGGTTAACTAACTGCTTCTATCTGGTTCCCTTGCTGGCGTATACTGATCCAATGAAACTGCGTATTGAATGAGACAGTACGATATTGCTAGGTAGTTCGTAGTCCACCTTGTAGCCCACCTTGAAGCTGAGATATCGGTCAACCGAAATGAACTAGTAACTACCGGATGATCGTTAGCCTAGTACCCCTGTACAACCGTATTTTCAACAGATCTAAGCTGAAAAAAAGCAAAAATGCACGGAAAATCAAAGCTCAATGGCATTGTGTCGAAGATCATCTCGAAGATCGCACAGGCTATCTCCGTGCCAATCTGCCGAACGTAGTAAGAGAGATTCAACTCAAGACGTCGGGCATGATGTCACTCAATTCAGTTCGCACCAACAGTTCTATATTAGCTGAATGCTTAGCGATGAGATCGCCAGCTGGAATGCATCTAGATGGAGATTCATCGATCATAGAGGGCATAGCACAGCCACATTACAGTTACATTAGTATCCCACTAGGGTGATAGTTTAGGGTCTTGTGCAAGAAGTGTCAAGTAGCCTATCACGATACCATCAATGATGAGCTAATGTTATTCTGCTTTAACTGACTGATGGGGCTTAGTATAGAGGGGGCTGAATGGTATTATGTTTTCCTAATTGATTGATTTGTTCTCGTGTTACGACTGGCTGAAAGAGCGTAGCTAACTCGTCGGGATGTCGGATAGTGGATAGTTATGATGGTAAGTCATACAGAGACTGTACATAGTACCGCAATTGGCGACAATCTTCCTTGACGATAACACACAAAAGCCAAAATATTTTTGAATGAGAATTTTTTTTTTCTTCTCAGTCTTATCTCGTGATCTGTCCTCACCTGGATGTGTGGTGTGGAGTTGATGATCTTCTATATACAATACATACCCTCGTATATACATTACCAAGTCTTTTAACTTCAATAAGCCAGATCCACACCGTGATCTGTACATATTTAACACGGTACATTGAGATGATAGTCCTAGATGGGCTATTTTGAGCGAAGGCTCAGTAGAACCGGTGAGTTGAATGTTCAGCTCGGCTTGGCTGGGTGTAACTATCTGTTGGGCGGGTCTGGACTAGTTTTGTACGACATGGATTATGATGGGCTTGATATGGTCTGTGGTGTATACTTTTACCCTGTGAATGTTGCTTGATTGGGATTTGAATACGAGGTATTTTCTGTGTGAATTTGGTTATGGAGGTGTTGGAGGATTGTTATAAGATGTTAGAAGAGGTTTGATGGATTGGAGGTCGAGTCATTGTATGTATGAAGTGACCGGAATAAGCCTTCGAGTACAGTAAATCCCATATTCAGCATGCATGGAGATGGAGTTGAAAAGAATTATGAGTGATATTTGTTATGCAATACCACCGATACAGCCACGATTTGCTTTTGATGACACCGACTCAACTGGGCTAGAGACCTCTGTTGGGATTACTCTCTTCAACCAGATCGACTGTCATTGATTGTCATCCAGAAGTGCATAAAGGACGTCAAGTCCGCGTGCTCGTCCTTGTGCTGTTTTGACCTTGGCATCCCCGCAGCTTTCTTTGTTCTGACAAAGCACGAGTACGTCAGCAAAATCCTGTGACAAAGCGCTGTATATAACGTGTCAAGTCCATTTTATTTTGCTTCAAGTCTTTTAACAAGTCGATTATACCGAGGTGCGAAGAAATGGGAGTTACAAAGTGGTTCTCCCGAGAGGGTACGTTGTCTTGATATCTGAACCCCGCATAAGAACTACGTGCTAATAGATGACAGGCTTCACTGCCGATGTGTTTGGCAAATTCCTACAATCCACAATCTTCGATCCATGGAAGATCGTGCCTCTCTTCCTGTGTGCACAATACACAACAACAGGCAGTGAGATCGTCCAGCAATATCCACAAATTCTAGGGACACTCAAGGTCCTCCTCCCTCTCGCAGTAGGCCGCCGTCTCAATGCATGGCTCAACCGTCGTGCCGTCAACAATGGCGTCTCGGACAAGTATGACTGGTCCCGGGAGGTGATTGTGTTGACGGGTGGAAGCAATGGGATTGGAAAGCTGATCGCGGACCGGTTTGGTGCGCGTGGGATCCAGGTTGCTATCCTGGATATCCAGCCGCCTATAGAGCAGCTCCCCCAGAGTGTGCATTTCCATCAGTGCGATATCACATCGCCTTCTGCCATCGCCGCTGCTGCAAAGGACATCCGCGCGACGCTGGGTGAGCCGACGATTCTCATTAACAACGCTGGTGTTATGAGCGGGAGAACCCTTCTCAACTCCACCGAAGCTCAGACGAGGCTCATCTTCGAGGTCAACACCATGTCGCACTACTGGCTTTCCCGCGAATTCCTACCGTCTATGATTGCGAACAACCACGGGATGGTGGTAACGGTTGCCTCGCACGCGGGTTACACCACTACCCCGAACATGGTGGATTACTCGGCTACCAAAGCGGCATCGATTGCATTCCACGAGGGAATATCGGTGGAATTGGCGACGCGGTACAAAGCTCCCCGAGTCCGGACTGTGCTTGTTACACCGGGGTTCGCCCAAACAACGCTTATCAAGGACCTGACGCCGGAAGATAGCTGGATCGGGCCGCTGTTGCACCCGGAGACGGTGGCCGACCAGATGGTTGACCAAGTGCTGACTGGGCAGAGTGGACATATCAACTTGCCTGGATCTGCGGGATGGATCGCCAGGTGTATGAGGGCGTCACCGTTGTGGTTTCAGTGTGCGATTCGCAAGCGATTGGAGAGAAGGGTGCGGGCTGTTTTTTAGATCGTGTACATGGTAGATTAGATGAAACAAAGGATAGGCAAGACAGGCTTCTGGTTAGCCGGATATTATGATTAGGATTGAAGTGTCATGGTTGGAGTGCTTGTCTGCGTGTATTTAATTGGGTAGCGAATCGATGATGCTATACCCATCCCTCTGTGCTGAGGCCAATCGTATCCAGAGCACCGACCAGGATCAAGTGGCGTTGACCACGACAGCTGATGATGATACCAATTCCACCCGACAATTCATCGCCAAACAGAACTGTTCTTAATATGTACTCTACCTAGTTCCTCTCCTGCCTAGCAGCAGCAGATAGCACTCGCAACCAGCCTCTTGTTTGTTTCTCGAGTCTCGGCTCTTGGCACGTGCATCTCCCAGCCTCACACCGACTTTGTCTTTTTCGCTCTTCCTTCGCCTCTTCTTTTCTCTCTCGCCCATCCTGGGATAATCAACCAACAACTCACTCCCAGCTCGGACTTTATCGTCCCTGTGACCTGCATATTTTCCCCCACCTGCATCTCCATCGAGCTTGATTTTTATTACCTCTCATATTCACGACATCTGATGAAATAGCCCCCGATCGGCTCTGTAAGTTCCCTCACGCGCTAACTTTAGCGCCCAGATTGTCTGGAGCAACCGAGCTGTTGTTCTGTGTTTCGCGGGCTCCGCAAAAGAACCACGGTTCATAGCCGCTTTCTTGTTTACCTTTCCCCAGCGCAAAAACAACTCCGCTTCGACACTCTTTACTGCGGTTATCGTGATTCTTATCATTCCTTTTCTTAATGATTATATGATATCGACGACATCTACGATTTAATTTTCTTTGTTGAGATATCCCCCCGCTTCATTTTAACGCCCACATTCTTCAGATCTGTGAACATTCTCGACAAGATTTTTCCACATGTTTTCCCGTCTCGCTCGGGCATCTTTCTGATCCCACCTCTGCCCACGCCATGTTGAAGGCCCTCATAGGCGGGGGCCGTTCCTCCGACTCTCGCAGCACTTCCAGCAAGAGCAGTAGCAGTGGCAGCAGTGGTCGACGTCGCCGTACAGATTCTTCCTCTTCAAAGTCTTCCAAGTCCAAGTCCTCGCGGGGTGACGACCGTGATCGCGGCTTGGGCGATCTGTCGGCCTACGCCTCATCGACCAACGGCAAGAGTCGCAGACGCTACGCTTCCAGTAACGCGGGCGAATCGGTCGCGTCGAGCTACGTGACGGCCGAGCCAAGCTTCGCAGACGAACCCGATCGGAGTGTTGTCGAACCATTGACACCGTTGACACCGATAACTAGAGATTTGGATGATGGCGATCGTTACGACCGCTATCGAGACGTTGATGATCGTGATGGATACACTGCGCGCAGACGCGACCGGAACCGATCGCCCAGCCCAGACGAGCGCGACCTGAGGAGGACAAATAAGGAGAACTTGGATCGCGACGATGATATCGAGCCTCGCATGGACCGCCAGCGCAACCACCAAGGCGACCCGTACCTGCCGCCGTTAACTACCAATATCCCGACAACTGGAGTTGCTGGTCAGTTCGCCGCTGACATCGCCTCGCCCGGCTTCTCCCAGTTTCCGAACCAATATCAGAGCACGATCCCGAGTCCTCTAACACCTGGCGTGGTCCATTCGCCTGGAGGCTACGATCCCCATGTGCCGCATCAATTCCCTGGCCAGTTTCCTTCATACCCCTCCAGCCCATATCAGCTCAATCCAGCGGGCGAAGCGGCCGATTATTATGGCGATCAAGGGCAGTCTGTTCAGCACCAACCAGGCATTCGCCCCAAGCCGCCAGCCATCATCCCTAATAACCAAGCGCATTTAATGACTGCCTCCCCAAGTGCGAACCCTCCACCGGAGCCTAGCAGCATGGGACAGGTTGGTGCGGCGGCTGCGTATTACGGCGACGAAGTGGAAACTCCAGCCGTGGAGACTCCAGCAGAAACAGCAGAAACAGTACCACCAGCACCACAACAAGAGCCTGAGAATCCCCCGTCTGTCATATCAACAAAGCCCTCGAAACCGAGTAAACCTTCTAAGCCTTCCAAGCCCTCCAAGCCGTCCAAACCATTAAAGCCATCCAAGCCCGTCAAACCTATACCAACTGGGATCTCCGCCGGTGGTGCATATGGCGTGCAGAGCAGCCTCGTGGCCCATAATGACCCAACCTCTCCTTTTGTACCAATGGATCCGACAAGTCCTGCATATATTGAGTCTGAAGTTCAGAGCCCCGACAAACCTTCCCACGATTCTCATAATATTGGAGCCGCCGCGGGTGGCGCAGTAGCTGGAGCAGCAGCGGGGTACATGATGGGCCACCAACACCATCCTTCCTCGAATGGCGAATACCTACCTCAATATCCGAATCAGAATTACACGGAAATGCCCCTAAACGGTGTGAGCCCCGGAGGCCCGTCGATGTACCCCCCTTATGCAAATCCGGCTTGGTATGCACCTGGTGTTGGAGGAGCACCTCCCTATGGTGCTCCAATGCATCCCTATCACCATCATCCGGCATATCATGGATCACCTTTCCAGTCCGGGGGCTTGGCATTTCAACAACCTCAACGTGGACCGCTGGATAAGTTTGTTGATTTTTGGAAAGATCCAGACGGTGTGGGTATGTTCGAGGACTACACCGAATCCATTGGGGTCTGCAAGTACTGTTTCGAGCCTGGTACAAGTTCGCTGAATGCGCCCCGAAAACATAATTACCAACCTCGCCGCCGTCGCTCTCCTGATCGTTACCAGAACGCCGCCAGAATTGACAAGTCGCTTCGCTATCCGTCCTCCTCGGACGATGAGGGCCGACAGCGCAAGAAGTCGTCAAAGAACTCCTGGTTACCTGGATTGCTTACTGGATTCGCTGCTAAATCGCTATTTGGCGGCAAGGATTTCGAAGATAGTTATAATGTACGATCAAGTCGATCAAACAGCCCAGGAAATTCCTCGCACGATGATGAAAGTGGTTCGGACCGAAAGAGCCAGGCCTCCCGCTACCGGCGTTCTCCGCGGAGCCGGTCGCCTGGGCATACCCGCCGCGGCTCGAAGTATGATGGATCTCGCTTATCGTCACGATCCCGTTCACGATCAAGGTCTTCGTCCAGGACTGAACGCACCGCTTTGAGAGATGCGGCTTTGGAGTCTGCGGTCGACTCAACATTAGGAGAATCGAAGCCTCGTAATCGAGGTCGCAGCCAGTCCCCTAGACGCGGCAGGGGCAGGAAGTCATCGTCCGATTCTTCATCATTTCTCGACATCTCATCTAAACCTTCGCGGAAATCCATTGCTGGTGGCCTGGGCTATTTCTTTACGGCGTCTTCCGAGAACCGAAAGAAAAGACGCCATAAAAGGAGTAGCAGCATTTTCTCGTTTAACAATTCGTCATCTTCATCACTGGATGCTGATCTGGCCTTCGGAAGTGGCTTTGCGAAGAAACCAAGCAAGTCGAAGAAAAAGGGCAAGAAGAAGGACGAAGATGTGGATGCTAAGCTGCGCGATTTGAGCGCAACAGCAACATCACTAGCCGATAGTGCTTCCCCAGGAAACAGACGCAGACGCGGCGAGATTCTTGCCGGCAAAGACTCGCGGCGGACAGACTATGCCTCATCCGCCACCAACGATGACGGCTGGGAGGACTTGGATTCGGAAGACCAGTCTTCATCTAGTGTCATCTCTGGCCTGGACTTCGGTGGTAGTGCGTTATATGGCCACGAGGACTCATCGGATTCGGGCACGTCCAAATGGAGTTGGAGATGGGGCAGTAAGAAGGATAAAAAGAAGAACAAGAAGAAGCAATCTAGCCCGACAGCGAGTCACATCCACCCTGGTGCTGCACTTGCGGCGGGTGCTCTCGGAACGGCTGCTTTTGCTTATGCCAGAGACTCCAATCAGGGCGATGCAAGTAATGCGGGCGATCTTCGACATGTTCACCCCATGCCTATTTCTGATCCATCTGGTCAACCCGCCTTTGTGCGTTCTTCCATTCCTCTTCAGCAGCCCCAACCTGTGATGCCGGTCTCCCAAGCTGTATACTCAAGCGAGGGAGAAACGATTCCTGCATTTGTCGCACCGACTGGCCCTCCTCCCGCAGCATTCCGTCAATCTTCTGGTCGAGCTGATGGCCAGGCATATTGGAACCAGGGCGCTCCTTCGTATTTTGATCGCAGCGATGTGACTTCCAATGCGAATCGTCCCCATCGGCGGACTGGCTCTTCAGTGATTACGGACCCCTTCGCCGGCACGACAGTATCCAGTCTTAAGCGTCGATCTTCTGGAAAAGACAAAGACCAAGCTAGTGTTTCATTTGACCTCACTGAAGAGCAAGCAGACAAGGAGCGACGAACTGACCGTGCTCGAAGAAACAAGCGAGACGCTGAATATGGAGTTGGTCTGCAACTTATAGACAAAGAACAGGAGGAGCTCGAGGAAGCTGAACGTCGTGAAAGGCATCGTCGAGAACAGGATTATGAGAAGCGACGAAGAAACGATGATTATGACGCCTTCTCGCGCGCTTCTACCTCCCGCAGACGGTCACCGGAACGTGAGTCCCGTCAGAAAGACTCGCCAAGAGATGTAGACTCTCCATCATGGGTTGGTCCTGCTGCCGCTGGCGTAGCAGGAGCTGCAGTAGCAGCTAGTATGTTTTCAGGAAGAGCTTCGAATGATACATCTTCCGAAGCTAGTCAGAGGCGCCATGAAGAACGCCGAGAGAAACGCCGTGCAGAGCGCCGCCGTGGCTCTGGGCATGGTTCTGAGCGGGGCTCTGAGCGAGGATCTGATGTCTCTAGCCAGGTTATCCCCGAAGCTCCTCGTGAGGTCATCCCTGAAGTCCCGCCAGCGCCGATGGATGAGCCAGCAGAGCACGTGAAAAGTTCAGCTTTCCGCGGTGTCTCACGCAACAAGCCAGTGTACGATGATTATGCACAGTTCTTTGCCCCTGAACAGATACGTTCCAGCCCAGATTCTCAATCTCGCTCCCGCGAGACTACCCCAATGCCTCAAATCGTGGAGGCAGAGCCTGCTAGTGAGACTTATGGTCGGGATATGGCCCGGCCATCCAATCAGCCCTTGAATTTACCGTGGCCTGTACCTCGACTGAATCTCATTGAACCTACTCCTCCTCAAAGTTTGAGTGGTTCTGTGAGGGGCGGCCTCTCCCCTGTTGTGCCCTCGGTAACGCACGAGGAAGATATCGCGAAGCCCACCGAGTCTAAAGTATCTTGGGGAAAGCCCGTAACGCACGAGTACGAGGTTCCCTCTGAGCACGAATCGATTGATAATGAAGTCTCCGGAGAGCCAGATGCTAGACAATTAGTGCGCCATGTCCCAGAGCACTCGTCTCCTAAGGCCATATCGGAAGAACCTGCTGAGGCTTATGGAGATGACACCGAATTCGCAGCTGTTGTCGCTGCAGCAACGGCCGCTACAGGTTTTGATCCTTCGATTGTGACAGATAATCCAACCTATCATACCAAATCCTCGCCACCTCAAGCTGAGCCACAGGTAGCCTTCAGGTCACCATGGCCTGAGACCCCTTTGCATGATGTGCCTCATGGGTTCGTCGAAGAAGGTGAAGTTCAGACAACCGATGACGAAGGAAAAGGCAAAGAATACGTGGTTGTAGACCGTGAGGGAGAAGACTCGAGTGCCAACGACAAGTCCAGGGAGCTTGTATATGCACCCAAACATCTCGTTCAACAACGTTCATACCGTTCAGAGCCGGAATCTGCGTCCAGAGATCTTGGGCAAGTTCAACCTTATGCACCATATCGGCCGTCAATTGCCCAAGGGGTCATTGAGGAGCTCAGCAGCAGCAAAGCTCCCAAGGAAGATGAACAGTTTACAGATGCACCTGAAGTTGCCATTCCCTCCGAGTTCCCTCTTGAGGATGTATTCTCCATGCCCGGTGGCTTCGAGACTCAGGCAACATCGAAGGAACACAAGAATATCGGTGACCCTCGCTCTGTCGTTTCAGCCCCCGTCAGTGGCGAAACCAATTCTCCGACAAGAACCGGAGCGGAGAGGTCAAAGGACAAGAAGAGACGGAAGAAGCGCTCAAAGGGTGGTAGTGACATTGATGACTCCAGTCGAGGGGGATCAATGGAGCTTGATGAGAAGGTATAGTTTTCCTTGTTAGTCGTGTTTGATTGTACATCTGCTATTCTTGGACAAATATGTCTATCTTTAAGCCCAGAAAGCAAGAGATATAAGAAACATTTACTAAAATCTTCTTTCCTTGTTGCTTTCACGTGCAGGATCGTGAAATTGCAGCAAATAGTGAGACCAGACAGCCTTTTTTAGATCAAGGCCCCGAAATGCCAGTCAGGCCAGACGGCATTAATAACGATAACGATAAAGGTGGTGCTTCGGGGCGCCGCGCTCTCCTCGCGGGCGCAGCAGTTGCAGGGCTAGGTTTGAAATTATTGGAAAACAGACCCAGGAGTCGTTCAGCGTCTCCTCCACCAACACAGAAGACCATTGACCTCGGCCCCAAATCTCAGAGTAGACCATCGTCGCCCGAATTAACCGGAAAGCATGATACTGCTCGCCAAGGTCAAAGATCACGCCGATCATCCATGATTCGGGAATCCCCAACTGCTGTTCCCTTGCACTTCCGTCGACCCCCAATCTCGCCCAAGGTTAGTCGTTCACCGTCGGTTGGCTCTCCTCCTGCTAGCACATCTCCTGGCTCTCCCAGCCAAACACGTTCGCGCCGGCCAAACTCCTGGGAATTCCGAAACTCACGAGAAATCCGGCCCCTGTGGCTTGTCGAACGACATGGTACCGCAAAGATGGAAGCTCAGCCTGATGAGCCTTTGCCGTCTCTGCCGTCAAGCAAAACATCATCAAGGAACCCCTCTGTGGGTGATCTTGCTGCTCTCGCAGACGAAAAAAACCCGGGGTGCTATGGATTCCAACGAAGATACCCGTGACAGACAGGCAACGACTGTGCCTGAAATCACCACTAGCAGAGCCCTCTGCAATGATGCCGAGCATGATGTCTTTACTTCTCAGCGTGAAGTCTCCATTGCACCGACCTCCGAGGAGCCTTCTTCAACTAAGAAGCCAAAGCCTAAGTATGAGTTCCATTCGCCATCTGAACTTCTGCAGGACCCGAGTACCTTCGTCGAATTGCCTCCTTCACCGACAATGCTTCCTTCGGCCGAGGGTTCAGCTGTTGGAGTTAGAGAGGCAAACCTTGAGAGTGATGAATTGCAGCATGATTTACAGAGCCTCCCCGCACTCCCCGAGTCTCGACCTTCTACGCCCCAGGAAAAACAGGCGCACGGCCCGGAGACTGAGATGGCAATTTCAAGTCAGGATAAGTCAATTCCTTTAGACCTGATTAAAGGAGTTGGGTTGGCAGGAGTGGCTGGTGCAGCTGTTCCGGCAGTTGCCAACGACGAAGATCAACAGAAGGGAGTTTACGAAGTTAACGCTATGATATCCGACCAGACCACCCCTCTAGAACCTATAGAAAAAGCTGTTGACTCCGAAAAAGCGATGCTTCCAACCGCCGAGATCCCAGCTGTACAAAAGGATGAAACTGTTCCTACCCTCCCAGACGTCGCAGTCCCAATGTCGACAACACCTTTTGAGACTGATAGAGCCGTTTCTCCCGCTGTGGACCCAAAGGCCGCTGGCTCTGCCGATGTTCTTGATAATGCTGTCGCAGCGGTCCCAGAAGAGTTCGAAAACAAAAACCTGGAAAGCTCAACTACGCCTGCGGTCGAAGAGGTGGTTCCTCAGGTCCCCGAAATACAGACAATCGATGCCCTCAATACTGAAGTGGTTGGGGGACCCACAGAGCCGCCATCTAAAGGTGCTAACAGGGGTCTTGTCAATCTGGCGGAAACACAGCCTGAAGATGCAGTGGCCGAAACCTCTGCGCCCGTGTCGTCCTCGAAAAAGAAGAAGGATAAGAAGAAGAAAAAGAAGGACCAGAGCATGAATATGACTAGCACCGAGACTCCCGCACCTACGGAAACGACATCTGCCCCGCCTGTGTCTGAAGATAGCCAGGAAGTACAACAGGCTGTGCCCGAGGATCCGCCCGTTCTTAACAAAGAAAGTGTGCCTGAATCAGACGTCGCTCCTGTAGCAGAGGCTACGGTCGACCAAACCCCTGTCCTCAAAGAAACTCTGACAACCGACAAAGAAGTAATCCCTGAGCAAGAGGCTGCCGTTGAATCGGACCCTATTGCCGAGTCGGATCCCGCCGCTGAGCGAACGACTATCCCCGAGGAAACTCCCACAGGTGACAAAGAACTCCAGTTAGAGGAAGAGCCCGTTCTTATCCCCAAATCCGAGTCTATTGCTGAAGCGGAGGCTGCAGTTGATCAAACACCCATTCCTGAGGAAACAATCATGGCGGATAGAGAACCCGTGCCTGAGCAAGAGCCTGTAATTGAATCAGAGCCCATCGCTGAGTCGGAACCTATGGTTGAACAAGAGCCTGTACAAGAGGCTGTGCAAGAGCCCATTGCTGATGCAGAGGCTGTGGTTGATCAAACACCTGTTCCCGAGGAAACTCTGGCAACCGATAAAGAAATAGTGCCGGAGCAAGAAGCTGCGGTTGAACCAGAACCCATTGCTGAAGCGGAGTGTGCGATTGTGTCACAGCCTGTGGTAGAGCAGACACCCGCCTCCGAGGAAATTCCCATGGATAACAAAGAACCCGTGCCTGAACAAGAATCTGTGACTGAGTCAGAGCGCGTCCTTGAACCACAGCCCATAGTCGAGCAAGAGCCCATCATTGAAGAAACTACGACTGCTGATCAAGAACCTGCCCTTGAGCAAAATCCCGTGACTGGATCAGAGCCCATTCTTGAACAAGAACCCGTGGTTGAACAGCCACCTGTCAACGAGCAAGAGCCTGCCTCCGAGGAATCTCCTGCCGCTGGTAAAGAACCCGTGTCTGAGCAAGAACCTGCCCTCGAAGGAACCACCACTCCTGATGGGGAAACCGTGAATGATCAAGAGAATCCGGTCGAAACCAGGACAGTGCCTCAAGAGGAGCCATCTATCGATCAAACCCCCGCAGCTGAAGAGCTTCCTCATGCCGAGAACCGGGCAGTTGAAACAGACCTTGTGACTGAGCAGGCACCTGGGCATGAGAAGGATACTTCCGAGCAAGACCTTACAACGGCCACACCTGTCACAGAAAATGCCCCAGAAACAGTCGAGGCGAGCAAAGAAGTAGAGTCCGAGACTGCACCGGTTGCCGATGTTGAAGAGACGCCTGTTGCCACGCCGTCTTCGAAGAAGTCTAAAAAGGACAAGAAAAAGAAAAAGAAGAGCAAGGGGGGCGCCGCTGAGGAACAACCTGATGAACCAAGTGGTGCCGATGCTGCTCAGCCATTTACGGAGCCTACAGTTGCGGAAGCACAGCCCGATGAGCAACCTCCAAAATCCGAGTCGGAAACACTTCAATCTACAACCGAAGTCCTAGAGTCCACTGAAGATGTAATCACTACGAACGAAGACCCAGTGCAGGCTCCTACGGAAAATGGGGAGGCTACAGGGGAGTCAACTGCTTTATCGCCAGAAGGGTCCTCGCAACCTTTGGCAGAGGGTGAAGTAGAAAAGAAAGAACTGCCAGAGCCCGATGGTGAACTGCAATTCTCAGCTGCAGAGCCGACAGCTACCGATCAGGAGGTAATGGAGACGACTGACAACAACAAGAGTCCCGATGATCCCGATCCGGCGACCTCCGAGCTCATTGCATCAGAAGGCCCCGTGGCCGTTGAAACCAGTGAGATGACACCCGCAGCAGATACACCGGCGGTTGACACCTCTTCCACTGAGAAAGGCATAACCGAGCCTCTTTCAGTTGATGACTCTAACCCTGAGAGTGTAACTGAGAAGCCCAATGAGCCAGTAGATGAAGATGGGCAAGTAAGAGCACTTCCTGCCGAAACCGAGGTTGTCACTGCAGACACCTTGGAAACTCCAGACAACACTGCTCCGACTGAGTCCGCCTCTCAAGACCCAGAGACTTCTGCTGGTGATGTCGAGCCTGAGCCCTCTTCGACTAGCAAAAACAGCAAGAAGAATAAAAAGAAGAACAAACGCAAGAGTGGGGCAGTGACAGCTGTAGAGCAAGAGCCGGCCGAAACACTGCAGGCTCCTCTGAACGAAGATTCTCCCGAGACTGAACCTGCTCACCCTGGCACCGAAGAGCCTGAAACCAAGCAGCCTGATGACGTAAACCAGCAGTCCGAGCAAGTCTCCCAAGAAACTGAGCAAAATAATGAAGCGACGCCGGACTCTGTTGTTGACCAAACAGCCGAGTTACCTGTGGTGGCCGATGAAGCCTCGGGTGCAGTAGACGCTGCGGACAATGCAGGGACAGAATTGCGCGAAACAAGCGGTGAGGTCCCCACCAACGACGAACAGATACCACCAGAGACACAAATCAATGAGGAGACTACGACCGACAAAGATGGTGAACCCACCCTTGGAGGAATTGAAAACGAGCCAAATCTGCCTGTGGAGAAATCAGAGACCAATAATGAACCACCACATGTGCCAGAGGCCAATGCTGAACCTGAAGCGGAGACGGAACCTGGCATTACACTGACAGGGAAGAAGAGCAAGAAGAACAAGAAAAAGAAACAAAGCGTCTCCACCATTGATGATGCAGGTACTGAGGCGTCACCCAGCACAGACCTGGCGGACGCAAACGCAGACATTCCCGTCGCTCTTGAAGAACCATCAACAAGCATTGGCCAGGAACCAGGCAAGGAGGAAGTAGCCGAAAAAGAGATGCCTCAGGAGATTAACACCGAAACTCCCGATACTCGAGAAATGGCAGAAGCAGACCCCCCCATGACCCCAGCTCAGAAGAAGAAGGCGAAGAAGGACAAGAAAAAGAGGCGCCAATCTGAAGCCGAGGATGAGGTAATAGCTTCTGATCCTACCGCAGAGTCCACGCCAGAGTATAGCCAAAATGATGTCCTTCCAGAAGCCGCCCCAGACCATACCGAGGAGACTTCTGCTCTTCCTAAGTCTGAGACAGTGGAGACTACTGGCGTCGATGAGCCGGAAAGATTAGATGCAGTCCCCGAGCAAGAGCAATCAAATAATGATACATCCACAGCCACCGAGCCTCCTGCCGGAAATGGAGAGTCAAAAGCTCCAGAGGCAAACTCGATTACCGAGGAACACAAAGATGCCACTACGGGTGCCGACAATGCTCCAAACGAGGACCCCATAGTCACAGAAGCGAAGGATGTATCTGAAGGAACGAATGAAGCTGGGACTTCGGGCATTGAAACCACAGCTACCAGTGAAGAACCAACACATGCCCATGCCGAACCGGCGCAGGTAGACACAAGTGTTCCAGCTGAAGTGCCAACAGTGACGCCAGGCGAAGAAGTTTCGGTAGACAAGCCCCAGGATGATGCGGCCACGAGTGTGGAAACAACGCATGATAAATCTCAGGGCGACGCGACCGTTATTGAAAATCTCCCGGAGACAGACGGCGGCAACGCAAACATGGAAGCTACAGAGAGTGCCTTGCAAAATCAGGCACAAGCTGAACCTCAGGAACAAGCTCAAGACGCTACACCCGCAAACTCTTCGAAATCGAAGAAAGACAAGAAGAAAAAGAACAAGCGTCAGTCGCAAGCGGTAGAAGACGAGCAATCCACTGCTACAAACGAAGAGACTGCTAAAGCTCCTTCTGACCCAACCTCAGACGCTGCTCCTACTCTTGATGATCCACCGGCTGTTTCTGATGTTCCTGTGAAGTCGGAAGATGCTACCCATGAAGATTCTCCCGCAGATGCTTCCGCAGATGCTCCCGCAGATGTTCCCGCAGATGTTCCCGCAGAGGCCCCGTCAGACACGATGCAAGAAACCACTGCAGCTCAAGAGGCGGCTTCGGACCTCAAAGAAGAACCTCAGACAGCAAAATCCAAGAAGAAGGCCAAGAAAGATAAGAAGAAGCGTCAATCACAATCTTTAGGTCAAGAAGAGCCTGCTATTGCAAATGAAGAAACCGAACATGTGCCCAACCAAACTACGGAGCCAGGATCCGCTCAAGATCTGCCTGAAGTTCCTAATACTTCAGATAAACAGGAGGATGTTGTTTCTGAAGATGCTCTTGCAGAAGCCCCTCAAGAGGCCCCTCAAGAAGCTGCCCAAGAAGCTGAACCAGCCGAAATACCAGTTTCAGATCCTGCGGGAGAAGAGACGACATCATCTAAGAAAAAAGCCAAGAAAGATAAAAAGAAGCGCAAGTCAGTTGCTTTTCACGTCGAGGAACCCTCTGTGGAGTCTGGCGAGGTGAATGAGCCATCAGAGAATCAAGAACCCACTTCACAAGCAGATGAGCCAAAGCCTACTGAGGAGAGCGCATCCTCTCCGTTAGGTGAAGAACCTCCCAACGGCAACGTCGAAGAATCTCAACCGACAAAGTCCAAGAAGAAGAAGAACAAGAAAGGCAAAAAGGGCCAGGATTCTGTTGATTCAACCGGAGAGGTGTCCCCAGATGCCGGGGAGGAACAAGGTTCTGCAGAAACCCCTTCGTCTGAAGCTCATCAGGACACCCAGCCATCGACCGAACCAATCGAAACAGCGGCAGACACCCCGATAGATGCAGAATCTATCCAGACCAAAGACCAACCATCCTCTCAGCAAGACAACATGGAGCAGACATTGATTCCTGAGCCTGGAGCAGAGGATGGTATAGATACTGCTAAAGATTCCGAGGAAGCAATGGAAGCTAAGCAATCTGAGCCGGATGCAGACGTCCTGTTACCTACCCAAGAAGACCCTGACCAGACTGCGGCGACTGCTACCGATGAAGCAGCTGTGTCCGATCATCCTCCTCCCGCTGAGTCAGAGCCCCAGACTCCAGTAGATGAACCCGAGCAAGAGGGATCAAAGAAGGATAAAAAGAAGAAAAAGAAAAAGAAGCGGAACACTATGGAGGTGAACGAAGATGCACCTGCTCATACGAATGACGAAGCCCCGCCAGAAACCGAAAAGTCGCTCGAATCTGAAAACCCAGAGGTCAAAGAACCTGAAGAAACTGCTCAGCCGGAGAATGCAGGCGGCGAAGGCGATGCTCCCATGTCGGCAAAGGCTAAGAAGAAGGCAAAGAAGGACAAGAAGCGCCAGTCAAAAAATTTGGATACTCCATCCGCCGAGGACATGCCCTCGACCGAAGCGAAATCCCTGGAGCTATCGCTTGAGACGGCAAACGCACCTGCTGAAGATGACGGTAAAGAAAATCAGTCCCACGACACGGAAAAATACGCCGAAAACGAAAAAGATTTGGTTTGGACTGATGAGATGGTATCTTCGCAGGTAGAGCAACAGCAAGCGAGTCCTTCATCCGTTTATCCTCCTCCCCAACCCACACTTGAACACACTACAGCCGAGTCACCTCTCGTTCCTTCTGATGACACAGTCGATTCTGCCCATCGGGAATCAACTGTTGCAACAGAACAACTTTCGTCAACAATAAACAAGTCAGAAGCAACTGACGAGGTAGGAAAGGCCCCCGGCGATGGGCCATTTGGTGAACCCTCGGGGAAAGAGAACCAGAATGAATTTGGGGCGGCAATTATCCAAGAGAAGGAAATGGAAGAGAACAACCGGGCACCTCCCGGAGACATATCATCAACAAATGAACAGGTTGATCCAATAATCGAAAAGCATCCCGAGAACACTGTGAAGCAAAACGAGGCCGCCGATGAACCCCCCGTGGCTGATATTGATTTTGCTCCCGAAAATTCCGAACTTGAGGTGCCTTCTGTTCCAGATGGAGAGGAATTTGGGCCGTCGGAACCTAGCAAAAAGAAAAGGAATAAAAACAAAAACAAGCAAAACAAGCAAACTCATGAACAAATACCCATTGGGGAGACTGAGCCAGTTAGACCTTCAGCAGACAATACCGAAAACACGCCTTGTGGGCAACCTTCAGCAGTCCCCGAAGCCGAGCCAACAACTGCTCAAGAACCAATCTCCCAAGAACCAACATACGAGACAAACCCCGAGACGCAAAATGCTGAAGTGCCAGCCACCTTACCCCCTATTGACAGCAAAGATGAACCCTTCGCGAAATCTTCATCAGAGCCTGAGCAGGAACCGCCCTTGGTCGAGCGCGAAACTTTACCCAATACAGAAAGCGCAGCGGCCCCTGCTTTTTTAGGTGATGCATACGAAGAGACCACTATGCCTGAGGCCGACAAAGACCCGATTTTGCCAGCTGATGGAACAGTCACTGATCTTCAAGGTCCAACAGAGTGCCAAGCTAGAGATACAGCAGAAGAAATCGAGGATGCAAGGACTTCCGGCTTTGACAGCGCCAAGGACCTACCATCAGTTCCAGATTCATTTATCAACACTGAAGCAAGCACGGTTGATCATACAACCTATGACACTGTGCATGTGGAAGGGGGAAGTGAAAATACGGTAGAAACTCAAAAGCCGATTCCAGAAGTTCCACAAGCCTCGGAAGAATCACCTGAGTGGCCAGTTGAGGAGAACAAAACCACACAAGAGGGTGAAACCGAAAAGTTCGAGACTGAAGAACAGTCGAAACCAGAGGATGTGGGGAAGCAGATTACCACCAATTCCAAGGGAAATGATCCCTCCCGATTGCAGGAGGTTGATAAAAAAGGTATGAAAACAAATCAGCCCGCGCAAGACGAAGACCTTTGGCCTACGATTGACTGGGAAAAAGGCGATATCGAGGTTACAGACCAGACACCTATGCCATCCCCCGAGACCCAACCAACTACCTTCGAGCCAGGGATCCCTGAATTCGATGAGACTGGGATCCCAGAGGGTCTGATACGACGAGGATTGAGGAAATCAACCGAAAAAGAAAGTCCCGATAAAGGCTTGCCTGCGGCACCACAGAAACAAAGCAAAGTGGCTAGCATCTTCCCCGAGCTAAAGCGCGGGGCATTCAGGAAGCCTGCGAGTCGAGAGTCGGTAAAAGACAGGGCTGAGGAAGAGACAATGGACCAGGGAGCGAATCGCGACAGCGCGATCCATGTCTTGGAAGCACCTATCGCTACCGATAAATCAATGAACAGCGAGGATATCCCCAATCCTTCGCTGGCTCGCACTACGACTATTCCTACGCCGTTACAGGATCCGTTTACTGAACAGTCAACGACAACCGAGACCAGAACACCAGTCACACCCACTGATCTGGCGGTTGATGTTGAGTTCGATCCTTCTTACAAGGTGTCAGTGCTATCAGATGGTCCCACGGAGACCAGATCAATCGATATCCAATGGAGTGAGGATTATAGACAAGATGACGAGGTCAACAAAAACGCCAAAGCAAGACCCGAAGCACAAAAAGAGCTTCCCACTCACAATGATATGTCTCTTTATGGACCTTCTCCGGCGCACGCAGCTCCAGCCGGACACTCATCTTCCGCGTCGCCTCAGGCGGACATAGATCCGCAACAACAACAACAAGATGGCAATTCTTCTCGTGAACTCCTCCGCAGCCCATCAATCCACGGGCGACATGACTACCCGTCGCGAACATGGTCCTGGGACCAAGGGCCCATCTCGGCAATAAGAACACCATCACCGCCGAGGACGTTCCCCGGAGGACCTCAACTGGACCCTAGTACGATTTCCCCTCCCCGGACCCCGCTAGACACTATTTCGGAACAAGAGCCAGATGCTGGTGTGGAGAAGTCGGGCACAAAAGTAACCATGGCTCGAGGCCGCGACGGCACACCCCGTCTGGAGATGAAACCCGAACATGTGCTGCCACGTCCCGAAACCCCGGTTAGGAAATTCACAGACAATGCGCTGGCACGACAAGCGTGGCCTACTACGGACAGGGATGATGAGGAGTTAAAAAGGAAGACCCATCGATCAAATGGCCGACCGGCTGACCCTGGATGGCCGGCGGAAATATTAAGGACACCTGAGCAAGGGATGCCCATTCTGAGACCCAGCAGCGTCAGCAGTATTCACAGTGTCCAGAGCACCCAGAGCATCTCCAGCGTCAACCGGGCGTTGCGGCGGACAACTCGCAACGCCAGTGGTGACTTGCGGGCGGCAAGTCGGGCACAGGAAACCTCGCAGCCGCGCAAGCCCCAGCCTCCTCCTTCTCCCCTCCCGTCCGACCTCAACGTAGAACGCATTCCCTCTTCCTCCTCCTACGACCCCGTCACCGACAAGGGCAAGCGCCCTATTCGAGGAATGACGGACGTCTACGTAAGTAATTTTCATTTTCTCTCCACTTTCAAACTGCAAAGAAAATTTTCGCTTGTGATTTTGTTTTGCTAACGGTTTTTGTTTAGGAGGGTTGGGGGAGACACCCAACTCGCCCCGGTCGCCCAGCCGACCGCCCAGCGTCCGCCGCCGCCAAAGCATGCAACAACTGCAAGAACTCGAGACTCGTCTAGATCGACTTATTTCAGAAAATCGCCTACTGGTCGCCGAACGAGAAGCCGCCGAAAAGAAACTCCGAACCACCAGTGTCGCTCGCCGCAAAAGCGACCATGCCCTCAACAGCCGTGATGCTGACCTACGAGACCGAGAAGCTGAGGTAGAACAATTAAAGAACTCAGTGGAGTGGCTACAGAAGGAAGTCACCCGCTTGACAAAGGATAATGAAGGATTGACTACCACCAACACCAACCTTGCCGCTACTCATGCCAATGAAATCCAAGTAACCCGGGAGGAGTCCACCCGGGAACTGGATAACCTACGCCTTCAGTATCAACAACTATCGAATGGCATGCAAGATACTGTGCGTCAACAAATCGATGCGGCATTAGCTCAGAAGAATGCAGAGCTGCGCCGTCTTCGGGAGGACCTCGAGGCCGCCCGGGACAAGGTGAAGGAACTGCATCATCAAATCGCAGCGTCAATGCAAGACGATATACTTGTCTTCCGCGATGAGGACTATTTTGATGCTGCGTGCCAAAAGCTGTGTGGTCATGTACAGCAGTGGGTGCTCCGTTTCTCTAAGCACTCCGACCACCGTCGTTGCCGCAAACTAGGTGACTTGCATGACGAAAAGGTTGCCGACCGATTTGACAATGCCCTTCTTGACGGCTCCGATGCGGATACCTACCTCGCAGACCGAGTACGCCGTCGTGATGTGTTCATGTCTGTGGTGATGACGATGGTTTGGGAGTTTGTCTTCACCAGGTACCTATTTGGTATGGACCGCGAGCAACGCCAGAAGCTCAAATCGCTTGAGAAACATTTGGGGGAAGTTGGTCCCCGCAGTGCCGTTCATCGCTGGCGGGCCACTACTCTTACTCTTCTTTCGAAGCGACCTGCCTTCTCCCGGCAGCGTGAAAGCGACACTGAAGCCGTTGCTCTTGAGATCTTCGGTACTTTGTCACGTCTACTCCCACCTCCAACACAAGTTGAAGCTCAGCTCCTAGAATCCCTGCGAAAGGTGTTGCGCGTTGCCGTTAATCTTTCCGTGGAAATGCGTGCTCAGGTGGCCGAGTACATAATGTTACCTCCGCTGCAACCAGAGTATGACACAAATGGCGATCTGGCCCGGCAGGTGTATTTCAATGCTTCTTTAATGAACGAGCGCAGTGGCGAGACCACGTCAAATGATGAGCTAGAAACACAGCAAGCTGTGGTCCGGATTGTGCTGTTCCCTCTTGTTGTAAAGAAGGGCAACGACACAGGCGCCGGTGATGATGAAATTGTCGTCTGTCCCGCTCAGGTTCTTGTGGCCCGTCCAAAAGACAAGAAGGTTGTCCATATGTTGAGTGGTGACCGCATGTCAATCGACGGAGGCAGGTCAGTCCACAGCAACGCTCCCTCTTCAAACATGGACTTGAGCAATGTGATGTGAGGCGTCACACTCAGATCACGACTATTGCTCATGCTATTTTGCATTTGGGGGCTTTCCAAAACAAAAGAATTCTGTTTTCTGCGATGGCACATTGAGGCGTACGGTTACGGTCAAGCATGGATGAGTACGGACTCCCTACGGGGTAGTGGTTAATTCTGGGAGGACACTTTTCAAATTTCTTTCTCTCTTTCTTTTTCTTTTTTTGATTAATATTCTCTTTTTATGATGTGTATGTTTTTTTCTTTTCTTTCCATGGAAATTTGTCGCGATTATGAGGAAAAAGGTGTGCTGTGGTTTTATTTTGTATGTAGTATGGCTTTGATGCGTCATGACTAATGACTTTGTATTAATCAATAGAGTGATATACTATGTATCCTTTATTCCACACTGCCTTGTAGATGTAAATAGATTTGAGTGCGATATAAAGAAACTCCTTGGAGAGACATCAACATAGTACTGGCAGAGTGGCCCACTCGCTAGCAATCCCCATTTTCCAGTCCCACTAGCCACTACGAGCTCCTATTGATGCATTGAGTCGGGATATATGGAGTAGACATTATGATATGTGTATTTTTAGGTGCCAAATATTGTACATGCAGCAGACTCGAAGCTTCACCATTTCCGGTGCCTCTGCTCCATACGGAGCAATGGATCTCGCGATGCCATCATGTGACTTGTCATAGGTAGTCACTACCACCCCAGAGTAGCAGAGATTCTTTTCCTGGAGGGATTATTTGAATTCTTCTCCTCAACCCCATTTTGGCCGTCTGCTTCCTTCTATTTCTATCCTCAATTAGAATTAGGGGGTCTTGATCCTTATCTCTGAATATTTTTTTTTATGGAGTCTGTCTACCCTTACTTGCTGATTTGCCCCATGTTCCACCGCATCTTGCCACCCGCGTCATTGTCAACTGCTCTTGTTTCCACAACCTGGGCACTTGATCCCTGGCACATCTGGCCTTGATGCACACTACTGATTACAATGCTGAATTCATTTTTTGCTCCGCCTATTTGGATCGCATAACCATTGATTCTGCTGTAGCCCCCTGTTTTCTGCGGCCATTGTTGAAGGGGCCTAGGCGAGCCGGTCGTGGTTAAGCCTGACCGTCTTTTGTCCACCAGTCAGCCGGTAACTACCCATAGTGAAGCTTTGATCCGCACGGCCTCCGACATGCCTCCACCACAGCCATCGTCTATCTCTGGCAGGCGCTCCCAGCACAACGGTCACTCCGCCAGTACAGCTGGCCCTGCGAGACCTGGCACGATGGCCCCGGAGACAACGCAGGAGTCCCGCTCAGACAGCAAATCTGGCACCAGCAAATCAGCCAAGCGGAGGAAAAACCGCAATCGCAAGCGCCGTACCCGCCGCCAGTCATTTCTAGCTGCAGAAGAACCTCACGCTGGGGCTGCTTCTGTTCCAGGTCCCGACACCGAGACTACGGCCCCATTAGCGGCCAATCATCCCACTACTCCGTTCTACAAGTTGGGGAGACGTCTGAGTAACACAAGCCTGGAAAGTGAGGCCTTGTTGGACCATCGGTACATTCAATTCCTACATTGTATACTTCGTTTTCTACCTTAGCAAATAGCTGACATCGTTTGCTTGTTGGAACGGATGCAGAAACCAACCCATGATACCACCGCGCAGAGACAGTCGTCTCGCTCAATCCTTTCGACCTGGTTCCTCATCGACACCCTTCCGCTCTGGGGACGGAGGTTCTCTCAATTCTCTCTCGGCAATGAGAAATAACCATACGGAGAATGATAGTGATGATTCTGAGGCGGTGGATGATCGGACACCGCTGATGCGGCCCTCGTCGGGCCACACTTCCAACCTGCCTCGATACGGGGCAGATAGCAGATCGAGTCCCTACCCATCTCGTCCGCGACCAGCATCCGTTCATACAATCTCATCACGATGTTCACCTCGCCATCACAGTCCTATGATCCCAGAGCTGGATCGCGATTATGATATTAACAATCCACCTTCCATGCCCACCTCACCAAAGGTGGGTCCAGAGATGGGATATGACGATGCAGTGGTCACTGGGGCGGAATTCGATTTTTCGTTGGCTAGATCTGTCGAAAATCGACGAGGCTCGATCTCTCTGCCGCATGACATGGTAATTGATATGGACGGTGAGGAAACGCAGCACAGCCATTCAGACCCGCCCTCTCCATCGTCCTCCCGGCGCGGGTTACAGGATTCCCTCCGCCGGCGTCGAACCGTTGCGTTCCCCGTCGAGGAAGATGTTTGCCTCCCGATTGCGGAGCCGTCAGAAATGGCGGAAGAGGATATGCCACAAGTATCTCGGGATGGTAGCCACAGGCGGAGGCGACATAGGCAGTGGCCGGATCTTTCTGTTCTGGACGAATGGAGTCGTGAAGAGAAAGAGGACCGGCATGGTGACTTCCGTACGAAACAAATAAGTGAACCGATGCTCATCGAGGGTCGATTGCGACCCCAATATCGCACGTGGCGGCGGGAGGAAGATGAGGTACCGTACCGGTTCACCTATTTCAACGAAGAATTCGATAGTACCATCCATGCCCAGACAATATCGGAATTGGTGCAACCTGGAGGCAGCTTCCGCGATCTGTTCATCCCCGAACCTCCTGAGTTGGAAGATTCTTCGTCGGACGAGGAGGATGACGTGGAAACCGACCATCCAATCCGCGAAAGCACTCTTGGTACCGACATTCATAGCAATGGAATCAAGACTCCATCTAATGGGACATACGCCGCTAACAACCACTACAACATGAAGAACAACAATGGAAGTTACGATATCAAAAGCAACCATACCCCCACTGAGAATAAGCAGCAGCCCCGCGCGCATTCCATCATCAGCGAAGCCGTTTCGGATGCACGTGTATCAGAAGCACGACTATCTGCAGAAATGCCGGCTTTCAAAGAACAGCAACAGTCCAAACCGAAGCGTTATGGGCCCCGACCAGCCTTCTGGCTCGATGTTCTCTGTCCGACAGACGCTGAAATGAGGGTAATCGCCAAAGCATTTGGAATACACGCGCTTACAGCGGAAGACATAATGATGCAGGAGGCCCGAGAGAAGGTGGAGCTATTCCGGAATTACTACTTTGTCAATTACCGCACCTTCGAGCAGGACCCCAGTAGCGAGAATTACCTGCAGCCAGTGAATATGTATGTGGTGGTGTTCCGTGAAGGCGTGATATCCTTTCATTTCTCTCAGACACCCCACCCTGCCAACGTACGACGACGTATCCGCCAACTTATGGATTATCTGATTCTGAGCTCCGACTGGATTTCTTACGCACTTATTGATGATATCACCGATGTGTTCGGCCCACTCATCCAGGCCATTGAAGACGAAGTCGACGAAATTGATGAGAATATTATGCACATGCACTCTCTCGGGCGGACTGCTACGTCTTCCAACAAGGAGGAAGGAAATGACGGTGTATCGACATCCCTCACCCCGGGTGAAATGTTGCGGCGAGTTGGTGAATCTCGCAAGAAGGTGATGGGTATGTACCGGCTTCTAAGCAACAAGGCGGATGTTGTCAAGGGGTTTGCCAAACGGTGTAATGAGCAGTGGGAAGTGGCACCGAAGTCAGAAATCGGTTTGTATCTGGGAGATATCCAGGATCATATCATGACTATGACGAGTAGTTTGACCTACTATGAGACGTATGTTCTTGACCTTCTCTGCCCGATTGCAAGCAATAACTGACCGAGCTTCCATTACAGCATATTGTCTCGAGCCCACTCCAACTACCTAGCACAGATCAACATTCTGATGAACGAGCGACAGGAACAAACGGCAGATGTGCTAGGGAAGCTCACCGTTCTTGGAACAATCGTGCTTCCCTTGAACATTATCTGTGGTATGTGGGGAATGAACGTCAAGGTCCCTGGCCAGGACGTGGACAGTCTAGATTGGTTTTGGTCGAGTATGGTCCCCTTTTCTTTTGCACTGTTTATGATAATCGCTAACTTGTTTTACTACTTTAGTTACTGCTGGGCTCATTCTCTTTGCCATTGCTTCGTTCTATATCGCGAAGCGAGTGTACAAAATTGTATAAATTGCAGGGCGTTTCATGAATGTTCTCGACTGATGATCTCGATGACAACGCCCATGGATAGAACTAGTATTTCTGTCAAGTGAATTTGGATATTTATAAGACGTGGTGATATTTTGGATACAACTTAGGGAGTCGATGCTTTTGGGGGCGAAGCAACTATATAACATTCTTGCTTGGTTGCTACTTACTTTGGTTCCTGTTCCATAATTTGGGGGGTGCTGGGTGTCTTAACCTTCGATTCATAGATAGGTATAGGCTTATATGGTTTATTATATATAGATACACAAATGGCAACAATTATATCATAATCATAATAATCCAGAATACAGGGCATCCCATTTTTGCCTCGCGATGGATGAGGTCATTATGACTGTCGGTAATTACCGAATGTGACCACCCATTATCTTCAGCCGCAGCCAAAGTGCGCGGTAATATTACCAAATCCCGTCACGGCTCTGTCATGCTGGCTTAGATCACTTTTCGGTCTTCATTCCTCGCTTTTCCTGCGTACTTTTCTCTCTCTCTCTTTTACTTCTTTTTCTCGCTCCATCTTCCTCGTCTCTGTCCTTTCTCTTCTTCTTCTCTATTTCACCATCATCTTTAACCCCATCTTCATCCTCACCTCACCGCCATCCCCGTTCCCGTCCACCGTGGACCCTCTTTTCTCCCCCAGATCGTTCGAAAGTCCTCGGGCCTTTATTGTTCCCATCCACCGGTCTTCAGCCCTCAATCAAATCAATCGACACTCGACAGAAATACCAAAGCCTAAAAACTAAAACTCATCGCGCTTCTTGACGTGGGCAGCTGTTATTGGGCCTCGTATCTGTTCTTCCCCTGGCCTCCGAGTGGGTGTGGATGTGATCCATATGCGCCCGTCAGTCAACGTCGCCTACCCTACAATTCTTTTACTACGGTCGAGTCCTTTGGGATCCTTGCTTTGACGGTCAACTACGGCATAAGGACAATAATCATCATCGTTGCATACCACCGACGTTGCTACATTTCACGGAGTAATATTTGGGGTGTCTGGGTTATTCTTCCCCGTTCCCAACCGGAACCACCCGCTGGAGCGAAGTTATCGTCGAGCCGGATCGACACCACTCGAACCACCGCGGCAATTGCTTGACGAAACAACCCTTGGTTCTGCTGAGAAGAAGGATTGGATGTTCTAGACTAGACATTCCGCGGGATTGTCTTCTGATCAAATTCTGGGACTCTTGGGCCACGTTCTGCCTGGGTTGTTCTAACGTTTCCTGAACATCCTCACCATAATTCGATTGTCTGCAGTCCGCCTGCAGTGGCTTATTTCCATTATAGTATTTTCTTTTCTCCCCCTCCCCCCCCCTCACCTTACAGCTATCCCCTCCTCTTTTTGTGATCCTGTCATCTCCCGTTTACCATCCCCACCAGCATGTGGTCTGCGTCTATTCGTCCTTCTATTCTGTCACCCGTGTAACGCGTTTTGTGCGACAGAAGATCATCCTCCAACGCATCGGCTCCCACCCAACTCTACTGTCTGACTCTCCCCCATATTTTCCTTGTTCCTTTTGTGTCCAAGATTTTTTTTATTTTTCTCATTTTGTACTTTTACCGTCTTTTCTTTCTTTATTTCTTTCTTTCTTTTCTTTTTTTTTTTTTTTTTTTTCTTACTCCCCTTCCCGGTTTCCTCTCGGGTCTTCTGACTTGTTCTAAGTCGTGTCAGAAAATCCTGACTCGATACAGGCCATGGCAGCGGAGTCCGAGAGGTCGCCTTACTCCAATGGTGCCTCTGGTCAATCCAGAGTGGCCCAAGATGATTCTGCATCTCGGCGATCCGCTAGTGAGAGTGACATGACGGAACTGCCACGCTCGACTGCCCTTATTAAATCCCAGGCTCCCATAATGTCCCAGTTGCCCAAATTTCCGCCATCTGCTTCTGGGATCTCTGCCCCAGCCTCAACGACCTCCTCGACCATCTCCTCCCGTGAAACATCGCCTGTTCGTACCTCACTCCGTGCCACAAATTCGAATTCGGCCCATCGTGTCCCCTCGCGTTCTCGCAAAAGCAGTCACGATCGCAGCCCACCTCGGTCCGTCCCTGCTCAGAATCCTGGATCAGGCACCGTTCCATCTTCGACTGCCGTGCAAAGAGCGCTATCTCAGCCTTGCAAGCCGCTTATACTGAGTCCTCCGCCCGTTGAGGCGTCCCCCAATGCCCCAAGTCCCGAGAAATCCAATATGTTATGGGCCGCGACACGGAGGCCGGATCAGGACACCGCCCTCCCGAATATCTCGAGTAAACGATCGTTGGTACCACCAACTGAGGACCATGCATCAAAGGGGGACCGGAGCACACCGCGTGCGGTGAACAGAGGCATCAATGGGTCCGGGTCCGCCCTCGAAACGGTTGAAGAAATGGCCAGTGATCCATCCACACCCTCTACCGATACCGTTTTGAATAAACCTACAATGGACGAGTCACGCTTGCATAAGATCGATGAGGATACGACGCCCAGGGCCTCGAAGAATAATACCGAAAGTGGCAGCGAGAGTGGTGGGAACAAGAGTTCAGGCCCGGTGGAAGAGTCCCGCCGGCGTGCCTCGTCTCAGGGACACAAGAGGCCACATTCTGTAGTACCGAAACGGTCTTCTACGTCTTTGAGTGGCGGTGGTGCCCGTGGGAAGCCCGCCGATGGGTCTGTCCGAAACATGATTGTCGAGACCGAGACTGTGAGTTCGATCCCTCAGGTCTCGTTGGGTGTGGCAACTGGTGATCGAGGCAACACTGGTCGTGTCGATGGTGGCACTCTTCGAATGAAACCCAGCACCGAAACCATTCGCCCGAAGAAGGAAAAGAAACGACCTCGCAAACCCGCTGCCCTATCCAGTGGCACTGCCTCCTCCAAGGCAGACATCTTCGAAGCCAAAGTTGCGAGTGCAGTCGACGAGGCCGATGTGTCAGATTCCGATGAAACGTTTGTCTATGAATCGAACCCGCCAGATCCATACCCTGTCCGGCAGCAGCGGTATCATTCCCGAACACCCAGTGCCACGTCCATGGCAAGCCAAGTTGATCAGCTCGCTGGTCGGGTGCGTAATCACAGTGTTACGGGTAAACGAAGCATGAAATTTACGAACAATACCTATAATAGCAGCGTGGATGGTGATGCTGGAGATGAAGCTGGCCGTGGTCCTTCGAGAACCGACGGCACCGGTACACAAACCCCTCGCCATCATCATTTCAAGCGATACGGGCGCAACAACATGTATCCATCCCTGTTTGATAACGAATCACCATTCCCGCAGCCTCAGCCGCACCTTAAATCTCCTCGACATTTCGTTGGGAACGGATTCAGACAGCCCAGGCACAACGGCTCGTCCCGCACTCTCCCAAACTATCGTACCATTAGCAACTCTAAGAAGGCAGGCGATGTGTACGGTTATGATTTCGATGCAGAAGGTGCCGATGATGAACGAACACCCTTGGTTGTTGGTACGCCCCGCGCGACACGAAGCCGCCATGGCGGCCGACGGCCCAACAGTGCGAGTTTACGGCAAATGGAATACATGCAACAACGCCAACGCAGCTATTTCTCAAAATACGGCGCTTGTCTTATTATTTGTCTCATGCTTTTGCTCATTATTGGGGGTATCACCTCATTCGTCATCGCCATTACCAAACCGCTCGTCGACGTCCAGGTCCTCGACATTCAAAACGTGCTCGCCTCGGAACAGGAAATCATGCTCGATTTGAAAGTTCAGGCAGTGAATCCGAACCTTTTTCCTGTGGCAGTTGATGATATGGACGTCAATATCTTTGCCAAGAGTCGTTTTGTGGGCACAGAAAGTTTGTGGCGTGACGGTGCCTACGATTCGGAACAATTCCCACGCGTGGAGCATAGCAGGAAACGTGCCGAGATGGCACAGGCTGTACGCTGCGTAGGGAGTACGGGATGTCTTGCGGATACGAAATCATCGGACCAGTCTTTGAAAATCCGCAACGGAGGTGTTGACAAGGGCACTGATCCCATTCCGAACGACCCTACCGGAGATCCACAAACAATGCTGCTTGGCCGAGTGTTTCGCTTTGATTCGCCTCTTGCCTTTGAGCCTTCCCCGTGGAACCATCTGACATCCAACTCCAAGGGACAAATACGCCTTTCTCGGCCCGGAAACAAAACGGAAGAAGGTGGCACTGAACGGTGGGAGCGGGTTTTACAACATCCTTTTGACTTGATTGTCCGCGGAGTGATCAAGTATCAACTACCTTTGAGCTCCCGGTATTATTCTGCATCTGTCAGCTCCAAAACCCAAGTCATCCCAAATGATGATGGCAATAACGATGATGATGGTAATGATCCAGATGGTGATCATGATCCAGGCGGAATTCCTGGGAAGAATGATACCGCCATGTCAATGACAATGTTATCTCGGCCGAGGTTGCCTCACCCTCGGCTTGTAATACCTGACGACGAAAAATTAGAGACCAAACCAGAGGCATCTGGAATGACTGGACGAGTCTTTACGGCCTGATTGATTATATTCATTCTGTGATTATACGACAGCAAGCGAACAGCTTTTTACTCTTTTATATTTTTCTTTTCTTTTCTTTTCTTTTCTTTTTTTTTTTTTTTTCTTCCCTTCTTGTATACCCTTGCCTCATTATTGTTTTCTATTATTTCTCATGACATTTTACTGCCTTGGGCCTCTGGAATGGGGCCAATCAATGTAATGGTGGTTTCTGTCACAATTGGACTCGCCAGGGTTCCTGTTTCATCAGCCCTGGACTTCAGATATTATGATTCAATTGGTTTCTCTTCCCTTGATAAAAGAGATCGAAATCCTACATGTTTATATATTCATATGCTGCCATTCATTTTGAGATATTCAAGTCTCTTTCCATTTGTTCTTTGAATATACTTTACCTTTCTTTTGGGGGAGGTTTCCCTAAATGATGTGTGATGATTTGACATATTGTCGAACAGTTGATGCACAGGAAAGCATGCACAGAGCGGGAAGATCAAAATTGATACTATGCATCAGCTTGGCGTCCTTTTTTCCTTTAAATTTGGGTTCTTTGTCTTCCTTTTGTCTTGTTCTCGGGATTGTTTGATTAAAGAGCTTTGACTGGGTGCAATGTATGTATGCATGTACATAAGACCTTAATTTCTGGCATGAAGATTGGCTACCCCAACATATCTGGCTATTGAATCCCTGGGCTTATGGATTATATTATAGATAGGGGTTTAGAATAGTACTTATTAATGTGGGGAATTATAATGAACGGAATATAGAACAAACTTCTTAAATCCAAGAGCAACCAAGCTTAAACAGTCTACAGTTGACAAAATCATGTCCATGTATATCACATAATTTATTTCATAATAGAGCATAATTTATCATAACAACGTCGTTAATATCATGTAATACAGCATAACAGGTCATCTTGAGTCTTGACTAAATAGATAAAGCAGAAGGCCACCCAACCAGTTGCGTTAAAAGAAACGGGAACAGTAACAAAAAGACAATTAGAATAACACTTTACTGATATCTTTAATCAGATCCTCCAATCGATCTACCATTGGATCATTTTCCCGCTCCGGCAACAGTTTACCTTGCGAGTCGAATCGAGCCGGCAAATCGATCGTTGAATCCGAATCAGATCCGATGTTTTTACCAGCATCCAAGGTAGTAGAAGATCCACCACCAGGTCTAGATTTAGTATTGGTTTTTGAAGAATATGGATCGGAAGAATAGCGGCGATGGTAACCACGCTGGCAATCACCGTTTAATGAACCAATCGTTGAATCACTGTCATCAGTTTCGTAACCGGGGTCCATTTGGCGATCGTGCGAGGTCTCCGACTTCAGGTCAAAAGTAACAGATTTTGGCAGGGCTGGATGGCTAACAGCGCGTGATCTCCGTTTTTTGGTACGGGGCGTTCCGAGGGGAGGGAATGCTTCTAGACCTGAACGAAGGTAGTTAGCAACAATGTCTAATCATTTAGAAGTCTCTTTTTCCCTGGACCCACCATCTTGTGTGTGGTATTGAGCAGTGGGGAAGGGCCAGTTTTGTGCAGCACTCACATTCTCATCTGCCCTTCGGGGCCGGGGCGCATACGGATCTGATCCTGGCGGAGGCGGATACCCATACGGTTGCGGGGGCGGAGCTGCTCCAGGAGGTGGTGGATAGTCTGCCGGGCGATACGGTGCACCATTGCTCACCGGATGAGGAGCTGAGCTCGGGGGCGGCGCAAAGTAGTTGGTGTTAGGGTAGTACTGGCGATCGTCGATTTGCTGCTGCGGCGCGGCAGGAGGAGAAGGTGGGTAGGGCTCGGGGTTGTACGACTCTTCGTACGGATCCCGGCTCACATTATCATCATCATACCCTGATTTCTGTCAATACACGAATATGCGGGTTATATTTCTCAATAGTAGGGAGAGACCTTACCAGGTCTGTCTCTATCCTGATCAGCCTTCTTACGGTCCTTCCGCTGTGAATATTTGTGAGCTGCATATCCCGCTCCCGTGGCGGCCAGGGCGGCTCCCGCTAGGTCGCGAGACCTGTGGTGACTCTTTCGTCGTCTACCACTGTCCTGGTCTGAGTCCGATGTACTTCCGTATCTGACACCCCGGCTGCGACTGCGGCTGCGGCTGCGGCTACGATCACGGTGTTTTGAAGAGCCATATCCTGCAGCACCGCTAGCCACGGGATCGGTGGCATCGGAGTAATAACCGGATGGAGAGGGTGATCTTCCATAGTAGTTTGCAGTCGGGATGCTTCCGTGAACTGGATCGCGGCCATACTCGATAAGACCAGCTGAGTCTCGTGAAGGATCTGGGTAAACTTCTGACGGGGCCCTGCTTCTGGACCTAGATTGCCGCCGTTCTCTGCGCCTAGACCCATCTTCGCCTTCCTTCTTTCGATCCTGATTTTTTTTCATATAGGCCGGTGGCAGCTGCTGTTCCTAAGCCAGCCGCCACGACAGGGAGAGCCTGGCGGAATCTGCTGCGAGACCGAGACCGTTCACCTTTGCGAGAACGCGAATGGCTGCGGGCCCTTTCCACAAGGCCAGCTACCGCGGCACCTGCCAGACCAGCTCCCGCCATGTGCTTTCTCCGCTGTGACTGACTTCGAGCCTCGTCATCGTCAACATCGCCATCGCCAGTTCGCGACCTTGCCCTGCTCCTGCTCCTGCTAGAAGTACGACGGCGGGAGCGACTGCGTCTGTCATCTTTTGACTTTGATTTGCTGCGTGCGAGAGCGACAGCACCAGCGATAGCAGCAGCACCCAGGCCAAGTTCTGTCAAAGTCTTGGCTCGGGAGTGAGAATGTGAGCGGCTTCGACTACGACTCCGACGGCTGTGGCTGTGGCTGTGGCTATGGCCATGATGATGGCGGCGACGACGACGGTGATGGTGAGAGCCGTGATCGTCATCAAACGAATGAGAACGGTGCCGGCTTTTGCTGCGATAGTAGTCTCTGGCCCGCGAGGCCGCATTGACGGCAACAGCTCCTAGGGCACCAGCGCCTACAGTGCGGCCGAGACGACCCGCGCCATCAGACACCTCTTCGCCTTCCTTCTTCCGATGGCTACGGTATAGTTCAGCAGCACCTGCACCAACCAGAGCACCCTCAGCAAGGTGGCGTCGATGATGTGGGTGGTCGTCGTATTCATGGGTCTCTTTGCGAACATAAACCATGCTGTCATCACTGCTGTAGTCCTGGTCATCACGGCGACGGCTAGCCTGGGAGATCGAGTCGGCGGGACTAAGCTCTCGGCGAAGGCGACGGTCATCCTCGTACTCGCGGAAACGTCGGTGATGATAGTGGGGGTCTCTATCAATTTCTGATCGATGGACAACATCGTAGTCGGATTCGCGCGGGTTAATGTAGATGGGGCCTCGAGCTTTATGAATTATTACCGGCTGGCCTTGGGGAATCACAATGGGTGTAGGGGACAGCTCCGATCCAGTAAGGTGGTCCACAGACCGGGAGTGGCGGCTGGGATGGTGGGATTCAGTATACTCACGCTCATAGTAATCTCGCTCAGAGCGATAGCGAGGCTCGTAGTCAAGATCACGTTCATAACGACGGACCAGGACGGGGTCATCATGGTGGTCGGTGGAGCGCCGAACCATCAGTTCTCGATCCCCGGTATACGGATCCTCGCGGCGAACGAGATAGTCGCGCTCTCGCTCATCTTCAGGAGGAATGACGTAACGCTTGATTGAGACGCTAGAACGAGGTTCGTCCCAATCACGCTCTCTATCGCGTTCTCTGTATATGTATGACATGGGGGAATGGGCAGAAGATGGATAAGGAGTTTAGGAGTGTTGAGGGAAAGATGGAAAAAGGATGAGAGGAGAAGAGAAGAGATGATGATGAAATGATGAAATAAAGAATTCGGCGATGACTGATGGGAATGTGGAGGCGCAGGGAAAGTGGGGTAGAAAACAGGACGTTGACGATCAGCGCGGGTGAATAGAGCGAAATTACATCAACAAGGGTGGAAGAAGGGAAAGAGGATCGCCTTGAGGCTCTGCGAAAAGATGAGACGAAGGTGATGGTATTTATGTAGACGAAATCAGAAGACACAAAGGAATGTGAGCATTGGGATAGCAGGCGTTGGTGGTCAACAAGGAGGGTCGAATGTCGATGAAACGAGACGGTGGAGGGGCAATATCAATATGACACGGGTATTGCCTTGAAGAAAGAGTAGCAGATGAAGATGGTTTAATTGGCAGTGATGGAAGATGGATGAATTCGACAGAAGTCGAGATGGACGAAGATGAAATTAAGAAGATGGAAGACGAGGATAGAACACCACGTGAACGCGATGTTGAGGCCAAAGAAAGACAAAGACTGCTTCACTATCGGATCAATGGGAATCTCGCATCCTCTTCACTCTACGTCTCTTTTTTGCTGAAACAGCTGCAAGAATATTCTATGATACAACAATGACTCAAAGAAAACGAGGCGCAGTTCTATCCTGGTTCCTGATTCGCCTCTTTGTTGCCCGTCAAGGCTCCCTCGTATTGGGGCAACAATCGAGGAATCCGATTGATAGAGATGCCATCAAGTCCCGTTGACTCCATCTCTGGTTGCCCCTTTGTGGTTCCCTGGATATCCGGTCGGTTGACAGATGGTTGTTCCATGGATCTTTTGTGTGGATATCTACGGAGTATGCGACATCATCAGAACCAACCTTCGTCATCCTAAAAAAGAAATACAACGGTCAAGAACGTGCTCGGAAAAAAAAAAAAAAAAAAAATTGAAAAAGAGGCAAATAAGGCAACCTCCTGTCTCTGCTGGATTCCACTTGGAAAAAACAAAACCCACAATCTCGAGTGTCTTGCAGCCCCAAGTTGCGCCGAGTTACGCCGAGTTGCCTCAACTGTCCAACCGCAGTCCAGGTACTCGGATCCATCCCACATCGTCCAGATATGATACATCTACGATCTACACTCTGCCATGTGTTGGAAAAACTCGCCTATACGTATGTCATTTGCCACGCGTGCAGTTAGCCCTGGAGGCGTCCGACTATTGACTCGGGGAGGACTTCATCGCCACAGACATGAATACGAGATGCAGAGTGAGCCGTGGCTTCGTCCTATCATCTCCTGGAATCCTTTTCCTGCAGCCGGTAATCCCCCTCGGTTCTTCTCAAACGATCCCTTGTTGCTGCATGGCGTTCTTGAACTAACTTTTTCTTTCTCGTCAGCTCCCCCGTGTCCCGTCAAGATCTACCAATAACCACCACCACAGACCTTATGATCCGTCATTGCAGATGCAAACGAAGTTTTCTAGAAGCCCTTCCTTCGAAGGATCGACGTCGATCCTCAAGCTCACGGACGGCCCTCAACCTTTCCCCGGACCAGTCCCGATTCGTGTGATAGGATGGGGTACTATTCCCAACTAATATTTCCATCTGTATGCACTATGCCGTGCTACATGCCCCGTGCCTTGGTCCCTGGGACCTGAGAGTAAGAACGGGGTTTTCCGTCGTGTGTCTACGGTTTGTTTTTGGAACTTGGATGACGCCGTGACGCAGGTTCGAGAGATCGGATGTCAAATAGATGATCAACTAACCTTTTCCGATGGTCGCTTCCCTGTCTCGGCTACGGACAACAGGATCGGATCCATTTCGGTTTCGCGAGTTGTTGGTCTATTCGCACGACTAGTGCACTGCGACTTTGTGTCGTTAACCATGCAGGGATTCTGCCATTCTCACCATGGCCAATGCCACCATCATATCGCGCACTATTAGTTACTCTCTACCGTCTACTTCTACTATTACTGCAGGTAAGGCAGTGGCTCCATCAATAATGCTACACGACAAACCTCGCACTTGGACCCAACTTGCAGCAATTAGAACCCTGCACATGATCCGTACTAAGCGCCCGGTCAGCGAGTTAGCAGCCAGCACGCTCAAATCGGTTGATAATAATTATCTCTGTCCAACCCCTTAAGTCAATTCCTCGAGGCAGCACGCAAGGGAGCGATCGACGGTGCCACGCTTTTGTTTAGACTTACAGGGATACATGCCAGATGGTAGTGGCAAGATTACAAGTGACGGAAAAGAGCCTCGGCAGATGTCCATCGCTACATAATCCACAATTGTACGGTTTGATCACCACAAGCCCAGATTCTCAAGAACTGGAGACACGAGATTTCAGCCCTGAAATGGGTCCAACCCCAGACACAGTATCTCACTACGGAGTATCATGTATGTGCATATTTAGTAGGTCCACGGCAAAAGTGGTCCATGATCGTACGATCTATCATACCCATCTGTGATCCAGCAGTTCCCTCATCTGGAATGGAATCGATGAGCAAACTCTTTTTTTGCTTTCTTGACGCATGGCAGAGGGATCAGCGCTGGGGGAAAAACCTTGATGGGCTTGATCACAGTGATCACCACCACTTGGAGGCGCCATGCATGGTGTAGAGTTTTCATGCTTTTATTTGATTTCATATTTTATTTTTCTTCTTTGCCATTCTAGAAGACGCATCATTATTGACGCAGAGATAATGTTTCGGTGTGCAATCGTGCATGGGACGCTCAGTCGGGGGGAAGACGTCAAAAAAGAAATAAAGGGGGGAGGGAAGATCCTATACAGAGGTATATTAGTCTAGTTCCGTCCAGGACGGGGGTTTTACTCGATTGAATTATCTCTTGTCTTCAGCATCATCGTGAGTGAAGCAGAGAAAGAAAAAAGAAAACATTCTACCGGAAGATCGCCTGAACTCCTCTTTTTCTCCCCCTTACAAGTTACAAATCATTTATCCTCAAACTCTCCAACTGATCGCCGTCCGAACCGTCCAACTTTAAAGCATCATCTCCCCGCTTATCCCCAGCACCTCCTGGTTGTCAGACTGCATTTATCTATCGATCGGTTATCTGCCTATCGCCTGTCCATTTTCTATCCATCTTTTATTTTCTTTCTCTTCTCTATCACACTCCCACACACACGTGGAATACATGCTGGAGATTGTGTGAAAACAAGCCTTTGTTTATTCACTCTGTCCACCTCCATCGATCGATTCTCTCCACTCGCGATGGCCTCCATGGCTCGTCCAGGAGGCAAACGATTACCTATTAGCTGTCAGGCATGTCGCACCAGAAAGATTCGCTGCTCTCGTGATGGACGACCGTGCCAGACCTGCGTCCGAAGAGGGCTCGGTGCAGAAGACTGCATTTATTTAGGCCAGCCCCGACTGTCATCCGAACAGACCGCGACCGCCGACACCATGGTGCATAACGAACTGCTTGCCCGGATCCGCAATCTAGAGGAACTGCTCCATAAACAAGTCGGTTCAAATTCGAATTCGAACTCACAGGGCAGCAGTAGCGCTGCCAGCAACAGCGATCCTCTGTCCCCGCAAACGACTCCGAGCGCGACCGGCAGCGCGTCCGAGTCGGACAGCGCCATCGGGATGGAGCCGCGAGGGCCATTGCTGGGCAATGTGGGCTCTCTCCAAACATTTGCATCGGGCTATGTTCGCTACTTGCCCTCAGCGTCGCAGTGGAATTCCGTTGTCAAGAGTTCCACCGGAAGTGATTGTTTACAGAATATCGATGCCGAGATCCCCGACGACGACGACGATTTGCAAATCCCCTTGGTTCGGAATGGAAGTGTCTCGAGAGGAGAACTGCTGGCAATTCTCCCTCCTGGTCGATACTGTGATACTCTTAAGGATGTCTATTTTCGTGTCTTTTCTCCGGTGTGTTTCGCTTACCTTTCTTGGAAGATAGCAGGCCGTGCTGACCGTAATTGATAGCTTTTCCATATTCTCCACGACCTGACCTTCGAAGCCGAATACCAGCAATTCTGCCATGATGCTGGCAGCGTATCATTGTCATGGCTAGCGTTGCTATTCACCATCCTGGGCATTGCCGTCACAGCCTTGGATGACGATGATCTTTTACTATCCGACCTGGGCCGTGAGAAAACAGTCAGCCGGAACATCAAAGTGCTCTCCTCGCGATACCGATCCGCGGCAATGCGCTGTTTGGCTGCCGACGGTGTCACATCGCGCCACTCTATCAACTCCCTCCAAACACTTGTGCTCATCAACTATGCCCGAACCCACCGAGGGTTGCCGACCTGGACCTTGCTGGGCTTCTCCCACCACGTGGCCATCTCTATGGGCTGCCACATCGACCCCGAACGATTTGCGCTGGGTCCTATCGAGCGCGAAGAGCGACGACGGGCATGGGCTGGTCTTATGATGCTGTACACCATCCAAAATTCTTCCTTTGGCAGTCTCGACCAACGGCTTCTCGCCCAGGATGTGAAGCTACCAGCCGATATCAACGACGTGGACCTGCTCACGGGCTCAGAACCCACTACACGCCCCACCCAAATGACCTATCTTCTGTTGAAATTCCGCCTCTACAAGATCTCTGCGATGATCTGCGAAGCCATCTTCAGCTTCCCTTACAGACCACGCCTGACCGTGCCGCAACTCGAGACCGAGATCCTCGCCGTCCAGGAACGATGCGATGCGCAATACCAGTTTGACACGAGCCGCGGACCCTTGCCGACCCACCACCTTGCCAACCTGAATATCCTCTACAGCTATATCCACCAGCTCTTCCTGCTCCTTCTCCGCCCCAGTCTCTGCCGCTATCTTCAGGGCGAGATCACACCTGATACCTGCGCGGCCAGAGCTAAGTGTGTGGCATCCGCCAAGGCGTCCCTGGTTATCTACCAATCGCTCTACGAGTCGCCTCAGTTTGCACAATACAAATGGTACAATGGCGGTCTAGGCAGCTTCCACGCATTCCATTCGGCAGTGGTCTTGTCTGTCGTTATGATGAACCCCAGCAGCCAGTCGGAATTCGTCGAAATCAAGGATATTTTATGGAAATCATTGGATGTCTTTGCTGCGTTGTCCAACCGCAGCGCATTCTGCAGCAAGGCTGTGCCAATCTTACGACAGATTATGTACGTCACCCTTCCCCCTATACCCAAATCAAGCGAGAGAAACTAACAGACAAAAGTGATGTTGCCTGCTCCCGCCAGCAACAACAGCAGATTTTCAGCACTGAATCCGTCGTCACCCCTCCCACCACCTTCATGGCCCCAACCCCAACTCACCCTTCAACCCCCGAATATGGTACTCCGATTGAGAATTTCTTCCCGCAACTTCACCCGCAGAATTGGGTGGGCCCTTCCTCTGTGCCCTGGGACGGGTTTGGATTTCTCACAATGGATCAGTGTGGATTTGGTCAGGTTCCGGGGTAATTTGAAGCTCCGTTGTCTCGTTGAGACTAGAGCTTTAAATTACTACTAGGGCTTATATCTTGGTTTGAGTCCTCGGCAGGACCGGGGTTCAAAAAGGACATCTGCTCAAAGGATAATGGAGACCAGCCAGTCAGGGGTCCCTCCAGACATCCCCCCAGCGCCCGAAATCGGGGGAGGACCAAAAGACAGTACAGAGTAACAGGGAAAGAGTTTTGCTTTACTCGGCAGAAGCCCTCACTACATGCTGCACTCTACTGCACCGTTTGGATGTCAAATACACGGGCACAAAAATGGCTTCGAGCCCGATCTGAAACACGATCTGGTTTTGAAAAGCCCCACCAAGTACTGGTCTGAAATGAAGAAATTCTGAATTCGTGATCAATGCAAACAACATGCCAATAGGCATGAATTGCCATTACGTCAATGGAAAAACAAATCAACCAAAACCGCGTTGGTTAGTCGGTGTCCCTCACTGATCCAGCGACCTCTACATGCTGCGAACCCATTTTGGCAACATCATCAGGCGCGATGACCCTGTCGCCAAATGCAGCGGCAATTTCCTCCAGTGTCTTCTGTTTAGTTTCACTAGAGCATTAAAAATGTCAGACTGTTTCTCACATAATAGCAATTCTTCTTTGTTTCTGTAGGAGTGCTCACGGGAAGTAGAGATAGGCAACGGCCAGGAAGAAGCAGGAGCACACAACGAAGACGTAGTAGTAGTTCTCGTGGATGTTGGCAAACGCACTTGGGCCGGCTTCGGTGACTACAGGCAGAGAATTAGAAAACCCTTTGACTTAGTTGGGATATTTGAAATCTCACCAGCGACGTTGACGATGAAATGAGACGCCGCTGCTAAGCCCATCACCTTACTTCGAAGGGCAATAGGCAGAACCTCAGCGCCGTATAGCCAGGTCGTACTGTTAAGCATACCATCTGCAGATCGCCACATCAGATAAACCAAACTTCGACGGAAATTTTCTTTTTGAGACACGTTAGACACGTAAGACTAGACTCACAGTAGGCAACCACGAATAGGTAAATTCCAAGAATAGCAAACCCCTTTCCGACGCGGTTGTCGGTGTTCTGGAATTCTCGTTGCATGACAGCAGCATAGATCTCGATAAGGATAATCCCCGCGAGACCGGAGACTAACATTCTAGAACATGTCAACGTTTTTTCTTTCAGCTGATCCACTGTAGACGTACTTTCGTCGACCCCATTGATCGGTTAGGTATTTTGTTGTCGCGCAATTGATGATGAAGGCCACGGTGCCGTATACGGCGGCCAAGGCGAGAATGGAGTGAGAGCCGATGCCTAATGATTTGTATAGAATTGCTGCAAATGCCAGTTAAATTTATGAGGCTTCCTATATGTTAGAGGAGACTCACTCTGATAGTACTATGGATGCGTCTCGTGTTAGTCGTCTTCTGTTAATTGATCACGGCAACCAACATACCTGAATCACATTTACACCAGTAAGACTTGTCATTGTCTGAACAGCAATTGACCTGGGGCATATTAATATTATCCCATTTATAGATTTTCATAACTTACACTAGCACGCGGTGTCTGAAAAGCTTGAAGATCTCCCGGTACGAAGTAATCTCTCGTTCCATTTCGTACTCGATCTGCGTACGCATGAGCATAAACTCCTCGTTTACTTCATGCGAATGCAAATCCCGTCGTATCCTACTGAATTCGCTGCGCGCTTGCTCGACCTTGCCGCTTCGAATGAGATGGCGAGGAGAATCAGGCATGAAGATGAGCAGGCCAAAGAACATGATGATACCCCACGGGATCTGAATCCCCAAGGGCAGTCTCCATTGTACCGGTCCGTATGGAGCGTAGCTACAGGCATATCCGACCCAATTTGATGCCATGGTTCCAAAGGAGATGCCACAGCCTGATATGCCTCCGATCAGACCCCGATAGCGAGGATCTGAGATTTCGCTTAGGTAGATGGGTACGGTGCCAACTAGTCCTCTGATAACCAAGGGTTAGTTATATAAGACTTTCACAATGTATCATACAGTGAAATCCTCAGAATTCACTCACCCAACAGCATATCCGGCCAGGGCACGACCCGCAAGGAACATCCCAATGTTGACCGATGCTGTTTGAATGACAGTCCCAATTGTGACAATAATACACATCATCTCCATAAATCGAAGGCGGCCTAGTTTGTCTCCGATAAACGTCTGAGTGAAGGCACCGACTGCCTCACCGGCAATGTAAACAGCGACAACCTGGAGAAGTTAGACATCATACATGCCAGTGTGTTTGTACAGCCTCGACATACAGCACCGGTGAGCCCCTCCGAGGGGTGACCCATATAATTGATCCAGCTTTCATGGGCGATTGCTAAGGAATCTACTCAGTCCTTCTGCTCTGATTAAATCGACCAGCCCGCACTTACTCGTCGTCGCAATACCCGTATCAAAGCCCTACTCCACGGTTGATTAGGATCTCTCAAAGCCCCACGTTTCTTGGGCAATAGATCTACTCACGAATAGAAATGTGCCAATTGCGGCAAAAAGAGCAACGCCAACCGAATACCACAGAGTCATCTTGTCGAGTTTCCAGCATCAAGAAGAGAACAAGGCATCAACCCTGCGACCAGAAGAAGCAGTCTATCATCGTTAAGAAGGTAGTCGAGCAACGGGCGATGTCCGACCTGCCGAGGGTGTGTAACGCTGAACATGCCACTCGGAGGACTGCCGATAAGAGGCGTCCATTGAATTCAAAGCTGGGGAAGGTTGCAGAATACGGGGAAGCTATTGCGGGGTTATCACTCGAGACAAGAAGAGTCACTTGAGCGGTTGAGCCTATGTAAGGACTGAAGAATGCGGGGGTTTCCCATCGCAAGGTAGCCTTCGGTCAAGTGAAGATTCATTATCTATTGCAAATGAGCCATAATGATGCTTTTTTTTTATTTCGTACACATGCTGCTGCAGGGCAGATTATGAAGGGAGTATGGGTAGAACAGTGTTCCCATGTAGCAATGGAAAAAAAAAAAAAAAAAAAAAAAAAAACACGTTCCAACGAGGATGTGGTAGATAGCGAAGAACAGCAAGGAGAGCAGAGGAAAAGGACGTAGAGGTCAACATAAACAGCGCACAACGTCTTTCTGCTCGTCTGCTTCCTTTCACTTCTGTTCTTCTTCTCTTATTCAACTCACCACCTCCCTTTTCATCACTCTCCCATAACACGAGCGACATGTTTGCTTCCTTATTTAATTAGTATGGAAATGCTATTCCGCCAAACTAATTTCAGAATGGAAAGGTATCCATCTACTCCGTCTGATGAACATCTATTAGTGCCACTTTGCTGACGGGGAGACGGTCCGAAACAGACCGTCAAATCCACAGAGATGATCACTGCAACCACATTATCTACCGTCAGTTCCATCAAAATTGACACACACAACGTGACACCATAATGATGAGACAATAATTGCCATTGTCCTGCGCCAGTTCATGGTGGATCGCCAATTGAATTCGTCATACAGAGAGGGGCAGGGCGGCAGACTCGTCAATTTTAACTTTCTGGCCTCAAGTGCACACCAAGCATCGGTGGCCGCAGCCACACATGGCACGGATACGAGCCCTCAGTTCCGCTAAAACGGCACTGTCATCTGCATGCCCTTAGGGCGTTTTGTCGGAAGTAACTAGCAAAGTTGCCGAGTGGAGAAATACGACATGTGTCCCAACTACAGTTGAGTTCGTCGACAAGGATCCCCTCGAGTTGACACGACCGCTCCTGTGTCTTTTACTCCATGCAGGAAAGGCTGCTGGGGCCAAAGGTAGCCCCCCTGTTTAGCGGGAACAGAAAAAAAAAGGGCATTCCAAATTCACCAATCCTTCAGGACCCATCAGGGAGGGTTAGCAGGATGAATTGTGTTCCTTCTTGCTGCTCTTTCTTCCAGCGAAGTGATGTTATGGCACCAATGAACCCTGCCAAATTAACGATCAGCGGGACTTGCGGGGCGTGTTAGTAGTTGAGCGTTAATGTACCGCATATCAATTCAGGAGAGGGGTTCTTTCAAATTGAAATTTCATGTTGCAACGATTTCGACGTTGTCTCAACCCCAGGATTCTTTTCACTCCATATCTACTTTGTGTAGTTCGACATCATTACTGAAACCTAGTCACCATGTCGCCATCAATCATCACCCAACCCAGTTGGACTAAGTCAATGTCCAACATTGAGCCATACAAGGGACCTCCGAGAAATATCGAAGCAATTGATGCAATTGACTTTGGTGAAAACCTGAAGCCAAAGAACTATGAGATCTTTGGTACCCATTCGGAGTCCAAGATCTTGATTCTGGACGTTCAGATCATCGACTCGACAGGCCAAGAGCCCTACCGCGGCGATGTTCTCATTGAAGGTTAGTTAAGGCCGCGAATATTAATGCCCTTGAAGTGCCTGGTCTAACGCTGGTGGTTACGTGGCATAGGAGAGCGGTTTACCGCAGTCGGTATCGTCCCAAACAAAGAACAGCTCCAGAAGAATCCCAAAGTTCGCAAATTCTACGGCAAAGGCAGGACCTTGATGTCTGGAATGGGTGATGCCCACACTCACCTCTCATGGAATGGAGGTGACTTGGGTCGGTTGGGCGAATTGGAAGTAGAGGAACACACTCTCCTCACCGCCAAAAGTGCTCAATGCTATATCGACTCAGGATATACCATGTACGTTTCTACTGTTCGACCCGTGTCCAATTTGCTTAGATACTAATCTCGGGTCCATATTAGGTGCTGGGGAGCGGCGTCTGCAAAGGACAGATTAGATGTCGTTGTTCGTAACTCTATCAACGCCGGCGACATTCCTGGGCCTCGCTATCTCGCCAACGCCAAGGAGATTTGTCGAAGAGATGGCGACCTCGTTCCGGGAATTACCGCTTATGCCGACGGTCCAGATGAGATGAGGGAGGTAGTTCGCCGGCATGTCGACTTGGGTGTCGATCAGATCAAACTCAGCATGTCCGGAGAAGCGGTGAGTAGAATTTCTGTTCCTACTTGGATTGTAGTGCATTCAGCTAATTCGAGGTATACGAAGATCACGGAAGTTCGCTCTGCCCTAGACTGTTATTTCACAGATGAAGAAACCGCTGCATGCGTGGACGAGGCTCACAAGCATGGCCGAAGGCTGTGCGCTCATGCCCGTGCACGAGACTCTGTGACCATGTGCGTCCGACATGGTGTGGATGTCATATTCCACGCCTCTTATGTTGATGATGAGGGTAAGGAAGCGGGAGCAAGCATTTGACCCATCTATCAAAATGTGTTCAGCATGGCTAATATTCATGCAGGGATGAATATGCTGGAAGAAAACAAGACCCGACATGTTGTCGTGCCCGCACTAAACTTCCCAGTGAGCATCTTGGAAGATGGAGAACGTTTTGGATACGCGAGATCCAAAGCTGAGCAAGTAGGCTACAAGACGGAGCTCGATACAGCAATCCTAGGGTTGCGTGAGATGCACCGACGGGGGATTGTTGTGCTTCCGGGAGGGTATGCACTTCCACTTGACCCCCTGTAATAATCCAAACCTAACACTGAAGTACAGGGATTATGGCTTCGCTTGGACTCCACACGGAACATACGCCCGTGACCTTGCCCTCTTCACGAATTTGCTGGGCTTTACCCCTCACGAGGCGATTATTTCTGCAACGGCCGGTGTCGCGAAGCTCTTCATGCGCGAAAATGAGCTGGGTAAGATCAAACCCGGATATTATGCAGACTGCGTTCTTGTGGATGGCAATCCTCTGGACGACATTGAGATCCTGCAAGATCACTCAAAACTCAATATCATCATGATCAATGGACGCGTGCACAAGGCGGGTCGGAAAGAGTACATCGCGCCCATGGTCGATGGGAAGAATGGAGTTGAATATGAGGCCGATCTTGACGCGGAATTTCCCGAGGTCAAAAAGGTCATGCAGAAGGATTACTGACGGTAGGCGAAGGCATCGAGCAATCGACGTGTGTATATCAAAACCGGAAGGTTGCTTCGGTTTGGGTATTTGAAAAGATAGTTAATGCGATTCATGTCTGTATACCTGTATATGTTGCGAGTATAGAAGCGCACTATACATCATAACGATGAAATGAATGTTATCCTAGAAAGCTTATCAGTACCTGCGAACTCTTGTAATCGTCAAGGTTGGGCATCGCCTGTCACCATCCACCAAGTATATGCAGCCCTTTAGCATTAAAATCTAAGCAGATGGGCAGATAAGATCTTTGTCTGGTCAAAAACCACAATTGAACTGTGTATCTACATAGTAGACACTCTACACAGGGTACTTCCACGACACAGGTGTCTAGTCAATGCCCTACAGTCGAACGGTCTTTTGAAGATAAATAAGAGATTCGTGAAGAGACTCATAAACTAGGAGTCATGATTTTCTTAAATATGAATTCCTATTTCATTTTTTTTCCATTGCCAGTATGTCATAAGCCCCCCCGCCGGAAGTATTGGAGCAGATGCAATGCAGGAAACCCGAGCCGAACAAGAAAATCGCAAGCTTAGAAGACAAGAGCGGCACCCTTAGTCTTCTTGTCACCACTGTAGAGAAGAAATAAAATTAGCATCATGATCAAGGCGCGAATAATTGATAAAAAAAAAAGATAGAGCATACCCCAACTCGAAGTGCTTGCATCTCTTGAGAGAGAGCTGCTTCTTGGTCTTGCAGGCAGTGCACTCCAGACGCAGGACGATCTTCTTGGTGGTCTTGGCCTTCTTGTGGAAGACGGGCTTGGTCTGACCACCGTAACCGCTCTGCTTTCGGTCGTAACGACGCTTACCCTGGGCGGCAAGGGAGGCCTATGTATCACATCTGTATTAGCATGTGCTGCCATTATCTCAAAACCGTGGGGTCGCTATTCACCTTTCCAGCCTTGTACTGGGTGACCTTGTGCTGGGTGTGCTTGTGGCACTCCTTGGACTTGCAGTACGTCCGGCGGGTTTTGGGAACGTTGACCTGAAGGGCGCAAAAGAAATATCATCAGCGTCTGTCAAAGCGTGGTACAAATGTTTGCTGCTGCTCCAAGTTCCTGTTCATCGAAGAAGATTGTTCGAAATCGATTCATTGAGCATCATCGGGTGCTGACTATTTTAGATAGAAGCAGCAAAAGGTATCGAGTGAAGCTTCATGGTAGACGAGGTCTCATCGACGTATCGCGAAGAACATTTCGTTCGCACCGATCGCAGTCTTTTCGCTGGGAGTATGTTTCTTTCAAGATATCACACCGTTCAAATAATCGACTGTGGATTCGCGACTCTTTCTTCGTCTTTCTCGTTCTTTCTTCTTCTTAGGAAAAAAAAAATAGTCGTGTTCAACGGCGGTCGATATCGATTTTATCGGGACGATTTTGTTGCATTCAAGCCCTCACCACCGATTAAAATATTGGCCCTCCTCCACCCGTTGACCGACTTCTCTCAAAATTCTCCGGTTGCACAGGAAGGACGCAGCTTTCAAACGATAACGAGGGGATAGAATCCTTACCATTTTGACTGACTTGGCCGGATCGCGGTGTTGGTGGTCGTTGGATTGTCTCTTGTCGGGGAGGTTCGAGTCGGGCTGGACGTGGATTGTGGGATTTCGTTCGCTTAGGCCCTATTCGGGTGTGGCCTAACCGCATCGGGAGTCCAACGCCAAGCCTGTCGTAATAATTCTGCCTCAGGCATAAATGTATCCTTTTTACATCGCATCATTGGAAATTCGAACAAAATTGCCATGTCTTCATGCTATGTACGTATCGCATAACAGGTCGTCGTTGAACAACGGGATCACTAAAACCCCTCTCCAACAAGAACACATTCCCCTCCCCCATACCATGATGTTCCTTTACAAAACTCAAAGCCTTTTTCATGTCCAACAACCCATTCTCCCTTCGAGGACCCATCCTGCTTAGGCCAGTACTTCTCTTTTAGATTTTTGTTAATTTCTTCGATCCTTTGTATCAACTCCCTGACGCGCTCGTGATCAACACTACTTCCGTCTGGATTGGGCTTATCAAGCAGAAACCCATCATGTGTGATGAAGCGTGCAAGCGTGATATGTGATGAAGGAACGGTGTACCTGGGGTGGATTGGAATACCCGCAGTTGTGACTTTATCAAAAAGATCCCGTCTCAGGTGGTGATAGGTATAGTCATCGCCTTCTTCGTCAGTAGCCGGGACAAAGCTCAAGGCGATGGCTGAGGCGTCATAACTGACGACTGGCTTGATCAAGCGTGCTCGGTGATGAAGTGTGTAGCTCACGAGACCAGGCAATGCTTCAGCCTGTGAAAGACTGGATACTATTTCGTCAATCTCCTCTGGAGACCGCGAATTGGCTAGCTCGAGGGTAGTCATGTGTAACCCGGCCGACGGCGTAAACCACATGCCTATGGAATCGCTGTCTGGTGAGCAAAGACACAAAAGTCGGGCATCAGCGCTGGAAAAAAGTGATTACTGACTTGGAGCAATGTTTCGGATCTCCTGCTGGACTTCATCCGCCAACTCCCTGATATGCTGCGGCGGTCTTGCGTAGAAAGCCAAGTTGTTCCTTGAATCTACAAATGGCGATCCGTCCTCATTCTTTGCCTGCACATGCAACTTGTTCAGGATCTCGTCGACTTGCCATCCCTGGAAGTTCGGATCCAGAATCTTGCTTTTAAAGTCAGCAGCCCTCGTGGTTCTGTGTGTTTCGTAGCGCTCTTGTATCTGGTCCTGTTGGATCGTTAGAGGGTTTATATAACAAAAGTAGCCGACATACTTTGTCATCTCCATGGGCAATAATAAACTGCTGGAATGGATTTTGTACTGTGTTCTCAGTCATGGTGCTCAAGGACTGTTATCAGTTTCGATTGTGCTAGAAAGTTGGCTGGGATCGAGCTGAGAATAAAGCTGAATCACGCGAGGCGCGCGGGAAAGGAGATATATATATATACGCAACTAAGAATTGTTATTAGAGCAGATTACAAGAGCAACAAAGAAATAGAATGTTGAAAAAAAGTTAAAAATAAAATAAAATATTCTACAGCTCTACAGCTTACAAACCCTCATAGTGCTTGCTGCCTTGGGGATTCCCTACACATCCCCTGTCCAGGGCAGATGTAACTGAACACTGCCGCACCAAGCCATCCATCCACTCCACCCCACCGAAACCCCGCCGGCGAAGCTTCCGTCACCATCTCCAGTTCTAACACCTGGACATCTCTTGTCACTAGCAGCCCCCGTGTTCTTTTCTTTACTTTTCCACCTTTTCCTTGAGCACTTCTGGTTATATTGTTTTATCTGTGGTTTATACCCATAAATATCTCTCAAAATGTTGATCAAGTGAGTCTCACTGGAGGAGCCCCGTTGTTGCTGCATCAGTTGCATCATTGGTGGTTGCAACGTCTATCCGAGGCATAGAACAGTCGCTGACCACTGCTTTAACTAAACAGAGTCCGTACTCTCACTGGCAAGGAGATCGAGCTGGACATTGAACCCGACTACAAGGTACTTTTAACTGCCCTTCGCCCCGATCGACGAAATCCACATTCAACCTCGACTCCCGATTATACCTGTCATACTGTTTGATGGGGTTCAAAAATATCAAAGCTGGACAGTTGCTAAAGCAAATCACCAGGTCTCCCGGATAAAGGAGCGTGTTGAGGAGAAGGAGGGCATCCCCCCTGTCCAGCAACGATTGATTTTCGGCGGAAAGCAAATGTACGCACCTCCCCCGTCGATATTATCACTCCTTGAATGAGATCATTCTCCGAGCTGTGCTGACAATAATCTGGTGAAAAATAGGGCGGATGACAAGACGGCCTCAGAATACAACCTCGAAGGTGGTGCGACGCTACATCTCGTCCTTGCCCTCCGTGGTGGCTTGTAATCTACACCTTTCCCATGCCACAATACATAACTCTTACACTGAGACTTTTTTCGGATACCAATAAACATCATGGTGTGGTTTGAGGGGCATTTCAAATAGTCATGTCTCGAGGAAATGATGGAATGGATGGACGGCGGTATTCAGCCTGCAGAGCTGGTTGCGCACTGAGATACCCACGAGACGCGGATGAACAGGAGTAGGAAACCGATAAATTGTCACTTGTACCAGTCAAAAGTGAAGCATACATTATCTCTACGAGACTATGTTGTTTCCCAGGCTGGTTTCCTGAACCAATTATGCTTGCATTCTTACGGCTCAAGGCGTGATGATTTCCATTTGGCTCATCGGGTTAGACGAATTTTATGTATTACACCAACGCATTAATGACAACCATTATAAAAAATATTTATCAAATAGGGGACCTATCCAACTCTGGGAGACGTCTATCACGCAAAGCTGCATCGTGCGCCATGTAACAAGGATGTAAGATATAATATGTGCTTCTGCATATTTGCTTCCAGACAAGCTGCAGAAAGTGCAAAATCAATCAGACGTCATAATCATCAGAAAACGCTAATCGCAAGACATGCAGTTTAAAAACGCCAGAGACCATCTCGAAAGAAACTCCATTGAATGATGCAACAAAGGGCTACCAAGGCTATCCTAGTATCATCCAAGAAAGAAAACAAAGCTTCCTATATCCGTACACCTATGAGTATCGTAGAACGCCGCCGATAAAAATAACATGGAATGATCATGCTTTCGTCACAAGCCAGTCAGACATAATAAGGGTACATCTATCGGCCGTAGAATGTGTTGAAAAAGAAGTAATGGGATGAGGATGAAGAGAAATGAAGGGTATAATGCTTTCAGGTGACTTTTCTCTTCTTGGGCTGCATGAAGATACTGGGGGCTGGTCGTTTTCGAACCATAGGGCGCGGTGCCTGTGCCGGGGAGGTTTTAGATTCGTCGCCATTTGAACTGGTGTCCGCTCCAACAGGCTTGGATGATTCGCGGGTTGGTGTTTGATGTTGAGTCCTGGATTTAGTTCCCGTGGCAGAAGCTCTTGACAAATCCCTGGCCGGCGATGAAGTCGTTGCAGTTTTTGCAGTTTTTGGCGCAGAAGATGACGCCGAGGCCCGTGAGCTTACTGGGTTTCCAGTCTTCAAGGCTCGCAGTCTTGCCTCTCTTTCTTGAAGCGATGGCGAGATGGTTGGATTATTCTGGCTTGCAGGATTAAGGGAGCCTTGCGGTCTTGACCGTCCAGGTGCGATTAACCGCCCAGGTGCTGATGGTGGAGGCCCCGTACGTCGAGGCGCAATGGGCTCAGAAGGTCGCCTGTGCTCTTCAACAAGAGACCGAGGGGCCTGTCTGACTTGAGAAGCTCGGTTATGCAGCTGCTTTGTTGGAACGGCCAGTACATTATTCCTTTTCTTGGTAGTAAAGATGTTGCTTTTCTTCTTTGTATCCCGCGGAAGCGAAGGACGTTCGAAAGACCATGCAGACGGCCCTTGGGGATCTGAACTGGTGCCACTGAGACCGGAATTGGCACTGGAAAAGACAGGCGCAAGGCCGCCCATTTTTCGATCGTATGAAGCATACCGTTGTTTCGCGGTCGGCCTTTCCTGGGGAAGACGAAGGCTTCGCCGGTCGGGCACGAACTTTGCGCGCTTTTTTCGGCACGTTCAGAGCTGATTCCATCCAGTGCCATCTTCAGCTTCTCTGCATCTTCCTCCACTGCTTTCTGAACCTGTTCCCGAAGGTCGCAGTATACGTCATACCAACAATCGGACTTCTCGGGCAAGTCGTACTCGTCCCACCGGGGTATATCTCGTTTTATGAATTCGAGCCATAGTTCGTCATCATCTTTGGATATATGGGGGGATAATTGCTCTATCAATCTCTAGAAAAGGGGGCGTATGTTAGTGATGGTGTTACACTGTATGCGATGTCAGATGGAATCCAACGACTCACAAGTTTCTCTGGGCTTTCGATTTTGAGGAGGAACGGGCGGGCGAGGGGATATGGAATATTGCCAATATCATTTAAGACTGGAAGAAAGAAAAGAAAGGTCAGTTTGAAGCTGTAGTGAGAGCTTTGTTAGGAGTGGCGTACGTACACTTCACATTCCTAATAGCAGTCGCCGTGCTAAGCTGCAGCAGCGACGGCGGCGGCATTGTGGTCAAGGGGACAGCAAGCCAAAAAAGCTCAAAAATAATGGCATGAGGAGTTATAATAGAATAAACCTGACAACCGAGTTAAAAGACAAAGAAAAAGGCGATCGCAAGTGGTCACTCATGATAAATGATGCAGTGGTCGATCGCAATGGCCGAAGATGGATGGCGCCTGTCTATCACATGATTTCATGGGGCTGCTCTGGTGCCAAAGAAAGCTTGTGGAATATTCTTCCATTTAATTTGAATGGTGCTTTCAATACTTTTAGTAGTCTTTTATATTGTATTTAATTCAATTATTTACGATTGCAATTTTGTTTGGAGTGAAAGAAAGTCATTGCAATATGTATCACTCAAATATATACCATCAATTCAATATTCAATATCCAAAAATAGTACAGTAAATCCATGATCAAGTAATCTAAGCAAAGGGAATCAAGAGTAATAATAAAAAGAAATAGGACATTATAAAAGACAGCATTAAGGGGGCTTCTAGAGCCATGACTGCGACAGCCTATAAGTAGTGAGTGATAGACCCGTAGCAGCATCGCTGATGAGTTAGATTATTATTTATTCGTGACCAGCGAGAATACCATTCGCCTTCGGATTCTGCGATAAAGTATCTTGATGGCTCTCAGGCATATGGGCCAGCCATGATGGTGGTGTGATACCAGTTTGCTCATGGATGGTGCTCAAAAGCGGAGGGAGGTTTTGCATGATATCTCGTAATGGGCCCATGGAATCACCAGAGCCATTTGAATTCCCTATAAAAACAGGTTAAAATTTGGCGAATAACAGACAAAAATAAACGGCGCTTACCTGTATTCCATGTTGTGATCTTTGGCTGGAGACCATTGATGGCAGCACCATTGGCTTCGGCCAACCTCTCGTAAGTACCAGATTCCATCATCTTAAACTGCAGGAATGCCTGTGGCCCGCCGAGAACATCGACAAGAGCACCATAGGCCTTTGCCATCTCCAGAGTTCCTTCAGCTTGACGCTTTTGCTGGTAGAAAGAAGCGTCTGCCTCTTTGCTCTGACGATAATCTGAGATGAATCAGTCAGTTTTGATACTATACATGGTATAAGTGCCATCCACTTACACAAGGCATCTGCTTCCATCTTTTCCTTGTACAACTGCGCATCTGCCCCCTTTTGCTCAGTATAGTAGGCTGCATCTGCATCTTCCTGAGCAGACTCGCGCGCAACCTTGCTCTTGGTGACATCGTTTGCCCTGAGACGCTCAAGCTCTGTCTCAGCACGCGTAGTTTCAACTTCCTTCTGCAGTTCTGCATCTTTCATCTCCGCCTGACGCTGGGCAGAGATCCTGCTCAGCTGTACGCCCATATCAAGCTCTGTTTGGCGGTTCGTGAGCTCCGAATCTGCCTTGGCCTTTTCAGCCTTGCGTTTTGTCTCCAAGACGGCCGTGTCGGCATCGATTTTGGAAATTTCCTGCTTGGTTCTCCCTTTCTTCTCAGCTTCGCCGATTTCGCCTCGCATTCGTGCCTCAGCAACATCGATTTTGGCTTGGTTGAGGGCTCCTTCATGAGCTTTGCGACTCAAGAAAGCAAAATACTCGCTGCCTGGGGTATCTTGGAGCTCTTTGACGTTCGCATTGTAGCTATGACAATATTAGAAATAGGTACAGCGAAATGGCAGACAAACTCACATTCTCAACCCGAATTGCTGAAGTTCATTTTGAACATTATCAATCACTACTCAGAGCATAAGTATACGATCCCATCATGTTCAAGAGGGCCACAAACCTTTCGCCTTGAAAATCTGTCTCTCTTTGAATATCTCCTCCATCGACATGCTAGAAACGATGACGCGAGTTTCACCTTCAATGATTCCCTTGACGATATCCTGCACATGGTCCTTTCTTGCTGGGTTGATTACATCTTTCAGCTTGGAGAAGTCCGATCCTTCAGTGTTTCCAGACAGAAGGAGAGCGTATTTTCTGAGTGCTTCCTGGTTATTATCAGGCCCGATTGTGAAGACGGCTGGCAACGAGAACTGTAGTTTCTCGATGGTCATGGCCTGTAGACTCAGTGAGAAGTCAAACGGCGACACGGAGATTCTCGAGCACTAGAAGACAGTAGTTAGTAGGTAGTTGTTGGAATGATTTATTGCGTCAAGCCTTACTCGCTGAAAAGGGAACACGACGGCTTTCTTGCATATACGAAGATCTTCGATCCCGGCTCCAGTGAGCACGAGATATTCGTTTGCTCGAGCAATTGCGTATCTGCATTATATCCTCGGTGAGCTCACTGTTCTGGGGTATGAACAACCAGTAACTAACCTCATATTGGTATCTTTGGTATTGCAATTGTTTCAAGGGTATTTGAATTGTGAGCAGAAGTGTTCATCTAATTCTCTACTGTTCTTCAATGGGTGAACAGAGTATATAAAATGGAAGAAGTTGGTGCACTGTAGACAAACTACACGTATGAAGTAGGATACGCATAGCATCGAAGATGGAGCCCATTTTTATAAATGTTTCTATGGATAGACAGCCTTGTTCATCCACATACTTACATTAGGCAAGGTGTATAGTATGTGCCCGGTAAACACTGCCAATGCTGGCTTAGCAGACAAGGCGCAGATGGTCGCTTCCACATGATGAAGACAAAACATAACATACGGCATTCCCAGGACAAAATAGCCAGTAAGAAGGCTTTATCAAGAAGCCTCATTCTACTGACACGCCCGGGCGCATTTGCCCGGCGGATGAGGCTGTGTTCATCACAGGATGATCCATTGACAGGCCAGGATCATGCCAACGCCCGAGTTTCGTGGCCGCCCCAGGCACAAATCGAGAGAGCCTCATGTCGATCTTTATCAAATTGTCTAAGATCAACGATCAGGCTTGGATGATGTCTAGGATGTAGACCTTCCAGGGGGTAGACGCGGACGTCAGCCACATCGAAGACTCATGTTTTTTGAGATTCTGCTTATGGACAAGAGAATATTCGACTGAATATACGAGAGTCTGTTCTAGAGTATAATCAGCCAAGAGACTCTGAGGATATTGCATGGGTGTCAAGGGGAAGAAGATGTTGATACTTTATACAGACCTACGTCACGTGCTGCCCCTCCACCCCACCAAAACAAACACTGCAAAATGCCTCTTGGATAGCATCATAGTGAGGGAAGCGTCACATTGCTCTCCTCTTCTCATCGCCCAACAGATTGTCTATTTGATTGCTTATCCATCCAGAAAATTCTGTGACCTACTCACTTTAATTACTTTCTTAAAGGTATGTATGATGCTTCTTTTGAATTATTTTTGACCAGTGACAACCTCACGGCCTGTAACACCATGCAAGCCCCTCATCGGTCTGAGACTCCTTTGTATTTCTCCCATATCTTGGAGCTGAGGATTCTGTCTACGGCATTTATTGCATCGCTATGCAGAAACCAAAGACTCATGTCAATGCTTCATATATGACATCATTGTCCCTCTTTCATTGCCCCGCTCGTGTCAAAAGAAACGTCGAGTAATAACAACCTAGCTTTAGAATCACCAAAACATGGGTCCACGCTCGCCCCTGGAGGTCTACACCTCCTCAGTCTTGCGCCTAGTCAAGGAGGAGGCGTCTTACCACCGCGAGGAACAAGATCAAAAACAGCGGATCCAGCGGATGGAAGGCGAAGAAGGAGATGAGAACAAGGAGTTTTTGCTGAATCAAGAGGTATGCATAGCCCGTTGATCCAAAATGGTCTTGATTGGTGACCCTCAAATACAGCGTCTGGCACTCGAGGAAACCAGAAAGGTCTTCCCGAGTTTGAAGCTGAAAATCGAAGACAACGTGAAAACTCTTGAACATCTACTGGTGAGTTGTTCAATCCGTGTTCCATTGCAGATTGATCAACCGAGCTGAGACTCTTTGACAGACTGAGGAGGGCAAGAAGGGCCCTGAGAGCAACGTCGAGCATATCACTGCTGCCAAAGAGGCCATTGCAAAGGCTAAGTCGGCTGAGCGGGAAATATCTTAAATTGAAAGATTTGCATGAAAAGTCCCTGTGCCTGTGATGTAGTGTCAGGAGGCAAATTTGATAAATTTGCAGAATAAGAACATAATGTAAATTAAAAAGAGGCGCCATGATTCCAACGCCGCCAAACCTAACTCCGTGCTTGATAATGATTCGATGGCTATGTAATGTCCATTCTGTCGTTCACTTCTTCCCCTTCTTCCAGATGATCGGGCCGTTCTGCGTTATCCTCCCCTTCGGTCACTTCTCCTTCATCCACCATGGTAGCGTCTTCCTGATCAGGAGATATCTTCTTCTCGTCTTCAGTGGCAGTGACCTGCCGTAAAGGTGACGCTGCCCCGGCTCTTGTGATGCTCTTCTCTGCTTGCAGACCCCCGAACGACCGACCGGCCTCATCTTGACTATGAGACGGCGTCGCACTATCTCCGTCAGGACGTGGTGTATTCGCTTCGCTGGATTTGCCCTTGGAAGGAACGTCACCGTCATCCGCATCCGCATCCTCTTGCATACCTTCCCTGCGTTCAACCTCTTCCTTTTCGTCTCGAATGAGGCGTCGAAGCTGCATTCCTTCTTCCACAATACGGCCAAACTGCTCTCGCCTCTCGGACCAAGTTTGCGCGTATTCCTTGCTCTCCTTTTCTAACTCTGTGATTTCTGTTCGTAACTTCTGAAGGTTCGACTGCTGATCTTCGCGAGGCTTGAGAAGCCTGTTGCTCGTAATCTTCTCGGCCAGATCGTCGTAACTTTTCCGCAGGGCAAGAAGTCGTTGCGCCTCTTCCAGCTGAGACCGCAAGTCAGACGTGTTTTCACGAACGGCTTGCATCGTGGAGAGAATCTGAAGCTTTTCGGCGGCATAGCGCTCCCGTTCCCTCTCGTTACTCGTCAACAGAAATTGGATGCGCGCAATGCTTCCTTCGAATGCGGCAAAATCAAGAGTCACATCTTCGCGAAAATTGCGCCATTCCTCGAGCCTTTTCTGTTTTTCGGCCTCTGCCGCTGTTGTTGCCTCTTGGTCGGCATCTTCTGGAGGAGGGGTGGGAGGGAGCGTTGCATTCGAGACCACAATCGATTGGGAAGTTAATAGACGTTTCGATATCCGACGGAAGGGTTTTTCTTCGACGTTTAGAAGACGCGATTTGTGAAGAGTATCTGCGAGGGGTTAGTATGGAGAGAAGAAAAATAAGAAAGGCCAACCCGACCTTCTTCCGCTTGGTCCAGCAACCCATAAGATGCCATCACGTCTAGAATCAATTGAGACTTAAAAACAACACTGGATGGCTGATGGTGGATCGGTCTTTGTTTCTGTCTGGTGGTGTCTGTAAGGTCGATGCGAGCGGTCTGGGGGTCGGCGCTAGCGGGCGGAACATCTTCAACCTCTCCACTCCCTGTCGATTCTTCCTGCTACTATCTGGACCGCCTTTGGATCGTCGATTTTCCCTCAACTCTTTCAGCCCCAAAATCAACGGCCCTTCCAGGGTCGTTGGTAGATGGCAGTGCTAGCTTTTGCATATTGTGATCAGCGATTTAGCGATGCCCGTATTCCACTTGCTTATGGTTATTCCGCTACTGCAATCCCCTATTCTTGCTGACCTATCTTAGCTCCACCCAGAGCTCACCAGTGCAACATAGATCAACCCCGACGTTCCTGCATCTACAGAACCGGAACGCACCCTGATCATCGCTAAAAGCCCACTGATGGAAATCTTATTTGGCACCACTGCCACGGCTTTCACCGTTGTTGAATCGCCTTCACTTGTCCTGTGTCGCTTTCCTACCCCATCATGACGGAAATGTATTCGGGGCTCCATGTGGGCCAACAGTTTGTATCGCTGGAGGAATTTAAAACTGTCGTACGGAGCATCTCTGTAAGGCAGCACTGGGAGCTCCGGGTGACACGGAGCAACAAGAAAAGTGTCGTGATAGGCTGCCGATCGTCTGCTAATTGCTACTTTCGCGTTGTCTGCCGAGCCAACAAAAATGCGACTTATATCACCAGTTTACAAGACAGTCATAGTTGTCGCAGGAACGAGGTTTCACCGGGAACAACCCCCGCGCGCTCCGAGGCATCGCATGTTCGGTTTCTTCTGACGGAAATACCAAAACTCTTCGACATGAAGAGCAAGATCAAGGGCCAGGAGGTTGTGGATGCCGTCAAACGCTACCATGGATATGATATTTCGATGAGACAAGCACAGCGAGCTCTTACAAAGTTGCAGCCGCGACAGGCATCAAGCCAGAATGGTGATGCCGGTCATGATGACAGCAGAAGTGTTCGCCAGGATACTCAACACCTGAATCCGGAATCACCGGAAGATCAACCTGGCCCATCGTATAGCGGCCTGCCGGGGCAGAGGTGGATTCCAGAAAATATGCAGCC